>CM076578.1:1019620083-1020820083 GCA_034641835.2 Pinus albicaulis
ATGTTTTGTTGTAGAGGCCATTTAGAGCCTCCTTAGTTATGTTTTTTGTTTTGATCTCTATATCATCATCATGTATTGGTCCTTGGACAATGCACTGGGTACAATTTTGATATAATGGATATATTCATGAGCCTACTTTGATCATATGTTGTCTTTTGTCTATATTGTAATGCTTTGTGTTTGGAAACATGAATAAAAATCTTTAAATTTATGTTTTTGTACAAAAAAATTAATATTTAATGTATTTTTTACAAAAACCGAGTCGACTGAATCATTACCGATTCCGAGTCATTACCTCGGCCTGGTAGCTGATCGATTCCGTTTTTTAAAACATTGGAACTTGCAGCAGTGCAGGAGGCACAAAGCAGATACAACAACAACGCAGTCGCATCAGAGGGTCAACGCAAATTAGCAGTAGAGGAAGCTTCAACACCGAGGTGCATCCAGACTGACTAGTATGTCAGGATTTGGGATGTCTTTCAGTTGCTTAACTCTCAGCAACTGAGTTGCAATGCAGTAGTTAAGCAGTGGCAGTGCTATGAGCAGCATGATGCGACATATTGAGAGGGAGCTGTAGTACAGATGTAGCAGTGACAGTGGCAGTGTCATGGGTAGTAGTGCAGATTGTAGTAGCACAGTGGATGAGGGGCAGTAGGCCGAGCATCAACAAAGCAGAGGACCGATGCCGTGGATCAGGTTGATGCTTCTTGTGAGAAGTATTGCTAGAGCACATTCCTCGCTAAGAGGGAGTGTTGATTTTTTGGGTAGCATCAGATGTGCTCTAGGTCCAAAATTTTGTGGAGGGGTTAGAACACATGACATCTCCAAGACCCAGAAATTGTTTGGAGAAATTCCGCCTGGAGTTCATTTTATTCTAATAATTAATTATTTTGAATGAAGCCTAAGTTAAAACTTACGAAATTAAAATAATTAAAGTGAATTAATGTAAATGTGGGTGAGAAGCTTCTAAGTGACGAGGATCAAGTCTGTTTTAATCTTAACCGTTGATTAAAGATTTGATCACGACCATTGATCTTTCAACATGAAAAGTATAAAGGAAGGCTTGAGGGTCAGTTGGAGAAGACACACGTAGAGAGCAACACTTGAGCTAAGTCGAAATTTTGGGGCATGGTTTGCTAAGAATTTCGGAGTGAGTTTTTAGTGCAGAGAGGGGTAGTTCGGCAGTGGGACTTCTGTCCAAGGCCGAGAATACATTGTAGAGGGGCAACACAACACCACGGAGAGACAATGCAACACCATAAAGAGAACGTAACACCTGGGAGGGTGACGCAGAGCCTGAGAGAGGTGCGCAGTCATTGAAGAGGCAGTGCCAGGTTTTCTGTGAGGCAGATTGGGCATCAGTTCAACAGTTCGATTTTTGCCGCTGGAAGGCTCACGAGGAGGGTGACGTAGCTCCTAGAGGTGGTGGTGCAGTCTCAACGCAGAGCAGGGAGAAGCTGCGACTGCGCAACACTGGGGACAACACAATCACCTGTGGGGTTTGATCATTCTGTTGCTGGATCAACCAAAATATTTGTCTCCGGATAGAGGTACTTCTGTCGGGATCTTTTTTTTCTCTGTTGGGCGAGCCAGATTTGGCACCCTAGTTGTATTCAAAAATCTGCTTAATAATAAAACCTTCATATCTGCCGCATTGGTTTTCTCGCATTGGGTTTTTCTGGGGGACATTTAGTCCAAAAATAAGTGTGTCCTTTGTGTGATTGTCTCATCTTATTTTTCAGTACTTGATCCATATATTGGATTAATGTTTACCGAAGAACCCTGTAAACAACTTGTTAAATGAAGAACACAAGTAGGAAATGAGTTAACTGCAGTAGGATTTATGGTTGTTAGATTCATAAATTTTCACACAACCTACTAGAGAGGTAGATCTCCTTAGCTGAGCACCAACTTAGCAAGGTATTGTGTAGGCAACAATCTTCTAGACACACCAATCTTCTTGGATAAGACCCAACTTAGCAAGACTTGTATAGGTACCAACCTAAGGTCTTCATACACCAAGTACTAACGACTTCACCCGCATGCTTCATACTTCACGCCACAACATCATCGTACCCTTAACTTTCATGCTCCAACGCCCCTCCTTGCATCATACCCTAGACATAGCTTCAAATATCAGATTTAGCCTTCATGCTCTAGCAAACCTCATAGTGTCATTCCCCCTAGACTAGTGGAATTCATGGCATCACAACACCAAAGTAGTGCACTTCACAACATTGTAGACCTTAGTTTTTTACAATTCACCCTGAACACTCCATGAAGACTCCTTAGACTTCTCTTGCACACTTTTA
This sequence comes from Pinus albicaulis, assembly GCA_034641835.2. Taxonomy (NCBI): domain Eukaryota; kingdom Viridiplantae; phylum Streptophyta; class Pinopsida; order Pinales; family Pinaceae; genus Pinus; species Pinus albicaulis. The sequence goes on from CM076578.1 coordinate 1,019,622,396, forward strand.
AACCCTAAAAATACTCCCCAATTCCTCTTGCGCACTTCATATCTCTTTTGTGCCCTGTCCTCGATATTCTTGTTTGGATACACTTCAAATGCGCTCACCTAGCTTTTATTTATAGTGTTTTTGCGTTCACTTATGCGGCCAACTTGTAAACATGTTGAGCCAACTTGTACTTTCTAAATAGGTCGGGCTCACAAAATCTTTCCTCTTCTTCCATGCCCTCTAGTTGGAGGCTCTTTCTAGCTTGTTTTCTGTCTTCATTGAGGTTGTCATAAACTTTATAATATCACCTTCACTTGATATAGACATTCTCCTTTTTATATGATCCTTTCCTTAATGATCTTCCTTTATTCCTTTTTTCAATAGATCTTCAAGTTGCCCTTTTCCTTTCCTTCTTCACCTTAGCTCTGATACCATGTTAGAAAATTAGAAAGATAGAAATATTCTATTATATTGATAATTACTTGTGATATTCTTGTAGACTTATTATCTTCTCTTTATGTTCTTTTATCTTTGTTTCATCAAGCAATCATCAAATCAAAACATGAAGATCAACGACCCTAGATGTAGGCACTCAGCCAGGGCTAAAACCCCTCTATAGAGGAAAACCCAGTCAAACTCTTCCACTAGCAAATCCAAATTGATATAGACTAAGACCTTAGACCAAAAGACCTTCCTCCTCCACCAAGTCAACCCTCAAACTATTCTTCCAAACTTCAAAGATCAACTGCAACTAATATGCATCAATACTACATTTATACTGCATCAATGACAAAATTTCGGCCCTACTGCTTTAGAACTTCGACCTAGCTTCAAATCTGCAATTTTGGCCCTCCTGCAGCTTCAGAATTTCGGTCTTGCAACTAATTCAGAAATTTTGGCCCCCAACTTCAGTCCAGATACCCTAGCAGACTTCGTATGTGTGATAGAGATGCCCATAAAACTTCGATCTTCTTCTTTCTTTGATCATGTCTTCTTCTCCTACACTTCGCTCTTCTTTTTCATCCTCTTTCTCTAAGATCGAATTTGAATATGTGTCACCAAATGAATCAAACTCCCTCTATTTATACTACTTCCGTGAGATCGGATTCCTTTTATGAGGCCGACTTGGTGGAGGTGGCATAAATGACCTAATTTACGATAAAATAAATTTCTTTCTTGACTCAAGAAGCCCAAGAAGGGTCTTTTACATAATGACAAGGACAAGGACACTTGACATAAACCCTAGAAGCCTAAAATAGAGGCTTTGACCTATTAACCATTGACCCAAGCATGAAACCCATGCTTTAATAAGTCAATTTCTTTTACAATAAAAATTATTTTTCTTTCTTTTGACAAATACATTACATCATGACTCGAATACAATTATGAAGACCGACACTATTTACATTTTTCAATAGATGGAAGCTGGTTTAAAATATTTGGGCTTTCATTTGAAGCCCAACGACTATAAGAAGGAAGATTGGATGTGGTTAACTGCAAAACTTGAGAAAAGATTAACAGGATGGAGCTTAAGGTGGTTGTCTAGAGTAGGGAGGTTAGTGCTGGTGAAATCGGTGCTAGAAGCCATTCTTGTGTTATGGATGTCAGTGACATGGATCCCACATGGAGTCCTAGAAAAAGTTAGAAGAGTTTATTTCAAATTTCTGTGGGCTGGAACACAAGATCACTTTGTCCTTCCCTCGGTTAAATCAAATTGTATTGCTATGCCCAAATTACTTGTTGGATGGGGCCTTAAAAACATTTTTATGTTCTCAAAGGATCTTGCAGCGAAATGTGGATGGAGACTTTTGTTCACTCACAACCTATGGACTATGGTAGTTTTTTAGAAGTATATTCACCCTTTCTCATTGGAAGACTGGATTAGGCTGAGAGATAAGCCACGTTTCAATATCTCTGTCATTTGGCGTGCAATTCTCAACTCCTTTGATCTTATTGCCTTGGGTCTTGCGTGGAAGGTGGGAAATGGTCTGAAAGTGAGATTGGGTCAGGATCCTTGGCCAGGTAGTGGTCAAAACCATAGAGGTTTCTCTCGGCTTTCCCACATTGATAACCCAACTCATACTTATATCTGTTGTCAGGGGTGGTTATCAGCTAAAGCTCTTTAGATCAATCATGAATATTGCGAAATATGGAAGAGTTTTCTCGATGCCCTTGATGTAGGTCACATCTGACTCTCCCACGAGGAGGATGATTTGGTTTGGGCTCATTCTCCGATGGGCATATATACTCACAAGTTGGGGTATCTTCATCTGATTGTCACTGCTGTTGAAGAGGAAGGGGAGTGGTGGTGGAAAGGTGTATGGAAGATAAGGAGCTCAACAAAATCTCGTCTTTTTATGTGGTGCTCACTGGCTAAGAAAGTTCCTACTTGGGAAAAGTTCCAGAAGTGTCATAAGATTGGACCTGGCTGGTGCCCATTATGTAAATCAAACAGTGAATCCATTGAGCATTTTTTTGCCAAATGCCCTTTCTTTTATCAGGTCTGGGATATCTGCAGTGCTGTTCTTGGCCAAGATTGTGTGTGGCAAGTGTCTTCTTTTGAGGAGAGGTGGGGATTTTGGATACAAAATAGGAATACCAAACCATTTTGGGCTCTGCCCCTGCTTATATGGTGGGGTGTCTGGTTGGCTCAAAATAAGGAAATATTAAGTCTTCTTTTCAGGAGCGAGTGGCTGCTGAAAGTTTGGCTATTTTGTCTCATTTTCCTCAGTGCATGTTTTCTCCTCGGAATAGAATTGTGATTCCAGAAGAACCTGATGAAACTTGGCTATGGGGTTATTTTGATGGGGCTGAACAGGAGGATGATCACCAGTGTGTAGGAGGTTTTATATTCCACCTATCTGAACAGCACTCTTTCAAAATCAACATGGGGATCAGGAGTGTGTAGGAGGTTTTCCACCTATCTGAACAGCACTCTTTCAAAATCAACATGGGGATCAGGAGGGGAACAAACAATTTGGCTGAACTGTTATCTTGTCGTTCTTTACTGGCTTTTGCAAGATAAAAGGGATGTGATCAACTTCAAGTGTTTGGTGATTCTTGAGTGGTCATTAACTGGGTTAATGAGATTCAACGGTGCTGCAGTATACATCTAGCTCATATTATGGAGGATTTGTAGAGGATCAAGCTTAAATATGTTTTCTTTCTTGTATTCACATCTACAGGGACTGAAACAGGGATGCAGATAGGCTTTCTAAGGCCTTCAGCAGGATTGGGGGATATGGCACATTGAGGAAGTCATAAATGATGAACATTTCAGATTTTATCACGTACCTTACATGGATGAAAATAATGCCAAATTTTAGTCACATGTTTTCTGCAGCTGTTTATTTTTCATATGTAATGTTATTAGACAGTTTATGATATTTTTTTGGAGACTCTCAGGCTGTTTCTCTTGGATTTTTTGATAGACTGTGGGTAACTTTATCCATCTATTCTTCTGGACTATTGCAGACCCCCGTGGTCAAATGATGTACATATGTTTATTTACTGGTCAGTTTTTCTTTCTTTAGCCACTGAATGGATCTGGGTAGATCCAATTGAATACACAATTGGTTGCGTATATGCAAAATGTAATTTTGTTTACTATATAAATGAAATTATGGTTTTTCCTTCGGAAAAAAATTATTTTATGATTTCAACATCTAAATTTTCAATTTTCATTTTATATTTTTAAATTGTTAAAAATTCACAGCTCCTTTCACATGCCCGTAGCCCCATCTCTTCCCATAACTAGGTTTTGAAAAGAGTACCTGTAGCCGTATCCACATCTCTTGGCTCTTATGACATAAATTTATGCGTCGATTTTGTTCAAGTAGTGTTGGATAAGTCTGGATAAGTATGGCCATTGTTTCTCAAAACGGAGTCATTTCAGTTTTACAAGCCTTGTGTGCTTGATGTGTTGTCTTATTTATTTTTTGTTTGTGTCAAAGTAAGCCACGTCCATGTGAAGCAACATCACACTAAGCGTAGTATTTGCTTTTCTCATGCACATCATCCTTTATAAAGCATGTTTTCAATAATTGAATTCAAATGCAAAGCCTTTTCACCTTAGTTGGGTGATTTTTTGCATGCTCTTCATCTACCAGCAGGTGTTATAACAGTTATTTAATGCAGAATTTATGTTTAGCAAGCTTGGCAATATAATAATATAAAAATACAAGTTTCAGAGACAAATTTCTTTCACAAAGAACATACCTGGTAAAATAAGATTTTTTGGTAAGAATCTGAACTGACATAAGTTTTTATTTATTTATACCAGAGGGAGGTTCAGTCCAGTTAACCGAGAGGGAAATTCAAATGAGTACAGTGGATCGACTCCGTTCTCTTTTAAGAGAGAGGGGTTTGTCGACAAAAGGGAAAAAGGTGAGAGGTGTAAACTGCTATTTATTTGACTTGGCTGTTGATCAGAGACGCACTCGTAGAATTCGTATATTTTTTCCCTTAGATTTGGCATAGTCACATTTTCCTTTCTATGAGTTATAGAACCTTCTTCTTATATGGGTGTTTTATGAGATAATTGCGGTTTATATTATGATTATTAAAAACATTTTTAGGAGGCATGGGCTATGGACCATACTGACTTTATTATTTCTTTGCAGGAGGAACTCATTGCCCGTCTAAGGCAGTAACCACTTGCAATAGGAGTGAAAAAATTGTCACATGCTTGCAACAAGAACCTAGTCGGTGACTATGACAGAGACTACTTTGCTTCATTTGTTCTATAAATTGACTCATAACACCTTCTTAGGTCTAGGATAACCTATCGTGTACTTTTAAAGGAGTATTCAACTGAATGCATTCCTTTCATCTTAAATGATTTAGGCACTACTTTTCCATCCAAGAGATTTTAATGGAAATCTTACACTGTTTCAGGTGTGAATACATGTTCCATGTACTTTAACAGGACTCGTCAAGTTTTTTTTTGGGTATCAAAAGAAGTAAGGCTTCTCTCTGATGCAGAAGATTGTGACTTTGTTATTTTTTGACTACTGTTGTGAACTTGCAAATTTAAAGTGTTATTATATGGCAAGAGTTTTTAATTTTTAATACTGTACATTATAGATGTTGGTTGATGTTCTCTTTATTGTCTATTGAGTAATCCATGGACACCGTGTTACATCTGTAGTATTCTAAAAGATTCATAGGCAGTAATTTCTAAGATGGATTGTTACAAAATGTGTCACATTGTGAACTAGTAACTACATGAGCTCATATTTCTTTGAAAGTTATATTGTATGTACCTCTTTGCTCAGCTACATTCTGAAAGCTTGGATTATTTGAGGTGATCATTTCCTTGAGGGATATTCATATTTATCAGGTTCATTTCAAATGAAACTGCAAGAGTGAAGTAGGGTGGTTCAAAATGTTCACACCACAAGAAGATTTTTTGCATATGCACTGGTAATGGAGTTAGATTGCATAGGCAGGGACATCACATTTCATTCATGTATCTGTTGAGGAAGACTACCTTTTTTTTTGTGAAGGGTGTGCTTGTTTGTTATTTTATTAGAACCAAAGTTTTGATTGGACAACTTATTATCATGGCTAATTCGAATGACTAAATTAAGTATCTGGAAGGTCCATCATTCTTGAGACTACCTTCCATTATTCTTGAGACACTGGTGAAAGAAGGAAAAGTTGTCTATAGTGGAGAAAATATGCTAAGTCTTCTAATCAAAGAAGTAAATGACGGTATCTTATGATACATCCACCATTGAAAGTTGTTGTGTTGTTTGCAATTATTGGATACCACCTCCATTTACTATTCACGCAAGGATGTGTTGAGAAACCAAGTGTAGAGTAGATTAGGTTTGATTTCTCTTCTTGATAATTACTTGTGAATGTTATCTGCTTTTTTATTACTTGTTATATTCTCTTCATCAAGCAATTATACAAATATTCAAAACAAAAGGATCACAAAGACACAAAACACCAGAAGTTAGGTTCCAAGCCAAGGCAAAAACCCCACAAGGGGGAAACCCAACAACAATCCTTCTCATATAGAATTAGATCAAAATGAGATATCTAAGACTCAAGACCAAAATTGTCACCAAAACAAGTCCAACCCTCCTCCAAGTCACCACCAAGCATCAAAGTCAACACAGGCCAAAAAACTGGTCCAAGTTAGATCTTCTTCTTGAAGTTTTAGTCTTCTGGTCAACAACCAGAAATTCTGGGTCTATACTAGAATGCTGAAAATATTTGTAGCTACCTTAGAAACTTATCCTCATTTCCAGAAATTATCCTCAACATATGCTAGACCTTTTCCCCTTCTTCTTGGCTAGTTCAGAAAATTGCTCCTTGAATTGTGCTTGATTGATATGGGCCGAACTATCCTCTCTATATATATCTGTCCAGGAGGTCTAGTAGGTGGCCCTTGGAGGCCGAGGCCGATTTGTTCCTAAGGAGGGCCTACTTTGACTATTATGGTGGACTTTGACTCAATATAAAATTATTTTTCTTTTTTACAAAAAGTCCCGTTTAATGGGACTTGACTCATACATTTTTCTTTGACTCATAATAAATTCTTTTTGACTCTTTGACTCTATAAGCATGAAGAACATGCTTTGACCAAAACTGAAATAATAATAATAAATATGTTAATGATAAAAATGACATTTTATTACATTACCGACACTAGTTATATTTTTCAACACTCCCTCTTAACCAGAGAGGTATTCATAATGACACATTAAGATACTCTCAAGTTGAAATATTCATATAAGAAAGGATCCAAAGTGATGAGCATCAATGATGATTTATATCATCATAGTCAACATTTGTCAAAATAGCAAGGCCTTGACTAACACGCTCTATCTCTCCACTAGATCAGAGCACAATGTTGGGCGTCATAAATTTGGACACCATCGCCTCTCAAGGCACATATCCCACCCGAGTGTTTCAAAGGTATGGCCTCATAGAACCATTTCCTAATCCCAAGGAAAAGTACGTCATCTGGACCATTCTCTACCAAGTCCATGTATCCAACTTTACATGACTCAAGAATTTACGTCCCTGATGCTTATACAATCCACTATTCTCCCTACCAGTGTTCTTTACTAGGCTTATCATTGTTAGTCCTGGCCATAGTACATGACACATGGAGAACACAATGTCCACCCTCACTCTCTCTCAACCAGGGGGGAGATATCCAAAAGCCCAACCTTGTCTCAAAAATACCCATCCTTGAAAAGGAACTTCATCAATGTATCGACTACTTGTTCGTCCTATGGAGATCCATTGTAGTTTCTTGGCTCCTATCTGCATCACATGATAATGAGCTTTGACCTTCCTGGTTTTCTGACAATCTTCATATCAAATCGAACATGCCAGCGAATAGTTCATCAAACACCTTATGCAGCCAAAATTCTTCATAAGCCTTCACATCTTACTTCGTATTGCAACAAAGTTCAACTTCATGTTCTTTTAAGAAGTCATACCAGTTCCAACCATCAATAGTATCTTTTGTTAATTTGGAAGTTCAATGACAAATTCCAACCATGGGACAAGATTCCTCTTTTCATGAGGACCAATTTTGACTATTGAAGCACCTAATTTGGATAAGGGAAAACATATTTTTGAATTAAAAGCCCACGTGTGCATATTTGATTAGGTCGGCCTCAAAGCAAATTGGACACCCTTGGAAGGCTATAAATACAAGTCAAGTGAACTTCATTTGGACATGATGATGGAACATTCTTCTACTCTCTTCTTTGGTTTGGTTCGCACAAGTTTGAGGCAAGTTCGCGGAGATTGGTTGGCACGGGTCCGAGATTACAGGGTTCAAAGCTCGCACATGTTTTAGTGTTTTAGGTCTCAGTCGCAGGCATGTCATGGTGAAATTTCCACTGTAGTCGCATGCATGTCATGGAGAAATTTCGACTGAAGCGTTTCAGTCGCATGCATGACACATCATCTCACCGACTGGAACCTAAAAGTTGAATTTTTAGTTGACCGAAGTTTTCGTCGTTGACCGTAGTGTTCGACAATTGACTACAAACAGTGACAGTTGATCACAAGCTTTTGAATAAGGTTTTTGAGTATGAACATTGTTGGGTTCATTTCATGGATGTTGTTTAGTTGATTTTGTTGGATAGTTGTATGGATGAAAATATGGATCATTGTACTCTTATGCTGAATCATTCAATGACAATCTAATAAGAAGAAGAATTTGAAAGGGTTTTCGCCATAGTGGGTTTTGCCCTGGTATCTGACCAATCTTGATGTCTCTATGTGTGAATGATTTTCTTCTATTATTTTTTTATGTTCTGTCTTTCTATATAATTGAATATGCTGCTGAATAATGATGTAAATCCAAATAATGTTATGACGTTATGGGGTGAATTTAATGTGTAAATGAAGAAATGCAGTTATCAAAGCAAAAAAAATATAGCCCTAAGAAAAATTAACATGGTACTAGAGCCGTGCTGAAGAAAAGTCATTGAAAATCACCCCTATGAAGAAATCTTTGATGAAAGAGAAGAAGGTCGAGACCTAAAAAAATTCTAGGGTTTGAATGAAACCCTATGCAATTTGGTTATTAGGGTTTTATGGATATTATGAGGTTAGGGTTTGGGAGAAATCTTAGTTTATGGAAAGGTTTTGAGATATGCAATTTAGAAACCATAGCATGATTAATGTGAATATGTTCAGGCTCTTGTGACAGATTTGATAAAGCCTTAGATGGGATAGTCTCTATTAGACATTGGTTATGGATAAAGTTGATAAATATGTTGAAGGCAACAATGTTATATGGATGATGGATAGTCACGACTCTTGAAGGCTGGTTTAAGAGGGAGATGATCACCTCTCATGGAAGATAAATACTTTTTTGACTTATGTTACTTGTGTGTGTGTAACGATGTAAACTTTAAAATGAAAACTGATACGAGTCCCCGTTTTTTTGTGGTAGCAAAAAATAATCTGATTTTGAAAAGTGCTGATTCAGAATACATTTATTTTTTTAAGCGTATTTTTGACACTTTAAAATTTCTTATGTATCAAGTATAAACAATATTTTCAAAATGTTAGTGATTTTCACACTGATTTTGAAAAGTGTTGATGCTAGCATCAACCCCTTTTTTCAGAAGACTTATTTTTGACTTTAAATTTTCTAATGTATTAAATGTGAATAATTATTTTCTAAATTTAACAATTTTTGAAATACTATCTTCTTCTTCTTTACTGATATATATTTTTTTAAGTGTTTTCACGTTTGTGTTTTTTTGTTTTTCTTTTCATCTTTTTTTTTGTAGTGAGATCTTTGATTTTTTGTATTGTTTAAAAAAAATGTCGAAATTTTAAATTTTTGATCTTCTATATAATTATATATTGTTAATTAATATTTCAATGCACATCAAATAACTGTCACTAAAAAACAATAATTTTTAACAATTGACATAAAAATACACATTTTGAATATAGATATTAAACAGAAAAATACACATTTTGAGATTTTTTTTCGCTAAAAGTGACTTGTCAAATAATTTTTTTTATAGGAAAAAATTAACAAAAAAATAGCAATTTTTATGATTTTTATGTCAAAAATGAATAATAATCACAATTTTTTTTTCAAAAATTAAATGATTAACGTAAAAATTAAAGTGAAAATCACATAATACAAATGTTAAACATATAATAACAATAACTGATTACTAATTACAAAAAATTAGCTTCATTTGCAAGCATAACTAAAATTTAATCAATAATATCATGTAACCCATACTCTTCATCTTCTAGAGTTTCATTATTGTCTTCTTCTATAATATTGTCTGCTTCAGTTTAGTCATTTTCCTCTTCTGATGGATCTCTGATGTCTGTGAATCCCCCAAAGTATGTCTTTCCAATCATTCCATTTAATGGGCGTTGAGGTTCTTTTTCTTTTTTTGCCACACAAGATTCATTAAATCCCATTTCCTCAAACCAACTTCTTGCATTGCATCTGGAAGAAATTGAAGAACATTAATTCTTTGCTGAATAAATTTGCATTGTACTGAGTCTTTCTCAATGGAAATGCATTTTCTTCCTTTTTGTAAGCAACATGTTAGTGTTGTACTTAATCATCAAGTACAAAAGAAATAATCAAGTAAATTAGTATAAAGACATAACAATTTAAAAAAATATTGATATTCAATTATATATATTAAAACTTATTTAAGCCTGAGAATAAATCCAAAACCCAATATATTTCATTTGAACATAAATTTGTAAGATAGTTAATCAATGACTGTGGTTTTTGATATATGTTAACTATTTCTCCTTTTGCTTTTTTTATCTTCATATGTTAGTCTTTTTACAACAACATCATGAACCGGTTTTTGGCTATGACTCTTTCCGTCTACTCGATTGAATAGCAGAGGCGTATAGCTATCATATTTTGTCCAACTTTCAACATGAATGAACTGACAATCACTTATAATTGGTTGATCTCCGCAACCAATAAGATTTTTTTTTTTTTTTGATCTCTCTGTAACATTAAATAATAAAATTCTAATTAACTTGTACATAAATGAATTTTTTAACATTAATCAAATATACGATTTCAACGTCTTATTATGTAAGCTGCATCCTTGAGTTTGCTTTTCCCTTGAAGCTTGTTAATAACATTGCAAATTGTGTGTCTGAATGAAATGTCACAAATCTATAGAATGATGATGTTGTGATTTCTAGAAATTCTACAACCACTTTACTAAAAGCTTGATAAGTATAAGAGTCACTATCATATTCAATGTTTGTGATATTGAAACCATGAGGAATATCTGCAATAACTAGGGAATAATCCTTTTTACATATGAGTTTTACAATGTCTTCACAATCACCTTGTATTATTTGATATTGGGTAGTGTGGAGCCCATTCCAAATGAAATGAATAACACTGAGATCAAGTCCAACATTACTAAGACGTTGTTTTCTCAGTCTTTCTATTTTAATTTTTTCAATAAAGCTTCTGAAACTATTCGATGATCCATTTGCATCTTTCTTCATCTTTAATGAAATAAAAATATATGTATAAGTTATAAATTAAAAAAAGTATACATATTAATAGAAATGAATGTATAAATCAACATACCTTTTTAAATGCAAGATAAAAATATTTAGTATTAATGTAGAACTTGAATCTACGTAGTTGCATACAACATCATCCCAACTATCTTCATTCACCAATTTAACCATTTGTTTTTTATTCTCATATAAACCTTGTGACTGAATAAATAAAGTAAAAAATGTATAAACTTTGTGACTGCTGAAATAAAGTAAAAAATGTTAATATAATGATATGTATAACAAATATTACCAACAACAATATGTTATATTTAATCGAAACTTATAATCCAGAAATAAGTAAAAATAAAAAACTTAATTTAGAAATTCCTTAGACATTTCGTCCAATGATCATTCACCTGACTTCAAACGATATAATATTGTTTTGATAAATTTTTCATCCTTAACTCTTTGCATTTCTCTTCAAGGTGTGATAGTCATATCTTCTAGAAGGAACTTCATTTCAAGACCTGATTTACTGCTGGTACATATCAATGGTTTAGACTTTTTGACCACTTGGTTTTTTATGCCAATGATCTCCCACATGACGAAAATATCATTAATCAATTCCCATATCTCTCTAGTTCTAAATGCCAATTAGAAAATGTTATCCATACCTTTGAATATTTCGTAATTTATTTTGCCACCTTTTGAATTGTTTTTTATTCTCAATTTGATAACCTATTTCCATACAACATTCCTTTCGAAAGGCTAGACAAACCTTTGTCTTATCCCCACCACATTTTTCTTCAAATTCATTATGAATAAATATAATCCTTTGGATGAAAGTGATATACATCTTGTACTCATTATGCGTATTATGATCCCATGTCAATAACTTTGCTTATGTATCTATTAAACCAACATAAATGATACATTTCATTGTTTTAAAACACATGATAGTGGGATATTACTCCATCAATTTCCTTTGAGCCTCTATAGAATGGTTCCCCTCAAGTACATCATATTTATATTCAAAACATTTTCACGTATCAAATGTTTCTTTGTTGCGAACTTGAATTGAATAAAAAAGCACATAATCAACCACATGTGCATATGGATTGTACCTCATCAATGTTTTCAAGTTGTAAACTTGCAAGTGGTGTGGCTTTCTAATTTGATATTTAAATTTTCCTTCATTTGGATTATAGATTTGACTGATATTAAGTTTGTTTTTTTTTTTGGTAAATGAGGCTAATCTATATTAATTCAAAAATAGAAACAATACATATGGCGCAGGCTGAGTTGGTAAGTTGCACTTAACCAATCCCAGCCTTTGTTGCGCAGATAAGGGGTTGCCTCCGTGGAGGAAACCAGCCCAGAAGGTACATGAAACAAAAAATTACAAAATGTGCTGTAGCACTAGTGAAAATAGAAATTCCGTGATAATAGAAAACATGACAGAAAACTAGGAAGAGCTGGGCTGCTGCGCAGTCATTAGTCTTCAGTTTCATCATCGCTGTCTAGATCTTCCTCCACTATGGGACAGGCGTACGCCTGCGTGACAACTTCCTCTTCAGTGGTGGGTAGACGCAGAGGCTTGGAGACCGGTGCACAGAGGATGGGAGCCACCGGGTATTCGACATCCGGGATGCGTGCCTAGGTACCTTATGAGTCCATTATCCAAACATCAATGTCATCCCCATCATCTTCCTGATTCGGAAGAGGCTCAGTCTTGCGTGGAAAGGGGTGATCATGTTGCGCAATGGTGGAATTCCTTGGTCCACTTCTGCCTCTCTGCGAAACATGCGAGGGGGCCTCCTCCTCTCGATCAAGTTCGGGGCTCTAGGGAGCCTCTCTAGCGTGATTGCCCAAGGAGGAGCCTTCAACAGATTCCAAGTGATTATCAGGTCCCCTGTGGTAGTGACTAGGGAGCGCACCTCTCTGGCCAACTCTGATGGTTCTTTGTCGTAGCCTAGGTGCAATGGTCAGCTGAAGCAAAGGAGGTGCGAAGCAAGGGAAATGCACGACAAGGAGGGAGGTGCGAAGCAAGGTGCTAGTGGACAGGGAGGTGTGCTGAAGGGGAATGCGTGGCAAGGGGCGCGGGATAATGGGAGCACCCAGGCTTATGAAACTGGCATGACAATTAGAGCTGGGGTGGGTCGCGCAATTGAGGAGAGCGTACCCGGGGAATTCTGCGTAGTGCAACACTAGGGGGGATGCTGCGCGACAAACTGGGCAAGTAGGAGGGTAAGTAATGTAACAACATATAAACCCGAAGGAACAGACTGTGAGTCTCTTTGTGTCGAAGGTCCTCCCCTTTAATAGCCCTGTGACACATGCGAAGCGACTGGGCATTATTGTGCCTCGCACACAGTTGCGTGCTGTAATGATTTTCATGACTAGGCTCATGTGAAGAGTTATGGCTGAGCGACATGTCAATCCAGGTGATCATTCAAAGCGATTGCGATAGAGAGGTACCCTGGAGGGGTTGATGTTGTCCAAGCATGTCTTCATTATGCCAAATCTCTGTCATCTCATGCAGATGATTGCTAGAGCGTGGTTCCACATCAAGTGAGGACCTGCGCTACAGATCTTCGTCCTATTGAGCGTGGGAGAGGAAATTATCATGCGTACTTCTGCTGTCACCCACATCCAGGGAATTGACTGACATTAAGTTGAAATGACTGACCCACATCCTGGTGTAATGATTTCCATGCTTCTTTTTGAGTTTCCATTTGTCCATGATTTTTTTAGAATGAACGAATTTTAATTTCTTCCTCCTATCGGTTATCATATTTTCTTCAACATAAGAAATCTTGTCATCATCAACTAGAAGGGAGACATTCTTTGGAATTTTTGCTTTTGGTCTTTTATGATTCTTCTCCTTTCTAACATCAGTTCTAATCTCATTCTCAATAATGACAACATATTCTTCATCTTCAACTTCAACTTCCTCATCTTCAAAAGTAACATGTCTAGCTTTACTATATTGATCCACTATAGACATTCTTTGACGATCCCTTTTAGGTAGTCTTGTAGCATCATGAAGTAATTTTTTTTGCTTTCCCATATCTTATTCTTCTGGTGCTTGGAAAATGCCAACAACATTCATCATATCTCACTCTATAAAATAGATTCCCCCAAACATAATTGAAATACCCTCAAATTCTTATGGATCACAGAAGCCTCATTTCAATCTATATTGTTTACATATCCTTGTAGAATATTCCGCCATTTTATACATCGCCAATGAAAAATGATATCTAATCTTCTCATGTGACTTGAGTGTTTTTGTAAGTACATAAATTCAATATCCAACATCAAACATAGGTCTAGTACTTTTCCCATCACCTCATAACTTCCACCATCGTAAATCCTACTAGCATATAGATATACTTGCAGAACTTCTTCACCTTCTCTATCTTTCACATACCATGCATATTTTGTACGTTTCACTGCTTGTGATTGTTTCTAGTATGAAATCAACTTATTTTCCTTTGAGGAGCCATCTGATAGATTTGTAGCCATTAACTCAAGTTGGGTTCGTTCAACAATATTTTTTGAGGTCCCACCTGCAGCTCTAGATGATGTAATTGTTGTCTTTGGTAAAAAAATATTCATATAAAAATTCCTTGATGCCATTTTCCTGCATATATATATATTACAAAAAAAACCAATATCTTACGTAAACAAACAAAACGAAAAAAATTAAAAACTAGAAAACACCAGAAACATGCACAATGCCCCCCATGTCAAGTGGGTTGTTAGGTTCATCCAAGTTACAAAAAGAAAAACCATTCCTTCAATTTATTATTATTATTATTATTTTATATATATATATTTTTTAAATTCCCCCCCAACCCCCTGCCTGCCAGTGGGCACGCCTACCCGGGACAAAGCGACCCCCTGGCAGGGAGGGGCCCGTTGTGCCTTGGGCGGGCACACCCTACTGCCGCATCACAATGGGCATGCAGGCCCGTGTGCCTTGGGCTTGCCCGCCCGTTGTACCGCGGGTGGGCACGCCCACGACTGGGCGTGCCCGCCCAAGGCACATGACAAGTCCACAACGATCCCATGGAAGGCAAGGGGACAATTCTAAGAATCGACTCCCTGCTTTCCAGGGGGCCTTTGTGCTCCAGGTGAGCACATCCATCGACGACACAACGACCCCCTGGCCCATGTGATTTTTTTTTTTAATATTTAGAAAATAAAATTAATGGAATTGGTTTTATGTTTTTTATTCCCGATGAACCTAACAACCCAGTTTAAATGTAACTACTAGTAAACCTACGGGGGTTTAAGACCTATACTAAGTGGGATTTTAACTTTTTTTTAACAGAAACGAGTATTTTATATTAATTCAAGAGGTCCGAGGCTTATGCTCCGAGGTATTACATCTGAAGACCCAATGTCGAGAGAGTTTCCAACCAAGCAAAATTCACCTACTCTACTTCTTACATTCAATCTAGCAATTTCCCAGAGACTAACTAACCTTCCAATACAAACAAATTGTTGCAGCAAAAGACAGAAATACATGACAAGGGGAAGGGCTGGCTAAGTTAGGGGATCCCATGATTCTCCTTCTTCGCAGAGAAGAGATCTCGCTTGTAAAGAGACAACAATGTTGGCTTCCAGATCCACGTCTTGGTTATTTTTCCGAAGGACATGAAAGAACTGGAGTCTGTCAAAGGACACGATCAAATTATTGATACGAGCGAGCAACCATTGCAAGTAGAGATCTTTGGGGACCGATTTTGTCACAATCAAGCCAATGAGGCTTTGTGAATCTCCAATTACTCGAGCCTCCTTGATTCCATGTTTTTTTAGCTGTTTCAAGCCTTGTAGGAGAGTCATGGCTTCCGCTTGATTGTTAGAAGTAAGCCCTAGACCCCAGGCAAAATGGGAGATGATTTCGTCTAAAGGGAAGCGAATAATTCCCCCACCTCCAGCCTTCCCCGGATTACCTTTGCTGCACTGTCAAAAAACATAGCATGGATTTCTGTGCTGCTTCTCCATTTGTCAAATTAATATGATTTTCCATTCTTCTCTGCACTTTTCCATATTTTTTCCAGTGGGAAGGTTTAGCCCCAGCTGCTAGCACCACTCCCTACCTTGCTGATTTAAGATACCAGCCCGCTTTTGGTTCATCTTGGCCTGCATTGTTTCTTTGAACAAGATTTTGACTTTCACACCGATTTTCTACTGGTTTAGGGCCTTCTCTTGAAAGATCCGATTGTTTCTTTCAAGCAAAATATTCTAGCAAATGATTTTAGGGATAATCATCCACCCCTCGTATGACCAGCCTTTCCCGGGGAAGGACTTAGGAAACAGGTCTCCCCAATTAGACAACAAACCCGTGATGTTGGTTGGGAGGATAGGCCTGGTGTTCCAAATCTACAATATTTCATTCCAAATTTTCCAAGCGTAGAGGCACTCAAGGAAGATGTGGACCAAATTTTCCTCTTGATGTTGACAGAGTGGGCACCGAGAGGGGCTGTGGAAGCCTCGACGTTGCAGATTTTCAACTATGAGGATACTGCTATGCCCCAAATTCCAGGTGAAAATGTCAATCTTCATAATGCTTTTGACCTGCCAAATCCCTTTCCAAATCACAGGGTTGCAGGGGACAACGGGGATGGCCTTAAGACACATATAGCCTTCTGCTATGGAATAACATCCCTTCAAGAAACCCCAACCCCTTCTATATTTTTTTTTTTGCGTTTAGGGGGGATTTCCCAGCTAGCGCTACCATTAATTTTTCCCATGCTTGCTCCAGATAAGCAGGCACCTCTATCTTCTGCCACCCTGCCCAGTTGCTACTGTCCCATTATGAAATGTCCCAGAGTGTGCATCGAACATCTACAATCATCAACGTTCTTAGCTCCAACAACTCAAGATCATCCCTGATCGCTTCTGCATTCATGATCCTATCCTCCCACAGGCTGATCCGCTTCCCATTGCCTAGAATCCAGAAAAAGTGGTCACGCAACAGCGGGAGAGAATGCTTGCACAACTGATGAATCGAGGAGCCCTGTCAGTTAGATTGGAGGTTCTCCAGGCTGCAAAGTCGCTTTCCGAAGCTGTATTTTTTCCACAGGGCAATCTGTGCCCCTCCCGGATTCCTTGCTACCTGTCGCCATAATATCTTGGCCCCCAGAGCGATATTGTGTTCCCTGAGATCTTTTAAGTGAAGGTCTCCTTCTAGCAACGTCATAGCGATCTTATTCCAACTGATCAAAAGAATTCTCTTAGTGTTATTCTTCCCTCACTTCAAGAAAAAAGAGCGAATGAATTGCTCCATCTTGCGAAGAATTCCCACCGGAGCCAACAGAACATACATCTGAAGGATTGGAAGACTATTAAGGACTGACTTGATGAGAACAATCTTACCTGCGAGATTGAGCCACGACGTGCCCCAAGCTTGCATTTTGAGCTTGAATTTGTCCAGCAAGGGGTAACCGTTCCTCTCGATTGGGCATCCTTGAAATATCGGCAGCCCAAGATATTTAAAAGACACCCATTTCGTGGAGCCTTTGAAACCCAAAATCTTGGTGATCGTGCTTAGCTCGCAGCCAGTGTGGTTCCAAGAATAAATGAAACATTTTCCTGTGTTAATTTCACTCCTAGAATCAAGGTAGTAGCAATCTAGCTCCAGCTTGAAGCGGGAGGCCAAGATGGAGGAAGTGCCCCTCAGAAGGATGGAGTCATCAATAAAGAGAGCATGATTGATGTCTTTGACTCCTGTGGCGATCCTAATACCCATAAGCTCTTGCTCGATTTGTCTTTTCTCCAGCATGAAACTGAGGACAAAATATTGAATAACAAAGATAAGGGGGGATAGAGGGCATCCTTGCTTTATTCCGCGACTCACCTTGAATAAGTCAACAACACGCCCGTTGACAAGTGGGGAAATTCATGGTTCCGCAATGCAGGCCTTGACCCAGCTTATAAAACGATAGTCAAACCCAAATTAACGCATAACCCCAAAGAGAAACTTGTGCCTAAATCTATCAAACACACTAGCCAGGTCCATCTTGGAAGCCATGTCTTTTTCTCGTCTTTGGATGCTCGAATGGATCGCTTCCTAAACAAGAATGAAGTTATTAGTTAGCTGCCTACCTTTGACAAATCCCCCTTGATTTCCAGGAGCTATTTCCGATAGAATGCCTTTCATTCTATTAGCCATGAATTTAGTGATGAAATTGTAGCCAATTTTGCAGAGGGAAATTGGCTTGAATTTGTTGAAAGAACTGGCACCCTTCTCTTTAGGTATAAGGGCCAAAAAGGCCGAGTTGGTGTTGCCCCCAAGCTTGTGGCAAGTCTGAGACTTTAAAATCATTTTGTAGAGATCCTTTTGTAAAATGTTCCAACAAGTTTTAATGAATCGAGCAGTGAACCCATCCGGCCCAGGAGCCTTGTCCAGTTCCATTTCATCAAGGTCCAGCTTGATTTCATTGACGGTGGTAGCAGTCAGCATAACGTTTATTTGGGCATTGACCTTTAGAGGGACCAGCTCGAGCAGGTTGGAGCTGAGACTTACTTGTCTATCCTCTGTGTACAATTCTTTGAAGTGCTGATCGACATCATTTTTTATGCTGGCAAAGTCGGAGAAGGCTTGGTCTCCCGAGGTTATCTCCACTATAGAATTAAAGCTTCTTCTGGCTTGAGTCTGCTTATGAAAGAAGGAGGTATTCATGTCCCCATCTTGTAGCCACATACTGCGAGATTTAAGTCTCCAGTATTCCTCCTCCCGGATGCAAGCCTTATGAAGATTAGCCTGGAGCTCCTCTTCCAGGGTTAAGTTGTACTTCGAGATGGCCATACCTTCCATTTGTTTTTGGTGACTCTCCAAAGAGGCCCGGGCAGCCCTCCTTGACTCAGTCAGAGAAGGGAGGGCTTTAGCCCAGCTTTTGAGGGCCCTCTTCACTCTCCTCAACTTTTCTTCCCACACAAAGAATGGGGATCCATTGACAGGGTGTTTCCATACTTTCTCAACTCTGTCCAAGAAGTCAAGTTGCTGCACCCAGAGAGCACTAAAATGGAAGGGAATAGGCCCTAGATTTATGTGCGGCTTCATCTCAAGCCTAATGGGCTTGTGATCAAAGACCAATGAAGAAATAATAGCAGAAATGATATCAAGACCTAAAAGCAAGAAGGAACTCTGGATGAGAAAGAAATCTAACCTTGCAACAATGTGGCCCAGACCCATTCTTCTATTGGTTGATGCAGAAAGTACGTTAAAATAAATTACATGTAATGAACATAACTTCCCTTTACCACTTCAATCCCATTAATCCATGTCGTGCTGTTGTAATCTATTGTGATAAAGCATGTGTTTTTTTTATGGACACATTCATCACATTCATTCCTCTCTTAAGAGATATCGACCAGTGTGATCCGGCTCTACCACGATCATATGGTAGAAATCTGTATAGAAGAAATGAATACAGGCCACAATATAAATATAAATATAAATATAAATAAATAAATAAATAAATAAATAAATAAATAAATATATATATGTGGCCGATTTATACAATCAACTCAAAACACATAATCAAGGGAATGCGTCATTCTTGATTCAAATGCCAGCAAAATGTTCATGAAATTCTCATCTGGTAGGCAACGTTGGATATAAACGAAGAGATGCCGACTTGGCATGGCTTTGTATTTAGGCTACATTACTAGCGCAATTGCAAATTTGTTTAACCATCAGTATATACTAACAAAAATACACATTACACAATGCGAATGTCACAACACTCTCATCCAACCTTACAACAACCAACGAGCTCCTCACACGAGGATCAAACGTCACACCGGTCGGAAGTTCAGAACGTTCAGTTAGCTGCCTTCTTGTTTGCACTCCTATGGCTATGTATACTTCTTCTGTCTGTTCAGTTAGCTGCCTTCGTGGATGCCCCCTCGTCAATTATACACCGGGAAACGATGGCATTCCGTATCTTGACTGGGATTTGGAAGGCGACGGAAGGATGGAGGGGAGGGTGATCCGATTGAGTGGCGTAGAAAACAATCATTTGGTCGTCAGCAGGATCTACAGCGCCCACGGCAGATAGTAGAGCCTTCTTTTGGGAAGGGCACGACTGGAGGAGTTCCAGTGTGGAAATGGCCGCGGGTGATTGCGCCAAATCATCTACTATGCTATACGACTGAGCGGCTCGGCTGGAAGCAGCATTTCGGCGTAATGGTCCTTTTGGAATCTTTGGATGAACCTCAACTTTGGGTTGAGAGATGTGTAAGGGGCCACTGGATGTCGAAAGAGGCTCTGTAGAACCTGAAGAGGGAGGCTCGGGGGCAGACGGAGCAGGAGGCTTGCGGTACTGGCGAGACCGAGTTTGAAGGTGAAGATCGACGGAGGGGTTGGGATCAGAATTCATCATAAGGATCTGGTAATCAGAGGAACCAGAAAGGGAAGGGGGGGCAGCTACCTGGTTGTCAGGTGGTTGGGTAGCCAAGAATCCTTGCTGAGGGAAAGGATCGGTAAACACAGCTGGCTGGGTAGTGGCCACATTAGGTGGAGCATGAGGGGAGGCGTGCTGTCCGCGCAATGTGGCTTGAGACTCCCACATCTGCCGCATCTGGGGTAAGAGGGGACAATCGTGGGTGTAATGACCATAAACATCGCAACACGAACAGGGCTTGTTGGTGCGAAGCGGCCTGTCTGTCTTGGGCTGACTGCCCTGTTGCTGGTTGCCGGTGCTAGGGTCCACACCGGAATTGGGTCCTCGGGTACCAGGGGCAGATTGGTTTTGGTTGCCTCTCCGCCTTCTTTGAGAAGAAGGGGGATTAGTCGCGGCGTGCTGTGCAAATACTTGCCCTGGAGGGGGTTGTAGGTGTTGTTGCTGGGGTTGGGGAGGCAAGGAAGGAGGAAGCGCATATGCTGGAGGAGCTGGCGCACCAGGCTGTGGATAAGGTTAATGGGTAGGGTGGGCATCATTAGGGTAAGCAGGAGGTTGGGCAAAAGGAGGAGGCATGCCGTATCCTGGATACATGATACCGGGAGGGGGAAAAGTGCCGGAGGAGCTGGCCCCTCCCTGAAGGAGACCATGGCCCATAGGAGGTTGGGCGTATGGATGGGAAAGGGCTCCAACGATACCGTCGGCAGAATGAGATGCCCCCGGGGCATTAGCGCCACCGGGCCTGGGGATGTCAGGAAGGACGGTATAAACATAACCAGACTGAGCGTAGATCAGGTCATATTTCAAAGCTATTTGGAGGGCGGCTTCTTCAGTTTGAGGAAAATGGGAGGCGACATCTTTGCCGATGGGAGCGGGAAGGGTGCGCAGGAACCAGTCCATGTAAACCCGATCTTCGAAGGGAGGGGCTCGACATAAGCTCCGTATTCGTCGCCATTCCTGAACATGGGCGAAAAGGCATGTTGAAGAGGCTTGCTTAAAGGAAGTCAAGAGCTCTGTGCCGGTATCGTAGCGGAGGGGGAGCTGGAAGTACGACAAAAAGGCTTGGGCAAGAGTCTCAAAGGTGGTGTGGGTAGCGGTGGCTTGTTCAACATACCATTTAGAAGCTTCGCCGGTAAGCGTGCGTTGGAACAAACGAAGATGGATGGAGTCATCGGTAATGGAATTGGAGGAACACCACATGTGGAAAGACCGGACGTGATTGGTTGGATCTTCTCCATTAAGGCCCTCGAACTTAGGGATATCAGAGGGCAGCTTGGTGGGCATAGCGGGCTAGGTAGCATTGTGGTGAATGGGGTCATTAATCAACTGATGGAAATCGGGGAGGCTGAGGCCTGCAATGTACGGCAGCACAGGGGTGGCCGGGGTAGTGGTTGTGGCGGTTCCGCTAGAAGTGGGGCCGGCATTGGGGCCGGGAGAACCGCTAGCGTTAGGCCCTGGACCAGACATAGTGAAGGTAACAGGGGGAGAAACAGAAGGAGAAGGAGGACCCGATGAATCAGGAGAGGAGTCGGAGTGCGGACTCGAAGGTGGACTGGCTCGACGACGGCGGTGCGGAGCAGGTCGATCAATCGGAAACTGAGGGTGAAGGCCAAGAAGTCTCCGGGAAAGGCGCCTTGGGGGCGCAATGATGACAAGAAGAAGGAAACCGACAAGGGCAGAAAGGGACAGAATCAAGAAAGGTCAAGGGCAGATAAGGTGCAGTGACAATTGATTTTAGAGTCTTTGCCAGGCGGTGTTAACCAGGCGCTTCTTCACTTAGGGCCAGTGTGTGGTGTGCGTTAATTTTAATTTTTAAACCCTTTCCGTTGTTGAGAGAAAGAAAAAGTGTGCTGCGTAGCTGAAAATAAACCTACAGAGAACAGAGTATAAAGCTAAAATAACAGAAAAATAACAGCTACGTATGCATCTATCTAACCCAAAAAGGTGGGTCTCTCACAACTATGCTAAAAAGAAAGGGAAAAACTATGTAAAACACACATAAAGGGAGCTCAACAGATCTAGGGTCAAGAGGGACAGAGATCTGGAGGATAAAGCTACGGGCAAGAGGTGCAGATCACAGCCAAGAGACAGAGGCAAGGTGGCTGGAAAAAGGGAAGGAAATCAGCAAAAACCAGAGGGGGTGAGGCGGAGGCCGTCAAAAGGAGGTCCAAACAAAACGACAAGAGGTGATTTGAAAGGAAAAGAGGCCGATTTCAATGGATCTGAAAGGGAGGTAACAGATTTGGAAAAGAAGGGGCTGAAGCTCTGAAACCGACGGCTGAAACAGCTAAAACTCTTCCACAAAAAGTGGAGGGTACTAAAGCCCTAAGGGGCTGGGTTCCCACTTAGATGAGTAAAAATAGATCAGATCTTGGTCAAGGCGGGCTGAGACAGAGGCTGGAAAACCCTGGCAGAAGCTGCAGCAAAACCCAGAAAAAGTGCAGAAAAAATGCTGGAAAAAAGTCAGGTCGCAGTTTCTGACCTGATCTGAGTTGAGGTCGCAGAAAACAGGCTGAAAAGTGCGACCTGGAGGTCCGGGTCGCAGGTTTAGGGCCAAAAAGTGCGACCCCCCTGTTCCGGTTGTCTCGGTGGCAGATTTTCAGAAAAGTTGCCGTCTCAGTTGCGGTTGGTGTCGCTTACCTGCGCAATAGGGCCAGAAACACACGGAAGTTAGAAATTTTAAGTTTTTAGGGTTTTATGTGAGAAAAATGACATAAAAAGAGGAAAAATAAGCGGCTGAAAAGAAGCCCTAGGGCCTGAAGTAGCTGGATATGCAGGAATATGAAAAACGACAGCGGTCGTAATTTAAAACCCGTGTGGAGTCGCCATTTGTTAGTATGAATTCTTCGTCGAAGTGTACGAAAAGAACCACTTTAGCTACGCATAACTAATAGCCCTAACAACAATAATGGCTGCAAAACATCTTCAGATCTGCAATTAGTAGTTAAAGTGCTGCAACAAACAGATCTATAAATGGAAAGACATTAAGCAGTAAAGTAAAGAGTTTGCTCCATGCATCCAACAGATAAGACAAGAACACGATTTTTGAATGAATTTTTATATTACAGGGCACCTGGGAGGAAACAAGAAGGTGTATCCAGATCTCCTCAATGGGATGGGTTCTTTGTAGTCCTCAGCACTTCAGATCTAAGCTTTCTCTCTTGTAGATGTAGAAAACCCAATGTAGAAGGTAGAGCTCAATGGGAGCAACAATGGGTAGAAATGAGACCAAGTGTATAGATCCAGAGTGATCTAATAGGCAACAAAAGGTGAATAATGATGGGGAAAACCCTCCTATTTATAACAAAATATTGGGTCATTCTAGATCTTGGTGCATGGTTAAAATAATGTTAACCAAATCTAGATCCACCTTTTATGGAATATTTTATTATATTTGTTGGAGGAAAAAGGTATTTGACTTGGGTCAAATCCCTTGATTAGTCAAAAATAAATAAATAAATGATTTATTTATCTTTTTAAGGAAGTGGTTGGAAGATAATCAAATAAATGATGATTTATTTAATTATTTGTGGGTGATTTGGTCATATTTAGCAAGGAATATTATCTAAATAAGATTTAAATAATTATTCCTAGAAAATAATAAGATAAATAAAGGTTTATCTAATTAATTTCTTTGATTTTGGGTTAAACATGACTGGGAATAATAATTAAATTATGGTTAAATTAATTATTCCATGAGGAAAATCAAACAAATATGGGTTTGTTTAATATTTCCTTTTGGGGTTTCCTATTTTAACATAGTGAAAGCAGTTTTACTTAGGGTTAAGCGGTCTTCATGGTGTACTTGGGTCCATCTAATGATGAAAGGTTAGATGACCAAAAATGGTGTAACACCCTCGAGTCCTAAGAAGTAGCCTTATGTACGAGAGATTAGTGTTGGTTTATCAAAATCGGGCAATTGATTTTCTTTATATTAACAATAATCACGATTTAATTGTAGCACTAATATTGGGTATCTTGGTTTATCATGCCTCAAACTTTAGTGATGTTAATCAACGCAAGCTTCGGTTTGTGGCAACCAATATCTATTCCATTTATAGAGCTTGAGAGGGATTGACAACCATTTCGTATCTACACTCAAATAGGTCAATGAGCCTCACTAATGCGAGCTCAAGTAATGTTATTGCCTCCTTTCGGCGTTCCTTGCACCTCCACACAGGTGAAATTGGTAGAATAAACTTTACAAATACATTCCGAAATAGGCTCATGGCCTTTTCTTTTATACTTTCTGGCATATATTAAAAACATAACAAAACTATGCAAATAAAAAATCTATTAAAATGCTCACGAGGTCCACAATTTATAAATGTTTTAATGTATATGAAAAACATATATAAAACATATATACATCGCATTTAAACAAAATATTACCAAAACTAGTGTGGGACATTAACAAACAATAAAACTATTCCTTGAGGTAAATTATATAAAATAAAATATATAACAAAACCTTTGTAAACTTCAAAACGAACCCTTTAGCCGTGGAGCTCGCCGGACTTCAAACGATGATAAACCATAATTAAAACCAAATTCATGTTCCAAAATAGCACTGCGGCATTGACCAATTTTAGCGACACGAAAACCAAATGGTCCCCGCCCTAATATTTTTTGGGTCGAATTTGGGGCCGGCGTACGGAGAGAGAGTTGTGGCCTCAATTTTGTTATCAAATTCGCCCTAATATTTTTCGGTTCGGATTTCCCGCTGCCGTGAGTGGCCCAAACAAAGATCCTCGATCAATTTAACCCGTGTCCCTCGATAAAAGAATTTTCCTTCGTTTTCCCAATGCGGGTGCATTCGATGGGACATGGATGTAGCGATTTCATATCAATCGCGTTAGTTTTAATGCTGTTCAATCTGACGTATTTAAGTTCCAAGGTTTTCACATCAAATCGCATTAAGTTTTAACGTTGTTCAAGATCGGACCTCCACTCCTATTAGTGATTCCGCATGCTCCAATATGATACATCCTTGACTCTCATCAATGAGAGATTAATTATGATGGGCGTTACGCAATGCCATTGCAGTTAGGTTGATAAAATGGCGTTTCACTATGGTTTTTCGAACGAGCCGCAAAATTTGAATTAAAGATGCTCTTCGGTTCTTTGGGTTACTACCTTCTCTTGTGACGAGAAGGAGGGGCAGCAAGCGAGCCTGCGCGGAGCCTTGGTGCAAATCTACATTTCTCTTGGTCTGGTACGTATGCTGTCTTCCTCGGTTTCTTGGAATCTTGCTTCTTCGTCTCGTCTTGTACTAGCGAGACGCACCCATGCCCTGCTTTGCGTCGAAGGATGCATTCTTTGTAGGGGGGAGCACTAGAGTTCAACCCCTACGCTCCCTCCAACCCCTCAAACGGTCGTCTTAGGCCATTCCCGGTGATTATTACGCGGTCGCTATCCAAACACTAGAAGTGGGCGGAGTCGGAGTTCTAGGATAAAACCGCTGTGGGCTCCCATACTCCTCATTTCCCCACCCGCTTCACCTTCTCCCACGACACTACGCATTTTCCTTTAATTTCTCTGCGAACCACCCATGAATCCTGACTTCCAATCCTTGTGGTTTTCGTGGGGAGGAGCCCAAGTGGAGGAACAATGCACCCGTCTGGGGTGGGTACGAGCTCGAAAATCCGGCCGACGTCGGGCCGCCGAGGAGGAGCGGTGGCATGAATGTGGAGATAGCACACAGTGATCCTGGACATTCGAAGGATGGTGCGGAAAATCGTCGAGGAACCCTTGGGAGGAGATAGTTTGGTTAATTTGGTTTTTCTTGCTTCGCGGCCCCGCAGTGGGCATGTTTTAGATTATATTCTTGTCTTGGACCTGCAGCCAATATTTTTGGATGCAATAACGTTCAAGGCGGTTTTCCCAGGTATGGCCAGTCTTCTTTTCTTATTTTTTGATGACAAATTTGCCATAAGTCTGGGCAATGTTTTTTGACTTCGGTCATGCGCCAATTTTATTCCCACTTGTTAATAGATTAACTTTACTTAGAAAAAAAAAATGTTGCCACATTTTATTTTAAACACTGTTTTGAAATACGAGCCATGTTTATATGATTTTTTATAGTAGAAGCGGCGCGAGTGGTTTATTATATTATTAATATTTCACGGTCGAATTATGTTCATAATAATTGGAAAAAAAAAAATGTTGCCCTATTTCTATTTAAACACATTTTTTGAAGCCACAAAGCCATGTTTATATGATTTTTTATAGTCGAAGCAACGTGAGGGTGGTTTATTATATTAATATTTCACGGTGAATTATGTTCACTAACAATTGGAAAAAAAAAATGTTGCCATTTTTGTTCTAATTTAAACTTTGTTTTGAAATACGAGCCATGTTTATATGGTCTACATATTATGCTCTTCCTGCGAATATCTATAGGAACCTTTTTGCTATGAACGGGGTGGATGATGTAGTGGGCTAATAATGGAAACAAAAGCGAGCTGAACCTTACATCTTGGATGCAACGGATGGTTACCAATTTTGGAATCAGCGAGACGATCTTACGAAAAGCGAGCACAGGTTGCACGGAGATGGTTTTATTTCTAGGAACAAGCGAGCCAAACATACGATCGACCACAGGTTTATACATATTTTTCTCTATCATGGATGCTTTTACGTGACAGGCGTATATTAACGGTACATGTCTCTGCACGGTTCACGTATCACCTTATGATACTATTTTATGTGTTGACGGAGTTATCACTACGCCTTCAAAACTAGCGATGATGGTCTATGTTCTTTGGTTTATTGATATGGTCGATGGTATTTTTATATTTTGGACATATCACACTCCTCACATGATTATCGTTTTCTCTGTTCAAGGATTTTGGGTACTTTAATTTTTATTTGGAACAATGGACGTCGGTACTCTATCTTGTTGCTTTACTATTCTACATCTTGCTATTCCTTTCTTATAGATGCCTCGGGCATATTTGGATGCTTTCTCGGTACATCGATAATCTCTCCATGTGGACCGTTACTAGGTTTTATATCATGTCCCTATATGTGACATGGGGTATTTTTCTATCATTATGCAGGGTAGGACTTCCACTTTTTTGGATGGATATTTGGGTTCCAATCTTCGGATGTGAAAATGTAATGACTTCATGGATTGTTTTCTTCATATAATATATTCAAAACAACAATTTTTCTCTTGTGAAAAAAAAATGATTGTTTATAGTCGAAGCACTACGGGGTGGTTTATTATATTAATATTTCACGGTCGAATTATGTTCATAACAATTGGAAAAAAAATGTTGCCACATTTCTATTTTAAGAAACCTATTTTTGAAATACGAGCCATGTTTATATGATTGTTTATAGTCGAAAATATTGCGGGGTAGTTTATTATATTAATATTTCACGGTCATTGGAATGCCCACAATTCGTAACAAATATTGGAGATTTCTTTTGTCTTTTTTGTTTTATAGTTTCATTTTTTTTTTTTAAAATTGAACCCTCTGTCGGTATAATGATGCTTTGTAAGCGTCGGTCTTCGCGTCTTGAACGATTTAGTCGGTCTTGTGATAGTTATTCCTGGAGGTTCGGTATTGCGACACTTTTGAGATGCGTCGGTATTGCGGCAGCTTAAGAATAACATCGGTCTTGCGACACTTTTAACGATGCGTCGGTCTTGCAACACTTTTGTATGGTGGAATTGCAACGGCTTAAAGTATCGAGAAGAGCGACAATATAAAAACGTCGGAAAGAGCGACGTTGAAAGCGATCAAACCACATTTCGTCGAATTGCGGCGGTACAACGTCGGAAGAGCGACGTTCCAGCACCGTTGGACCACATTTCGTCGGAATTGTGACAATTTACAAATGTCAAAAGAGCGACGTTCAAAACGCACGACCCGGACCACATTTCGTTGGAATTGTGAAAGCGGTTTACAACGTTGAAAAGCGCGACGGCAGGAAACGTCGGAAGAGCGACGCTTGTTTGGAAGCGACGGAAAAAGTTTTGGTAGTGCGACACTTTGTCGGTGTGTCGAGTGCCGACGTAATGATAAACCACGTTTTTCCCATCCTCGAGCTGTCGCTCTTGCGATCGGTATGTGTCGGAATAGCGATGGTGGTAAGAGTCGGAAATTGGGCCAAATTTTCTAGTGAAAGGTCAAATTCAACGCTGGTCAATGCCTGCAATTTTTCCTGTGGTCAACTCCAGTCAAAATGGCCAAAATTGCTTATTTTATGTGAAAATTAATTTGACCTTCAGAAACATAAATTTCCTCCAAAGGATGAAGTTAAACCATGCCAAAAACACCCAATTAAATCCTGTCAAAGTCTTCCAAACATAAAATTCAATGTTGCAGTCAAATTTTCCAAGAGACTTCACATCTGTGAGAGAGAGAAGGCTGCCTCAAACATGTATGAACCAATCAAATTAATAGAGAGAAGATGAAATGATGTGTTGTGTTTTTCAAATGAGCTTGAGGTCACTTGTATTTATATGCAACTTGTGAGGGGTAATTTGTCCTTAGTTTGAACTTGAATATTAGTGTAACTGTGGGATTCACTTCAAAAATCCACTTTCCTATGTCTGGATAAAGTGCTTCAAAGGTAAAAATTGGTCTCTAGAAAAGAGGAATCTAGTCCCATGATTGGAATTTGTCACTCAACTGCCAATTTAACATGCCAAACATCAAACTATATGTAAGGAATGAACTATTGGTTATCCTATGGACACATTCCCATTCAAGAGACACCTAGGTACCCAACCATGGTACTCACTAGTTCTATAGGAGAATGCTCTAGATATAGGATATATCAATGTTAGTCCTACTAAAAATCAGTAACAAATAAAAAATAAGATAATATGAAACATTAAATTCTATGGAGAGAGCTTGCATTATATCTATCAGATGATGATACTCCTCTATTCACTTGGAAGGCTATGGTTGAAGGAAACATACAAATTAGGAGCCAAATATCTTTTGGGAAATTGTTGTACTCCGGGGCCAAACATTAGCCACAATGTAAGGACTGAACCATTGGTCATCCCATGGACACATTCTCATCTACCAAGACACCTATTTACCAACCATAGTTCTTTCCAATTCTATACGAGAATGGTCTAGATATGGGATGTACCAATGTTAAACCCACTATAGTATTTTACCAAGAAAATGGAGGAGTTGAGACATGTGATCAAAATTTACCAAGAAGACTCAAGTCAACATTAATTTCTTAAACATTTATTCAGTAATTTAGTGTACATCCCCCCCCCCCAAAAAGAGACTAGGTTTCATGAGGAAGGTAGGAGTGGGAAGAATGATAATTAAGAAATTTCCAACAAAAAAATTCTGATTTGCAAAGCTAACAAATCCATGAAATTTATAATGCATATAATACCTCAAACTTGAAGGCTTTGACATTCCTTTGGCTCCTCATCATCCATAAAATATTTTACTTCTTCTAAGATTCATGTAAAATAAAGGTCAACACGATGGGTGGCTCTTACTACACCACAAAAATTATCAATAATTCAATAAATGTATCTAAATGACCTATATCATTCGCTCTAAAAGAAACAAAAGAAAATAATATCTTATGCATGCAAAATTTTAAAATTCAAACCAATGCAAGAAAAATGTTCTTTTGGAAATCACTCGACAACTGTGCCAAAAATGACAGGCCTAAGTTAATTACCCTTCTAATTACTCATAAAGACAACCAAAATTTTGTGCATTTAATTGTCAACCTGGGGCTCATATGGAACTTGTGATTTATTGTGCACTGTATATGCATGTCACACTTTTAACTTTCATTGGTTTATTTTGTAGTTGTAGTATCAATGATTACTTTTGCAAATAGAATATAGACAGTTCATGAGCTTGGAAAGGTTCTATAAATTCCGAAGTAAAGTGACTAAAGCTACTTGCAGGAAAGTAAACAAACTGGAAAGAAAGTAGACACACTTGTAGAAAAGTAATCACACTAGAAAGAATGTAAACATGATTGCTGGAAATTAAACACACTTCCTAGAAAGAAAACACGCTTGTTGGAAAATAAACACACTTTCAGGAAAAGTAAAAATACTTGTGTAGCAATTAAACACACTTGCAGGAAATAAATCACATAGGCATAACTGAATGAAGGACTAACACTTGCCATGATGATCCTTGAATTTACTACAAACGAAAAGTGTAATCATTGTATTGAACACATTTTTTCAACAACACAAACGAATGAAAACCAATATGGAATTCAAGCTTGTCAAATCAAAAGTAAATATGAATGATCAATTTCCTAAATAACTTGATACATAGATAGATACAACCATGCATGAATAATTAATTGAAAAGATTACAAAACCTAAAATTAATTACAAAAGTAAACAATATCTATTTGAATAAATAATTGAGTTAAATTATGTAACTAAAAAATAAAACTACCTCAATTATACAACACTCTGTTATGTTGGAGTGGGCCTTACCTCAATAGAATAGAGCGATGATATTCACCAACACTTGTTACAATGAAATCATGAATTATTTTAATTTTAAGTTTTATTGTTGTACAATTAGTTTTTTCAAATAGATTCTTAATAATAACAGAAAATATACAATGGCACACAAATTTACACAAATATTTTAACCTAGAAACCCAAAATTGGGAAAACCAACAAGCCTTTTTTTCCTTATATTTATGCACAATATATTACAATACAATATAAATCATACGAAATATGAACCAAAAATCAAACCATAGTTCCATAATTGAAACTACAAAACCATGTGAAAACCCACCATGCACCATAAAGCCATTTTCAACAAATTTGTGCGCTGAAAAAAAGGCCAAAAAATGGGCACAAAAGAAACACCCCCTCAAACACCCCTTTTTTGTGGTGCATATAAATCATGCAAAGAATATAACACACACCTAACATTCTCCCACTTGTTTTCTTTGCACACAGGGGTCCATATGAGTACACAGTCAATAGTTCCAGATAGTAATGCCCATTGTTTCTCTACACTAAGAGAAATTTTCGTTGCTCATAGATTTTGTCAATGCATCTGCAACATTCTTCAAAGTGTTACGGATGCAACCTTTTCCAATAGCGCTTGGGTCTCTCGATGTGCGTTATCGGTATGTACGACACACCTTCAAGTTTGGGCCAACATGATAGTAGCGGCCCTCGAGGTCGAACATATACGCGGCACTAGCACGATGAAGGTTCATGCATCGAAATTTTATATGGCATCTTATCTCTTGGATGAAGTGTGCACGAGGTGCCACTTTGAGGGTGGTCACATAGCGGGACCTAGAGCATGGTAGTCCAATTCCTTAAAGATCTAATGGTGTTCTAGGATTCCGAGGGTATAAGAAATAAATGGAGTCCCGATCACGAGGTAGCTTCGTGCCCTCTACGTGAAACTATTTGGAAAAGACCACCCATGCATGTACGGCGAGCCATGGAGACAATAGCAAGTGGCCCTTTGGTTTCCTGACAACGATAGTATTGTCATCGAGTTTCGGGTCACTCAAGCCCCTCACACATTGCCCCTGGTCGTAACGGACAAACTTCTCCTCGAGAAAATTGTTATCGGATGTCGGAAGTTTCTCCAAAGTCCTCACTAAGGTAAGAGAAGAAGCCATGGCCTACTCTGTCGCTCACCATCGGTGCCTAAACAATGAAGGATTTTATGGAAGTAGAAGCGACGAAAATATCGAGGATTAAATCTTCACTCCTTGGCATATTGGACATATGATCTGAGAGAATCATTCACACTGCTGCCAAAGTGAAAGCCAGAATTCAAATGGAGTTACCAACATCTTGAATGTTCGGCGAACGGAGAATAAAGAGCGGGTACAACAAGGATAGAGAGGCCGCTTCGGCGAGAATCAAGTGATCGGGAGGGGAGCAAGACAACCCGGACTTTAGAGGAAAGGATTCATATGTTGGGAGGAGCCTCTGTCCTCAAGGCGAGCGAGTAGTGCGAGACCCGCAACCATTTCGCCCAAAAAAAGAAAAAGAAGGCCAAAGCTAAATAAGAAGCCGAAGAAAAATCAAGGGGAAGAGGAGGACAAATGAAAGAAGAAAGGCGAAAGAAGAGCAAGGGAGAGAAGCGAGAGGGCGGAGGAAAACGCGAGAAGAAGAAGAAGGAAGGAGAAAGAAGAAGTAAAGCTAAGTTCATTCAAAATATAGCGGGACAAAGAAAAAAGGCTGAGGAGTCGACTAAGGAAGAACGAGGACAAAGCGAGAGGCAGAAGCGTTGATTAAGGGAAGAACAAGACAAGGCGGAAGAGAGCGCCAATTGAAGAAGAACAACATAGGTTTGAACGAACGAGAAGAGGAAGGAGGAAGAAAGTAGGAAGTCTGAGAAGATTCCTCCAAAGGAACCGAAGGAAGTAAGACAACACTCCCAAGACGAGCGAATTTGGATTGCCACACATCGGTACCCAAACAACTCACGAAACCAATCTGCGCTTTTCCTCTTGGAATTGGGTACCTACGAGGATCTAGATGAGGAGTGCTTGATCTCACTAGAGAATAACCTACGATCAATTCACACACAAGATCGGGTAGGAAAAGAAGAATATGTTTGGCAAGAGACCCTCTTTTACTTACGGTCACTATAGAGAAGGATATAGTCTTGGGGGAAACTAGGACCAATCTGGTCATGATCGCATCGGCCGGTACTTCTTTTGCAGCGACTACGAGGAGAACGTGACGAGGATGAGCGAGAGTACTATCACACGAGAATAGAATACATGCCTCCAAACTCAACACGGCTTCATCGAGAACAAGAAAAGAAGGCTCTACAAGAAGAGGTCGACAAATTCGGACGGGGATACCCCTACTAATAGAAATATCACTCATTGTACGGAGAGCTAGTCACTTTGGAGGCCACCATGAAACGGGTATATGGCTTGTTCACAATAAAAAAAAAAACCGCGGCGCCACTGCGAAAGCACGGGTAGAAACCAAGAGGAGGAATACCACAGCTAAGGAAGCCCTCTACTTCCTTGGACGAGGATATTGGAGTGGTCTAACGGGTATCCAAAATATACGCACTTTGCCCTAGAAAAGTTGGATTGCCACCCAAAATGACAAGGTTCAAGCTCCGTGAATAAAGGTACAATCCAAGAAGCTCATCAAGGATCTTGAGAAAGTAATGTCGCATATGAACATCGATTAGTGGCATTGACTCAGTAGCCGAAGTACACCCACATCCCATCTCAGTGCACTAGGTGAAGATAAAACATAGGAGAAAAGGTCTCCAAATATATCCAAGCATTCCTACAACCCATAAGTCAAACGGTTGCCTTTGAATACTGTCGGCATCAGAGAAAACATGGTTCAATTCATCGTGACAGGGCACGGATCTACACTAGCGGCCTCCTTGTCCAAGTCGGATCACAATCAAGAGAAGCTTCCAAATGCTCAGTGTCTTCCTGGGTTGAGAGAGGATACACACTCAAGTCTCCCCGATGTTGCCAGTTATCGGGCTTTGGCGAGTTATCTCGAAAAGAGTAGTAGCGAGAGAGATGTCCTTAACCTCGCAATCACCCAAATACTCCCCATGACCAAGTTACATATTACGGAAAATAGAAGAGGTCACAAGTAGCAATAGCCAAGGGGTCGCGAGTCATAGTTATAGCCCGAGGTCGCAAGTCGCAAATTCCATCGAGTCGTAGAGCATCCCAACGGTCGGGAAGACGAAAAGTCGGGATACCCAAGGGTAAGAATTTTGTCCTATAAATACCCCTTCGAGGAGTTGTAAAGGATATTTTTTTTGGAGGACTCCAAAGGAGCGAGAGAAATGTATAGCATTAGATACACCCTTTATGAATGAATACAAGCACTTGTTTGATTCCGCCTAAAGTGAGATTTGATGGGAATTAATGTGTTAACAACGCGAATATTTTGTCTTATGTATACGGTATCTTTACGATTAAGTCATTTGCGTTTTCTACTTATATCATTTATAAATTTCAACTCACTAAATGTGTTAATGATGTTACTTTGTTTATTTAGAAAAAGTTAGCAAGGCTTGTTACTAAAATTTGTCTCATCTCTGAGGCACACTTAAGGAAGTGAAGGGCACTCTAACCTTAAAGAAGCATTTCTTAGTGGTTTCGAAAAACTTTTTACAAGCATGAACCTAATGATGTGCGCTAATAACATTTCCTTTGGTTTCATGCTTTTAACTTTCATCTTGCTATTCATAGTATTTTGTGTTCATTGAGACTCATCAACAATTTTTCCTTGTACCATCTGGATAATCGTGCATTCACGGAGTCTGTCGAGCTCGTTTTGTACGAGAAAATGAGTATTCAGCAATAAGCAGAGACCCACACCTCGGATGAGATCCCTATCACAAATGGTTTGGAGTCTAATTAAGACTTTTCATTGGGGAGATTCCTTACTTTTGGCCGAACATCTTTTCCGGAGTCAGCAGTTTGGCGCTAAGAAGGAGGCGTGAATGAGAGCTCTGACACATAAGTAACATCCTATTACAAACTCCCTAAGGGGAGATCATGTGAAAACACGGTCCTCTCCTTAGAAAATTCCTGAGAGGAAGCCCCATACTATGGGGTCACTTTAGATCCAACTAAGGCCCTGCGCCCTGTCATATGACCTCATCGGGGGTTCTGACAAGCCCTGGTCACTAGTTCACTGGCCAATCTTAGAACTCCCGCATCTAACCACACTAGCTAGGAGCCCTTGTCCAATTCCCTACCTCAGCTTGTGGGTCTTGTGATCCAAAGAATTATGTAGACACGGAGTTGAGCGTAATTCTAAAGAGCCCAGAGGATAGTCCCTCGAGGGGCTAAGAAGAGGGTGGCCCAAAAATCATTACACCACAACCCAACGTTGACCCTCGGCTTAGAACAAACTACGAATGATAACACTCAAGCAAACAATCCACTTGGGGGAGGAGCTAGGAGAGGCAGAAACGAGAGGCCAAGGAAACAAGGCATGGAAAAGGAATTCGGAATGCGGGCCACCACCATCACCATAGAAACCATAATAGATTTCCATTCCTTTATAAGCGAAGAAACATCGGAGATGTGGGGAGGCTGAGGAGAAATTAGGTTATGCAGTCCCATCATGAGGGCGAAGCATCCGAGATTCGGTATGGGAAGCGAATGCGAAAGTGAAATAGGGCATGTCTACATACCACGCCACCGACAGGCTAGGCATGTGCATCCAATAGCTTGGATGGCACAATATCCTTTAGATCTCTGTGGCCCTCTCCATGACATGCCCGAACATCTGAGAAGCACCTCTAAGTTCAACCCCGAAAAGCGTACGCTAGCCGAAGATCACATAAGAAACTTTTACTTGGCCTTACAAATGATGAGGGTGAAATCTAACGATGTAGCATGCCGTATTTTTCCTCATACTTTAGAGAATAAAGCTTCTAACTAGTACCAATACCTCCCTGTTGCTTCCATTTCTTCCTGGGAGAATTTTTGCAGTATTTTCCTTCAAAAATTTTCGGAAGACAAAACTCCTTCCATGATCCTTACAGAGCTTAGTAATTTGAAGTGTCAAAAGAAGGATAAATTCAAAGATTTCAATCAATGCTTCACTACGATATTAAACAAATTCCCGTTGAATATGGCCTTATATGATTCCATCACCATCGACTACTACATGTGGGCTCTCCCTCGGGATATTGCCATATTCGTGAAACACGAAGCTAGAGCTACCCTGGTGGAAAATTACACCACTACCCTCGCTGTCGAAAGGGATATGCTATCCATAGGAGCCATTGACCATGATGGCCGGGATGATCAAAAGTTGACCACGAAGAAGACGATCCTCGGAGCCATGAAATCCGGAGACAAAGACAATGACCCCTTCTACTTCCAAAGTATCACGAATTCCCTCAAGTTAACGGCCAACAAAGTCTCCCGTTTGAAGAGGAAGAAAAATGACTCTATCTCGGGTGCTAAAACGCGAAAACATTTCTTCGGAAGAAATAACCACATTGCTGAACCACCCATACATCAAAATATAGTGCGCCTCAATGTTGAAAATTGGCAAGGACAGATTTTCATTCTTTCATCAAGCCTCACTTAGAGAAAACTTGCCCCCAATGGATCAATAGCATGGCCAGCCGTGGTGAATCAACTTCTAGAAGACCCGAGCCACGGGGTTTAGAGGATGTGGTGCTGAACAACGAAGGAGGCCTCCCCCTTGGATGAAGATATGGGTTCCACTTTGTTTTCACTTTTGAGGTCATCAGGTACAGGGAATCTCCCCCTTCCACAGCCCAGGAATAAAATTGGCTAAAGAACCAAAGAATAAACCTAAAAACTATGGCTTGAGGAGCAAAAAGGCCAGTCCACTAGCCGATCCTTCGAAGAAAAAATAAAAGCTTTCTTAAAGAAAATCCACGTACAAACACATGAAACCAAAACAAGACTACGAAAATTTAGTCCAACTAATCCTCGAGAAGGCCCCGAGGCTAAAGCTTCATCGGTTCCCCTAAAATACCACCGAGAACGTACCTCACACAGTTAAGGGTATAGCATTATAAAGGATATGAATAATACTGATGCCAATATTTTCTCTTTACGAGCTTGCTGCGTGCCCCAACCGAGCGAGATCTTATCCTCGAAAGGAATTTCCAATCTATGAGTTACCAAACCGTGAAGACAATCTGCCCAAAGCTGTTGCTAATTACGATATATCATGATTGTCATAAACACCAACTCTAGGGGATCCACACTGCCTTTCCTCCTACCCTTCAAGATCTTTAACTTCAATGTCCATAATTTCTGCGTCGATTACGGTGCATCCATGAATTTTATGCCCTTATATGGATACAGAAGTTAAAACATCCTACAACGAGAAAAATGATGCTAGGATCGATAAATTCGATGAATCTCAAGTCCCTGCCGGTAGGTGAATTAAATAACGTCATCATCCACCTATCCTCTTATTCTAGAGTGCATCGATGCATTGACATAGTAATCGTGGATATCCCCAAGGCCTATGGCCTTCTTGTGAAGTAGAGAGATTGGTCTAGCAAGGCTGCCGAGGAGATACTTTTCCACCTGGTGGTCCCACTCGTGACTCCCGCAAAAGAGCGGGAACAACCAAATACGGGTCGACGAGCCTTACATGAAATACATTGTGACCGACACTGGACGCAACTAACAAGCCGATCAGTTTCACGGAAAGAGCTCGGTATTTTTTTCTTAGAATCCATTTTTTGGGTGCTATAAAACTCCCCATTCTCAGATCACTCAAGACATATAGTCGAGCTATTCTTTGGTCATAAAAGCCCCTCACCTCAACGAAGACCTATTAGAAAATGCTACCCGAGTGCATCCCCAATGTGCTCAGATAGCCTTGTCAAATCAGAAGATGAAATATGGACCTTGTACTATGATGGTTCCAAAACCCATGACGGGGCTGGTGCGAGCTGTATCTTGTTGGACCCTAAGAAGAACAAGTTTCTAATTTCCTAGAGGCTAGTGTTCTAGTGCACGAATAATACAACCGAGTATGAGGCATTCCTACTCTGACTCAAAAAGGCCATAGATCTCAAAGTTTGTGTAATATTCATACTTTAGCAAGCAGCTAAGGGGAATATTAAAATTTTGATTTTTTCACTTAGTAGTTGGATAAATGGGTAAGGAGGCCCATGCTTAATAAAAACATGAATAAAACCCATTATAATGTGAAAGTGGATCATCATAGTAGTTGGATTTTATACTTATGGGTGTGAACAAGGGAAAATGGATGAGGACATAGTCAAGTTTGACTAAGTCAACATGCATGCAAGAAGAAGAGGAGATCATCAACAAAACCAGTTCAGTTTGAACAAGGACCACTATAGACAGAAATTTGTGAGTTGGATTGATTGCACTTGAGTGTGAAAATGGATGAGGCATATTGAAGAGGTCAACCTTGACCAAATCAAACAACACAGTATGGAGGAGTGGCCTTGATGAAGGTACAGCGTAATTTTGGAGGGAGATTTCTCATGTGGAGTTGGAAACCCTAATGGGTGGGACCCAAGGTGAGGAGGCTCATAAAGTTTATAAGGAAGAGGATGGCAGCCATTTGGGGTTAGCTTAGACATTATTCAGTTTGGTCTGCTTAGACTATTTGGCATCCTCTTGTTGTTTAGTAGAGCTGCAATGCTGTTTAGCACAAGGATCTCCTGTTTAGGAATCCTTCTCCTTTCTTGAGAGTGCTCAAGAAGGAGTATTGTAATTCATTTTTCTACACTTAGGCTTGAGACCAAGCATCCTCCTTCACCCACAACGTTATTTCTACAGAGAATAGTGCTGTGTTGTAGGGTGTTGCAGTGGAAAGTCCCCAACACCACTTTCTCAACTTATCTTTCTGAGGAGGGAGCTTCCCTTTCTTTGCAAGATCTGCTAAGGAGGTTTCTAAGAATTATGTACATATTGGCATGTGGCCAAAGCATTATCCATCATTTACTATGCAGTCCTTGGCATGATCTGCGTTATTTTTCATAGTGTTGCAATAGCAGGGTTTGAACCCTTGCTTGTGAGCTTATTCCTTGGAGGAAGGGCCAACCCTTCTCCCGGAAAGATTTGTACATCATCCTCCTTATATTTCTTATATATTTCAGATATTTTTATTCAGAGCTGCAATTTACCTACGTTTTCTAGATCTAGATCTGCAGATCTTCTATTATGTACTTGTGCTTTAATGAAACCCTTGCCGGGTTATCTCTTTGATGTATAAAAGGGGTTAGATCTAAATTTTCCTCCATGTTTTG
This sequence comes from Pinus albicaulis, assembly GCA_034641835.2. Lineage (NCBI taxonomy): Eukaryota > Viridiplantae > Streptophyta > Pinopsida > Pinales > Pinaceae > Pinus > Pinus albicaulis. Next base: position 1,019,661,547 of record CM076578.1, read on the forward strand.
ATATAATAAACTCCATATATGTTATTGCATCATATTATATCTAAAACCCTCATAAAATCACACTATATATGCTTCAGTATCTTTCTATTGAGCTAAGTCATGGGATTTGGGCCTTTTTAAGCCATACTGGGACCAGGAGGTCTGTTTAACATAGCTAGAGTGATTTTTTTTTGCTCAAATTTGGTATGTGAGTCCCATATGACATATTATAAGGGATACCTCCATTATTTTCCTCTTTTATTACACAAATATCTGGGAATGACGTTTTTGGGGCTTAAAATGCTGCTTTTCCCCAACTTTTGGGTCAGAAAATGATGTATAAGTTGTTGCTGTGACACCAACTAATGTTAATGTGTTTCTAGACACATTACATGGATTAATATCTTTCTGAAGCTCCAAAATTGTGTTTACATATTGCTGCAGTCCCATTATTGGGCATTTTCTGGCCATTCTAGGTGTGAGAGGCTTGTTTATCTCACCTAGTTTGCTTGGTTTCTGATTTCCTCTTGGATTTAGATCTTAGATTATCAAATATAAGAGATCCAAGGGCTAATATTTTTTTCTATAGCATACATTCCCGAAAAATTTGTTTTTCAGGCATGCCTTGCTAGCAATCCCAATTTGGAGATATTACAGTGGTATCAGAGCATAGTCTTGGCTCAGCCCGTGAGTTCCAGCCATCAGAGGGAGTAAGATCAAAATTATGGAGAGGATGAGTTTACTCTCAGCACTTTTCAGATCCAGAAAGAACCTCTCCCATGAGGTTAAGCTGATGAAGGAAAAGAGATGCCAAGAAACTCCTAGAGGGTTTCAAGAAGAGGAAGAACCATGCACTTCCTATTCTCATGAAGAAGAAGAATACAAAGGGAATGGAAGACTCTTGGAACATCAGATTATAATTGAATACCTTGTTGAGTATAGGACTCAACCTAGAGCCTTCAAGGAGACTCTAGCCTTCCCACAGTTCATTCAGTTGGAGGAAGAAAGGAGACCTTGCAGCACAAGAAGGATGAAGGGCAATAGGTTTCTATTGTCTACTTTCGATGGATCATCTTCAGCAAGGAATTGGAAAATAAGACTTGCAGAATTCTTCCTACTACATCTAGTAGTAGAAAGAGAAGCAATAGATATTGCAGCGCTACACATGAAGGGAAAAGCAAGCACTTGGTGGTTCAACCACATAAGTCATGCAAGAGTATCTACTCTTGTAGATTTCACTCAGAGGGTGATAAAGAGATTTTATGAAGAACAATCAGAGAGGGAGAAGCCCTCACCATATTTTGATGAGACTTATATCAGCACTGTCACAACCATGGAGGAGAAACCTTCGACATCAGTAGTTGAGGGAGCCAATATAGTGAAAGAAAGAACTCTTGCAGCCATGCAAGGTGTTGCCAAAGTCCAACAAGGTATGATTGCATTTACACTTTCTATTATCGCAACCATTCTTTCAGAAGATTGTGGAAATATGCTGTTGCATGACCCAGGATCATCACTGACTGCTAATCTAGAGAAGCAAGGTTGCACTGCGCTTTCCAAGAGCAACAGTGAAGAGATAAGGAACATTCAGATGCCAACTTCATTCAGGAAGCCATGGAGGGAGAGATGTCAAAGGGTAAACATCTTGAGATGAGAAACTCTTTCTCCTCTGTAGATGACACTCTCTCAATTAGAATTCCAAAACTCAGAGAGAGACTTCTACTTGCAGCAGATCCAAGGCTTCTTTGGTTTTGGAAGGCCATGCATGAGGAGGAGGTCTCATCAGGAGATCCCATTGGAGGTGCACTTCAACATTTTATGAAGTGCAAAGTTCTTAAAATGTTGGAGGAGCATGGTGTCCTACCTTGGGAGGATACCAAAAATTTGCAGAATGATATCCATCACCCACATTGGGATGATTGGATGGCAGTATGGAGCAAGAGGGTTCCAAACCCCTTGCAGATCTATGACACATGCCAGCAAGAGGCATGACTGCGCTGGTTGTTTTTGGGTGAGTTTGGTCACTACCCAAAAAATTATATTTCTTTAACTCATTCCTTGAGTCTCAATGATAGGATGCATAAGAAGAAGGCATGGATGTTGTGGCTGTTAAGAAGAGAGTTTGGACATCATATGTCAAATATTATGTCCATGTATTTACCGTTGTCTGAGATATGTATCATGTGCTCACATGTATTTATGTTTGAGATGTATTTAATGTATGTATACTGTTTTGGGAGGAAGGATAAATTCCCCATGATGTATGGGGGAGCTTCTTTGTACTTGGTTGATGAGACAACTAACATGTCCATCAATGTATTATTGCTCCATGATCTGCATTTTGATAATGCAAGGAAGTAGCAAGAGTCCTTGTTTCTATGGTTATTATTGAGAGAGTATGGGCTGAAATTTTTCCATAGTCATCATAATGTTTTAGAAGGAATGTATGGCACATTGTCTTGTTATTTTGATCATGTACAACTGATATATATTGTTGTTTACTACCACATATTAGATGAGCACTCATGCACAACTATTACCTTGTTGGAGGACAACTTGCCACATGAAATTCTCAAGCAGCAGTTGGGAAAACTGCATTGTATCCCTTGGATAGACCATTGGTATCTTGGAACCATCAGTATTTTTCTGATTTGGATGCCAAATGGTGATGAGTGCCATTCATTTTGGATGGGATGGTTTGGGCTAGCATGATTCATGACATGGGAGATAGGATCTTTGGAGATCTATTCTTCTTCTTGCCACTTGAGCGCAACTTATTTGCAGCCCAAGATCAGTATGTACTCTACACTTTCCATGAGTGGAGAGGAAGACAACATGGGGTAGGCCATCTCGCCTATCATGTTCAGCCATTTAGCCCACCTTCTTTGCAGGAGCCTAAGGTGGAGGAGATATTTCATGAGTTTCCATGTTGGAGGGTGACTCATATTGTATGGATGATAGCTTGGGGGTGGAGGTTTTACATGGGAATGTTAGTTCCCAAACACATTGCAGACTCCATGCATTGGGAGGGAGTTTTTCAGTTCTATCCTAGCAGTTTCTTGAGGATAAGAAACATCTGGGAGGGGAGGACTGTAATATTCCTACTTTAGCAAGTAGCGAGGGGGAATATCAAAATTTTTATTTTTGCACTTAGTAGTTGGATAAATGGGTAAGGAGGCCCATGCTTAATAAAAAAATGAATAAAACCCATTTTAATGTGAAAGGGGATCATCACAGTAGCTAGATTTTATACTTATGGGTGTGAACAAGGGAAAATGGAGGAGGACATAGTCAAGTTTGACTAAGTCAACATGCATGCATGAAGAAGAGGAGATCGTCAACGAAACTAGTTTAGTGTGAAGAAGGATCAACATAGACAAAATTATTTGAGTTGGATTGATTGCACTTGAGTGTGAAAAGGGATGAGGCATATTGAAGAGGTCAACCTTGACCAAATCAAACAACACAGTATGGAGGAGTGGCCTTGATGAAGGTACAATGTAATTTTGGAGGGATATTGCTCATGTGGAGTTGGAAAACCTAATGGGTGGAACCCAAGGTGAGGAGGCTCACAAAGTTTATAGGGAAGAGGATGGTAGCTATTGGGGGTTAGCTTGGATATTATTCATTTTGGTCTGCTTAGACTATTTGGCATCCTCTTGCTGTTTAGCAGAGCTGCAGTGCTGTTTAGCACAAGGATCTCCTATTTAGGAATCCTTATCCTTTCTTGATATGCCTCAAGAAGGAGTATTGTACTTCAGTTTTCCACATTCAGGCTTGAGGCCAAGCATCCTCTGTAAGGTCCCACCTTACCTACCATAATTATTATAGAGAAATATTATATTAAATCAAAATGCGATATATATTTTTTATTTTATTTCATGAGTCACTAAATGACATGCTTATGAATTATTTTCTTAAAAGGATCATTTAAATTATATAGGGTTGGCATCCCATAATTAGGAATTCATATGTGAGCTGATATTGCAACATATTACTTACTGCAATTATGACTTTTCAGCAAGACCCTTTAACTCAATGAGTTATTATACTAGAAATACCTTGATTGCAAATCTTAAATTAACTTAAGCCTTTTGTTTTATGGACGGTTCATAAACGTAATTAGATGCAACCATTGAAAATTATGAAAACCAATTTACAAGCATGAAATGTACAGCCATTGAGGCATTTCGTCAAACACTTACAACCATTATCTCTTTAAGGTGTTTTCACAATAATTAGCTAACATGAATCCAAAGTTACATGACTTCTTCTTCTTCTTTTTTTAAGTAGTGCCAATAATTGAACTTAAGATATTAGTAGACTATCAGCCATATTCATTGTTGAATCTATACCAATGAATATAAATATTTAGAAATTTCAAACATAGCTCACAATGTTGTAAGGTACAGCCATTGAGGAATTTTGACAAATAGTTGGCAGTCATAAAACAAGTTGCCATATGGTTATTTAAATTTTCAAATTATTAACCATTTATACTTTAAAAACAATTTCCAAGTGGTCAGCCTAAATCAGATTCATCACTATAAATTATCAGGCAGTTCCAATATAAAAAGAACCAAACAGCAAGACAAAACAACAAGCGGTTCTACATGCAACAACAAATCTGCAAAACAGAGCAGATTTGGGAATTGATGTCCGAAACCTTGATTTTTGGAATCAAACTTGGGGTGAAATGGCCTATTGGTATGGATACCCCCTGAAGTGTAGCTGAATCGCAACAGAGACGCCCAGACATGCAATTCTTTAAAACAACAAAATGTATAGCCTAAATGTTTCATTTATGACTTTTGTCAAACATATGGAATGAAAACTTACAGCTACACCTCTACATGAGGAAAAACAACCCAGAGTTATGCTACTAATATATGCTCATTGAAATCACACATTTCTAAATCCACCATATGAGTTCTTGAAACATTTTACCACCCACAACCTAATTCATTTGACATGAGTGACAAGCTTTTTGCACCAATTGCTACAATTTAAAAACACATGGAAGCCCTGAGTGCTACAGCCATTAAGGCTTTCTATCAAAATTCTGATAGTACTATTACAACAACTTGAATAACAAAACATTGAAGAATATGAAACAGAAGCCATAACTAAAATTTATCTCCAACTTACCTCAAGCATTTGATCTTCCAAACTATACTTTAGTTACCATTATTTTTGCATTTTCTTTTAAGGGTTGATTCTGTAATTCCTCCAAGCATATTTTGGGTACATGTCCATTTTCTTACTTCTGCAAGTTAGCACTTATTCGTGCATAAATAAATTTATAACATTACTCATTCACAGATTTTGTCAAACACTTTGCAAACTATCCTAAAACCATTTATAAAACAATGCATCTATTAATTACTTGAAACAGAACCATAAATCGTGAAATACTTACCCAAGTCATTTGCAATTTATTTATTGAAATTACCTTCAACAATATTTGGCTTTCCTTTCTCAAATGCTACAATACCAAGATTAGTACCATAAACTATACCAATAATAACTCCAATATTGAGATCTAAACATCCATACATATAGATTGGTCTAGTCTTCATTTTTAACTAATCAATAATATTTTAGATAACATAAGCCTAAACCAAAATTAGATGCTTACAACAATTTAAATGTCTACTTTTTATTTTATGCTAAAGCTATACTATAATTTTAGGACAATGGAAATTATACCCGAAGAGATATTCAGCTCCAATCATTGAGAATATGATCCACCTTTGATCCCTTAACCAACTCATTTGAACCATCCAGTTTTCCACCCAACCATATCCAGGGAGAACTCCTCCCCCTGGAACCCCCGAGCTGTAAAAGCTCACAACCAGTACCAAAATACATCAATATAAAGAAAGATGCAAGGAAAACTCATGAAGATAGTTTTCACTTCCTCTAAATACCACTCATGTTCAACCTCAATAGATACTTAGTAGATTAGTAAGAAATTCAGATTTTTTTTTTTTTGGAAGTAATTGGATACTCTCCATATCTCTCCCTTTCACAATATTCCTCAAGTCTCTTCCACTCTTGGCATTACCCCTTCTCCCCCCAAATGAGAACACATGAGACTCATATATAGGAGGAGCAAAAAATTCATGTCATAAAGGAGGATTAATATGCATGCATTGTATTCCTTTTAGAGGAGTGTAACTTATGCCATTAAGGAGAGGTATGCATGCCTTATTTAAGGAGAGTGTAACATATGCATTAAAGTGAGTGTAATAGGAATATTTTATGACATATATTTAATGAGTGTAAGGGGAATATGCCATTCCTTGATGAGTGCATAAAAGAGAGTGTAATGTAATATTTAAAATAGAGAGAGTTACATAGAGCCATGAGAGTCATGAAGGAGAGAGGTGTGAAGTGATTGAGGAGATATAATTCCTTTTTAATAATAATATCATAGTCTCTTAAAAGATAATAATAATATTAATAATATTGAGGATTAAGTCGAAATTGAACTATTACAATTGATTAATCATAAGTTAAGTGATTTTCCTTCAAGTATACTTGTTTACCCATTGATTGGAGGTGATTTACTATTTTTGGAAAGTCATACTTGAAATAGTAGACATGACTTTCTATTTTTAGAAAGTCACTCCAAAATTGTTAGGAATTAGATTATTAAGGAAATTCATCTACGAGTTGCCCATGAGTGGTATTTTTCTTCCGGATAATAGGGATTCCACACCCCTATTGTATGCATCTTTGTGCCTTAGTAGATTGAGGACTTCACGCCCTGATCTACTCTAAAGATCCGAGATTCCACACCTTGATCTTTTTTTTTAAATATTCAGTACTCCGCGTCTTTATATTTCATGGATTTAGGACTCCACGTCCTAATCCTTTTATCATATATCCAGGACTCCACGTCTTTATATTTCATGGATTTAGGACTCCGCGCCCTAATTTCCATGGCTTCTCATCTATTCTACTTTGAAACTCCGCGTTTCACCTTAAGGTACTGATTGTGAGTTTATACCCATCTGATGGTTCGTTGGTAAGGTATTCTTCCAAGACCTGCACACATCACAGTCTCAATGATCAAATCAATCAAATGAATTTCATAATTAACTTATTCAAATTTTACCAAATATTGTGCATGACTTCCACAGTCATTTTGGTTTTGGAGAAATGACTTCCGCAGTCATTTATAACTTGAGCATCCCTATTAGCAATGACCAAGTCCCCTGCCACATCATGCTTAGTACGAGATTATGTACATATAATCATACAAATCATGTATCATCCATAAATCATAATTAACCATATGTTCCACATAACCATGATCGTCCATGGATCTGTGTCTCAATTCTAAATCACCATTCACGTCATACACCTATGTCCAAAATATGATACCAAAAGAGAAAACATCGCTAATATTCTCTTAACCAAAATCAATCCTTGTGCACGCAACCATATATATTATCATAAGCACACAACAACCAAGTGACCCAAACCAGGTCATAGCATATAAGCATGTACATAAGTCTTTCATACATAATATTATATCAAAATCACCATCTCTAAGTGTCATCAAATCTATCTCACTAATAAGGGACACTACATACTCCCCCTCTTGGGCTAAACTTGGCCCGAAGTTTTTCCTACGGTCATAAGATACTTAGTTCTTTTAGATTCTCCTATCAATAAGTTGTTAGCCTTATGTATTTGATATATATATATATATATATATATTTTCCATGCCAATCCATAGTTTGGAAGCAACTCCATGAAAACTAAACATACCATTCTTAATCAAGTAGAAAATATATCCATGCCATATTAGATATGTGTTGATGTAGAATACCAAATATTTCTATATCAAAACCAGCCATACAATTTATAGTACCATATAAAAATACTATTGTATGTAATTGATATGATATATACTAAATTTATCTATAATAATTTGATATTCTACATGTTCTTCTTTCTCATAGTCTATATGAATCCCACATGTGTCATCTTCTTGGTTCTGTAGGATGTTGAGATTTCCAAGCTATAAATAGAACACACATTGGTTGTACACACAACAATGATGGTTCATACCATATCACAGTCAAATTGGCATAAAATAATCCACATACAATTGTGAGTGAAATTATGCAACAAAACATGATGTTATATATAAAACACACTCTTACATCCTACTTGCTTTATGTCTTTTCAATCCAATTTTCCTCTTTTCATTCCATAAGACATCCTTGCAATCGAAATATCTAGGATTTATCTTTAATTTTTACCAAACGTTTACTCTTTAGGAAATAATACAATATGAGGTTCAAGGCACCAATTTTTTTTTTTTTTTTTTTTTTTTTTTAAACTAAAAACCTAAGGTTAAATACATTCCTCATTGACCCACTTATGTATTATAGATCATACATTTAGTTTGCATAATCTTCATTATTATTCACTTCTCTAACTTGAGAATCAATTATGAAATGAATCTATTAGAAGATCTTCATCTAAAAGCAGATGAATGATATCTTTTTGAAAATGACTTTTAATCAAGAACAAATCTCATAATTATGCAAATATGGTATCTATATAACTCTAAGTCAATTTTTTTTCCAACTATGAAATCGCTCATGATTTCTATTCAGTAATTAATCAATTCATTTTCTTTCATGTCTTATCCCTTACTATTAATACGTACGCAACAACAAACTATGAAAACCATAAATTTCTCAAAATGTGATGAATCTTGTCAAATTTAAATAAGATTTAGACTATTACAAGGGAATTTCTAGCCTAAAGTTAAACCCTTTCACTTTAAGGAGAATTACCACCCTCTCAAATTATTACAACATTCTGTAGGACTAATAAATACTCATACAACTATACATCCCAACACAAAATTCCTAAATCAAACAATCTCCCCCATTCCACATATAATACAATCATCATGCAATAATTCAAATCAATGAAAATGTGATCTCACTCTCCTTCAATTTCTCCCTAAAAAAATATCACAAGCACATATTCTTGTAAAACAAAAACTCAACTAAGCTTTTAATTAATCACATGTGTTTTTTTTTTTTTCATTAATTTCAAATAAAACAAGTTCTCACCACATAAAATATTTACCTTCTAAACATGTTATTCTCTTCACAATTTATAAATAATTTGAATTTTGACGCGATCACCTAACTAACAATAGTTTAGAGAAATACATGAGTTCAATCCTCATAATTTCTCTAATTAATTTGGTTAAATAGAATGCAACCAATATTCAACTGATAAGATCATTAAAGAGACTATTATGGCTTTCCTAGACCTAATTTGTCTTAAGCCAATAGAAAAGTTATTTCATCAACTTATCACAGTAATCTTTTTCTACATTTCAAGAATTTGAAAGATATTTTAGTTCTACCTAAATTCAATATATACAAAAGGATTACAATACTAGAGGATAGATATCTAGTTCACACTTCCATATATCAAGTCAATTATTCCAAACATTCTAAACCACCTAATGGTGTTTAGTATACCAATCTTAGTATCTTCATCTGTAATAATAAAAATAATGGATTTAAAGCTCAAGAAATTTGTGTTACAAATCTCTATCCATTTAACTTTAATTACACATAATCATTCCTTAATCATGAATATCAGATTCCATCAAAATATTCTAACTAGAAGAATTACTTAGCTCATAGATATATTTTACTTTGGATTCCACACCCATACCTTACCTCATTACTTATCTCATAGATATATACTAGTATGGATTCCACACCCATACATTTTCTCATAGATATATTCTAGTATGGTTTCCACACCCATACATTAGATCATAGATATATGTTAGTATGGATTCCACACCCATACATTTTCTCAAAGATATATGCTAGTATGGATTCCAAACCCATACATTAGCTTAAGGAAAACATAAAATTCAAGTGTTCCTGAAGATGGCTTCCACAACCCATCATGCACCAATCATTTAAGCCTCTTGTTTATTAGGAAGTTCATACCTCAACCTAGTAATTGAGTAATTTAAAGCTATTTGATGCCTAATGTCAACCCAAAATACACAAAATCATGTCAAAGAAATAAGAGAAATTTCATTCTTACTCATTAAGAATGTATTCCCAAATCATATTTTAACACATCTAATTAATACACATACATTACTCTTGAATCTACATTCACAGTTAAAAGTGACATCCTTCAAGGTAGATTTTAGTTAAGTTTATTTTAGTGTAGGTATGAAAAGATTCAAGATTATCATGATGAACTCAATCATCAAGTTAATGGAATCTCAACCTTACACTTGTTACTCATTCCCAAAGCATACACACCAAGGTCATCATACTATAGTCCAAATTAAGCCAATATTCTTCTTGGTAGATATGATTTTAGCTAGTAAAGATGGCTACTAAGCCCATATCACATTGAAAATGATGCATTAAAAATATATGAAACCATGCATGCACTCCACCTATCTCACTCATTGATTGAAAATCAATTCATTCACATACTTGGGTTTAACCCAAACTTTCTCAAGCACATCCTTTCCCAGCATGTATTTAAGCATTTTAACATATTGTTGATAATATGTCTTAACAAAAATATAAAGGAATATCATATATATATATATATATATATATATTTCATGAGTTTCTAAATGACATAATGATAATAATATCCTCTATGCAACCAATATGCTTCCAAGTCAATATATACAACAACTCAACATGCATGCAAAATCAACATTCATACATCATCAACCTACAAGTAAGCATGTTGGCCCACTAGGCCCTAGCATTGTAACTCGCTCTGATACCATATGTAAGGTCCCACCTTACCTACCATAATTATTATAGAGAAATATTATATTAAATCAAAATGTGATATATATTTTTTATTTTATTTCATGAGTCACTAAATGACATGCTTATGAATTATTTTCTTAAAAGGATAATTTAAATTATATAGGGTTGGCATCCCATAATTAGGAATTCATATGTGAGCTGATATTGCAACAAATTACTTACTGCAATTATGACTTTTCAGCAAGACCCTTTAACTCAATGAGTTATTACACTAGAAATACCTTGATTGCAAATCTTAAATTAACTTAAGCCTTTTGTTTTATGGATGGTTCATAAACGTAATTAGATGCAACCATTGAACATTATGAAAACCAATTTACAAGTATGGAATGTACAGCCATTGAGGCATTTTGTCAAACACTTACAACCATTATCTCTTTAAGGTGTTTTCACAACAATTAGCTAACATGAATCCAAAGTTACATGAATTAATTTTTTTTTGTAAGTAGTGTCAATAATTGAACTTAAGATATTAGTAGACTATCAGCCATATTCATTGTTGAAGCTGTACCAATGAATATAAGTATTTAGAAATTTCAAACATAGCTCACAATATTGTAAGGTACAGCCATTGAGGAATTTTGACAAATAGTTGGCATTCGTAAAACAAGTTGCCGTAAGGTTATTTAAATTTTTAAATTATTAACCATTTATACTTTAAAAACCATTTCCAAGTGGTTAGCCTATATCATATTCATCACTATAAATTATCAGGTAGTTCCAATATAAAAAGAACCAAACAGCAAAACAAAACAACAGGCGGTTCTACATGCAACAGCAAATCTGCAAAATAGAGCAGATTTGGGAATTGATGTTCGAAACCTTGATTTTTGAAATCAAAGTTGGGGTGAAATGGTCTATTGGTACGGATACCCCCTGAAGTGGAGCTGAATCGCAACAGGGACGCCCAGAAATGCGATTCTTTAAAAAAACAAAATTTATAGCCTAAATGTTTCATTTATGACTTTTGTCAAACATATGGAATGAAAACTTACAGCTACACCTCTACATGAGGAAAAACAACCCAGATTTATGCTACTAATATATGCTCATTGAAATCACACATTTCTAAATCCACCATATGAGTTCTTGAAACATTTTACCACCCACAAGCTAATTCATTTGACATGAGTGACAAGATTTTTGCACCAATTGCTACAATTTAAAAACACATGGAAGCCCTGAGTGCTACAGCCATTAAGGCTTTCTATCAAAATTCTGATAGTACTATTACAACAACTTGAATAACAAAACATTGACGAATATGAAACAGAAGCCATAACTAAAATTTATCTCCAACTTACCTCAAGCATTTGATCTTCCAAACTATACTTTAGTTGTCATTATTTTTGCATTTTCTTTTAAGGGTTGATTCTGTAATTCCTCCAAGCATATTTTGGGTACATGTCCATTTTCTTACTTCTGCAAGTTAGCACTTATTCGTGCATAAATAAATTTATAACATTACTCATTCACAGATATTGTCAAACACTTTGCAAACTATCCTCAAACCATTTATAAAACATGCATCTATTGATTATTTGAAACAAAACCATAAATCATGAAATACTTACCCAAGTCCTTTGGAATAAATTTATTGCAATTACCTTCAACAATATTTGGCTTTCCTTTTTCAAATGCTACAATACCAAGATTAGTACCATAAACTACACCAATAATAACTCCAATATTGAGATCTAAACCTCTATACATATAGATTGATCTAGTCTTCATTTTTAACTAATCAATAATATTTTAGATAACATAAGCCTAAACCAAAATTAGATGCTTACAACAATTTAAATGTCTACCTTTTATTTTATGCTAAATCTATACTATAATTTTAGGACAATGGAAATTATACTTGAAGAGATATTCAGCTCCAATCGTTGAGAATATGATCCACCTTCGATCCCTTAACCAACTCATTTGAACCATCCGGTTTTCCACCCAACCATATCCAGGGAGAACTCCTCCCCCTGGAACCCCCGAGCTGTAAAAGCTCACAACCAGTACGAAAATACAGCAATAGAGAGAGAGATGCAAGGAAAACTCATGAAGATAGTTTTCACTTCCTCTAAATACCACTCATGTTCAACCTCAATAGATACTTAGTATATTAGTAAGAAATTCAATTTTTTTTTTTTTTGGAAGTAATTGGATACTCTCCATATCTCTCCCTTTCACAATATTCCTCAAGTCTCTTCCACTCTTGGCATTACCCCTTCTCCCCCCCAAATGAGAATACATGAGACTCATATATAGAAGGAGCAACAAATTCATGTCATAAAGGAGGATTAATATGCATGCATTGTATTCCTTTTAGAGGAGTGTAACTTATGCCATTAAGGAGAGGTATGCATGCCTTATTTAAGGAGAGTGTAACATATGCATTAAAGTGAGCGTAAGAGGAATATTTTATGACACATATTTAATGAGTGTAGGAATATTTTATGACATATATTTAATGAGTGTAAGAGGAATATGCCATTCCTTGATGAGTGCATAAAAGAGAGTGTAATGTAATATTTAAAATAGAGAGAGTTACATAGAGCCATGAGAGTCGTGAAGGAGAGTGAAGTGATTGAGGAGATATAATTTCCTTTTAATAATAATATCATAGTCTCATAAAAGATAATAATAATATTAATAATATTAATAATATTGAGGATTAAGTCGAGATTGAACTATTATAATTGATTAATCATAATTTAAGTGATTTTCCTTCAAGTATACTTGTTTACCCATTGATTGGAGGTGATTTAATATTTTTGGAAAGTCATACTTGAAATGGTAGACATGAATTTCTATTTTTAGAAAGTCACTCCAAAATTGTTAGGAATTAGATTATTAAGGAAATTCATCTACGAGTTGCCCATGAGTGGTATTTTTCTTCCGGATAATAGGGATTCTGCACCCCTATTGTATGCATCTTCATGCCTTAGTAGATTGAGGACTCCACGCCCTGATCTACTCTAAAGATCCAAGATTCCACACCTTGATCTTTTTAAATATTCAAGACTTCGCGCCCCAAACATTTCATTATAGATTCAAGACTCCGCGTCTTTATATTTCATGGATTTAGGACTCCGCATCCTAATCCTTTTATCATATATCCAAGACTCCACGTCTTTATATTTCATGGATTTAGGACTCCGCGCCCTAATTTCCATGGCTTCTCATCTATTCTGCTTTGAAACTCCGCGTTTCACCTTAAGGCACTGATTGTGAGCTTATACCCATCTGATGGTTCGTTGGTAAGGTCTTCTTCCAAGACCTGCACACATCACAATCTCAATGATCAAATCAATCAAATGAATTTCATAATTAACTTATTCAAATTTTACCAAATATTGTGCATGACTTCCACAGTCATTTTGGTTTTGGAGAAATGACTTCCGCAGTCATTTATAACTTGAGCATCCCCGTTGGCAATGACCAAGTCCCCTGCCACATCATGCTTAGTACGAGATTATGCACATATAATCATACAAATCATGTATCATCCATAAATCATAATTAACCATATGTTCCACATAACCATGATCGTCCATGGATCTGTGTCTCAATTCTAAATCACCATTCACGTCAAACACCTATGTCCAAAATAGGATACCAAAAGAGAAAACATCGCTAATATTCTCTTAACCAAAATCAATCCTTGTGCACACAACCATAGATATTATCATAATCACACAACAACCAAGTGACCCAAACCAGGTCATAGCATATAAGCATGTACATAAGTCTTTCATACATAATATTATATCAAAATCACCATCTCTAAGTGTCATCAAAGTTATCTCACTAATAAGGGACACTACATCCTCCTTCAGCCACAAAATTATTTCTGCAGAGAATAGTGTTGTGTTGTAGGGTGTTGCAGTGGAAAGTCCCCAACACCACTTTCTCAGCATATCTTTCTAAGGAGGGAGATTCCCTTTCTTTGCAAGATATGCTAAGGAGATTTTTGAGCATTATGTACATCTTGGCATGTGGCCAAAGAATTCTCCACCATTGATGGTGCAGTCCTTGGCAGGATCTGCGTTATTTTTCATAGTGTTGCAGTAGTGGGGTTTGAACCCTTGCTTGTGAGCTTATTCCTTGGAGGAAGGGCCAACCCTTCTCCCGGAAAGCTTTTTACATCATCCTCCTTATATTTATTGTATATTTCAGCTATTTTTATTTAGAGCTGTAGTGTAACTGCGTTTTCTAGATCTATATCTGTAGATTTTCTATTATGTACTTGTGCTCTAATGAAACCCTTGCTGAGTTATCTCTTTGATGTATAAAAGGAGATATATCTCCATTTTCCTCCATGTTCTGATATAATAAAATCAATATATTTTATTGCATCATATTATATTTGAAACCCTAAAAAAATCACGTTGTATATGCTTCAATATCTTTCTGTTGAGCTAAGTCATGTGATTTGGGCCTTTTTAAGCTATACCAGGACCAGGAGGTTTGTTTAACATAGCTAGAGTGATTTTTTTCTGCTCAAATTTGGTATGTGAGTCTCATATGACATATTATAAGGGAAAACACCATTATTTTCCTCTTTTATTACGAAAATAGCTGGGAATGACGTTTTTGGGGCTTAAAACACTGCTTTTCCCCAACTTTTGGGTTAGAAAATGATGTATAAGTTGCTGCTGTGACACCAACTGATGTTAATGTGTTTCTTGACACATTACATGGATTAATATCTTGCTGCAGCTCCAGCATTGTGTTTACATATTGCTGCAGTCCCATTATTGGGCATTTTCCAGCCATTCTAGGTGTGAGAGGCTTGTTTATCTCACCTAGTTTGCTTGGTTTCTGATTTACTCTTGGATTTGGATCTTAGATTATCATATCTAAGAGATCCAAGGGCTAATATTGTTTTCTGTAGCATACATTCCTGAAAAATGCGTTTTTCAGGCATGCCTTGCTAGCAATCCCAATTTGGGGATATTACAGTTTGTTGTTTAAAGGTAATTGGCGACTCTGAGATTATCACTCATTAGGTACGTAACACCATCAATTTCTTGTCTCCACATCTAAAAGGTTACCAGAAAGAGGTATGGTGTTAAATTTCTGCTTTTGACACTTTCAGTATTAAATCCGTACTTAGAATGCACAATGAAGCAGCTGATACACTTGCCAATGCTACTGCTAGGTTCACCCCACTTAGAGATGGATTTTCTATTGAAGTTATTTACAAGCCATCCATACCAAACAATGTCACTAATTTGCATGTCTTCAATGATGAACAACAAGTATTGGATTTGATGCTCAATGCGGACGTGTTCAAAGACGCAGTTATAGAAGAAGAGGATCATGATCAGGCCTTGCAAGAGGAACTATGAGATCGTAAGAAAATCCCATACCCAAAGGGATCGTGTCACTCGAATTTTTTTTTGACTTACAGAACCTTTTTCAAGGCCCCCCCAACACGAAGGTGCAAAGTTCCACGTTAGCGCACCAACAAATAAATCTCGGGACAAACAAGGATCCCAAGTTCGTCAATCTTGGTAATGAATGCACCCCTCAGGAGAGGCGATCATTCACTGAGTTATTTAAGAAATACAAAGATGTGTTTGCCTGGACATATGACGAGCTACGAACATTTGACACGCGGATCATCCATCACGTGATACCCATGAAGGAAGGAGTGAAGCCTTTCTAATAGAAACTGGGAAAAGTACACCCAAACTTAGAGCCAATGATCCAAAAGGAACTAAAGAAACTCTTGGATGCGCGTATAATTTTCAAATTTCGACATTCAACCTAGGTGTCAAACTTGGTCCTAGTTCGCAAGAAATCTGGTGAAATCCATTTGTGTGTAGACTTTCAGAATTTAAACAGAGCTTCTAACAAGGACAACTACTCGGTGCCCCTATGGAGAAAATCCTTCAAGCTGTATTGGGGTTGGAAATGTTCTCTTTATTGGATGGGTTTTCAGGTTATAATCAAGTACTAGTGGCTAAACCCGATCGGCTCAAAACCACATTCAGAATTAAATGGGGAACATTCACATTCAGACGCATTCCCTTTTGCTTGATTAATGCCGACGCGGCCTTCCAAAGAGCCATGTACATCGCCTTCAGAGGCCTCATTGGGAAAAGTGTGGTAGTATACCTTGATGACGTCAACCTATTTTCAAAACGAAGATCTGACCACCTACACCACCTCAAGAAGATCTTTGAAAGGTGTCAGAAATACGAGATCTCACTGAACCCGAAGAAAAGCATTTTATCCGTCTCTGAAGGAAACTTGTTGGGGCACATATAACTCAGGACGACATAGTAGTGGATGTAGAATGTATGAAAGTCATCGCTCAGATATTTCCCCCAAGTGGTAAGAAATCTATGTAGTCTTTCCTCGCAAAATCAACTTCGTCGAAAATTTATATCATATTTCGCCCAAATTGTGAAACCATTGCAAGGTATGATTAAGAAAAACACTAACTTGAAATGGAATCCTCCTAAAAAATAAGCGTTCAATAACATCAAACAGACCATCGTGGAAGTGCCTGCTCTTCATAGTCCGGATTTTAGCAAAGGCTTTAGCTTGTACACCTTTACCTCAGATTCATCTTTGGCTACCGTCCTCACTCAGAAAGATGACAACAACAATGAGCGGCCCATATCATTCATAAGCACTGGCTTACAAGGTGTCGAGATGAATTATCCAGATATTGATAAGAAATCTTACGTAGTGTACAAGGTAGTTAAACACTTCAGGACATATATTTTGAAGAGTCACGTCACAGTCTTCATGCTTCACCCAGCTGTTCGCTCACTTTTCGTACAACAAGAGCTAGGCGAGATACCAGGCAACTGGATGGCGTGCCTTCAAAAATATGACCTATAATTCAAGCCATCACACACTATAAAGGGCCAAGGGCTATGTAGGATGTCCGCGGAGGCAATAGACTCATGAAGGAGTGAAGAAGAGAGTTGGGAACATGAAATCGACATGTATCAAACTGATATAATTTCCCGACAGAATACCTCCTCATGGTATGTTGATCTCCAACAATATCTGAAACACAGTACCATGGGCCCCACTTTGGCCACTCAGTAGAAATGTGCATTAAGATTGAAAGTTGTATCCTACCAACTAGTGTAGGGTAAGTTGTTCTGCAAACACCACAGCGGTGTCCTACTACGCTGTTTGGAGTATGATGAGGCACAAAAAATTTTGGCGGAACTCCATGATGGTCTAGTGGGTGGAAACTATGCGGGAGATACCACTGCTCACAAGATCATGCATGTCGGTTTCTATTGGCTTACTCTGTTCAAATATGCGCACGGTTATGTACAGAAATTCCCACAATGGAAAAAGTTCACAAATAGGGAAATACAACCTTTTGCCCCATTGCAGTCTGTCGTAGTGGAGGAACCTTTTCAGCAGTGGGGGCTAGATATGTTTAGGGAAATCTTGCTACACTCTTCAAAGCAACATAGATACATCCTCACAGCCACGGAAAACTTCACAAGGTGGGTTGAAGAAATACCTTTGCGTCAAGTCAATGATCAAGAGGTAATAGGCTTCATCACCCAACACATCATGATTAGTTTTGGCATTCCAACCTCCCTTGTTTTTGATAATGCAACATATTTTTCATCTTTTAAATTATATGAGTTTTCTCTAGAAAATGGTATAGTGCTGAAACACTATGCCAATTATTACCCCCAAGGAAATGGGTTAGCCGATTCAACTAATAAGAACCTCATCTGCATTATCAAAAATACTTTTCTGTCCCAACAACGAAATTGGCATAACACTCTCCATAATGCCCTATGGGCTAATCGGGTCACACCCAAGCCACGTTTGGGCACCTCCCTGTTTTTTATTATGTACGGAAAAAAGGCTATTCTTCCTCCCAACTTGTCTCTCCCAGCCCTTCAATTATCTCAAGAAATTCATGGCACCCCTTGCCCTGCCTTACAAGCCCAAATAGACACATTGTTGAAGTTGGAGGAGGAAAGGCTAAAAACCTGGGAAAAATTCGCCATCCGCCAAAGTCAAATAAAATGATGGCTTGACAAGAAGTTTGCCGAAAACAAATATTTTTAAGTAGGTGACCTTGTCCTCAAGTGGGAAAAAGCTCACGAGGATAAAGGAAAACACTCCAAATTCCAGACCTTGTGGAAAGGTCCTTTCCATATTAAAGAAAAGGTCAGCTCCCATACCTACAGGCTACAGACCCTTGAAGGGAGAATTGAGGTCCTCTTGGTAAAGGAGCATGACCTTAAACACTATTTCACCTGATAGCCCTAGGGGGGTCATCATCATACCCTGTACCATATTTCTTTTGTTGTTTTTTTTTTCATTTTCCTTTGTTTTATTTTTTGTCGTTTTTCTCATTTTTGTTTTTTTTTCAATAAGTCGCTTGTTCCAAGTAGGCTCCCATTGACCTTTTCCTCTGTAGCATCCCAAGTTGAAGGAGGGATGTAGAAATTACTCAATTGGCATGCTATGCTGGAATATATGCTGGTGAATAATCGCCCCTGAAACACAAAAGGGGCACAAGCTTGCATGTGATATGCACTCAATGGGGAAACACAACCAAGTCCCAAGAACCAAGTGTAGGTAGCCTACCTGGTATGCTGGCCCAGGGGACTACTGTACAAAATAAAGTCTCAGTGTGATCAGTCACTAGACAGAAAGGGGATAGAGCTGACCACAGGAGACAAAAGGACATCTGGGAAAACCCAAGAGTCCTCATATAGACCAGGAGCAACCTCTCTTGCAAACAAAATAAGTTGGGATCCCTCATTCGCCCAGGCAATAAATTCCACAATCAAATAAGTGACTTAAGCACAATCAAATAAGTTCCCCAAGCACATTTAAAATAAGTGAAAACTAACACATGAATAAGGGTAAAGTATTGAGAAAGGCTTCCTGCACAGAGAGGCGATGCGACGACTCCGCCGAGGTACTGACTAGGCTCGCTGGTAGTGGAGCAACGTCCGTGACTCCTAGTTAGTGACTCTGCAGGGACCACCAGGTTCGTTGGCAGTGGAGAAACACAATGAGGACAAAATAATTATACCAGATCCTAGAAATCCCTGAGGTTACTCCAACCTTTTTCGTTTGGTCTCCAGGAATGAGATATGGTGGATCCACACCCTGGGACATGCAGATAGGTGGAGAAAACACGCAAGGGCCAAGGAAAAAATTAGTGGGACCCATGAAGTGGAAGGATCAGTAGGCTAAGCCCCCCCACCCCCCACCCCTCACCTGATGAAGCACTAGCAGAGATCTTGGGTCCTACCAGCGAATCACCATTTTTTGTAGCTACTACAACACCCTCCAAAATTTTTCTCTCCTTAAATTTTGGAGCCCCTATCCTTTTTGAAAAATGGAGTCAGGCCTAAATTAACCTTTTCAAAATCTCAAGTCTATAAGTCACAAATTTGGTTAAATCTTGTAATTTGCGACCCCGTGACCTTGCGACCCCTCAGGTCACAAGGTCGCGAGGTCGCACATCATCCTGAAACCAAACATTTTCAACCTTGCAACCCTGCGATCCCACGACCCCCAGGACGCAAGGTCGCAGAGTCGCTAGGTCGCACATTTCATTAATGCAACTCATTTATGACCTTGCGACCCTCATTTATTGCCCACATGTGCTACCCGTTTATATATATAAGTGTCGCATAGGTCGCATTTAACCTGTGTGACGGAGAAAGAAAACGCCTCTGACAAGCTAGCTGGAGCTCGTTTTTCCCAAGTAAGTTAACCAATCCTCCTGTTGTTTCCTTCCTATATTAATTATTTCTATTTCTTCTCCTTTCCCCTAGTCTATTTTAGCCTTTTTATGTCTCTGATTAAACTCCTCAGTAATCATTCTGCGAGCTTTCCTACCTCCGTAAAGTTTTTACCCATTCAGATCCTTGTATTTCATTCTGAAAGCCTATCTACCCCCTAACTTCCTTAGAGACCTCGCCCCACTCACCAAAGAAGACTTCTATGACCCGGTCAAGGATCTTATGGTCACCATGTGTGTTTTCTTAAAACCTTCTTCTCGTCGCGCATCTTCCAAGACCTAGATCGACCCCACGACCTCGCGACCTAGCGACCTAGGTCGCCAAGTCGCAGGGTCGCAGGGTCGCATTCCACGAAACAATTAAGAGTAACATGACTTCATGACTCAGCGACCTTGCGACTCGGTCGCAAGTCGCTAAGTCGCCAGGTCGCACTTCCATGAAGATCTCAACCGTCGCGACCCAGCCACCCTATGACCTCGCGACCTAGTCGCAAGTTGCCAGGTCACTAAGTCACTATTCTGTGAAATTTTAAACCAATGCGACCTAGCGACCCAGTCACAAGGTCGCCAGGTTGTAGGTTCACCCAATTCCTTGAAAATAATTGAGTAGATGTAGGAGGAGCCCACATATTTATAAATTATGGCATCTATCTTATTGTGGGATTTTTTTATGAACATGCCTGGGGACTTTGAAGCTGAGCTAGAGTGCATATCCATCTCGTCAGCTTCGAGTGACATGGGGACTCCAAAAGTTCGCAAAAGAAACAAAATCCCTAAGATAAAAATATCGGAGGAGGAAGTACCTCTTCCTCTTCCCACTAATTATGGAGACACTGCCTGCACATTCGGAAAAGGAGACGGTATGAGATGGTATCAAGTGTATCAGAAATTTACAAAGCCTGAATTTCTAGAGGACCTCCCAGACCGACAGGTATACACTCAGGTTAAGAGGTCCAATATGCACTACCCGGGGGCCCATCCGCCTGTATTCCCATGTGCAGAGCTGATTGAATGGATCCTGCAAAGGGTCGACCCCAATATTTGGGTCATTTGGGATCATGCTAAGAAGTCCTTCGCAAATATGAATGGGCAAGATGTAGAATCCTATTATGCACTTCCCACCTGAGAGCAAACCTTCACTGAGGAGTGGGCCACTACTCATGCAGTTCCCATATCAGAGACCTTGAAAGGATGATGGGAGGACCCAAAAAAGTTCCGCCTCAAGAAATACCAGGAGTATCAGACAGCAGGTCTTAGGAAGGCCTAAAAATTCATAGACATGATGTTATGTAGGATGTATGGCCGCCCAGATGCAACCTTTTTCAACTATGCTTGGGTCTCTCTAACAAGGAAAATTTTAAGGATGAAAAATTATCTTTAAGTTTAAAAAATTGGCGAATCTCTCTAGTCCCTAATATGCAAATTATAAAATTTTTATTGATGTATTTGTAAAATTATTCAAATTTATAATGATATTATATATATTGTCTATATAATGTTGGCGATTTTTAACATAAAATAATTTTATATTGTAAAATTTGGGCGAATCATTTTTATAAAAAAATGGAAATTGGTGAATATTTTTTTTGGAAAAACCATCGAAAATTAGCCCACCTACAAATATTATCCCCTAAAATTTTCCATGCTCTATGATGTATGCTATCACTATGTACGACACCCGCTTCAACTAGGCCAACATGATAGTAGCAGCCCTCAGTTCAAACATATTTGCGGCACTAGCACCTGATGAAGGTTATGCGTAAGAATGTTATATGGCATGTTATCTCCTAGATGCAGTGTGCGCGAGGTGCCACTTTGAGGGGTGGTTGCATAACTGGGAACCAAAGCATGGCGGTCTAATTCACAAATATCTAATCATGCAGGAGAATCAAGGCCATTTTTCCATTTGTAAATATGTGATAAAAGGGGGGTGTGACATTTTTATTATTTTATTAATTAATTTGGTATTTTAAATAAAATAGGAGATAATTTGGAAAAGTGAGGATTTTGTAAATATTCTTTTATTCAATAAAAGGATATGAGAGAAATAGTTTAGGAGAAAAATTAGAGATTAGGAATTCTATGTATGGGACTTTGTTGAGTCCACACCTAAAATATAGATTAGTTGAGGTTTAGGTGGAGAGATATTTTGAGTGAATTAAATGCATTATCTATGTATAAATATGAGTGGTTTTTGAGAGGAAAAGACACTTGAATGGTTGAAGAGAGAGTGAGGGTGTGAGTAGGAAGCAGGTTTCTACTTGCAAGCCTTTGGGCATTTTGTAAAGGGCCATCGATCTCGAATATCTGGCCAAAACAAGAGTTGTACGTAATTTTATTTTGATTCAGATTATATATATATTGGTTGAATTACGCACATGTGAATTGGATGATTTGATTCTGTGTGATTTGCAAGTTTTGGGTATTGGATGATTGATAAATTAGTCTTAATTTTGATTTGATCGATGTTGTTAAAGTTGTCGGAATTGTACCCATATTTAAAGAGTTTATAACTTGCTGTATCGATTATTGAGTGATTGACTTCATATAAGAAAAATTAAAAACCGTTGGAATGATATTGCTGTTACAAGGGCATATAATTTGCTGTATCGATCACTGGAGTGATCGACCTCATATAAGAAAGATTAAATCAAATCTCATATTATGAAATCGAAGTGGTAGATGCCATTGATTGATTGGCATTACAGGGCTCGAAGTTAAGAAAGTGCGTTGAGTACATATCTGTGGGAACGACAGTGAGTCTGTGAAAATACCGAATTCAACCATGAATGAATAACAGTACACAAGAAGCGATGGAGAATCGATGATTTAATTTTCTATTGCTGGAATGACGTAATGGAATGCATAGTTTGGATGCGTTACTGGAACACTGTGGGCACACAAACATCTGTTTATAATTATTGAATATTGTTTTAGCACAAATGAATTGCAACTATAGGTTTAAATGGAGGTTAGAGAACAGCAAGTTCTGGAAATTAGATCGTGCCCATAAGTGATTAAGGAATGTGGATTAAGGAGGAAGTGGCGGTCCGATTAAATGAAGGTAAAGCACAGAGTTTTTTTAAAACTTTATCTATTTTGAATTGATTAACAAATGAATCGATGGGTGCAGAAGTACCATAGCGAAGTCAACGTGGAGTTATAGAAATTGAAGAATGGAATGCATTGAACTGAATGTGAGAAGGAACAACATTGTAAAGAGATCGCATGGCATAAAAATGGCACTGTACATTGTTTGTAACAGAAACGTTGATGAATATGGGTTTTAAATTCACATACTCTGTGTGGGAGTTACACAGTTTTATGAAGGCGGGTTTTAGAACCTGAATTGAACCAAGAACGCAGAGTTTTGGTAAAGACTCTATTTTGAAATCGACTAATTAATTGATCATGCTATTTTAAAAGTAGAAAGAAATAATCTGGAATTGTGTAAGTTGATACTGATCTGGTGGTAATTTACAAATATCTGCAAGTCTATGGAGGTATTTTTCTCAGATCTAAAATAAAACAAAGGGCGGAATTGTTTAAAACCCAACTGGGTTGTCAAGTCAAAGGCGTTGAGTTAAAACCCAACTGGGTTTTCAAGTCAAAGGCATTGAGTAAGTGAAACTACTGAACAATGGATCCTGTGCTCATTTGGTTGGAAGGTATGTAATTGAATAGCAGATTATTGTTATTGATAAATTTTTTTATACAAACTGCCATAGCTTTGGTAAGAGGAATTGGAAGGGCGCACTTATATATATAATTGATATTTGGTTCGACTAAAATGAAGGTTCAAAGATACATAATCTTGCGCAGGGCCAAATATTATAAAAATGGTGATGTTTGTGTGTCAGATTGGGTTGATTAATGTCAGATTGAATTTTATAACATGGGTGTATATGGTTCATTGATTTTTGATTATAGAAAATCCGATACTGAAATCATATATGAATGTTAATGTTAAAAGGGAAAGGATGAATGATGTTTATGTGAGCATTCAAATGTTTGAGTTATTGGGGTTTGATTGAAAATTTCAAAAGTTATGAATTTGACATGAAGGAGGAAATTCCCATATACAGAGGTTGATTGGTTTATAACCATAATAAGGAATTCAAAAAGAAGCTTCCGTGTGTGTAAATGATGGTATGTAAAATTTGCCAGGTATTGAGGTTGTGAATTGGGCAAATGCTGAGATGCATGTTTATATGCATATTGAAAAACGATTCTGGGTATTGCAGGGCTTACCCTGCATCATCTAATGGTGTTCTAGGATTCGAGGTATAAGCAAGACATGGAGTCAATCGCAGGTAGCTTCATCCCTACCCTCTACGTGAAACTATTTGGAAAATACCCCCCGTGCATGTCTGAGCGAGCCATGGAGACAATAACCCAAGTGACCCGCTAGTTTCCTGAAACTAATAGCACTGTCATCTGAGTTTTTGGGTCGCTCAAAGCCCCTCGTGCATTGCCCCAGTTTGTAACATACAAACTTCTCCTTCAAGAAACTTGTTATCAGATGTCAGGCAGTTTCTCTAAAGTCCTCACTAAGGGTAAGAATAAGCCATGGCCTACTCTGCCGCTCACCATCGGCGCCTACACAGTGAAGGATTTTAAGGAAGTAGAAGCAGAATCCAAACATATCAGGGGATTCTGTCTGCCTCCCTTGGCACACCAAACATATGATCCCGATATAATCATCCCCGCACACTGCAAGTGCGCCAAATTCAAATGGATTTACCAACATACTGACTATCCTGCTGAAGATAGAATAAAGAACTGGTACAACAAGGATAGAGAGGCCGCTCCAGCAGAATCAAGTGATCAGGAGGAGTAGGAAAACCAAACTTTAGATGAAAGGATTCATATGTTGGGAGGAGCCTCATCCTACAAAGCCAAGAAGCCGAGGATTGGTACGGGCCATAACCCTTCCACCCAAAAAAGAGAAAAGGAGGCCAAAGCTAAACAAGAAGCCGAAGAAAAAGCAAGGGAAGAGGAGGACAAATGAAAGAAAAAACTAAAAGAAGAGAAAAGGAAGAAGCGGGAAGAGGAAAACCACAAGAAGAAAGAAGAGGAAGAAAAGGTAGAAGTTGAGCGCCAGCTAAAAATAGAGCAAGAAAAAGCAGAAGCTGAGCGTCGACTAAAGGAAGAACAAGATAAAGCAGAAGCCGAGTGTCGACTAAAGGAAGAACAAGACAAGGAGGAAGCAGAGTTCCAATTGACAGAAGAACAACATAGAGCTGAAACATAATAGAAGAGGAAGGAGGAAGAAAGTAGGAAGTCACATGAAGATTCCTCGAAAGGAACCGAAGGAAGTAAGACACCGCCTCTCGAGACAGAGAAGCAAATCGAATTGCCACACATTGAGGTACCGCAAAGAACTCCTGCAACCAATGTGCACTTTTCCCTCTCGGAATTGGGTACCTCCAAGGATCTAGATGAGGGAGTGCTTGATCTCACTAGACTCACCTACGAACAATTCACACACAAGATCAGGTAGGAAAAGAGAAGATGTTTGGCACGAGACCCTGATGCACCCCTTACAGTCACTACAGAGAAGGATATATTATTGGACTCTAGGAACAATCTGGTCATGATTTCATCAGCCGGTACCGCTTTTACAGCAGCTACCGAGGATAACGTGAGCAAGATGAGCAGAGAAATTCTATTCCTATAGAATAGACTACAAGCCTCCGAACTCAAGACAACTAAATCAGAACCAGAAAATAAGGCGCTACAAGAAGAGGTTCGACAACTTCAGGCCAGGGATACTCCTACTAATGAAATATCACTCACTGTACAGGGAGAGCTAGTCACTTTGGAGGCCACCATGAAACAGGTATATGAAGAATTGTTCACAATAAAACAAATTGTAGCGCCACTACTGAAAGCACATGCATAAACCAAGAGGAGGAACACATAGCTAAGGGAAGCCTCTACTACCTTGGACAGGATATTGGAGTGGTCTAATAGGTATCCACAAGCTCTGCCCACTTTGCCTAGAAAGGATTGGATTTCCACCCAGAATGACAAGGTTCAAATTTGGATAAAGGTACAATCTAAGGAGAAGCTAATCAAGGATCTTGAGAAAGTAATGTCTGCATATGAAAATATGAATAGCAACATCGACTCAATGGCCGAAGTACACCACATCCCGTCTCTGGGTGCATTAGGTGAAGAGAAAACATGGGAAGAAGTCTCCAACTATATCCAAGCATTCCTAAAACCCATAAGGAAAGCAGACGCCTCTCAAGACCTGCCGACATCAAGAGAAAACATGGTTCAATTCATCGTGACACCAGTCCGTATCTACACTAAACTGGCCTCCTTTTCAAATTAGATCAGTATCAAGAGGGAAACTTTGATTCCAAATGCTCTCGAGTGTCTTCATAGTTTGAGAGAGGATACACCTTAGGTCTCCCCAGTAGCTGCAGATTATCGGGCCTGGCAGAGTTATCTCAAAGAGCAGTAGTAGATAGATGTCCCCGACCTCGTAATCACCTAACTACTCCCATGAACAAGTTACATATTGCAGCAAATAGAAGAGGTCGAAAGTAGCAACAACCAAGGGGTTGCAGGTCATAGTTAGAACCCAGGTTGCAAGTCGCAAATTCCATCAAGTCGTAGAGCATCCCAACAGTCAGGAAGACAAAAAATCAAGGATACCCAAGGGTCAATTTTGTCCTATAAATACCCCCTTCAGGGAATTGTAAAGGATATTTTTTTTTTGGAGGACTCCAAAGGAGCAGAGAATTGTATAGCATTGAATGAACCCTTTATGAATGAATACAAGCACTTGTTTTGATTCTACTCTTGGATCTGATGGGAATTAATGTGTGAACACTGTGAATATTTTTTCTTATGTATCTGATATCTTTTTGATTAAGTCATCTGCATTTTCTGCTTATATCATTTATACATTTCAGCTCACTAAATGTGTTAATGATGTTAGGTTGTTTATTTAGAAAACGTTAGCAACTTGGTTACTAACATTTATCTCATCTCTAGAAACTGCTTAAGGAAGTGAAGGGCGCTCTAACCATAAAGAATTGTTTCTTCTATAGTTTGAACAACTTTTTACAAGCATGACCCTAATGATGTGCTGCTAACAGTGTTTCCTTTGGCTGCATGCTTTTAACTCATCTTGCTATTCATAGTGTTTTATGTTTGTTGAGACTCATCAACCATTTGCCTTGTACCATCCGGATAATCTTGTGTTCATAGGTCTGCATGGCTCATTTGTGTCCGAGAAAAGGAGTATTCAACGATAGCCAGACCCACACCCCGGACGAGATCCCCATCACAAACGGTTTAGAGTCTAATTGGGACTTTTCACCAGGGAGATCCCTTACTGTTGGCCGAACTTATTTTCCTGTCAACACTAGGGTAAACCTTGTGTTCTCTTTTGTGAATTATGATCGCTACTGAATTTATGGTTTATGGTTGAATTTATGATGTGTAATTACTTAATGATAAACTATAATTATTAAAATAATATCTATATCACTCGAAGTAATTATCAGTACTTCAATAATATTGTTCTGTATCTATTGCATTTGAAAAATTCAACTTGGGATCAAATATTTGGTGATGAAAAGTATGTTGAGATCACCCTTGAAGAATATTTAGTAAGATATCACCCATGAAACCCTAAATATAGAATATATTATCTTGTCTATGACTATGGGTCCCCACATGAAGGTAAAAAATGATTAGAAGGAGCTACAAATTTTAGGGCTTGGAAGAGAATGATTGGTCTTCTCCATGCAAAGTAACATCTCTTGGGTATTGTTAAAGGCAAGTTTACTGAACCAGAAAAGATGAGGGGAAAGAAAATTTTGAGAAGGATGATATCAAAACCATGAGCATCATTGTTGACTCTATCAAGGATCACTTGATTCCCTATGTTTCAAGTCTTCAATCTTCAAACCAGATGTATGATGCCCTAACTGGTTTGTTCACCCTCAACAGTATTGGTCAAGCCATGAGTTTGAAGAATGAAGTTTGTGATATTATAATTTCAAGAAA
Organism: Pinus albicaulis; assembly: GCA_034641835.2. Taxonomy (NCBI): domain Eukaryota; kingdom Viridiplantae; phylum Streptophyta; class Pinopsida; order Pinales; family Pinaceae; genus Pinus; species Pinus albicaulis. The sequence goes on from CM076578.1 coordinate 1,019,690,194, forward strand.
TTATACTATGGAATCATATTTTAGGAGTATATATCAACTAAGAGATCAACTATGAGCAACTTATGAAGTCATTTATGATAAGGAACAAGTAATTAAACACTCAACAATTTCCTTGAATCATGGGATACTTTTGTAGCAGGAATATGTGCTAGAAAAGATGCTCCAAAATTTGATGAAATATGGACCATTTTCACTCAAGAAGAATCAAATCTTATATGAAGAGGAAATATTCAAAAATATGATGAAGGCGATTCTCAAGCATATGCAACATGTTTCAAGAAAGGAGGAAGAAATAAGTTTGGTTTTCAAGGAAAAAATGGAGGAAGAAGAAATGAAGGAAGAAGACTGAAACAAAGAAGATTTTCCTCTCAAGGAAAGAGAGACATGTCAAAGGTTCAATGATATCAATGTCACAAGTTTGATCACTTTAGTAATGATTTTATTGAAATATAAAATGATAGACAAATAACAGGGAAGCAACATGCCTCAGTCGCAGATTTTGAAGAACTTCCAAAGAGACCAAACAATGAAAATCTAGGTAATAAAGAATTATTCTATTTATCTACTCTTACCAGTTCTTTTGCAGATAATGAATAATTGTGGCTAGTATATACTAGTGCCTCAAGGCACATAATGATAGACCGAGACAACCTCACTAGTCTAATGGAAAGAATATTAGAAAAAAAGTGGAACTTTGAGACAACAACAATTATGCAGTCAAAGGAATAGGAAAGACATCCATTGAGCTAGAATCAGGAGATAACATTCATCTTAGCAAGATATTATATGTTCAAAGTTTGAATAAGAATTTAGTTTCTATTTCATGCTTGGAAGATGAAGGATATAGGGTAGCATATGTTGATGGAAAAGTTCTTGTTTGTCCCAAAGGCTATAGTATTAATTCTTCTAGAATAATTGGAGTTTGTGAAGGAAGGTTATATATACTTTTGAAAAAACCTACTCATTCAATTGTACATAATGATATTAATCCATGTGAGATTTTGAATATAATGTATTCTCACCTTAACTATAAAGTGTTTATAGGCTTAAATAAAATGGCTTCAGGTGTTCCAGATTTACAGGAAGAGCACGAAGGAGTATGTAAAGGATGGCACACTTAGAAATAATGTCAAGAAGCATTTTCCAAGCAGCAAAAGTAGATCCGAGGACTTTTTTCACTTAATAAATTATGATGTATGTGGTCCTATGCCAGTGAAGTCTCTTAGAGGCTCTTTGTATTATGTTACATTCACTGATGATTTATACTACAAGACGTGGATATACTTCATGAAAACGAAAGATGAATTCTTTGACAAGTTCTAGGAATTCAGAGTTGAAGTAAAAAAATTGAAGGGAAAGAAGATCAAATGTTGCACCATTTTTTGGTCATCTAACCTATCATCATTAGATGGACCCAAGTACACCATGTAAGACCAATTTTACCCTAAGTAAAATTGCCTTCACTATGTTAAATAACTTAATAAACCACATTTATTAGGTTGTTTGTGGTCCAAACAGGAAACCCCAAAAGGAAATATTAAACAAACCTATATTTGTTTGATTTTCCTCATGGAATAATTAATTAAACCATAATTTAATTATTATTCCCAGTCATGTTTAACCCAAAAACAAAGAAATTAATGAAATAAACCCTTAGTTATCTTATTATTTTCTAGGAATAATTATTTAAATCTTATTTAGATAATATTCCTTGTTAAATATGACCAAATCACCCACTATTAATCAAATAAATCATTATTTATTTGATTATATTCCAACTACTTCCTTAAAAAGATAAATAAATCATTTATTTATTTATTTTTCACTAATCAAGGGATTTGACCCAAGTCAAACACCCCTTCCCTCCAACAAATATAATAAAATATTCCATAAAGGTGGATCTAGATTTGGTTAACATTATTTTAATCATGCACCCAGATCTAGAATGACCCAATATTTTGTTATAAATAGGAGGGTTCTTCCCCATCATTCCTCACCTTTTGTTGCCTACTAGATCACTCTGGATCTATACACTTGGTCTCATTTTTCATCATTTGCTCCCATTGAGCTTCATTTTTGCATTGGGTTTTCTACACCTACAAGAGAGAGAAAGCTTAGATCTGAAGTGCTGAGGACTAAAAAGAACCCATCCCATTGAGGAGAGCTGGATACACCTTCTTGTTTTCCTCCCAGGTGCCCTGTAATATAAAATTCTTTCAAAAAATCATGTTCTTGTCTTGTCTGTTGGATGCATGGAGCAAACCCTTTATTTTACTGCTTAATGTCTTTCCATATATAGATCTGGTATTTTGCAGCTATTTTCTTGTCTAACCAATTGCAGATCTGAAGATATTGGCAGCCACTTTTGTTGTTAGGGCTATTAGTTATGCGTACCTAAAGTGGTCCTTTTTCGTACACTTCGACGAAGGATTCATACTAACAAATGGCGACTCCGCACGGGTTTTAAATTACGACCGCTGTCGTTTTTCCTATTCCTGCATATCCAGCTACTTCAGACCCTAGGGTTTCTTTTCAGCTTTTTTTTTCCTATTTTCATGTGGTTTTTTCCTCATAAAGCCCTCAAACATTAAAATTTCTAACTTCCGTGTGTTTCCGGCCCTATTGCGCAGGTGACCGACATCAGCCGCAGCTGAGACGACATTTTTTTTTCTGAAATCTGTCACCGAGAGTCCCGGAAGTGCAGGTCGCACTTTTTGGCCCAAAAAGTGTGACCTCAAGCCTCAGGTCGCAGAAAAAAGCCCCAAAACTACGACCGGAGCGAAAAACTGGTCAAAAATCGCGACCTGGACTTTTTTCTGCTGTTTTTCTGAACTTTTTCTGGGTTTTTCTGAAGCTTCTGTCAGGGTTTTCCAGCCTCTGTCTCAGCCCGTTTCGACTTGTTTCTGATCTTCTTTTGCTCATCTAAGTGGGAACCTAGCCCCCTAGGGCTTCAGTACCCTCCACTTTTGGTGGAAGAGTTTTAGCTGTTTTAGGTGTCTGATTTTTCAGAGTTTCAGCCTTCCCTTTTTCAGATCTGATACCTCATCCTCATATCCCTTTTAATCAGCTTTTCTTCCTTTCAAATCACCTCTTGTAGTTTTGTTTGGACCCCCTTTAGGACCTCATCCCTGTCCCTTCCGCTTTTTGCTGATTTCCCCCTTTTTCCAGCCACCTTGCCTCTGCCTCTTGGCTGTGATCTGCGCCTCTTTTTAGCAGCTTTCTCCTTTAGATCCCTGTCCCTTTTGACCCTAGATCTATTGGCCTCTTTTTACATGTGTTTTGAATAGATTTTTGCCCTCTTTTAGAGTAGTTTTGAGAGACCCGCCTTTTTGGGTTCAATTGATGCATGGTTAGCTATTAAATGTTCTGTTATTTCAGCAATCTATATTGTTCTCTGCAGATTTCTTTTCAGTTACGCAGCACACTTTTTCTTGCTCTCAAAACGAAAAGGGTTTAAAAATTAAAATTAACGCACGCCACACACTGACCCTAAGTGAAGAAGCGCCTGGTTAACACCGCCTGGCAAAGACTCTAAAATCAATTGTCACCGCACCTTATCTGCCCTTGACATTACTTGATTCTATCCCTTTCTGCCCTTGTCGGTTTCCTTCTTCCTGTCATCATTGCGCCCCCAAGGCGCCTTTCCCGGAGACTTCTTGGCCTTCACCCTCAGTTTCCGGTTGATCGACCTGCTCCGCACCGCCGTCGTCGAGCCAGTCCTCCTCCGACTCCTCTTCTGATTCTTTGGGTTCTCCTTTTCCTTCTAGGTTCTCCCCCTGTCACCTTCACTATGTCTGGTCCAGGGCCTAACGCTAGTGGTGCTCCCGGCCCTAATGCCAGAACTACTACTAGCGGAACCACCACAAGAACTACCTCGACTACACCCTTGCTCCCCTTCTTGGCAGGCCTCAGCCTCCCAGATTTGGACCGGTTGATAAACGACCCTATACATCATGACGCTAGTTGGCCCGCTATGCCGACAAAGCTCCCTTCCGACATCCCAAAGTTTGAAGGTCATGCTGGAGAAGATCCTTCAAATCATGTTCGATCTTTCCACATGTGGTGTTCATCTACCTCCATTATCGATGACTCTGTTCGTCTTAGACTGTTCCAACGCACGCTTACAAGCGAAGCTTCTAAGTGGTATGTTGACCAGCCCACTTCCTCCCATACCACCTTTGCAACTCTTGCCCGGGCTTTTTTATCTTACTTCCAGCTTCCCCTTCGTTATGACACTGGTATCGAACTCTTGACTTCCTCCAAGCAAACCTCTTCGACCCGCCTTTCTACCCATGTCCAGGAATGGCGAAGACGACGGAGCTTATGCCAATCTCCTCCCTTCGAAGACCGTGTCTACATGGACTGGGTCCTTAGATCTCTCTTGTCCCCTATCGGGAAAGATGTCGCATCCCATTTTCCTCAAACCGAAGAAGATGCCCTCCAAATGGCGTTAAAGTATGACCTGATCTACGCTCAGACAGGTTATGATCCTACCGTCCTACCTGATCTTCCCACACCCAATGATGCCCATACACAGGGGGCACCTCATGCCGCCAACAGTATCATTGGACCCATCTCTCATCCATCCGCTCAACCTCACATGAGCTATGGTTTTCCTGGGGGAGTGGGCACCACTTCCTGCACTTCTCCCCCTCCCGGTAGCATGCATCCAGGATACGGCATGCCTCATCCTTTTGCCCAACCTCCTGCTTACCTCAATGTTTCCCAACCTAACCATTACCCTTATCCACAGCCTGGCGCGCCAACTCCTCCAGCATATGCACTTTCACCTCCCTTGCCTTCTCAACCCCTGCAACAACGCTCCCCGCCCCCTCAAGCGCAGGTGGATGCACAACAGGGATTCATGGCTACCCAACCACCTGACGGACAGGTGGCCACTCCACCTTCCCCTTCTGGTTCCTCCAATTACCAGATCCTCATGATGAACTCTGATCCGCCTCTAACCGTTGACCTTAACCTTCAAACTCGGTCTCGCCAGTACCCCAAGCCTCCCGCTCAGTCTGCCCTCGAGTCCCCTTCTTCCGGTTCTACAGAGCCTCTTTCGACACCCAATGGTCCCTTACATATCCCTCAACCCAAAGTTGAGGTTCATACCAAGATTCCTAAAGGACCATTACGCCGAAATGTTGCTTCTGGTCGAGCTGCTCATTCGTATAGCATAGTAGATGATTTGGCGCAATCTCCTGCTGCCATTTCCACATTGGAACTCCTCCAATCGTGCCCTTCCCAAAAGAAGGCTCTACTATCTGCCGTGGGCGCTGTAGATCCTGCTGATGACCAAATGATTGTTTTCGACGCCACTCAATCGGACCATCCTCCTCTTCCTCCTTCCGTCGCCTTCCAAATCCCAGTCAAAATCCGGAACGCCAACGTTTCCCAGTGTATAATTGATGAGGGGGCATCCACCTGTGTGATGTCCGCTTTGGTTTGGAAGCAACTCGGATCTCCTGAGCTGGCCCCTTCCACGATCACCCTTCGAGCGTGGGACGGCCATGCCTCCCAGCCCATTGGCCTATTCCGTAATTGTCCTATCACCCTCGCCGGTAAGACTGTTTGCGTTGACGTCGAAGTCATCGACGCCCCGCTAGACTACAACATTCTATTGGGGCGAAGCTACACCTATGCTATGTCTGTTGTCCCATCCGCGGTTTTCCACAAGATGTCTTTCCCTCATAATGGAAAGATAGTCACCATTGACCAGTTGACATATCATGAGCCAAAATCTCAGACCTCACCTGAGACGACCATCTCTTCTGTAGCCAACAAGCAAACCGTCGATTCCTTGACCAATGTCTCCCCCGGCGTTTACAAAGATTCCTCCCTGCTTGGAACTTTTCCTAATCTTCCCCCTCCTCCTATCTCTGACCCCAGCTCATCGAATGTTTGCATGATGCAATTGTCTCGGGCTGCTCTCAAGCAACCTGCTTCGGCTAGTCAGCAACCTTGCCCTCCGCAACATGCTCCTAGCCCTTCACCTGCAGTTGGTCGTCATGAGCCCCGTTATCCCCCTGGCACGGTTCCTCCAGGCCTTAGCCATTTAGGAGCCGTCCCACCTCGCCATTACCCCTCTGGTCAGATACCGTTCCTAGCTCCCCCACCAGGAGTGTACACGGTACCAGTCATGGCCACCCTCTCTCTTCCTAACTTGACCCTTGGGATTCCCGTTTGGTACCTTGATCCTCCAGCCCCCACCTTGCCTAGTCAGCCTAAACCTTATATCGCTTTGACCCCGGTTCAACCGGTCCCCATGACTTCTCCCACTACATCAGTGCCTCAGTCACCTCAACAGGCACCCCCTCCTGTTGTGACCGCTTCGGGTAAGAAGGGCAAAGCTCGCAAGGGGGCATCAAAGGACAAGGCTGCCCTGACAAACTCTGCTCCTCCTCAGCCGCCAAAGCATACCATCCAGTGTGCTTTGTGTGATGTTGTCGGTCACGCCTCCCATACCTGTCCTGAATTACTTCATCTCAAGCCCATGGTTAATGTCACGTTCCCTGAGTCCGCGGTCCCAGAAGCCTCTGTTCCTTCCGCGACCGCAGCCAAGAACCCCAAGACTATTCACACCAACCACCTATGTGCTTTGTGTGATCTCCATGGCCATTCCACCCATCTTTGTCCCCGCCTCACGGACTTCCGCACCTCTATCGCTGCGGTCCACCAATTCGAGGCCAAGCGCAATGAGTCCACCTCTCTCCTATTTGCGCATTCTGCTTCAGCAGAACTACCAGATATGACTGCTCCCATTGACTTTCCCCCTCCGGATGTCGAGATGACGGAGCCTTCGTCCAACATTTTCTACCTATCATCATCCATGAGACCCTTGGGGAACATTCCATCTGAATCCTCCCCTGTTGTTTCGCTTGACCTTCCTTCAGCGGTCATCTTGGGCTCAACATCGGTAGATCCGTTATCTACTTACTCTTCGGTCACCCATTGTGACGATGCGCATGTGAACCTCTCTTCTCATGATGATGATTCACGCCACTTCACCACGTCAGGTAGTTCTTCTTCCACTAGTCACCCCATCTTCTATCACGATGACGACATTATGGAAGAAATTCCCACCCCTGACTTCATCTATTCCCCCTTACATCGAACCCATGCGTTCACATCACATCCACCTTGTGGTCATTACATCGAAACCCAATGTTTGGGTAAGGGGGCACCCACATTTGAGAGACCAAGAGAAGCCATTCTCCACCACTCTCCTAGTGTATCCGGTCGTGTTGACTCTAGACCCCGTATTCTTCCACATTTAGAAGAACCTCTAGAGTCCCATATCACTTCAGATCACTCTCGGGACGATACCCCTTATTGTTCCCTCATCTTACATCAGCAACCCAGTCTCTTAGACATTATTATTGACCAACCTATAGCTTTTCTACGAGAGCATCAATTCATTATCTCCAAATCCTCCTTTTGGGATAGTGACACCAGGTATGCCAATTCGGAAACTTAAAGTCCATTTGATCCCTATATGCAGTACCAAAAGAGATTGGTAATCCTCCATTTCCTTTCTCAAACCGCATAACCATAACCAGAACAAATGGCACACCACATCATTAAAATGTGTTTAGATTCCCATTTTTCTAAATACATTTTGGCATGACCACACCATGCTTGGGGGCACCTCTGCCCCCCAACCATAACCCTCCTCACCTCATTTTTGGAGAGGAGGTTGTCTTACCAATCGAATGTGACATCCCTTCCCTACAACTGGCCGTTGAACTTCTCCCTGACACCCAACCTCTAGAACAACGACTTATCATGCTTGAGCGTGCTTCCGAAGACCGCCGTGTTGCCTTGCAAACCATAGAAGCGGCCAAAAAACGCACCAAAGCTCAGTATGACCGAAAAGTCTAGCCTCGCACTTTTCACGAAGGTGACCTTGTTCTAGTATATGACCAGGCCCATGATGTCCTGGGTCATGGGAAGTTTGACTCATTATGGCTAGGCCCTTACATCATCAGTAAGGATCTTGGTCAAGGGGCATACCTTTTAGAGGATTTCGAAGGCCATTCCCTTCCTAACCCTCGCCATGCACTCTATCTTAAGAAATATTACCCTTAGCATTTCCCTTCTGAGATGCGTGTTTTATTTTCTGTTAGATAGCCAGCATCCTTTTTGTACTTTCATCCTTCACCAAGACCTATTTTGTCCAAGAAGGATCACCTCACACCTCCTTAAAATCGAATTTCCTCACTTACGCCACTTGTACTTGGGGCACCATATTTCCCCCTTACTTGTCCATGTTCGTGCCGATTTTCGTCATGAGTTCCCACATTGTACTCATGCTTCCATCGTCCCCCATTGGGGCCTTTACTGTGTGGTAGCACCATCGAGTCGCCCTTGTTTAGAGCATCCAAGTTGAGTCATCATTGCATCCATGGAGTCTATACCACGTCCCTTTGCACCCCACTATAGCCCTCCACCCTTCATTGCTTGGTCTCTCTCTTGTGTCGCACATTATGACCTTCAGTCCCACTGTCCCCTATCCCTTATGATCTTGTGTCAGTGGCTGCCATGTCATCCATGCTCTTTATGCTCTAACAAGGGAAGTCGTCCATTCGCTACTCAGTCCTTCCCATTTCCACTATCGTCATTAGTGTCAGTCTGTCCGTCGCTCTATTGTTTTCTCTCGTGCCTTAGTTGAGGATCTCTCATTGCCTCACCTATGGCGGACCTCCTTCTGTCGACATCAGCACATTCATTCCAGAAGCCAGGTCTAGAGGGCGGTGTACCTTGGTTCCAGCTTCCACTCTTGTTCGGTGCCTCGGATCAGGCAATGGGATCTCTCATTTCCCTTTGACTTGATTGTTTCTCCACTCTTTTCAAATGAATGACTAGATCTATACTAATGTCCATAATCACAATGTTTCCATGATTCCTGTGTCATGCAACCCAACCCTCATGAGGGGGTGGCCCTGCAGGTAGCCCCCCACATGCCCTGATGACCTCTTCATTGCAGCCTTTGATGCCGCTCCAGATTTTGATGATGTTGGCCTTAGCCACTTGCAGCACCTCTATGATTTGCATGTATCAGTCAGATCTTGTGAGCCCTTCCCCATTTACAGGGGGCATTTGGGGTATTTATCTCATGTACGCAGATATTATTGTACTAGTCTTGGCTGTTATCCCAGGCACAGCATGTATGTGAGACTCTTCATTGTATTCTTATCCGGCTCCTGATTATGCCAGCTGTACTCTATGGTTCGGTCCCTTGTTTACTGGACACACTATTCTTTTGTACTTTGTCTCGGCGGGCATAGGTATGCCTCCCCCGCCGCCTTCAGCACAGGTACCCTCTCATAAAAAGAGACTTGTTGCACTTGCGAGTCTCGTCTCCTCAGGGTCTAGTCCTTCAGCACACTATCTACCTCACCTTTCTCTCTCTGACTTCCCTTTTGTTGTCTAGTGATCGAGTTCTTACAACGTACTTCGGTCATACGATTTTCTCCTGACACTCGCACGCTGGGGGGCAATCTGTTACACCATTTTTTGGTCATCTAACCTATCATCATTAGATGGACCCAAGTACACCATGTAAGACCAATTTTACCTAAGTAAAGTTGCCTTCACTATGTTAAATAACTTAATAAACCATATTTGTTAGGTTGTTTATGGTCCAAACAGAAAACCCCAAAAGGAAATATTAAACAAACCTATATTTGTTTGATTTTCCTCATGGAATAATTAATTAAACCATAATTTAATTATTATTCCCAATCATGTTTAACCCAAAAACAAAGAAATTAATTAGATAAACCTTTATTTATCTTATTATTTTCTAGGAATAATTATTTAAATCTTATCTAGATAATATTCCTTGTTAAATATGACCAAATCACCCACAAATAATTAAATAAATCATTATTTATTTAATTATCCTTCAACCACTTCCTTAAAAGATAAATAAATCATTTATTTATTTATTATTAACAAATAAAGGGATTTGACCCAAGTCAAATACTTTTTCCCTCCAACAAATATAATAAAATATTCCATAAAAGGTGGATCTAGATTTGGTTAACATCATGCACCAAGATCTAGAATGACCCAATATTTTGTTATAAATAGGAGGGTTTTTCCCATCATTCTTCACCTTTTGTTGCCTATTAGATCACTCTGGATCTATACACTTGGTCTCATTTTTCATCATTTGCTCCCATTGAGCTTCATTTTTGCATTGGGTTTTCTACATCTACAAGAGAGAGAAAGCTTAGATCTGAAGTGCTGAGGACTACAAAGAACCCATCCCATTGAGGAGATCTGGATACACCTTCTTGTTTCCTCCCAGGTGCCCTGTAATATAAAAATTCCTTCAAAAATCGTGTTCTTGTCTTGTCTGTTGGATGCATGGAGCAAACTCTTTACTTTACTGCTTAATGTCTTTCCATTTATAGATCTGTTTGTTGCAGCACTTTAACTACTAATTGCAGATCTGAAGATGTTTTGCAGCCATTATTGTTGTTAGGGCTATTAGTTATGCGTAGCTAAAGTGGTTCTTTTCGTACACTTCGACGAAGAATTCATACTGACAAAGGTAGACCTTAATGTCGGTGGCAATCCCAACCTAATGCTCGGCAATACCACTAGTAGGACCAATGCACACTACCCCTGGCCGCGCCCCTTTGCTCCCCTACACAGCGTGCCCTTGTACCTTCCCGATTTTGACTAGTTGATAAATGACCCTATACACCATGATGTTGCTTGGCCTGCTATGCTAACCAAGCTCCCTTCCAACATCCCCAAGTTTTAAGGTCTTGTTGGTGAAGATTGTACAAATCATGTTCGATCTTTCCACATGTGGTGTTCCTCTAACTCCATTACTGATGACTTTGTCCATCTTTGGTTTTTCCAACGTACACTTACTAGTGAATATTCTAGGTGGTATGTTGATCAGGCCCCTTGCTCCCATACCACCTTTGCGACTCTTGCCCGGGCTTTTGTGTCTTACTTACAACTTCCCCTTTGTTATGACACTGGTACCGAACTTTTGACTTCTTTTCATCAATCATCTGCGACTTGCCTATCAGATCATGTCCAGGAATGCCAGAAAATAAAAATCCTATGTCGAGCCCCTACCTTCAAAGACTGTGTCTACATAGACTGGTTCCTTAGATCTCTCTTGCCTCCTATCAAGAAATATCTCGCATCGCATTTTCCTCAAACTGAAGAAGTCGCTCTCCAAATTGCATTAAAATATGACCTGATCTATGCTCAGTCGGGTTATGTTTATACCGTTCTACCTGATCTTCCTAGACCTGGTGGTGCCAATGAACCGGGGGCATATAACGTCGTGGATGGTATTTTTGGAGCTCTCTTTAATCCATATGCTCAGCCTCCCATGGGCTATGGTTTTCCTTGGGGGGGGGTCAGCACCTCCTGCACTTTTCCCCCTCCCAGTAGCATGTATCTAGGATATGACATGTCTCCTCTTTTTTCCCAACCTCCTATTTACCACACTATTACCCAACCTCCTTATTATCTGTATCCACAGCCTGGTGCTCCAGCTCCTCTAGCATTAGCACCTTCGCCTCCCTTGCCTTCTCAACCCCCGCAACAGCAGACACCGCCCCCTCAGTGGCAGGTGTATGCACAGTAGGGTGCGACTAGTCCTCCTCCTTCCAAAAAGAAGAGGAAAGGCACTCAAAATCAATCAGCCTCTAGTAATCCTCGACCTAATCAAGGTAATTCTCCTAACACTACAAACCAGCAACAGGGCACTCAGTCCAAGTAGGATAGGCCTGTTCACACGAACAAGCCTTGTTCTTGTTGTGGGGTTTTTGGTCATTACACACATGGTTATCCTCTTTTACCATAGATGCGGCAGGTGTGGGAGTCTCAAGCAACATTGCAAGGAAAACAAGCCTCCCCTTCCCTCCCTCCCATTTTTGTGCCTATTCAACCCGGTGTGCTTACTAATACTTTCCCTCAGCAATGATTTGTGGCTACCCAACCATCTGAAGGTCAAGTGGCAGCTCAACCTCTTCCATCTGGTACCCCCGATTACCAGATCCTAATGATGAACTCTTTCCAACCTGTTATCATTGACCTCAACCTTCAAACTCGGTCTCGTCAATACAAAAATTCTCCCACTACGTTTGTTACCGAGCCACATCCTTCAGTTTCTACAGAGCCTCTTTCGACACCTAATGGTCTGTTGAATATCCCTCAGCCTAAGATGGAGGTTCATACCAAGATCCCTAAGGGACCACTACGTCGAAATGATGCTTCTAGAAAAGCTACCCATTCGTATAGTATAGTAGATGATTTGGCACAATATCCTGTCACCATCTCAATGCTGGAACTCCTTTATTCGTGCCCTTCAAAATGAAAAGCTCTATTATCTGCCATGGGTACTATATATCCTATCGATGATCGCTTGATTATCTTCGATGTTGACTGGTTAGAACACCCTCCTCTTCCTGTGTCCGTCGTCTTCCAAATCCCAGTCAAAATCCAGAAGGCCAACATTTCCCGGTGTATCATTTATGAGGGGGCATCCACCTGTGTGATGTCTACTTCGGTTTGGAAGCAACTTAAATCACCTGATTTGGCTCCTTCCATGATCACTCTTCGAGCGTGGGATGGCCACACCTCTCATCCCATTGGCCTATTATGAAATTGTCCTATTACTCTTGCGGGCAAGGTTGTTTACGTTGATGTATAAGTCATTGATGCCCCCTTAGATTACAACATTATATTGGGTTGTACCTACATCTATACAATTTCTTTTGTCCCGTCTGTGGTTCATCGCAAGGTGTCCTTCCCTCATAACAGAAAGATAGTCACCATGGAACAGCATATTATGAAATGAAGTCTTAGACCTCCCCTGATTCCATCATCTCTTCACTGGGCAATAACAAAACTATCAATCCTTTGACCAGTGTCTCACCCGGAGTCTATAAATATTCCTCTCTGCTTGGTACTATTAGTCATCAGTATTTTTACCTGTTATTGATGACTAGTTTCCTTAGCTAATTTTTCTAGAAGCTGATCTCTAAACTGTCAAATCTGTCATCTAGAAAACACCTTGGAACAATTTTTTTCCTCCTACCCCTTCCGGTCAGCCTATGACGAGAAAAAACCTATTTGTCAAGACCTATCTCGTTTCAGAAAAATAACCCTGTCCATAGTTGTCATAGCTGAAAGTTATCTGCTGTCATTTACCATTATTCCTCAAGCCATTCATTATCCAACTATTGACAAAGTGTCTGCAACCCTATCCCTGGTCATCTATCATTTAAAAATTCTAATCATACCAAAGAAAACACTCAAAGTGTATCAAAATTCCCCCTAAGTAAGATAGTGGTGATTTAGGGAGTCCTTTCCTTGGAAAAAACATCCTGGGCCAAAAGCCTCTGTTCAATGCCAATCAGCCCTGATTAGTTCTTAATCCACAAAACAAGTCCTGAATCATCCATAGGTCACACACCGCTAAGAGGTTAATGTGTCTCAGTCCAAAAAAAATTCAAAAAAGGTTCAAAACAGAAGAAGATAAGCATGTTCACTGTCTAAAAGAATATGCTTAGGTTAGGAAAAATCTCCATAAGACACCAAAGAAGCTCTCCGAGGTTCAATGTGATATTTTTTTACATCTCTGTAGGGGTGTGATTGCAATAATGATCAATGTGCAAAAAATCAAAGGGCCAAAGTCAAAAGGGCTCTGCATGTTGAATTAGCTTGCCCTCAGTAAAACAAGTGAAATACAGAAAATGAAGGGCTGCTAATGGGTGTAGTCTAAAAGCCCAAGTTGCCTAAAAATAGAGAGCAACCTCCAAGTCATATGAATACATAAGGCTGATGTTATCCTAACCAGCATTCTTTTCAGAATATCCTCCAAAGAAATCCAACCTACCTCTGCCAACACAACCAAGGAAGGTCATTCAACTATGTCTAGAAAGAAAATATTCTACACATACAAGTCATATGGTTTCTGTTCTAGAAATTCATAGGGATAGTTTACACAGAATACCTATCTTAGAACATATATCATGAAGCAAATTGTTGCCTATTTGACATAATACCAAGCAGAGACACATGGTCTGCAGAAAGGTGATAGAGTTTTGAAATAGATGAAATGACATATTCACAATAAGAACCTCCTCCTTTAAAAGAGAAGATGGTTGAAAGCATAGAAATGACCTTCTTCATTAAAAAGTAGATGGTTAGAAGACATCATGGTAAAACATCCTCCAATCAAGAGCAGATGGTTGGGAACATGATAATGACCTCCTCCTTTAAAAGAGTAGATGGTTGGGAACATAACAAAACCTCCTTCATTTAAAAGCAGAGGGTTAAAGTGCTTTAAGTAACTTCAGAAATTTTAGGCTACCTCTTTCTTAGGGACGAAACAACATATGTATCAATAGAGTTTCAAATTATGCTTGAGCAAGTTCTTTATTTTGGAAAGACACGGTTCAAAATCAACGGTGATTCAATAAGGTCTCATAGGTTGAAAAACTTATCTCATATCACAAGAAAAGGATAGCTGCTAGTATTTAAAGACTCTGACCCTATATTTCTGACAAACTCATTCAAAGGATAAATCACAGGTTGCAATATTTAATAAAAAAGCCTCTTATGGATGGTTAAACTGACAGACCTAAAGCTCAGTTTCTAAACTTATCTACAAAATGATATAAGGGACAGTCCACCTAGATGACTGACGAGAAAAGGGCATTTTAACTTTTGGATAAATTAATTATGTTATCAAAGCTAAGCTCCCTCCAGGTTATGAATGAAAGGAAAAATTTGATAGTTACCTCTTAAAATCAATCAAAAACAAAGGGCATACTGTTAAAAAAATGAGTTTGCAGTAAATGAGGACCTTTCATTTTTTGTGTCACAAAAGTTGATGGCATAGAAGCATCATCCGCATCAAAGGCCAAGGGTGACATAATAGTGCAGTGGGTCCAGTCCCGATTTAAAAAGACATTCTTACTTCAAAAAATGAGTAGATAGGGTTTCAAGGTTGTTGTGATTAATATTTTCATAAAAAACATTTTCAAAGGGCAGAAAAACCGCTCTAAGGGGCTACAAAAGCACAAAATTTTTCTTCGTTTTTAAAGAATGAAAATGTCTTTAAAAAGGCCCTCATCAAGTTTGAAGATTGAAAAAAAACATTCATTAGCCTCCTCACCGAAGAAAGAAGCATTTTTCGGGCAATTTTGAAGATTTTATGCTCAAAGGTTCTGCGCAGCGCACCTGTGGGTGCCCAACCATAGAAATTACACGGAGGCATGACGCGCCTATAGCCTCGCAAGACATGTGTCTGTCGACGGTTAGTGGGCGCCCGAGGCCGACCCAACATGCTTTCTGCATGATGCGTTCTCCTTTGAACGCTCGCCCATCCATATATTCTGAATGAATGGCCTTGTACACTGCACCAACGCTCCAAAGACCTCAATTTCATTGATCTAACGGTATTTCTCACCTCATAGCTGAAGTTTAAATTCGAGGAGGGTTTAAATTGAATTTCAAAGATAAAAAATGTTGTTTATGAGCACCTTTCACTTCAAATAGCCACAAAACTCATTGATTTCAATAGAACAGTGTTTTCCAAAGACAATAGTGATTGGGAGGAAACATGTTACCAGTTTGAAAGGAGTTGTGTTAATCTTTAAAAAATAGAGATTGCAAAAAGGTAGTCAGGGTTTTTTTGAAGGTTTATCACTTGGTAACAAAGGGGCTGCCTTTATGTTTTAGAAAAACAATGATCATCAAACAAGGGAAGTTTACTCACAAAAATAACACAGTGTTTTTCTAAAGATACAGTCTTTGTTTTAAATTAGTCCATTAAAACAGTGTTACCAAAAGAGACATTGTTTTTCAAGGGAACCTTTTTCTTGTTTCAAATGAACTACAGAAAACAGTGATTTGAGGGAAAGGATTTCACACTGTCAAAATCAAAGAGAGCTAATTTTGTCTAAACAAACTTGTGGCCTAACTAAGGACAGACTTAGTTTTTCAAAGAGTAAAAGGTGTTTGATTAAGAGCCTATTTCAAAAACACTTGAACAAGTTTTCCTGCGTAAGTCATCCAAGGATCTCAGAATAAAAATTCCTCCTAAGCCAAATAACAAGAGTGGTCCTCACAAATGTTATGAGGCTTTTTCAACTCAATAAATGAATGCATATCCTTCAGTGCTCTTTAACTTTCATGAAATAGGATGTTTGGAATTTTGTCAAAAGGTTCAAGAAGTGAAAATTTATCTTCCCTTGACACATTTGTTTGCTTTAAGGCTGCAAGGGAAGAATTTTCATCTAGCAGGTTTAGACTTCAAGCTCTCTCCTAGAACTATCTCCAAAGCTACCAATATTCCATATATCAGGGAAAAATGGTTTAAGAAAACCTACCTAGATTCAGATCAATACAAACCCTTCTTGAAACTAGAACATTGGGATGTATGCCCAACTATTTTTCCTTTTTTCTATTTTTTGAATATCTATGCTCCTCTCATGAAAATCATCATGAAGTATTTCACATGCGAAGGGAGGTTTTTCCGAGTTTATGCTTATCATATCAGGCTACTCATGCACTTCACAAGAACTCAATTGCTAAACCTACCCTTTTTCCTCTATAGAAGCATTGACAAGATGGCTTCTACTATTCAAAAGAAGCCTTCCTCTCAGTAGCAAGCTTGTCTTTTTCATCATTCCCTTATCAAGATCGTCATCCTCCATCAACTTGAGAAAAAGGGAGTTTCTTGGGACTCTTTCATTTCACATCTCGATTTTGCCACAGCTTCTTCATCGCATGCACCTCCCTCACCATACACTCATCATGTTTCTCCTTCTTCTAGTAAATCCACTCCTAAGAAACAAAAATCTCCTATGATTGAAAGTGAGAAAGAGAAAAACAGTGAGAAAGAGAAAAACAGTGAAGAAGACCAAAGTGAAAGGAGGCAAACAAGTGATGAGGAAGCACAAAATGAAAAATCCAAACATGACAGTGAGCATAAAGAAGGAAATGATGAAGAGATGGAACAAGTTGATGAAGAACAAAATATTCACAAAGAGAATACTATTGGCAACCCACACAACAGTAGGCATGATGATGATAAGGCACAAAACAGTAAGGATACAGTGTCTAACAGTCCTAAAGAAAGCAAGGAAAAAACTGAACAAAGCAGCCCTCAAGGAGACATACAAGGTGAAAGCCAAGGCACTTATGAGGAGGGTCAAGACAGTCCTCAAAGGGACATTTATAATGAAATACAATAAAGCCCTCCAGCCAACAAAGATGATGAGGGGAGTAGTAAAGTTAAATACCAAATAGAGCATGTGCTAGTTGCCTCTCTTAGGCAAGGGGCCATGCTTTATTCTCCAAAGGTAACAAAGCCCCCGAACTTCAAGAAATAAAGTGGCTCAAGTTGTAACTCCCAAGGTTACTAGAGCACTTTGAAGCAAAGGAAAGTTGAACAAGCAATCCATTGTTGAATTACCAAAGAAGAGGAGAACCGAGAAGGCCACCCAAGGCAAGGGAAGAGAGAAAGAGGAAAGTAGCCATGAGAAGGAAAGGGATTTTGATATAATTCAGATAAACATTGATGAAAGTGAAAATGAGGCTAGAATCCTTGAGTCCCTCTTGCGAAATAGAGAAGAAAAAATTCATGACCTAAGAGCTGATCTAGAGCAGTCTAAGGACCTAATACATTTTCTGCAGACACAAAACAAGCAAATGAATGTCCACATGGCAGTTTGTGAGGCACGGGCTTTCAAGTACCAATGGGAAGCCTCCAAAGCACAAATCAAGTTGGAAGAACTTATGGGAAAATTAAATGACATTGAAGAAGAAGAAAAACCAAGGAGGAAGAGGCCTAGGACTATGGGTCTCAAAAGAGCTTCGGAGAAATAGAAAGAAGAAGAGGCAGCCCTTTTTCGATCTTTTCCTCTTACTTCTCTACTCACCCAAGAAATAGAAAATAATAGATAAGCATGGCTTGAAAGGGAAAATAAAAACTTGGAGGATAAGTTGGAAAGAGCTAATAGAGACTTAAGTCTTCGAAAGAAAATTATCGGGCACTATAAGAAGCTAAATCAATTTTCCCAAAGGAAATTGAAGGTTACACAAGAAAAGCTCAAGGTGGCCCGAAAGAGGCGCCCGGTAGAAAAAATGGGAAAAGGCACATCAAAGCTTGAAATTTTGGCCTCCGCTTCTCTAGATACTTCTGAAAACCCATGAGGGGTATGCTCGCCAAAATTGAGCATAATTCAACAAGTTTTTGTTTTTTGACATTTTTGGGCTTTTTGCAGAAAATCATGGGCATCGCCATTTTAGTTTGAAGCATCCTCAGAGCTTGAAAGTTGTATCATTGGATGCATTAAATTTAGGGGCATCTACTTAGCAAATTTCAAATCAATTGAAGATGTTTTGGTCCCCCAAAGAGGTGAAAAATAGTCACTTTTTCAACACTCTACCTCGCATATCAGGAAAAGATATTTTTTGCGTTTTTCCACACAGGTGAGTTTTTAACAGGCTTCCATTGATCATTTTGGGAAAAAAAAAGTATCTTCAGAAACTAGACATGTATGATTTTCCAACGAGCCATCACGGGCCTCATTTCGACATCTGGAGGTCCATCAAAAGCTTCCCACAAGATAGGGAATTTTCTGGTGCTATATTTCTGAAGCATTTTTGTGAAAAATGCAGTTTTCTAAAGTGGCTTTTCCAAATGTGAGTTTAGCCTTTTTTGGCCATTGTCAGTTGGGAAAAGTCAAATTAATTTCCTTTTTTAGCATTTTTAGGATATGTTTATAGATATTTTGTGCCTTGGGCTTTGCAAAGCCTCAAGGAAAAATCAGATATTTGTGATGGGCCAATGAGCTTGCTAGTTACACTAGGAGGTTATCCTCCACTTTGGCCGATATATTCCAAGAGATTTCATTGGAAACAAGGCTGAAATTGATGATATAGAGCAATACATGATATTACAATCCTTGAATAAACACTTTTTCTCATGATGTGGATGATTTCTTGGTTGTCTTGGATGGTGGAAGAGGACTGTTTGTTGGATTCCTTAGTTTGGTAAATGGTATAGTGTTCCTATCTGTATGTTTTCCTTAGTTTATCATACATGTTTCCATGTTTCTTTCTTGTTGTCGGTCAGTAAAGAATATATTTGAGACATGCCCATGGAGGCACCTCAAGTTTCCTTATTTTATTACAGCTTCTATGTTTTTCTTCCTTCTTAGTCATATCAAAGAATTCTTAACTGCTCTTTGATCACTGAAGAACTTTTTTCTTGTTTAATTTATGGTTGTTATGCATGATAATTATGATTCACAGTACACCCTGCTTACTCACGGCTAGTCAAAGCTCCATCTCTGAAAACTCTCTTTGAATTATTGATTGTCTTAGTTTGAACCAAGGAGATCTTTTTTCGATCTTTCCCTTTTCCTAAAAACTTTTCATTATGTTTTCAAAATTCCCAATAACTCAAAATATTATGTTTAGGAGTTCCCTCTTCACAATTGAGTTGTTTGTCCATCTTATTTGTTTTCCAAAAAATCTGAAGGTGATTTCCCAAAGTTGTAGGGTCGTATACTTCCATGCATCACTGGAATGTTTATTTTATGCATTTATTAGTTTAAGTTTCATTCATAGAGACCAATGGTTAGCCATAACTTATGAATTCGTGCTGATTAAATATTCGTGTTTAAAATCTCTTTGTATTTCACAAACTTAGTGTCCATCCCATTTCATTCCACCTAAAAGCATCCATTTTACCTCGACCAAATTGGCCCTGCAATATACCTTCTTCACCCTATGAGGTAGTCTCAACATTATTGACCCCATAGCCCAGTTGATCTAATATCTTGTTATCTATTTATCTTTTGATCAGTTCTTCCCTCAAAAACCTAAAACAAACCAAAACACACTTAACAACTAGCCTAAGATCAGAAACATAGAAAGTAAACAAGTTTACATCCTTTGCAAAAATAGAGAGAGCCCTCTCTGAGTCCAGGAAGGCTAGGTCCTTGGGCTCCAAAGTTGGTTTGATGTTACCTTGTCATTTGGCTTGCCAATCTGCAAAATCACGGGACACTAACATAATGGCGATCAGAGTGGGACACTAATGAGTACATAACAGTCTAGCAAACTCTTTTAGACTCATTAGTCTTCCAAAATTTAAAACAGGAAAGAAGCCCATAGAATCATTTAGAGTAAACTCTTTTTGCTTCACCACCCTAGCAAAGTGGAGAATCAAGTTTAGGACACTCTTAAAAACCTACGCTGCACATAAAAGAAACTCAAAAAACCCAAAAAACATCACTATATTGGATTTTTATTAGTATTGGTGGTGGAACATACACATATCTCTAAAAAAACTAAAAACATCCACCTGATGACTCCACTAGCCTCCAGTAGGCCTATTACTCCACTAGTCCTTATAAACTCTTCTGGAATGCATTGAGCAATCCCAATCATGCTAATGGTGGACAAAAAAGTTCAAATATTCCACCTGGCGACTCCATAACCCTCAATAGACCAAAATACTCCACTGGTAGAGAACTTTAGAGTAGTTGAAAGGACACAGTAACTCTTTCTGGTAAATCAAGATGGATCCAAGCGAGAACGCAATAGACAAGTTGGAAAAATTGGTATATATGTTCAGCAAACTGATGCCTCTACTTTACAGGAAAAGATAAAGACAAAAATTTAATATTAACGCTGCTTATTCAAGACAACCTACACTTCTTCCTCGAGATGAACACACTCAACTATTACAAGACAAGAGTAAAAAAAAAAATGCACCTAATGAGAAAGTTGTGAACAAAAACATAGAGGAATGCTCTAAAGAAGCTATCAGCCATCTTTAAATCACAGATTCTAAAATGGAAGAAGAATATAAACCTTTAGATTCTCTACCCTTATGCTTTAATTAATTCCATATTTTGAAAGGAAATTTGCATCCTAAAGATCTCTTAACGGGCATTCAGGAAACCCCTGCTCAAGTTAACTCTCACATAAATCAAGAAGAGTTTATTGAAGATGAATTCAAATATGAAATAGAAGACAAATCTAAACCTGTAGGATCTCTACCTTTATGCTGGGAGTCATTTGAGTTCATACAAGCAAATTGGCCACCTAAGAATCTATCAGAGGAAACTCATGAATCCCATGTTCATTATCCCAAACATCAAGAAGAGTTGATTGAAGATGAATTCAAATCTGAAATAGAAGACAAATCTAAGCTTGTAGGATCTCTACCTTTATGTTGGGAGTCATTTCAGTTCATACAAGAAAATTGGCCTCCTAAGAATCTATCAGAGGAAACTCATGAATCCCATGTTCATTATCCCAAACATCAAGAAGAGTTGATTGAGGATGAATTCAAATCTGAAATAGAAGATAAATCAAAACTTGTAGGATCTCTGCATTTATGCTAGGAGTCATTTGAGTTCATATGAGAAAATTGGCCCCCTGAAAATCTATCAGAAGAAACTCATGATTTACATGTTAACTATCCTCAACATCACAAATAATTGGTTGAAGATGAAAACAATCGAGAAATGAAAGATAACCCACAGGATCTCTCTAAAGGCACAAGTGATGATTCATCATCTCTCATAGGTAAAGCCCAAAAAGACATTCATCCTCCAAATCAGCTTTCCCAAGAGAAAGAGGATTACTGTAGTTATATCCAAAGAGAGATAAAAATGCCTCCCTTTTTAACTAAAAAAGAGATAGATCAACTCATAAACATGCAGAAAGCCTCTAAAACTTCATATGAACAAATATTTTCTAATCTTTCTCCTGCTAAACTTGCATACCATAAGTCAAAAAATATATTTGTAAATCAATTTGAAGATAAACAATCTGATAGTCCAATATGCATGGATGGTGACATTACTTACATTGATGATTCTCTAAGGTTTGATCAATATATTGATGATTATGATATCCAAGCAGAAGCTAACCTTGCAGAGCCATCAAAGTTTGATGTGTGGATTGAAGTTCATTGTCATCATATTGAAAGCATCAATCAGCCAAGACAGGTCACCTATGACACTGATGAGGAGAGCCTTGAGAGTTCAGAAGTAAGTGAAGAGTCTATGACTCTTTTCTCTACGTCACTTCAGTCCATCAGAAACAACATTCACATAATTGGAAATCAATATTTTTTCAGCTTTGATGATGAGTTTGAGGAATATGATGAGATTCTTGAGCAAGTTAACAATGAGAAGCCTTCTCCTGTAATGGTTGAGGAAATCATTTTGGACATGAAATCCTCCTTAACTCTAGATTTGCAGCCACCAAGTTCCATTGATTTAAAAATTGCAGATGAAGAAATAGAGGCTGATAAACACATGAGATTTCTCACACTATCCTTTCAAGAGGACTTACTGTCAAAGTGTATCCCTACTCATCAACATGATGACCTTCACATAGTTTTCAGTCCACTTAATCAGAACACCTCAGCTTGGAAAGAATACTGCACTGCAATATATGATGAGTCTGACATTTCAAGTGATCATGAGCAAGGGGAAGAGTTGCTTTACCAAGAGAGTCCCAAATATAGCCAAGTGGAAGAAAGAGTAGTCCTGAATGAAACCTATATATCAAATCCTGTAGATCAGGTATTATTACAAGATCCATTTGTTGTTTTCCTTAATAAATCTGAAAGAGTAGTATGTTTCGCCCAGAACAGTCTATTTCGAAGAGTGAGAAAAATTTTAGGCACTACTATTCGAAAACAAGCAAAGTGGAAGTGGCCATTTCATTTCTTCAACACTCTAAAAAAGCTGAAACTAAATTCCTCATGGAATCATCTGCTTGATTGGCTTTGTTGGAAAAGAGATTTCACTAAATGAATGTATATTGTGTATAGGTTAGATTAGGACAGATAGATAGATGTGAAAAATAAGCTCAGCGTTGTTAGCATCTTTTCAGTTCTAGATTGTTTGAAGAAAAAGTAAAAAAAAAAACAGAAAAAACAAAAATAGTAAAAAAAAAAAGTAGAAAAAGAGGGAAGTTTCTAAAGAAATGGTATAGCCCCATACCCAAAAAATAGTCATGGTGAAATCGCGCAAGTCTAAATTCCGATACAAGTACTCAAAGGATGTCTTGTTCAATTATCTAGCCTAATCATAACTGGACATGTTTTAAATTGATTTTTGATAATTTAGTGAAAGACGTTGTTGGGCGCTCAAATCTACCTTTGAAATGAGATGACAAGGAAACTCAAGGCCACATCAAACCACGCTCAGCCTCGTAGCTAGCCCTACGAGGACAGGAGAGGGCTCTCTCCAGGTCAATCTCGATAAAATGAGCAATAGGGTGCGAGATGACTTAAAATGGGAACTGATTTTAGGCTAGTAAAGAGATAGGAATGTTTGATTTTGATTTTTGGGTTTTCGTTGGAGAAATGGGAAAAAACAATTTTGGGTCCGGGGATAAGGTCAGATCTTTGCAGATTTCGAGTTGGGGCGAGGTAGGCAATAGTCTTAATGCTTTTGATTGGATATATGGATGGATCAGAATGAAAAGGAGCTGAAAAGGGCAAGGATGAACATGGATCCTTTTCAAACAGGCGAAAACATGAAAAACTAAATGAATTCAAAGGCAGAGCATTGTGAACAATGGATTCAACCTCATCTACTCATTCATTTAATTTAAGAAGAATAAGTGAGAAATGGCATACATTAAACATGAAGGAACTTACAATAAACTGAGAGAAAACACCATTAAGAACTGAAAGCCACAAGAATCCCAACAGGTGCTGCAAAACCTCTGATCTTTCCTTAGCCAAAATATGAAGAATATGTACAATGTGTGCCAAAAGTTTCCCAAGAGTCCAACCTGTAGAATGTCTCACAAATTACAATATATAGATCACTCTAACCCCTCCCCACACTCTAGGGGTCGAAATCCTCCTTCTAGGAGCAGTTCCAACAAATTCTAATCAAGGAGCTAAAATCTAGGCAGCTAACAACTTGCCTCTAAAAGAGTGGAAACTGATTCATTTACATGATTTTCACTTTTTTTGAGAGTGAATCTTCTAGAATAGGTAAAAATGAGCCAAAGTTACATGTCAACCATCAATTTACATCATGAAAACCCAAAAATTTCATCCACAAGCAAAATTGGTCCCAACTGGCCGAAATTCTGAGCTGGAAGTTGAAAATTCAGCCAAAAATCTATATGGGTAGCGCGCCTGAGCTGTATGGGTAGCGCGCCTTTCAGCCTGATTTTGAGGCACTTCCTGGCATCCAAATTGAGCTCATGATAGCTCGTTGGAAAGCCCTGGATGTTGGCTATCCAACCCAAGTGGAATTTATCAATTTGGAGCTCATTTTCCCCTCAAAAACGTCATTATCCCGGAAGTACTTCCTGCTGGTGCAAAAGGTGGCAGCAAGGTGGTTTTCATGGCGTTTTTGAGCTTTTTGACCATCCAGAATCTGATGAAATGATTTGGAAATGCCTGAGGATGCATAAATTACCATGAAAAATCCAAAAATGCAAATATTTCCTTCAGCAAGTGTCCCGAAAAAAAGTGAGCATATGGACGCGCTACCCGTATAGCTGAAAAACCTGTTTTTAGACCAAAATATTTCAAAATGACAAAAATTTCTCCGAATTTGCTCAAATTTGGAGCGAAGACCCTCCATCATGTATCATGCCCAGCCAATGAAGCCTCGGCCAAAATCCAGAGTGGATCAGGCCTTTTCCGCCATTTCAGTGCTTCGCTCAACCTCCTCTTCCGAATCTTCATTCTCGCTTTGCAGACATGCATGCGAGCCCAATAATGGCCTTTCATGTGACGAAGCATATCTTTCTCTCTATTGGCCTTTGCCAGCAACTTCTCCAGATGAATGTTAACATGCGTGAGTATAGAATCTCGATCAGCCGGTGTCATATCACCAGGTCTCTTCCGGGCCAATTGTCGATCCTCATGGATTCGACGCAGCTCATAAAGTGTGTGCTCATCCTCTAGCTGTTTGTTGCGCTGCTCCAGATAGTTTATCACCCATCGAGCGCTTTGGGACCAACATCCTTCCGGGGGCCGTGGTCATTTTGCCCTTTGCTCCCGGATGATCTCCTGCTTGTAAGCCAGAGAGAGTCGCACTTCAACATCAATGATTTGTGAATTGTGGTTCCCCTCCTGATGGCTCCTCATCATGAAGGATTCTTGCTCTCACTCAAGGATCTATACCTATGCCGAAGAAGAAGGTGAAGAAGGATACCCTTCCAGAACATGTGGAGATGACACGCTCACGATGAAGTTGGTAAGACCCCTTCCACCGGGTGGAGACACATCACCGGTTTAACAACAAGGCCCCGTGGCCTCATTGAGCAGTCATGAACAACGCGGAAAAGGATGAGTGCTCAATCTCGTGAACAACTACTGGTGAAGGCTCTCCCGCATCATGAACTACCTCGGGAGGCGGCTGTGACGCTGTGAAAAAGTCACGGGAGATGAAATCCTCCCAAGCGATGCCCCGCTGTGCCAACTGATGTAACACTATGATCTTGATCAAAGCGTAATGATATATACTTCTATGCTGCTGTGCTGGGCTCTTCTTCTGTACAAAAATCATCATCCTCTCTATGTTGCGATACATGAAGTACGGAATGTTCATCATACCTACCCTTGTGAAGTGCATCAACAAACGAACATGGTACGCAAAGAGACGCGAGAATCTGCCCTCGCAACTGAAATACCGAATTATGAGTTTCATCAGCGGTGCAAACTCATCCCTCAGGAATCTGAAAGGAAAAAATCTGCCCAAGTGCCTCATATACCCAGGTTTGATGTATGGTTCATAGTGGAATTTCTCTAACTGCTGACGTTTGTTCCATTCCTCTCCTAGATTTGGTATGCCAGTGGCCTGAGCAATAGTCATTGGTGACAGAATGAAATCTACTCCAGCGAGATTTACACGGCCATTACGTAAATGTAGAACAAACAGACGAGCTAGTTCACGATGAAGTTGGGTTTGTGAAATCATTTCACAGAATCGAAAACATGACTGAACCCGAAAACAATCCATTGCAAGCAGACATGCCTGCAATTGAGCCAAAGAAGTAGGATCCTCCCCGAGATGTTTACCACCTTTGCCACCTTTGTGAGGCCTCCGTGGCACATTACCCTCTGTTGTGGAATCACTATCCGACTCCTGCTCATAAACTGACTCTGTCTCTGACATGGCTTTGAACAAGATATTTGTAATATGGATGCTGATATAGGTGCAGTGAAAGCAAAGTTTTAATGTATGTTCAAAACCAATAGATATCACCCATGTACCCAAGTATCACAGGAAAACAAAATCATAATGAGGATGACTCTGTTTTAATGGCATAAAAACTATCACTGTTTCGATCATAAGTGAGTTTGACAAATGAAAACCAAATGCAGATGCATGGTACAATTTTATAATGATGGCCAAAATTTGTCAAAGGGGCAACAAGTATGGGACTGTGTTTTATGAACTGGAGAATAGGGACATCATGACAATAACCATAGTGATACAAATGACCATGACAGTGGCAATATTATGGTGATGGCAGCAGTGATATGGTGATGAAGGCTATATACTAGTCAACATGAAACTGTGCAAAAACATGAAAGGGCATGATAGCAATGATAAAATGATAACTGAGGGCGTGAGGATCATGTACATAACATGCCAAGGCATGAGCACATTTACCATTCAAGAGTTTTCAAACTTTTCACCAAACTGTCCATATATTTCCAAAAACCCTTGAGGAATTATTTTGCATGTGAATGTAGGGTTTATATATTCTTCTCCAAACATGGCCTCTTTCCCAACATCAAATTCATCACAAGCATGATTAAAATCTACTGAGCAATGATAAAAACCTGTTTGCAATTTGTTGGAGTCGATTTGAATCAAAACTAGGCGCAAAACACAAATTTCTGGGCTCTGTTGCTAAGTGGGTAGCACCCCTGCCCAATGGGTAGTGCGCACCAAGTGGGTAGCACCCGTTCAATTTAACACTGGCCGTGGCGCTCAAGTGGGTAGCGCGCACCAAGTGGGTAGCGCGCACCTCAAGTGGGTAGCGCACACCTCCAAACGCTGTCCACGGTTATGAAAACTTGTCTTCGGCCTTCAAGAACTCGACTTCGACCTCTGCCTTGTGGATCTCTTGCAAATGAGATTGTTTGCCATGTTTATATATGAAATAAATATCTCATCAAATCAGATTTATTTTTCAAATTTGTTTGATAACCCACTCTATAATGTTTTTGGCATTTTTTCATTTGGTCTATTAATACAATGCTTTGCTTTGGCTTTTCTGAATTTTGGACTGAAAATGCTTGTTGTCTTTTGCAGGGATGTGGCACTGTGGCTTTGGAAAAGATCAGAGGCTTGCACTGAAGCTTTCTGATAATGAAATAAATACAATTATTACAAAAATGAAATTAGACAATTTCTAGTTCCAAAACAGAGTTTTGGACTAGAAATGTCTTCAAATGCTTTTGATGATAAAAATGTGAAATCAAAACTTGCGAAACCAACCTCATGGCCTGCGGGCTTTATGACATGTATGCACAGGACTCGAAAACCCTAGACTCTAGGACTAAAGACTCTTTTTAATGAAAACAATCATTTAATGACCATGAATGAAATGACGATGAACTTCAGTGATTTTTTAAGGAATTTTTAAATAGCCCTGCAGGTACAAGCATGAGGAAACACATGACAACCAGACCCCCTCGTCAGTCAGTGGCATGCTCCTAGCGAAATGCAACGAAGTGGAACAAGCGAGACACCTAAGAATGAATATGCAAAAAGCGAAATGATCTCTAACGGAGGGTTGTAAGGGCTGACTCTAACATTGGCTCCAATGGGGATGGTGGCTCCATGGAGATGCCAAGAACGACAGATCTCTGGGGGAGTCAGACAGTGCCTTCATCCATTGGGCGATGGAGTCATTATTTCAACAAATAAAACAAAACTTTCGAAACATTTATTGACTGCAAACTTGACTGAAAAGCGACTGAAACTTGACCAAAACTGACTCGATTCTAAAACTGAAAAGACTGATAAAACTGACTTGACAAACTTCAAACGAACCAACCTCCATCTCCAGAATTATAGCCTTCGCTCCGGGCCCCAGACTGAAGATGAGAGATCAGTACACACTTGCAATAAAACAAAAGTAAAACGATATATACAATGATGATGAAATCAGCAGAAAATACTCAGAAGTGGTATCGCTTCAGCAACCGACCATTGATCGGTCCTCCAGGACAATCATCTCCATTCATTTCCTTGAGAAGAAAGGCATTTTGACCACGAAACGCTGCAATCTTAAAAGGACCCTTCCATAGGTTTTCAAATTTTCCGTGCTTTCCCTTATCTTCATTCCGAGCATCCCATTTCAAAACCACCTCATCCAACTGAAAATTATCTGCTTTTGCCTTTCTATCGTAAATCTTCTTTATGCGCTCCTGCAACTTGAAAGTATTTTGAAATACCTCTTCCCGTGTTTGCTGTAAATGAATCATCTGATTAATCCTCCGCTGCATGGGATCTTCCTCGCTACCAGCTTCCTGAAGCAATTTGACCACCGGGACAACAAGTGAAGTAGGAAAAAACGTGTCTATTCCATACACCAATTTGAAAGGAGACATGCCAATAGACTTTTTCTGACTTACCCTATCAGCCCACAGTGCATTCAATAACTTCTTGTGCCAGCCCTTTTTGTTGATTTCCAGCAATTTCTTAATGATATTCACCAAGGATTTATTTGAAGATTCCGCCAAGCCATTCCCTTGTGGATGGTAGGCAGTCGAATGTCCCAAACTGATATTGTACTTATAGCAAAATTCAACCATCCTTTTAGACTTGAAGGCTGCTGCATTATCTGTGATTATTTTACTAGGACACCCAAAACGTGACAGAATATTGTTTTCAAGAAAAGAGATAATTACCGCATCCGTGGCCTGTCGAGTGGGAATCGCCTCGATCCATTTTGTGAAGTAGTCCGTAGCTGTCAATATCCATCTATGCTGTCTGGAAGATGCTGGGTGAATTTCCCCGATGAAATCCAATCCCCACTGCTGGAATGGTGCACTAACTTCAATTGGTTTGAGAGGCAAAGGCTGTAGTTTCTGCTTCCCTTCGAAAATTTGACACTCATGACAATTCTTAACAGCCTTAAATACATCAGAAAACAAAGAAGGCCAATAATACCCTTCTCTTAGAATCTTATTCGCTGTGGTCTTCCAAAACAAATGGCCTCCGCAGTCACCTTTGTGAAAGTCCTCCAAAACTTTTTGAGCTTCCTCCTCTACCAAACAATTCAACAACACTCCCCTAGGGTCTTTCCAATACAATGCAGAATTCAATATACAAAATTTTGCAGCTCTCAATTTCAATGTTCTACTCTTATTTCTAGGCATCCCGGGAGGTGGAGACAAATTCCGAAGCACGTATAAAATGTCAGCATACCAAGGGGAAGAAACAAAAATATCAGATACCTGAACTGACGTACTTTCCTCATCTTCATCGGACATGGCAGCGATCAAATTTATATCTAGAGCATGCAGATTTGTTTCAGCCATGAGCTTGGCGAGTCCTTGTCCTCTGATCATCTTGGTCGGTTTAATCTCCACATCGTATTCTAACAATGCAGCGATCCACTTACCCCGTCTTCCCTCTGGATCTGCCTGTACCAAAACATCTTTAACTGCTGCGTTAGGAACGTATGCTATAATGTGGGAATGCAGTATATACACACGGAAATATTTCAAGGCCTTTACAAGTGCAAGTGCTTGTTTCTCAATAATGTTGTATTTCAATGCTCCGTCCCTTATAATCCGACTGAAAAAAGCAATGGGCTTCTCAACTCCATCCCTTTTTTGCATTAAAACAGCTGCCAATGTGTGCTCAGAAGCAAAGGAAAACAAAATGAAGTCCTGTGTGTAGTCCGGGCTGATTAAAATAGGGGCTGAGGAAAGAGCTAACTTTACCAAATTGAATGATTTCACCGCCTCTTCTGTCCACTTTACCTGACTATTCTTTTTCAGCATGTTCGTGATTTCTCTAAGATGCTCTGCAAGATTTGGAATGAAACGACGCAGAAAATTCATTTTACCATTAAATGACTGTATTTCTTTCTTGTTTCGGGGTTGTTCAATCTGTTGTATGGCTTCAACACGTGCAGGGTCAACTCTAATGCCATCTTTCGATATGATGTGGCCAAGGAGCTTGCCTTCATCCATGGCAAAAGACTCTTTTTCGGATTCAGCGAAATGCCATATTTTCTGCACTTCTGGAAAACAATTTTCAAATGATATAAATGTTCCTCATCAGAATTTGAAAACACAGTTAAATCATCAAGGTAAACAACCAAAAATACATCTTTCTCATTGGCAAAAGCCATGTCCATTGCACGCTGAAAGGTGGCGCCTGCATTCTTCAAACCAAACGACATTTTTGCATAATGAAACGTTCCCCAAGGAGTGGTGAACGCAGTCTTATCACGATCATCTTCATGCACTAAAATCTGATTATAACCTGAGTATCCGTCGAGTAGTGACATCCTTGATGCTCCAACTACTCGCTACAATATATGGTCCATTTTTGGCAGCGGATAATTGTCTTTTAATGATACCTTGTTCAAATTTCTGAAATCGATACATAAACAGATCTCACCTGTTTTCTTTCTCACGGGCACCAAATTTGATATCCAATCTGAAAATCGGATAGGCACAATGATTCCTGACTTATACAACCTGTTTACCTCTTTTTCAATCGATGGTAGCAGCTTTGGATTGATTCTCCTCAACTTTTGACGGAAAGGCTTCTGATTTGGTTTAATGGGGATAGTATGCTGAATGATGTTAGTGTCATATGTTTTTAGATCTAAGTAATCCCATGCAAAAGCATCAGAAAATGAAGACAACAATTTCACATACTCTGCCTTTACCTTTGGTGACAATGACTTTGATAACTTAACCATCTTGGGATTCTCAGCTGTCCCAATATTTACCTCTTCAACCCCTTTCTCCGTCGGCCTCAATGTCGGTTTGCGGGCTACATCGTCTTGATCAAACAGTTCTTCCAAAGGAATCAATCCTTTAGGAATGATGTTATCTTTAAGTTTCAGCACTTCCATTTGGTTTATTTGTATGTCATCATTACCATCATCATGTTCTGTATCTATGGAGGTGTCTTTAAACTTACCCTTATTCTGCAGAAAATCACTAATCTCCTCGTCATCCTGAAAGACTTTCCAACATCGCTGATTGTCTGGAACGGTGGGGCGGTGTTTCACATGAATCTCGAACTTGTTGCTGGAATTCATTGGAATTTTTAAATTGCTTGCTGCCTTAGCAAGTCCATCAGCAACACCATTTTGTATGCGAGGCACACATGTCAAGGTATGATCAGAAAATAATTTCAAAATGTCTAAAACTGCATTACGGTAAGCCCTCATGCGAGGATGCTTGGCCTGAAACTCACCTTTAACCTGCTTTATCACCAATTCTGAATCACCATATACTGCAATCCTTTTCGCTTTCAGCTTCTTAAGAATCTTAAGGCCAACAATTAGAGCCTCATATTCCGCTTCATTATTAGAACAGTCAAATGCAAGTTTGTAAGAACACACTCTCACATTGCTTGGAACCTTATCCGGAGCGGAAAATGGACTACGAATCCAAACACCAATTCCAGCACCGTCACTGCCCACTGCGCCATCAAAATCCATGGTCCAAAGACCGTCTTCATCGTCCTCTAAATGCTGAAATTGCGCCGGCTCTATTTTTTCTGTTTGCTGCCCATTGTCTTTAGCTGATTGCTCCACAGTAGCTTGTTTTTCTCTTCTTTCTTTTTGCAGAACTTCTCTAAAATTCTCAGTGATTTCTGGTATATCTTCCGCCTGAACTAATTGACTATCTATATCATTAAAACTATCAGCCAATAAAACAAATGATTCTAAGTCGGTATGTACATAATTTACAGGATGATTGATAGGCTTCTCCTTGCTAGTTATCATGTATTTCATCTTCTGCTCTCGATATAATTTTCTCATTTGACCGAAGACTGGAATTGTAGCATAAGAGAAATCTAACTGAAGTGTACCTTTCAACTTTGCCCCCCAAGATCTTGAAAGGAGCATACCAAATCGCAGAGGAATGTCCGCCACCACCACGTCCATTAAGACATTCTTTGCTGGAATTTGATCTAAGCTTACAACCAAATCTTTGATGAGTCCTATACACCTCACACGGCTGGAATCAAATGAATACAAATCATGATATTTTCGTGTAATGTCTAGTCCCAACTTTTCCATGATCGCCTTTGGCATCAAATTGTGCGAAGCACCCGAATCGAACATGGCATTGTGCAAAACATATTCATGCAACCTCAAACTGATATAAAAGGGAGGAACATCACTGTCAAGGGACTCACCATCTAACGCAGGCCCAAAAATCAATTCTGGCTGATCATCCTCAATATTTACCGTATCGAACATTGGATCAAAGTTCAGAATTTTGGAGACTTGACCGCGGTAGCTGCTGTTCTTCATGATCTCTGTCAAAGGAATAGATATTTTTAATTTGGAAATTTCATTTTCCAAACTAAATGCTGAAACTTTCTCAACCTATTTGACCGGAACTTCCTTCTTTTCAGCCTTATCTTTCACTATGTTTGGCTGATTTACCTTTTCTGCTGATGATACTTTACTAGCTGCGGGATCAATTGTCTCTTTTCCTTTCTTCTGTGGTATCGGTGAATCTGCCTTTGGTGCTGAAGCTTCTTTTCGTTTCTAAATTGGATTTATGGGCACATCTCGGTTTCTCAATGAGTATTTCTTCTGTTGAGCGGACAAAGCATTCAAATATCCTCTTTGGTAATCATCTGACTCTTCCTCTAACTCCGCATCATTTGCTAAAATGAAATCTTCATCTTTCTGTGCAGCTGAACTTTCTCCATATTCTTCATCCTCAGTAATATAAATAGGAAAATCGTCGAGAGTGAAGAAATGATTTTTCTCACCTGCTACATCATCATCATCGTCTGAATCTTGACTCACAAAATTCTGCAAAAGAGGTGTCTTGATCTGCTGTTGGGCTGCCGGCTCTTGTGGTCTTTGTTCACGCTGCTTTATTCTGAACTGTGGCTGCTGCTGGCCACGATAGTTTGGATTCTGAATCTGCGTTTCTGGTTTGTCAAGTGTCATCCTTTTGAACATTTTTTCCATCTCACGAAGCAAGTGCTGTTCGGATGTAGATGTGGAAGGCTCTTCCTTTATAGTCACTCTTTTCTCTGATTTCAACCGTGCTCTCTTATCATTCAGATTCGCCTCAACACTAACGACAATCTTCTGCATATCTTCTAAGGTAGGCGGATCTCTGTCACGTAGCGAATAAGCCATCTCCAGATCAAAACCATCCGGGAATTTAAGAAGAGCTGACTTTTTAGACGGTCTTAAGTCATCTGGAATTGCATTATACACTATATTGAATCTGATGATATAATCCTGAACGGACTCACCAGGATTACGCTTGATGTTTGTGTACTCTGAAGTGATCTGCAGCGGATCTTTTTTCATCTCCCATCGATCTAAAAATTGTGTCTGAAGCTCTTGCAATGTATTGATACTTCTGGCCTGTAGAGCTCTGAACCATTTACGAACCTCTCCTCCAAAATTCTGGGCAAACAATCTCATTGAAACATTTTCTGCATCAATTTCATGCAGGTCCAAAAAGTCTGTCATCCGGACAATATGCTGCTGAGCTGATATACTCTGTGGTGTACCATCAAATATGGGAATCTTGCTCTGGTAATCAGCAGGCATAGCATCTAAATTGGCTGGCAAAACAAGAGGTGCAAATCTGGCTGCCATGACTCTTGGCGGATTTATAATCTGCTGTCTTGGAGACACAGGAGGACTGGGAGCAGTAGGAGTACGAGTTGTATGCGGTGGAGATGGAGGAGAAACTACTGTAGATTGCTGATCAGAAAACTCAGGCTGAACGGGAATGGTAGGAATAAAGGAAGGTTCAGTGGGAATCCGTGAACTAGATGCAAATTCAGATGGTCCAAGAGTTTGTGAAGCAGATTCAGTGAATTCGGGAGTGTTGGTAGCCACAATGGAATCTTGCAATTGTCTGTCTAAGTGATATGAAACAAATATAAATTGAAAATCTTCAAAAAACAATGGATCCGGAACTAATCTTGATAATTCAGTTTCAGAAAAATTTACGAATAAGGATGTTTCAAATCGTTCATCAAAAGGAATTTCATCAACATATATAATTTTCACAGGACAGGATGCAGATCTAGAAAGCGATCTAGAACTTCCAGAACTCTCTTGACTTTCTCTTTCAGAACTTTCTTGACTTCCTTGTCTTCTAAGGATCCTAGGAATCAGATTTGGATTTTCAAATACCGTTGGTGGATTAGGGTCAGGATTTGACCTAGTATTCCTTCTTGAAGCCAGTGTATTAATCTTCTCGGGATAAATTTCAAGGAACACAATCAATTATCTTTAGCCTTTCGACTTCTAGACTCAATCATCCAAAGGTCTAGAACGAACAAGTATACTGGGGTAATTTGCGAATCAAGTACTGCATTCACAAGCTTACCGGAGATCGACTGAAGCAGCGTTTATCTACTTCGCTGATGCATAGCAAAAGCATTTCGAAAGCTACCTGGCGTGACTTCAGACTCCGTCTAAGACTTATGAAACAAACACATCAACAAGCAAACCATTGAGATTTTGTATTCCCCAGTATGGTCACCACTATGTTAGCGCTCAAATCTACCTTAGGCTGAAATAAGGTAAAACTCAAGGCTACATCAAACCACGCTCAGCCTCATAGCTAGCCCTACGAGGACAGGAGAGGGCTCTCTCCAAGTCTATCTCGACAAAAGGTTTTCAGAGGGGCTGAGATGACTTATAATGAACAATGAATACGGATTTTAGGCTAGTAAAGAGATAGGAATGTTTGATTTTGATTTTTGGATTTTCGTTGGAGAAATGGGAAAAAACAATTTTGGGTTCGGGGATAAGGTCAGATCTTTGCAGATTTCGAGTTGGGGCGAGGTAGGAAATAGTCTTAATGCTTTTGATTGGATATATGGATAGATCAGAACGAAAGGGAGCTGAAAAGGGCAAGGATGAACATGGATCCTTCTCAAACAGGCGAAAACATGTAAAATTAAATGAATTCAAAGGCAGAGCACTGTGAACAATGGATTCAACCTCATCTACTCATTCATTTAATTTAAGAAGCATAAGTGAGAAATGGCATACATTAAACATGAAGGAAATTACAATAAACTGAGAGAAAACACCATTAAGAACTGAAAGCCACAAGAATCCCAACAGGTGCTGCAAAACCTTTGATCTTTCCTTAGCCAAAATATGAAAAATATGTACAATGTGTGCCAAAGTTTCCCAAGAGTCCAACCTGTAGAATGTCTCAGAAATTACAATATATAGATCACTCTAACCCCTCCCCACACCTCTAGGGGTCAAAATCCTCCTTCTAGGAGCAGTTCCAACAAATTCTAATCAAGGAGCTAAAATCTAGGCAGCTAACAACTTGCCTCTAAAAGAGTGGAAACTGATTCATTTACATGATTTTCACTTTTTTGAGAGTGAATATTCTAGAATAGGTAAAAATGAGCCAAAGTTACATGTCAACCATCAATTTACATCATGAAAACCCAAAAATTTCATCCACAAGCAAAACTGGTCCCAACTGGCCGAAATTCTGAGCTGGAAGTTGAAAATTCAGCCAAAAATTTAAGTGGGTAGCGCCCCTGAAACAAGTGGGTAGCGCGCCTTTCAACCTGATTTTGAGGTACTTCCAGGCATCCAAATTGAGCTCATGATAGCTCGTTGGAAATACCTAGATGTTGGCTATCCAACCCAAGTGGAATGTCTCAATTTGGAGCTCATTTTCCGCTCCAAAACTTCATTCTCCCAGAAGTACTTTCTGCTGGTGCAAAAGGTGGCAGCAAGGTGGTTTTCATGGTGTTTTTGGGCCTTTTGACCATCCAGAATCTGATGAAATGCTTCGGCAATGCCTGAGGATGCATAAATTACCATGAAAAACTCAAAAATGCAAAGATTTCCTTCAGAAAGTGTCCCGAAAAAAAGTGAGCACATCGACGCGCTACCCGTATAGCTGAAAAACCTGTTTTTAGACCAAAATATTTCAAAATGACAAAAATTTCTCCGAATTTGCTCTCAAATTTGAGCTAGCATCTCCATCATACTCTGGTTAGCTTGGACGAAGCCTCGGCCAAAATCTGGAGTGGATCAGGCCTTTTCCGCCATTTTAGTGCTTCGCTCAACCTCCTCTTCAGAATCTTCATTCTCGCTTTGCAGACATGCATGCGAGCCCAATAATGGCCTTTCATGTGACGAAGCATATATTTCTCTTTGTTAGCCTTTGCCAAAAACTTCTCCAGATGAATGTTAACATGCGTGAGTTCAGTCTCTCGCTCAACTGGTGTCATATCACCTAGTCTCTTCTGGGCCAATTGTCGATCCTCACGGATTCGACGCAGCTCATAAAGTGTGTGCTCATCCTCTAGCTGTTTGTTGCACTGCTCCAGATAGTTTATCACCCACTGAGCCTTCTGCAATTGATCTTTCAGCGTGTCATTCTCGGCCCTTTGCTCCTGGATGATCTCCCTCAGTTTCGAGCTAGGAGAGCTCGCATCAACATCAATGATTGTGAAATTTGTGCCCCGGCCTCCTGATGGGCCCTCATCATGCATGGGCTTCTTGCCCTATCCCGATCCGCACTGTATGAAGAAGAGCAGAGACCCCTCCACATCATGAGATAGATTGCATCAAGGCTGATAAGCTGCACTGTCCTTCCACCTCTGGAGATAATACTCGCGTGTAAATGGGGCACAGCTCCAGGGCCTCGCTGATATGTCACAAACAATGGAGCGCTGATATTCTCAATCTCAGGAATGCCAGGCTGGTGTGAAGGCTCTCCCGCATCATGAACTACCTCGAGAGGCGGCTGTGACACTGTGAAAAAGTCATGGGAGATGAAATCCTCCCAAGTGATGCCCTGCTGTGCCAACTGATGTAACACTATGATCTTGATCAAAGCATAATGATATATACTTCTATGCTGCTGTGCTGGGCTCTTCTTCTGTACAAAAATCATCATCCTCTCTATGTTGCGATACATGAAGTATGGAATTTTCATCATACGTACCCTTGTGCTTATCAACAAACGAACATGGTACTTAAAGAGATGCGCAATTCGCCGCAATCGAATAACATTTCATGATGAGTTTCCACGCCTGCAAACTCATCCCTTAGAAATGAAGGAAAATCCTCAATATGTGCTCTCAGGTGCCTCATATACCAGGTTTGATGTATGGTTCATATGGAATTTTCAAATGTCACGTTTGTTCCATTCCTCTCCTGCATTTGGTATGCTGGCTCCGAGCAATAGTCATTGGTTGCGTAATGAAATCTACCCAGCCGAGATTTACATGGCCATTACGAAATGTAGAACAAATAGTCATCTGTCACGATGAGCCGTGGCTTGTGAAATCATTTCGGCGTAATCGAAACATGACTCGAACCCGAAACAATCCATTGCAAGGACATGCCCGCAATTGAGCCAAAGAAGTAGGCTCCTCCCCGAGATGTTTACCACTCTGCCCACCTCTGTGAGGCCTCCGTGGCACCTTACCCTCTGCTGTGGAATCACTGTCAGACTCCTGCTCATAAACTGAATCTATCTCTGACATGGTTTTGAACAAGATATTTGCAATATGGATGCTGATATAGGTGCAGTGAAAGCAAAGTTTTAATGTATGTTCAAAACCCAATAAATATCACCCATGTACCCAAGTATCACAGGAAAGAAAAATCATAATGAGGATGACTCTGTTTTAATGGCATAAAAACTATCACTGTTTTGATCACAAGTAAGTTTGACAAATGAATACCAAATGTAGATGTATGGTATAATTTTATAATGATGGCCAAAATTTGTCAAAGGGGCAACAGGTATGGGACTGTGTTTTATGAACTGGAGAATAGGAACAACATGACAATAACCATAGTGACACAAATGGCCACGACAGTGGCAATATTATGGTGATGGCAGCAGTGATAATATTATGGTGATGGAGGCTATAGACTAGTCAACATGAAACTGTGCAAAAACATGAAAGGGCATGATAGCAGTGATAAGATGATAACTGAGGGTGTGAGGATAATGTACACAACGTGCCAGGGCATGAGCATATTTACCATTCAAGAGTTTTCAAATTTTTCATAAAACTGTCCATATATTTTCAAAACCGTTGAGGAATTAATTTGCATATGAATGTAGGGTTAATACATTCTTCTCCAAACATGGCCTCTTTCCCAACATCAATAACATCACTACCATGTTAAAAATCTACTGAGCAATGATAAAAACCTGTTTGCAATTTGCTGGAGTCGATTTGAAATGAAACTGGGCGCAAAACAAAAATTTCTGGGCTCTGTTGCTATGTGGGTAGCGCCCCTGCCCAATGGGTAGCGCGCACCAAGTGGGTAGCGCCTGTGTTATTTAACACTGGCCATGGCGTTCAAGTGGGTAGCGCGCACCAAGTGGGTAGCGCGCACCACGTATGGGTAGCGCGCACTCCAAACTCTGTCAACAACTATGAAATCACGGCTTCGGCCTTCAAGAACTCCATTTCAACTTCTACCTTGCAGATTTTTGCAAATGATTTTGTTTACCATGTTTATATATGAAGAAAATATCTCACCAAATCAGATTTGATTTCAAATTTGTTTGATAACCCTCTTTTCATAATGTTTGGCATTTTCACATTTGGTCATTTAATACAATGTTTCTCTTTGGCTTTTCTGAGTTTTGGACTAAAAATACTTGTTTGTCTTTTGCAGGGATGCGGTACTTGGCTTTGGAAAAGATCAGAGGCTTGCATTGAAGCTTCTTATGATGAAATAAATACAATTATTACAAAAATGAAATTAGACAATTTCCAGTTCCAAAACAGAGTTTTGGACTAGAAATGTCTTCAAATGCTTTTGATGATAAAAATGTGAGATAGAAAACTTGCGAAACCAACCTCATGGCCTGCGGGCTTTATGACATGTATGCATAGGACCTGAAAACCCTAGAATCTAGGACTAAAGACTCTTTTTAACGAAACTGATCTTTAATGACCATGAATGAAATGACGATAAACTTCAGTGATTTTTGAGGAATTTTTAAATAGCCCTGTAGGTATAAGCATGAGGAAACACATGACAACCAGACCCCCTCGTCAGTCAATGGCATGCTCCTAGCGAAATGCAATGAAGTGGAACAAGCGAGACACCTAAGAATGAATATGCAAAAAGAGAAATGATCTCTGATGGAGGGCTGTAAGGACCGACAATAAAGTGATAGTCAAATTATGTAAACTTGACTTATGAATAAAAGTAGATTAGGAAAAGATATTGGTTCCACACGCTCAAAATAGAACCAAAGAGGAAAACAGGGATGAAAAACAAACTATGTATCCTAACCCTGATTTTTCTAAATCTTGTTTTCATGCAAAATAATATTTGTGTGCAGCTTGTTTTTTACGCCACAAATACATGACACATCAGACTGTCTAATCCCGATTTGGTCATTTTTCAATTTCATGTTGTAGTTTATCAATCAAACCCCCGCTAAAATGGGCTTAATATTGATAAATATGATCTTATTAAATAGAGAAACAAAGGATTTCTATCATGACCAAATTGACGATATAAGTGTAGAATTAGATAGTGTCTTTTTCAAAAATATCATGTCAAAGGGTTGCTAGTCTAAATGCACCTAAAAGAAGAAAAAATGTTAGGGAATATAGCTGGGTAGGTAGAGATGACTTTGATGCTAATCATGTTGTCAATTTTCAGAAATAGCATCAAGAAAGAAAGAAATTTGCGCCAATGGATAAGGCATTGGTCTTCACAAGCCAGAGATTTGAAATTCTGGACACCTCCTGAAAAGGATTTGCCCTCCCCAAATGCAGCCACTATTATTCATCAGTATTTTTACCTGTTATTGATGACTAGTTTCCTTAGCTGAGTTTTCTAGAAGCCGATCTCCAAACTGTCAAATATGTCATCTAGAAAACACCCCAGAACAATTTTTGTCCTCCTACCCCTTCTGGTCAGCCTATGATGAGAAAAAATCTATTTGTCAAGACCTATATGGTTTCAGCAAAATAACCTTGTCCATAGTTTTCATATCTCAAAGTTATCAGCTGTCATTTACCATTATTCCTCAAGCCATTTATTATCCAACTATTGACAAAGTGTCTACAACCCTATCCCTGGTCATCTGTCATTTAAAAAATCTAATCATACCAAAGAAAAAACTCAGAATATGTCAAAATTCCCGCTAAGTTAGATAGTGGTGAGTTAGGGAGTCCTTTCCTTGGAAAAAACATCCTGAGCCAAAAGCCTCTGTTCATTTCCAGTCAGCCATGATTAGTTCCTAATCTACAAAACAAGTCTTGCCTCATCCATAGGTCGCACACCACTAAGAGGTTACTGTGTCTCAGTCCAGAAGAAATTCAACAAAGGTCCAAAATAGAAGAAGATAAGCATGCTCACTGTCTAAAATAATATGCTTAGGTCAGGCAAAATCTGCATAAGACACCAAGGAAGCTCTCCAAGGTTCAAAGTGATATGTTTTTACATCTCTACAGGGGTGTGATTGCAATAATGATCAATGTGCAAAAAAGCAAAGGGACAAAGTCAAAAGGGTCCTACATGCTGAATTAGCTTGCCCTCAGTAAAAAAAGTGAAATAAATCAAATGAAGGGCTACTAATGGGTGTAGTCTGAAAGCCAAGGTTTCCTAAAAATAGAGAGCAGCCTCCAAGTCATATGAATACATAAGGTTGATGTTATGCTGACTAGCAGTATTTTTAGAATCTCCTCCAAAAGGAAATCCAACCTGCCTCTGCCAACACAGCCACGGAAGGTCATTCAACTATGTATAGAAAGAAAATATTCTGCATATACAAATAAGATGGTTTTTGTTCTAGAAATTCACAGGGATAGTTTACACAGAATACCTATCTCAGAACATATATCATGAAGCAAATTGTTGCCTATTTGACATAATACCAAGCAGAGACACATGGTCTGCAGAAAGGTGATAGAGTTTTGAAATAGATGAAATGACATATTCACAGTAAGAACCTCCTCCTTTAAAATAGAAGATGGTTGAAAGCACATAAATGACCTCCTTCATTAAAAAGTATATGGTTAGAAGACATCATGGTAAAACCTCCTCCAATCAAGAGAAGATCGTTGGGAACATGATAATGACCTCCTCCTTTAAAAGAGTAGATGGTTGGGAACATAACAGAACCTCCTTCATTTAAAAGCAGAGGGTTAAAGTGCTTTAAGTAACTTCAAAAATTTTAGGATACCTCTTTCCCAGGGATGAAACAGCAGATGTATCAGCAGAGTTTCAAATTATGCTTGAGCAAGTTCTTTATTTTTGAAAGACAGGGTTCAAAATCAGTGGTGATTCAATAAGGTCTCATAGGTTAAAAAAACTATCTCATATCACAAGCAAAGGATAGCTGCTAGTATTTAAATACTCTAACCCTACATTTCTAAAAAAATCATTCAAAGGATAAATCACAGGTTGCAATATTTACTAAACAAGCCTCTTATGGATGGTTAAACTGACAGACCTAAAGCTTAGTTTCTAAACTTATCTGCAAAATGATATAAGGGACAGTCCACCTAGATGACTGACAAGAAAAGGGCATTTTAACTTTTGGATAAATTCATTATGTTATCAAAGCTAAGCTCCCTCCAGGTTATGAATGAAAGGAAAAATTTGAGAGTTACCTGTTCAAATCAATAAAAAACAAAGGGCATACTGTTAAAAAAATGAGTTTGTAGTAGATGAGGACCTTTCATTTTTTGTGTCACCAAAGTTGATGGCATAGAAGCATCATCCACATCAAAGGCCAAGGGTGACATAATAGTGCAGTGGGTCTAGTCTCATTTTAGAAAGACCTTCTTACTTCAACAAATGAGTAGATAGGGTTTCAAGGCTGCGGTGATTAACATTTTCGTAAAAAACCTTTTCAAAGGGCAGAAAAACCACTCTAAGGGGCTAAAAAATCACAAAAGTTTTCTTCGTTTTTAAAGCACGAAAATGCCTTTAAAAAGGCCCTCATAAAGTTTGAATACTCGAAAAAAACATTCATGAGCCTCCTCAACGAAGAAAGAAGCATTTTTCGGGCAATTTTGAAGATTTTAGGCTCAAAGGTTCTGCGCGGCGTGCCTGTGGGTGCCCGACCATAGAAATTACATGGAGTTGTGGGGCGCCTATAGCCTCGTGTGGCACATCTGTGCCGGAGGTCACTGGGCACCCGAGGCCAACCCGATGCGATGTCTGCATGGCATATTCTCCTCTGAACGCCCGCCCATCCATATGTTCTGAATGAACAGCCTTGTACACTGCACCAACTCTCCAAAGACCTCAATTTCGTTGAGCCAAAGGTATTTCTCGCCTCTTAGATGAAGTTTAAATTCGAGGATATTTTAAAGAAAATTTCAAAGATAAACAATGTTGTTTATGAGCACCCTTTTCTTCAAATAGCCACAAAAATCATTGATTTCAATAGAACAGTGTTTGCCAAAGAAGGTAGTGATTGGGAGGAAACATGTTACCAGTTTGAAAAGAGTTGAGTTAACCTTTAAAAAACAGAGATTGCAAAAATTTAGTTACGGTTGTTTTGAAGGTTTATCACTCAGTAACAAAGGGGTTACTTTTATGTTTTAGAAAAACAATGATCATAAAAAAAGGGCAGTTTACTCACAGAAATAACATAGTGTTTTTCTAAAGATACAGTCTTTGTTTTAAATCAGTCCTTTAAAATAGTGTAACCAAAAGAGACAGTTTTTTTCAAGGGAACCTTTTTCTTGTTTCAAATGAACTACAAAAAACAATGATCTGAGGGAAAGGAGTTCATACTGTCAAAATCAAAGAGAACTAATTTTGTCTAAAAAAACTTGTGGGCTAACTAAGGACAGACTT
Organism: Pinus albicaulis; assembly: GCA_034641835.2. Taxonomy (NCBI): domain Eukaryota; kingdom Viridiplantae; phylum Streptophyta; class Pinopsida; order Pinales; family Pinaceae; genus Pinus; species Pinus albicaulis. The sequence goes on from CM076578.1 coordinate 1,019,733,253, forward strand.
AGTTTTTCAAAGAGTAAAAGGTGTTTGATTAAGAGCCTGTTTCAAAAACACTTGAACAAGTTTGGCTGGGTAAGTCAGCCAAGGATCTAAGAAGAAAAATGCCTCCTAAGCCAGATAACATGAGTGGTCCTCACAAAAGGTATGAGCCTTTTTCAACTCAAGAAGTGAATGCATATCCTTCAGTGCTCTTTAGCTTTCATGAAATAGGATGTTTGGAATTTTGTCAAAAGGTTCAAGAAGTGAAAAGTTATCTTCCCTTGACACATTTGTTTGCTTTAAGGCTACAAGGGAAGCATGTTCATCTAGCACATTTAGACTTCAAGCTCTCTCCTAGAACTATCTCCAAAGCTACAATAATTCCATATATCGGAGAAAAATGGTTTAAGCAAACCTGCATAGATTCAGATCAATACAAACCCTTCTTGAAACCAGAACATCGGGATGCATGCCCAAATATTTTTCCTTTTTCCTATTTGTTGACCAGCTATGCTCCTCTCATGAAAATCATCATGAAGTATTTCACATGCGAAGGGGGGTTTTCCCAGGTTTATGCTTATCATATCAGGCTACTCATGCACTTCACAAGAACTCAATTGCTAAACCTACCCTTTTTCCTCTATAGAAGCATTGAAAATATGGCTTCTACTGTTCAAAATAAGCCTTCCTCTCAGTAGCAAGCTTGTCTTTTTCATCATTCCCTTATCGAGATCGTCATCCTCCATCAACTTGAGAAAAAGGGAGTTTCTTGGGACTCTTTCATTTCAAATCCTGATTTCACCACTGCTTCTTCATCCCATGTGCCTCCTTCACTATCCACTCATCATGTTTCTCCTTCTTCTAGTAAATCCACTCCTAAGAAACAAAAATATCCTATGATTGAAAGTGAGAAAGAGCAAAACGGTGAAGAAGATCAAAGTGAAAGGAGGAAAACAAGTGATGAGAAAGGAAAAAATGAATAATCCAAACATGACAGTGAGCATAAAGAAGGCAATGATGAAGAGCTAGAACAAGTTGATGAAGAACACAGTAGTCACAAAGAGAAAACTATTGGCAGCCCACACAGCAGTATGCATGATGATGATAAGGCACAAAACAGTAAGGACACAGAGCCTAAAAGTCTAGAAGAAAGCAGGGACAAAAGTGAACAAAGTAGCCCTAAAGAAGACATACAAGGTGATAACCAAGGCACTTATGAGAAGGGTCAAGATAGTCCTCAAAGGGACATTTATGATGAAAAACAGGAAAGCCCTCCAGCCAGCAAATATGATGAGGGGAGCAGTAAAGTTAAAGACCAAATAGAGCATGTGCTAGCTGCCTCTCCTGGGAAAGGGGCCATGCTTTCTTCTCCAAAGGTAAAAAAGCCCCAAAATTCAAGAAAGAAAGTGGCTCAAGTTGTAACTCCCAATGTTACTAGAGCACTCTGAAGCAAAGGCAAGTTTCCCAAGCAATCCGTTGTTGAATTACCAAAGAAGAGGAGAACCAAGAAGGCCACCCAAGGCAAGGGAAAAGAGAAGGTGGAAAGTAGCCATGAGAAAGAAAGGGATTTTGATATAATTGAGATAAAAAGGGATGACAGTGACAATGAGGCTAGAATCCTTGAGTCCCTCTTGCAAAATAGAGAAGAACATATTCATGACCTAAGAGCTGATCTAGAGAGGTCTAAGGACCTCATACATTTTCTGCAGACACAAAACAAGAAAATGAATGTCCACATGGCAGTTTATGAGGCACAGGCTTTCAAGTACCAAAGGGAAGCCTCTAAAGCACAAATCAAGTTGGAAGAACTTATGGGAAAATTCAATGACACTGAAGAAGAAGAACAGACAAGGAGGAAGAGGCCTAGGACTATGGGTCTCAAAAGAGATTTGGAGAAATAGAAATAAGAAGAGGCAACCCTTTTCCGATCTTTTCCTCTTACTTCTCTACTCACCCAAGAAATATAAAATAATAGAGAAGCATGGCTTGAAAGGGAAAATAAAAACTTGGAGGATAAGTTGGAAAGAGCTAATAGAGACTTAAGCCTCAAAAGAAAATGACCGGGCAGTATAAGAAGCTAAATCAATTTGCCCGAAGGAAATTGAAGGTTACACAAGAAAAGCTCAAGGTGGCCCGAAAGAGGCACCCGATAGAAAAAATGTGAAAAAGCAAATAAAAGCTTGAAATTTTGGCCTCCGCTTCTCTACATGCTTCTGAAAAACCATGAGGGGTATGCTCACCAAAATCGGGCATAATTCGATGAGTTTTTGTTTTTTGACATTTTTGGGCCTTTTGCAGAAAATCACAGGCATCGCCATTTTAGTTTGAAGTATCCTTAGAGGTTGAAAGTGGTATCATTGGATGAATTAAATTTAGGGGCATCTACTCAGCAAATTTTAGATCAATTGAAGATGTTTTGGTCCCCCAAAGAGGGGAAAAACAGTCACTTTTTCAACACTCTGCCTCGCATATCAGCAAAGTCTAATTTCTGGGTTTTTCTACACAGGTCAGTTTTTCACAAGCTTCCATTTATCAGTTTCATGAAAAAAAAGTATTTTTAGAAACTAGACATCCAGAGCTTTCCAACAAGCCATTACGGGCCTTGTGTCGACATTGGAAGGTCCATCAAAAGTCACCCACAAGATAGGGAATGTTCTGCATCTATATTTCTAAAGCATTTTTATGAAAAATGCAATTTTCTTAAGTGGCTTTTCCAAATGTGCGTTTAGCCTTTTTGGCCATTTTCAGTGGGGAAAAGTAAAATTAATTTCCTTTTGTAGAATTTTTAGGATATTTTTATAAATATTTTGTGCCTTGGGCTTTGCAAAGCCTCAAGGACAAAATCAGATATTTGTGATGGGCCAATGAGCTTGCTGGTTGCACTAGGAGGTTATCCTTCACTTTGGCCTATATATTCCAAGATATTTCATTGTAAGAAAGTCTAAAATTGATGATATAGAGCAATAAATGATATTAGAAGCTTTGAAGAAACACTTTGTCTGATGATTTGGATGATTTATTGGTTGTCTTGGATGGTGGAAGATGACTGTTTGTTGGATTCCTTGGCTTGGTAAATGGTATAGTGTTCCTATCTGTATGTTTTTCTTAGTTTATCATACATGTTTCCATGTTTCTTGCTTGATGTAGGTTAATAAAGAATATATTTGAGACATTCCCATGGAGGCACCTCAAGTTTCCTGATTTTATTACAGCTTATATGTTTTTCTTCCTTCTTAGTCATATCAAAGAATACTTAACTGCTATTTGATCATTGAAGAACTTGTTGCTTGTTTCATTTATGGTTGTTATGCATGTTAAGTATGATTCACAATATGCCCTACTCACTCATGGATATTTAAAGCTCCATCTCTGAAAAATCTCTTTGAATTATTGATTGTCTTAGTTTGAACCAAGGAGGTCTCGTTTTGATCTTGCCCTTTGCCTAAAAACTTTGCATTCTATTTTCAAAGTTCCCAATAACTCAAAATATGATGTTTAGGAGTTCCCTCTTCATAAATTGAGTTGTTTGTCCATCTTATTTTTTTTCCCAAATATCTAAAGGTGATTTCCCAAAGTTGGAGGGTCTTATACTTCCATGCATCACTTGAATGTTTATTTTATGCATTTATTAGTTTAAGTTTCGTTCATAGAGACCAATGGTTAGCCCTAACTTATGAATGATTGTTGATTAACTATTCGTGTTTGAAATATCTTTGTATTTCAAAAACTTAGTGTCCATCCTATTTCATTCCACCTAAAAGAATCCATTTTACCTCGACCAAATTGGCCTTGCAATATACCTTCTTCACCCTATGAGGCAGTCTTGACCTTATTGACCCCATAGCCCAGTTGATCTGATATCTTGTTATCTATTTATGTTTTGATCAGTTCTTCCCTCAAAAACCTAAAACAAACCAAAACACACTTATCAACTAGCCTAAAATCAGAAACATAGAAAGCAAACAAGTTTACATCCTTTGCACAAATAGAGAGAGCCCTCTCTGAGTCTAGGAAGGCTAGGTCCTTGGGCTCCAAAGTTGGTTTGATGTTACCTTGTCATTTGGCTTGCCAATCTGCCCAATCGCGGGACCCTAACAGGTACATTCCCTTCTCTCCCTCCTCCTGTCTTTGATCCCAGTTCATCGAATTTTTGCATGATGCAATTGTCTCGGGCTACCATCAAGCGGCCCGCTTCGACTAGTCTCCAGCCTCCTTGCCCTCTGCATATTGCTCCTAGACCTTCGATGCATCATTTTTGACCTCCTCCTCCTAGTCCTTCACCTTCAGCTGGTAGTCATGAACCTCTTTATCCTCCTGGAACAGTTCCTCCAGGCCTTAACAATCTTGGAGCCATCCTGCCTTGCCATTACCCCTTCGGTCAGATACCATTCCTAGCTCCTCCTCTCGGAGTCTATATGGTACCTGTTATGGCTACCCTCTCTCTTCCTAAATTGACCCTATGGATTCTCGTTTGGTACCTCAATACCCCAACTTCTACCTCGCCTACTCAACCCAAATATTATCTTGCTTTGACCCCGGTTCAACTAGTCCCTATGAATTATCCTACTGTTACAGTGCCTCAGCCACCTCAATAGGAACCACCTCCTTTTGTGACTGCTTCGGGTAATAAGGGAAAAGCTCGCAAGAGGGCCTCAAAGGACAAGGTTGCCCTGACTGACCCTGCACCTCCTCCGCCCCCAAATCCCTGTGATTTTTGTGATGGCATCGGTCATGCCGCCCATACCTTTCCCGAGTTGCCCTGCATCAAGCCCATGGTTAAAGTCGCGTTCCCGGAGTCTCCTGTCCCTAAAGCCTCTGCTTCTTCCTCAACTGTAGCCAAGAACACCAAGAATATTCACACCAACAAACCTTATGCTTTGTGTGATCTCCATGGCCATTAATCTCACCATTTTCCCCACCTTACACATTATTGCGCCTCTTTAGAGGTAGTTCGAGAGTACGAGGTTTAGCAGAATCAATCCGCTTCTCTGGTACTTGCGTAGTATGCTATGGGCCAACCTGAGGATTTACCTACTCCCATTGACATTACCCCTCCCAATTCAATATGATGGAGCCTCCGGCCACTATCTGCTACCTGTCATCATACATGAGATCCTCAATGGAAGCTCCCTCTGCACCTTCCCCTGCTGTTTCGCTCGACTTCCCTTCAGTGATTACCCTGGCATCAGCATTAGTAGATCCCTTATCTGCCTGTTCTTCTGTCATCCTCTATGAAGATGCGCATGTGAACCTCTCTTCTCATGATGGTGACTTTCGTAGCCTGAGCACAAGCTACACCTTTGGTAGCTCTCACACCCCACCTACCCATCGATGGGTGAGTAGTAGACATCGTACCCAGATCACTCTGTCTCGCAGTGTTTTTTTGGTCGCTACTTTGCGCTCAGTTTCCAGAATTGTTCATAAACATCCCATTTTTTTTCTTGTGGCACTTTTCAGATGGAACTCCCATCCACACCCTATATCATTTATGCCGATGGTGCAATTCGCTACCCCCAGAATCTAGCCTCGGCAGGTTGAGCCAATTTTACCCCCTTGCATTTGCTTGTTCTTTCGAATGGTGTATGCATTGGTATTGCTACCAATAACCAGGCCAAATATGATGCAGTGCGAGGTTTGTTAGCCGATGCCCTTTCTCATCACATTCTCCACCTTAATGTTCATTTAGATTCCCTGCTTCTTTTCATGCAATTGAATATTGTCTATCGTGTGCATAATCATATCATTTTTAGAAGATATTTACGAGTGAAGCTTTTGATGCGTGAACTTGAAGTCATTACATTCAGTCGTGTACCTAGAGCAAAAAATCACTATGTAGATAGCATTACAAACAATATTCTAGATTTGCATTTAGCACATGCATTTAACACAGGATAATAACATAACATAAACCATCAAAATGATGAATATCCATAATATGTTTCACATAATATGTTTTAAAGAGTCCATCAACTCTAATACATATGAAATTCCCATAGCATGTTATAAAAATAGGTGGAACCACCTGCCCCTACACCTAATCACTATCTGGAGGATCCCGAGCCAATGGCTCTGCTCCTGTAGCTAGTAGATCGTACATACCCTGTCCGGCCATTGCCATGTGCCGCATGACCCATCGCCTCTTTGAGGGTAGACCAATACATGGCTCTATGTACTAGTCATCCAATTCTTACCAACTGCACTCTGAAACACCAGTAATAAGTTTCTCACATCTATGATGGATGTCCTCTAGGATGGTTGCTGCATCCTCATTTTGTGGTGCTCTCGATCCACTAGGTCCTGCGGTCCGTGATACTGCAGTCTGTCCCATATACCCGGTCAATTTTACCAGTGTTGTATCTACATACCAAAAGTGAAAGAATCAGTACCACATACAATATTTTAGAACTTTACATGCACATAAAAGCTTAGCAATTTGTCACTTACCATCAGGCCCCCATACACGACTAAGCGGTAGTGGCGGATCCGGGTCCCCACGATAACTCATATAACTATAGGGATAGTCGTCTATATATAGTGGCATCTGATCCCAATGAGAAAATAACTCGAGTTGGAACACCCTTCCGACCACCCCACCTCCCCCTCTGCATAGTAGTCGCCCCCAACAATGCATCCTGGGCTCTCTCGAGCCCCCATCTTGGAGTTGTATGCGAGGTCGAAGTGTCCTAATCTTCTTAATGAAGAGACAAAAAAAAAATATACCATATGCACAGTCATGGTTCACTTGCTGTTTGCATAGAGAAAAATATCGTTTCAACAACAACAGCATCATCTGGGCCCACCCATAGTAGGTTCCGCTCAACACACTCTCCACAAGCATCATCTACTCTCCAGTGATGTGGTGGAATGCCTGGTTGCCTAGGTTCCACAGCACTGTTGTGGCCACAACACGGGTCTCTAACCTCTTTAGATCCCTGATGGTTATCTGAGTCCCCTTGGCATCGAGACCTGGTCGACAATGGTGCTCTACAAGCTCCATGATGTTCCGCCCCCACAGTAACACTCACTGAATATTCCCGACCATCCCAAGTGGTGGGAGACTAGTCAGGAAATATATATCCTGGACCGTCAACTCGATCCGGTGCCCCTGCACTATAAAGACCTCATGGTCCGTATCCAAATAGTTGAAAATTCGGGCCAATAAGGGCTCTCTAGCTCTCATCAGAGGGTTCTCCACAAACTTCAGAACCGAAAACCTGGCCAATGCACTATGGACACCCTGATCCTCCCAGATCTCTAAACGTAATGTGCCCAGGTCTTTCTCTCTCCAGTTGATTCATAATTCTACCATATCTGCACAAAACCATCATATTTCTCAGCGTAAATATAGTAAATACTGCATCTCAACATAAAAACCCAGTGCTCAGCCAAAAAACACAACAGAAAAACTCCTCCTTCACAGGTCACACTTTTCAGGCCCAAACTTGGGACAAGTCATAGTTTTCTACACAAAACCTGCTACCCAAGTCACACTTTTTTCCCCAAAAAGTGCGACCCAGCCATGAGGAGGAGTAGGGGTCTGTTCCTAAACCCTGGGGACCTAAACTGAACTTTCAATCCACTGAAATGAAAGAGTAGGGCTAGGCCTCTTACCTGCAACTGACAGATCTCGCTTCTAACGGTTGGTTTCTCCACTACTAACACTGCAATATTGAGGGCCTTCTCTCCTCTCTACATTCACCATAGCTCCACATGCAAATGAGTGAATTTGGAGTGAAAATTTCTTATTAAAAGAGAAACCCTTGATTTTTATTTTGCTTGGTGTGACCAAACTGTAGCTCAGTTGGACAGACCATCTGTACTGTTGGAAAGCTCTCACTGAACCCTCAAACAATAGAAAATTTGGCGGAAATTCTGACGGCCAATTCGTCTCTATTCCGACACATAGTCGTCGCAAGAGAGTCAGTTCAAGGGCGGGAAAAACGTGTTTTACCATACCGTCGTAGTTCCGATGCAACTAAAAAGTGTCGCACTATCAACACCTTTTCCGTCGCTTCCAAACAAGCGTCACTCTTCCGACGTTTCCCAATCTGTCGCACTTCCGACCTTTGTAAACTGTCGCACTTCCGACGAAATGTGGTCTGACATTTTGAATGTCGCTCTTCCGAATTTTTTAAACTGTCACAATTACGAAGAAATGTGGTCCGACGTTTTGAACGTCGCTCTTCCGACGTTTGTAAACTGTCACAATTCCGACGCAATGTGGTCCGACGTTTTGGACGTCGCTCTTCCGACGGTTGTAAACTGTCACAATTCCGACGAAATGTGGTCTGACATTTTGAACGTCGCTCTTCCAACGTTTGTAAACTGTCGCAATTCCGACGCAATGTGGTCCAACGTTTTGGACATCGCTCTTCCGACGATTGTAAACTGTCACAATTCCGATGAAATGTGGTCCGACGTTTTGGATGTCGCTCTTCTGACATTTGTAAACTGTCGCAATTCTGACAAAATGTGGTCCAACGTTTTGAACGTCGCTCATCTGACGCTTTTATACTGTCGCTCTTCTGACTTTTGTAATCTGTCGCAATTCTGACGCTTACAAGGCATCAGTATAGCGACGGCAGGTTCAATTTAAAAAAAAAATTCAAACTTTAAACGAGGAAAAACATTGTTTTGAATATATTATATGAAGTAAAATAGTCCATGAAGTCATTAAATTTTCACATCTAAAGATTGGAACCCAAATATCCATCCAGAAAAGTGGAAGTCCCACCCCAGAAAATGATAGAAAAATACCCCATGTCACATACAGGGACATGATATAAAACCTAGTAACGGTCCACATGGAGATTATCTACAAATCTGAGAAAGCATCCAAATATGCCCGAGGCATCTATAAGAAAGTGAAATAGCGGTATGTAGAATAGTAAAGCAACAGATAGAGTACCGACGTCCATTGTTCCAAATACAAATTAAAGTACCAAAAATCCTTGAACAGAGAAAAACGCTAATCATGTGAGGAGTGTGATATGTCCAAAATATAAAAAGACCATCAGACCATATCAATAAACCAGCAACATAGACCAACATAGCTAGTTTTGAAGGCAGAGTGATAAACATTAATCATTTTTTTTTCACAAGAGAAAAAACGTTGTTTTGAATATATTATATGAAGTAAAACAGTCCATGAAGTCATTACATTTCACATCTGAAGATTGGAACCCAAATATCCATCCAGAAAAGTGGAAGTCCCACCCCAGACAGTGATAGAAAAATACCCCATGTCACATACGGGGACTTGATATAAAACCCAGTAACGGTCCACATGGAGATTATCGACAATCTGAGAAAGCATCCAAATATGCCCGAGGCATCTATAAGAAAGTGAAATAGCAGTATGTAGAATAGTAAAGCAACAGATAGAGTATCAACGTCCATTGTTCCAAATACAAATTAAAGTACCCAAAATCCTTGAACAGAGAAAAACGCTAATCATGTGAGGAGTGTGATATGTCCCAAATATAAAAATACCATGAGACCATATCAATAAACCAGCAACATAGACCAGCATCGCTAGTTTTGAAGGCAGAGTGATAAAAATTAATCATTTTTTTTTTCACAAGAGAAAAAACGTTGTTTAAATATATTATATGAAGTAAAACAGTCCATGAAGTTATTACATTTTCAAATCTGAAGATTGGAACCCAAATATCCATCCAAAAAAGTGGAAGTCCCACCCCAGACAGTGATAGAAAAATACCCCATGTCACATATAGGGACTTGATATAAAACCAGTAACGGTCCACATGGAGATTATCGACAATCTGAGAAAGCATCCAAATATGCCCGAGGCATCTATAAGAAAGTGAAATAGCAGTATGTAGAATAGTAAAGAAATAGATAGAGTACGTACCGACGTCCATTGTTCCAAATACAAATTAAAGTACCCAAAATCCTTGAATAGAGAAAAACGCTAATCATGTGAGGAGTGTGATATGTCCAAAATATAAAAATACCATCAGACCATATCAATAAACCAACAACATATACCAGCATCGCTTGTTTTGAAGGAAGAGTAATAAAAATTAATCATTGTTTTTTCACAAGATAAAAAACGCTATTTGAATATATTATATGAAGTAAAACAGTCCATGAAGTCATTACATTTTCACATCTGAAGATTGGAACCCAAATATCCATCCAGAAAAGTGGAAGTCCCACCCCAGACAATGATAGAAAAATACCCCATGTCACACATAGGGACATGATATAAAACCCAGTAACAGTCCACATGGAGATTATCGACAAATCGGAGAAAGCATCCAAATATGCCCGAGGCATCTATAAGAAAGTGAAATAGCAGTATGTAGAATAGTAAAGCAATAGATAGATTACCTATGTCCATTGTTCCAATTCCGACGCAATTCCGACGCAATGTGGTGTGACATTTTGGACGTCAGCATTTATTTACTTCTGCAATTGCAAAGCAAAAGCAGTTTCAAAGGCTACCTAGCTAATCTTCAGGCTCCGTCTATATTTTATAAAATAAACAATAGTAACAATGAAATTATTCAGGTCCCCAGCGGAGTCGCCACTATGTTATCACTCAGATTTTCCTTGAAGTTGTTGAAAGGGGAAAGGGGTCCGAGGTAACCACAAACCAATCTTTTAGGTACAGAATATAGCCAATCTGTACCTAGAGAGGGCTCTATCTATAAAATTTAGCTTTGTTTTAGAAAATTTAGGCTAGTTATAAATTCCAGGGGTTTTATTTGAATTTGGGTGGTGGAATTCGATAGCTAAGGGCAAGATTGAGTAATTTAGGCCATTGGGCAATGGAGTAAAAAAAAATGGCTTCACTAGATTAAGTTTATCAACGAAAGATGGTTTTACAGGGCAAGATAGTCAAACATGGAAACAATTATAAATATTAAAAGAATAAAATGGATTTAAAATGGATGAAAGGCAATTAAGAATCTTTCAACACATTCAAAGAGAGAAAAATGAGTGATTATCAATAAAGAGCATTTAAGTATTCTTTACTAAATAATCAAAATGCTTAAACTAGTAAAACAGGAGAAATTAAGAATTCATTGTTTATAACTAGTTTAGAAGAAAACATTTAGAATAATAATGATTAAAACCATATTACACTTAAGTGCCTTATGATTTACTCCTTTTCATTAATTATTCAGAAATGAAACACAATGATATAATAAACAGATATAAAAACTTAAAACACAGGATAGAAATGACTTATTGATCCGTAGTTTGACACATGAATCCTATAAAAATTCTCTAGCATCAATTCATCATCTAGCAAGCCACAAAGAAATTTCCAACAACACTTTATTCCGAAAAAGTCAATGTTACTGCAAAGTATATGAATCCACACTTACTACTCCAATTGATGGAGTATTTATACAAAAAATCATACAAAATATCTCATAACAAATTGAGATATTATCTAGGACAACTAATAAGTATTTTACAACAATATAGAGATAGATGGTCTCGTAGATAAGAAAAATGATAACTAATTTTGTGCTGTTTCCTTCTTTTAAGAATGTGCTGGAGGCAGGCCCTATATCTTGGCTTGCTGTTGTCCTCTTCAGTAATTCTATGTTGATTATTTCATTTCACTAATACTCTTTAACTGCTCTGATACTCTTTGACATTTTTTCATCCTTTTATCCTTTTTATCATGATATACTGTGGTAAATAGGCAAAAATTTATGTAAGGATCATTTTTTACAAAATTTCCATCATTTCTTCCCACCATTGAACTTCTGGCACTCTAGTCTTTGGCAAATTTCTTAGTGTTTTATCAGCCTCAGTATATCTGAAGAAATTAGGCTGATTTGGGAACAAATGATTTACTTCATGCTCAAGATCAAATAAATTCTCCAATCCTATCAGCGAAGGTTTTTCCCCCGTAGGCAATGCTTTCGCTCGTTGATGAACTCGGTTGAAGAACTAGTTTGATTATCGCATATTTTTCCAATTTTTCAACATAACCATCAAGGTCCATTAGCTTATCTTCTCGTAACTATAGGATTGGGCAATCATCTATTTAACAAAATATTCAATCTTTCTTCGAAGGCAATGATTTCTTTCGCATATCTCGACACCTTCATTCTAAATTTTGTACCGCAGTTCTTTAGTAAAACTCTCTTGATTTACAAAATTTTTCCACCTCCGTCCCGAATACCAATTTCTCGCAAGTTGATTCTGGGCCCTATATTCAAAAATGTATAAGTCTATCGCCTCTTCTCGCATATTTCCCAACTCTTGTCTTCGATTCTCAATCTCATCTAGAGCCAATTTAACTAAGTTATTTTGTTCATCCATTATTTGAATTGAGGACCAAACATCGTTTATTGATTGAATGATATTATCCCAAAGAATTTCATTTATTTCTTTTAAAGGTTTCTCCAATGTGAGATCCTTTTCCAATGCTTTGACTCGTTTTTTCTATTTTGTTCACTTCTCTTGTTTTATCAAATAAGACTATTTTTGAAAGATCATATTTATGTTCTAGGAGTGGCCAATTGTTCTTTGTTTTGTGAAGCTCTATGGCTTGAAGTTTCATATCTTCCATTGAATTTGTTAATTCATCAGCAGTTCAAATTTGGCAAAGTTGTTGCTCGTGACAATTCTACCGGCTGACCCGTTGTTGTTGTACCCGCGACTACCCCCGCCGTAGATACCGGAATATTTTCCCGCTTATCTTTTAATGCATTCTCAAGCTCTTTTTCGCCTGCGTAAGTTGCTCATTCAATTTTAAGAGCAAATCCATTAGTTCTTCCCTAATTTTTTTTGATGATTTCTCGTAAATTCGTGGATGTCTTTGGGAGGCTTCGTAACTTTAATTATTTTCTCAAAGTCAATATCATCATCTTTTCTCTTGATCAAAGCTTCAATACCTTTCACATCTTTAGGATTATGACCCAAACCAATGATTATTTCTTGCCTAAAGTTTTGATTCTATTATCCTTAGCCCGCAGCAGAGGAGGCTTTTTCTAAGCCGCAACTCGTGTATTAGTATTATCCAAAGAATCCCGCAACTTATGGGTCATCATTGATTTATCCGTCGTAGTAGAATAAATCATCTCAATTCGTTTAATGGTAGCTCAATTTGCTCTAAAGGATGGATATCCTTTGTTAGGACTTCAAAATTAGTCCTAACATAATCCACTGAGGCTGGTCGACCTTGGGCTTCAAATGGCTCATTAACATCTCACCCTAGTGGATGTGTAATAAGATGACATCAATATTTCTTGATTTTTCTGAGCCATCTTCAAATATTGGTTGTACACTTGAAGTCTGCGGATCGTTCCTAGCCTTATCGATGAATGTTCTTTTGATGTCCTGTGCAGCTTTTACCTCTGGAGGTTTGAAAGAATATATTTATGCACTTTGTTGCCTCCGTATTTCCCGTTTTTGAAAAATTAGTGGATGTCCCACTACTCCGTACCGTTTGCCGACCTGCCTTCTTCCCCGGTCGTCAGTATTTCCTAAAATGATTCATCTTCCGGGAAGGGAAGTTAATTTCTCTCGCCTTTAACATCTTGTTGTTCAAGAGCCACGTAGGAGTAGTTGTTTCAAATTCCCTCTCTCTTTTTTCCCTTTTCTATATTCGTAGGAGTTTGTAAAATAGAAATTTCCGGCTCACCGATCCGAGTAGGAGGAATTTGTCCTTGACCTTGTTCTTTAGAATTCTTTGGTTGCTCGTCATTATGAATTTTTCAATTATTCGTATATCGTGCTCCTTTTTCTTTTCCTTTAGATTCTACCGCTACTTTACTAATCTCCCGCAAATTTTGTTGTAAAGTCCTGGCCGAAGAAGATCCTCGCACTGTCCAAAAGATTCTAGGTCAAGTATATTTTCAAGATCTTTTCATTACATTTTCAGCATTGACCTTCTCACTATCTTTTTCAGCCAATGTCCCTTCGTCCATTCATCCATATTAGCATATTGTTCTATTTCTCGGGGATTATTTGATGGATGTATGGTGACAGCTTTATTTTTCATTCTTCTCTGGCGTATAAAGTTGTTTGGATCATAAGGTACCCAAAAGAGGAAACTCTTTTGTAGTCTAAGATAGTCTCTAAAATCCTTTCTGGACCTCTTCCTCTCAGCCTTCCTTGAGTTACAAATGAAGGGACCTAATTGGCTCTTGACCCAGTTGAGCCTTTTTCTTTGCATTGAAAAAATGAATTATATCCGAATTATTCATCATCCCGAAATATTCTAATGCAAAGAGTCTCATTGGGACATACTGGGGTAGTTTGAATGGGCATAATTCATATCCATATATCCTAATCTCTCTCGTGTAGTTTTGATATAGGTACCGCTCACCTATCTTGTATCGCTTTTGAGAGCCGAAAGATTTTCTTGATTTCATTGTTAATTCTAGAGGAGAGACTCCCGTCAACAAGGTAGTTGCGGATGAACAAAAAGATTGAAAAAATCATTATAAGAATAAGGAGAATCGTAGGAATTGTGAGTAATGGCGGTGACCAAAAGATGATCGTCTAGATTCCCTTTGGCATCAAGCTTCTTAACATAAAAAGGGAAATTTTCTTCGACCGAAAGTAAATCATGAGATGATATAAGTGACAGAAGAATACTTAAATATTTCCTCTCATTATCAAATCTCATGAACTGATCATGGATTTTATCAACAATATAAGATGTAAAATCGTACTTGACAACAATGCTGTCCAGGTAAAAATGGATAACAATACTAGGTTAACTGATCAACATACTTCACTAGCATTGAAGCCCATTATGGAAGATATCATGTTTAAAATAACTCTACCCTCACCGCAAAAGAAAGTATAACCATAAGGGGGAGGGTTTTTAGGTTGATGCTCCTCGTAACATGAAGGTTTGGCATAGGCGTTTAACTCTTCATGGGATAACTTAGTAGATTTCTCAAGTAATTCAGCCCATGGACAGGGGAGCAGAGCTTGACCAGGTTGGAATTGTAGCATTTCATTTATGGAATGAGAAGTTATTGGGAAAAGGACATTTTGACTTGGGGATAAAACTGCCGTTGGTTGGGATCATAATTTGCGTAGCAATAATGGATTAACTCTCAGAAAAATATGGACCGAGGGGAGAAGGTACATAGCAAGATTTGATTCCCAAAGTCCAAAGATGTCGGAAACTTTCAAATAATTGTCTCTCGCAGCTGGAAAAATATTCAAGAGGATTCACTTAAGAAGCAAGTCCTTAATTTGAAAATCCATACCTACGAAAGGAAAATAATCCAAGTCCTCGTGAGGGGCATTGATGGGCATGACATTCGTAGCCATGAACTTCTATTTCTGGTTCTTGTCGATTCGTAAATGGAATTTCGGGTTTTTGAAAAGGGGCACAATTACCGCTTGGGAATATAATTGCGTATTTCCGGGAACGAAAAAGACCAAACCGAACTTATTTTTCGCACCTTAGTGCACTAAAAACTAAACCAGGATTTTTTTATAGAGTTTAGAGGAATTGGAATAAATAATTGTTTACGAGAAATGAAATGTGTTTAAAATGGTGCGATGGTTATGACAGAATAACCCCCGAAATACTTCCTGGGCTTCAATTTCTCTTTAGCAAGGTAACGGCCGCAAGAATTAATGGGGCCGGGTTTTTGGAATTTTGTTGCATGGAAGATCGGCTAGCGCATGGAATGAAAATGACACAGACACAATTTGTTTTATTTACAAAGTCAAAGGGTAAGGTGTCTCGATTGATGATGTCGCATGTACGATGGTTTCGTCACAGAGGGATAAGAGCAGATATTTGTCTTTGAATGGCCGCAGCGGGAAACTGACCTCGAAAGATTAGGGCGAATTTGATAAGAAATTCGCATCACAAACATTTCTCCCTTCGTACGCCAGCCCAACTTCGTACCCGAAAAGATTAGGTTAGAATTCATTTGGTTTTCACCGTCACAAAATTGGCCGACGTCAGCAGGCTATTTTGGAACGCGAATTTGGTTTGAATTATGGTTTATCGCCGTTTGAAGTCCGACGGGCTCGACTTAAGAACAATTTTGTTTGATCCCATATTATAAAATTTGTGTTGGTTTTCTTTGATAATACACATATTTATAATAAATCATGGGAATACCACACTAAACATGTGGAAAAGTTATATAAATTATTGAGAACAATCATTTTTATGTAAAAATATCCAAATTTGCTTTTGGGAAATAAGAATTTGAGTATTTGGTTCATATTGTTTTAAAGGAAGTAGTGAAGTTGGAGCCTCAAAAGATGCAAGCTATTACAAAATGACCTATTCCTAAGAAAATCAAGGTTCTTAGAAGATTTTTTAGACTTACATGATATTATTGATAATTTGTTAAGAATTATGCATGCATTTCATGTCCACTCACATATCTCTTGAAGAAAATATCATTTATATGGAATGATGAGGCTACTTTGGCATTCTCTCTTTTAATGGATGCCATGTCTTCTACACCAACATCGGTTGCACCTAATTTTGGTAAAACATTCATAGTAGAGTGTGAGGTACTAGGACAAGGAATTTACGTAACATTAACACAATAAGGGATATCATTGGCTTTTAAAAGCAAGGAATTCAAAGAAAATATTTGGTGAAATCTACGTATGAAAAATAAAAGGAAGCAATATTACATGCAATAAAAAATGGGGATAGTATATCATTGGGAGGTACTTTAAAGTCAAGATATACCATGATAGCATAAAGTATTTTTTGAAGCTATGATTTTCATTAGAATATTAACAAAAATGAGGAGAAAAAAATGCAAAGTTTTAATTTTGAGATAATTTGCAAAAAGGGTAAGGAAAATTTAGTACATGATGCTCTTTCTAAAATAGAAGAGGCCTCAAATTTATATCCAATTACATTTTCTATTCCTAGGTGGCTAGAAGAAGCTTGCCATAATGGAAAAATGACAATAGTATTAAACAAAAACTAAAATTTATAAAGGATGGGATGAACTCTATGGAGCATTGGGAGTGAAAGAGAGATATACTTTGGTGCAAATGTAGAATATTTTTATGCACGCAAGCATATTTGAATAAAAAAATATTAAGTGAGTCCCATGTCTCTCTGATGGTAGGATGCAGGGTTCCTTAAAACATCTCAAAGGATCAAAAAATATATTTTTGGAAGGAATGAAGAAAGATATTCAAAATTTTGTAAGAGAAGGTCAGGTTTGCATAATAAATAAAAGAGAGATAGTAAAATCTCTAGGGTTACCTCAACCATTCCACATACATATTCAAATACTAGAAGATATATCAATAGAATTTATTACAGGGTTACTGAAATATAAAGGTAAGTATTACATTTTTGTGGTCATTTATATAGACAAATTTTGTAGATTTTTTTTGTAGAGCTCAAAGTACATAAACAACAAGCCAAGTGGCAGAAGTGTCCGTGAAAGAAATTCATAGTCTTCATGGTTTTCCTAAAGCAATAGTAACAAGAAACTTTTGGAAATAATTATTTAATATGAGTGGAGAAACACTAGCTGCCATGAGTTCTACATATCAAACACAATCAAATGGTCAAATAAAAATAGTTAACAAATGTTTTTAAGGTTATCTACAATGTTACTCTTTAGAAAAGAAATCTTAATGGATGAAGTGGGTTCCTCAAGGAAGAATGGTAATATGATACTATCATACTACCTATCACACATCTACTAAAATTTCACCATTTAAGGCCCTTTATGGATATCCAACTCCTAGTATCTCATACTTTTTGCAAGATAAGTCCAAAGTATAGGAAACAGAGTCACATATGGAAAATACTAAAGAAAATTTGAAAATTATTATGGAAAATCTTCAAATGACATGAAACATGATAAAACAACAAGGGGAACAACATTGAAGTGAAAGATAATTTGAGGAGGGTAATTGGGTATTTTTTAGATTATAGCATTATAAGCAATCTTCATTCAAGAAAAAGAAGAATAAAGAATTAGCTCAAAAATGTTATGGCCCTAAACAATTATTCATAGGATTGCACAAGTGGTATAGAAGTTATATTTTCCTTCTTCTTGCATTCATAAGGTTTTTCATGTATCTTGCCTAAAAAAGGTTTTGGGAAAAAAATATGCCAATGTAAATAGAACTTCCAAAATTAGATGAAGAATGAAAGTTGATTCTTGAACCACAAAAAGTTATAGATAAGCATTCTGCATCTCTTTGAAATATAACCATTATGAAGTACCTAATCAAGTGGAAGAATATTCCTCTAGAAGAAGGTACATGGTAAAATGATCAATTCGTGATGAAATACCCATGACTAAAGGGTTCGTTTGAAGTTTTGACAAAGGTTTTGTTATATGTTTTATATAACGCGCGGCGGAATAGTTTTATTGTTTGTTAAGGTCCCACACAGTGATCAAATTTGAAGGGCAGGTCCGAATTTCAATTAGAAGGGCATATATCTATGTCGCCCTTCCATAATGAAAAGCTTTAAAAAAAAACTTTTCAATTGACCAAAATAAATTATTTTTACATTTCATTTTCAGAAAGACAAAACCATCAATCTTTATATTAATAAAAGATTGTTACATATACAACAATGAAGAAGGCTCCATCTTTCATTGCTTAAATATCTCATTGGCAATGCCAACATAAGTCTTGAAGACACTATTATAAGAATTTGGATACATACTACCGGGATATAGGAGATTCTTATGTGTCAGATTGTGTAATGCAATTTTGACTTTGTCTCACAAGGAGCAGCAGCATGGAGGTCTGGATTTTTCTTATAGAACTTTATTATTATTATTTTAAACGTTGTTTATAGATATGAAGACAACAATGAAATTATGAGCATGGTGGACAATTAGTCAAGCTCATGATGCCAAACCATGATGATGTAAGTTTGGAATTTAACATTTTTACATGTTAAAGACAAATAGCCAAAATCACTGACAACTTAGTATGCCATAATTAATAATCATTCCCTGTTCACTTTTGTTAATAGGTTTATGTCACACGATGATCTCTCTTCTCTGGCATTTACTTGTATGGAAGATCACTATTCTAGGAATAAGGAGTTATTTTCTCCAAAAATAACCCTAGCCAAACATTGACAATGCATCAAGGATATCTTTCTATGCTTCATAAGTGCATATGTTCTACTTCTAAATCATGTCTTGGAAGTGGTTGTTTTGCTGGAAATTATTCACCAGTTGGTTTCATACCAAAGTATTTTTCTCATTTTCAGCATCCAATACATGAAAAAGATAATGGTTTAAAACAACATAAATATTTGAAATTTTGCAAGAATTGTCTAGCACACTTTGAATATTAATTTTGAAGTCAAGTGCATGATGTTGTATAGGATCAAGTGTCATTTTGAATACCAAATGTTTCACAAGAAACTTCTCAACATGCTACCCTGCAGTAATGATTAAATGACAATATTGCATCAACTATTTCCATAATAAAAGTGCACCTCGGCCATAAGACTAAACAACTACAAATGTTGTAGATCTAACAAGACCACACAATCAAATGTATTCCACAAGGCCAATAGTGTATGAAAAATGAAAAGGAGTTTGCAACCAAAAATACCTTAGGCAACTAATTCAATTAGATACACCAAACCATCAGCAAAAAGGAAAACCAGCCTACTCAAAAGGCAAGCGTTTACCTCCTTTGACAAAATTTTGAGTTCCGAAACAATGGCCTTTATTGTCTTGTCAATGCCCCTAGTAATTTGAATGGGGTTTGCACCTGCTGCAACAACCTAAACAAAAAGGTTTCATTTCAAATTATTTTCCACAAATTTAAGATACAACCATTGTCAGTTTTGTATTTCCTAACAAGCTCATAAATTTTGACAAAAGAACCAAAATTTTTTTATACCTGATAGCAATTTTTTCACTCAAAAAATATCTTAGACTCAATAAGCCCAACCCAAAACTAAAAAACCAAACACCATAAGACCCTACAAAAATGAATAGATGATCTTAATCCAGTACTATCGACAAAAAGTTACCTTTACACCCTCACTTATTAAACCCCGTGCTGTTGAATTTTAACTTCAACTGCTGCAGCAGAAGGACGGATGCAGCAGCAACATTTTTTTTTGGAGGTTGCTTGCATGCCATCCAGAAATTTAATTCAGCATTTAAAATTCCTGCAAGTTTTTTTTGTAGACGGCCGCAGCCATATTTCTATACAGGATTGTATTTAAACACAACAACCAACATTAACGCAATTCACCAACCAGAAATTAAACAAACAGAAATTTACCCCCCAATTTTGTAAATTCAAAAGGAGGACACGTGGAGCATTAATATTGGATTGCATGAAATTGAAGGGAATCTGAAAACCTGAAAACCAGACCCGAATTTTTTATAAGGCACATTGGATTGAGAATTCACGTTACAAATTAGGCAGACGTCAGCATCCCATTTTGGAACGCGAATTTGGTTTGAAATTCAATCTATTCAGACTTTTTAAGTCCGACGGAAAGGGTTCTTTAATGTTTTGATAATTTAATTTTATGTATGCTTTAATATATACATATGTTTTAAACATATGTTATATATATATCATATGTGAAATGAAAGGTGGGCCATAGAATTTAGTTTTAATTTTATTTTTTTTAAAAGAGGGTTTATTATAATATGTTTTATATGTTACGGCATATAAAAATAAAAAGGACAAAAAAGCTTGGTAGTTTTTTTATAGACAATACGTAAATTTTTTATTACACAGCAGTGTGTAAAAAGTGAAAGACTAAGTGTAACTTTTTAAGTGTGTATGCACAGCAGTGCGAAAGTGAAAAACACAGCAGAGTGTTTTAGAGACAGAGTATGTTTGTTTTGAACAGACAATGAGTTGGTTTTATGCACTGCGTTTTGTAGCAGTCATAATTTTGTAATCCCTCTCAGTGAGGAAGAAGTGTAATAGTTTTTTTTTGAGTTATTGAAGGGACTAGAAGTTTGTTTTCAAAGTATTGAAACTCTGTCTCCTGTCAAAGAAATTTTTATTTTCTCTGTGTTAGAGGAAGGGAGATTTATTCTCCATTCATTGTTCGGGAATTTTTCAATATTCCAACATGTGCAAGAACAACAGATGTTGTGGTTCCATCCCCAGCTAAATCATTTGTCTTTGCCGCAGCTTGCCTTACCAACTTGGCCCCAATATTTTCAATTGGGTCCTCTAATTCAACCAATAAAAAGGCCAAAACCATAGCATTGAGATACATTTCATTACACTGTAAATAACAATAAAATTTGACTCAGCCATAACCCTTTCCTTTTATTGTTGTGAAAAGCTTTATGCATTACTCTAATGTGGCTAGTCCATAGGCCAAGTAGACCACTAGGTAAAAAATATGTTTCCTTTCACCTTTGAGTTTTCAAATTATGCCTACCAAATCTAAGACATTTAAGAGGGGGAACTAATACAATGTTAAAAAGAAAACCAGAGCACACATCTAAAAATTACCTCCTTAGCTACTGTCACACCATCATTAACTATTTTCGAAGAACCATGCTTGCTCTCCAAGACAACATTTTTCCCCTCGCCCCAAGGGTGACTCCAACAAGATCAGCAAGTTTGTTCACACCGCCTGCAAGACAAATTGACAATGCTTTCAGTAAGTGTGCAATTGAATGCCAGACCACATGCAAAAACAACCCTCCATGAAAAATTAAAATAACACATTAAAATCGAATATAAGTGGACAAGGAAAGATCCACCGCAGTGAAGTTTCACGTGCAGGTGACCTTCCTTTAAACAAAATTTTTTCTCTGACCTGCAATTTTTTTGTCACTGAGCCATCCTTGTTGAAGTACAACTCCTTTTCCATAGCTCTTGTATTAACTACCTTCTCTCTGTCGCGTAATCTCAGAGTCCCTCTTCTGCTTTAGCGATTAAAGGAAATGGGTGAAAAAACTGAAAGAGAAGACAATTGTCTGCCATAATTATCAAACATTGCACCCAAATTCTTCCCCTTTCCATTGTTACCCAATGAGGTAGATGTGGCAATTGTTGTCATACTGCCCAAAGTAGAGGCCATCTTCTCTTATCCTTAATATAGAATTACAAGATCTTCATATTAGTATGAACCTTAAAAAACATGACTCCCATTGCTAAAAACCACTTTTAAGTTGTAACAGGCAAACTAAACAACTATCGCAACTTTTGGCAACTTCTGGAGCATTAAGAGAGAAACAACCAAAGAGAAATACAACCAAAATCCTCATTTTAATGAGATCGGACTATATATTTGCATTAAGATAATAGAAAGAAATCACGACTATATTAAGGCCAGCACAAAACAATCTTTAACCAGTGTCTCTCGCGGCCTTCAGGTTGCCATGATAGAGGTTGCATATTTTTAATTTAAATTCTTGACCTCTCGTGCCCATCTATGAATGCATCCAATGGGATATCTACATCAAATGCTCCTTTATATCCCCAAAAACAAATTCCTTACTACAAGAGCACCAGTATTGATGGATCACCCCACACCATCCCACCCACTAGAAACGGTGAAAAAGGAAACCCAAGAAAACTTCTGAAATATCTCAAGATGACTATATGGGTGGTTCTTATGAATCAACCAACCATTCAGAACATGCTCATCAATCCAAACCATGAGTATTATGTGACAATATTCAAGCAGGCACTGAATCGGATTTCTGAAGCTATGTTAGAGAAACCCTAAACTCTCACCGAAAATAGGTGAAATGTGGCACCACTCAGAGATTGACATGTGCCAATTGGTACAAGTGGTAGAAAATTGGCATGCTCAAACAACGAGGTGATGCAGGAATGACATGAGGGAGAAAATATCAGAAAAGCCCCAAATCTGGAGAACTAAAGCTCATCACCAACCTGAGATTGACAACTTTACACGATGTAACCTATGAAATCGTAAATGGAGAAATCATAGTAACAATAAAGTAACCTATGTAACAATAAAGTTGGATTCATCCTGGGAGTGGTAATGGGAGAAATCATAGTGAACAACAGAAAACATGCAGAGTTGCTTACAATCAAATAGATGAAAAAACACATACAAAAAACCTAGATAATAATCATGAACAAGCTTAATATTGAATTTTGAACTGTAAATGAACTTACAAAATGTGACATTACGAACCTGGTCAAGCGCACAAGCAAAAATATCCTGGACATGACCCTGGTTGACAAGTTGTATTGCTCATGATGCAAGAGGATTTGTACCTGCACTGCCAAGTCAATCAAAATCCATCAATATCTATACAATAAATACAAGTAATTGATGTAGTATTTTTTACTCTAAGATGAATTCTTATGATAATGTTAGAACATATGTTGAAAATGTCAAAACATACCTGAATAAGCTCCTCTTCGTTTCAAGAACAATTTATTAGAGTCGCATGAACTTGGAACAAGCCTCCCACGATCTGAAAGAGTAGCAACTAAGTCAACAATGAATTTTTTGTTGCTACGCTGGATCGAGGGAGGTTTGCTCCAAGATTAAATCGCTCCAATAAATTATTCTCTACTAAACAGGGCCAACCACGTGAAGGTGGAAGCTCTTATGGCCCCTCCCCCCCCTCACATCACTCTCAATTCCCTAATACCCAATCTATATTTCATTTTTTACTTTCATGAGCATAAAAAAAAATATTCAATAACTAATAAAAAAACAATTCAACAAAAAGTACGCAAGGAAACATTGCAATTAATGCTTGACATAAAAATAGTATGATAAATGAGTTTTTTATATAACGCAAAAACGTTCCAAGTATGGTAACGTTTGTCTTATAATAATACAATATTTTACATTATCAAATTTTCTTTTTCTTCTTCCTATTTTTAAAGCTCCTAATTACATCATCAATATCATCGTGCTCTACTCCTGTTTCGTGCCTTTCGACCCGCACTGCTGACCTAGTTGCGTATTCACGATGTCTGGGCTCATCCAGTGACGGGGCATCGCCTACAAAAACAGATAATATTAAATTTTAATTGTCAGTTTTTAAATATCATTGAACTAGTTCGGTAATATTAATAAAAAAAATTGCAATGAGATTATTTACCTGGTGCACCAGTTGTCGCCGCTGACCTAGTTGCGTAGTCACGATGTCTGGTCTCATCCAGTGACGGGGCATCACCTACAAAAACAGATACTATTAAATTTTAATTGTCAGTTTTTAAATATCATTGAACTAGTTCGGTAATATTAATAAAAAAAATTGCAATGAGATTATTTACCTGGTGCACCAGTTGTCGCCGCTGACCTAGTTGCGTAGTCACGATGTCTCGTCTCATCCAGTGACGGGGCATCGCCTACAAAAACAGATAATATTAAATTTTAATTGTCAGTTTTTAAATATCATTGAACTAGTTCGGTAATATTAATTAAAAAAATTGCAATGAGATTATTTACCTGGTGCACCAGTTGTCGCCGCTGACCTAGTTGCGTAGTCACGATGTCTGGTCTCATCCAGTGACGGGGCATCGCCTACAAAAACAAATAATATTAAATTTTAATTGTCAATTTTTAAATATCATTGAACTAGTTCGGTAATATTAATAAAAAAAATTGCAATGAGATTATTTACCTGGTGCACCAGTTGTCGCCGTTGGGACTGTTGCCCTGTCTTCCTCTCTGGTGGTAAGATCCTTAAGGGAAACATTCTCTGTCATTTAAACAAAAAACGTTATAAGGACAACCATCAAGGTATAATTAGAAAAAATTATAAGTGGAAATTAATTACCGTCACGGCCCTCACTGATAGTAGCATTGTCGCCCTGGTCCCCACTACAATGATCAAGTTGCACGTGAGGATCATCTACATCTGGCTCTAAAATTGGGTTATTTGCCTCGTCGGTAGTGTTGCTCCCATGATTTAAACAAAGTTTTTAGACATTAAATTTATGGACGAAAACAAACATATTGAAAGGTTAATGTTTTACCTTATCAGGCATTCTGGATCTTGGGACCTGCCCCAAGCTTCTGCGATGTTCAACTACGGCTTGATAGTCGAAATGGAAAGCGATATTTTTATTTCCTCTGTAGTTTCTGTTCCGAAGTCATCACCCTACATTACATATGATTGTGTATTTTTAATCATATTTGATAGGATTACAAAAACGTTGGAAGGCGATACAATTAATTATAAGATGTTTAGCTACTTAATTACAATTCTTGCAGCTAATTTCAAGTAGCCGCCCCGGCCTAGCTTGTGATGGCCCTTTTTTTCAATCCTAGCTTTGGTTGCCTTTGAGGTGTCAGGCAACCTAGCATCAAAAGATTGAAGTCAGATATGACGTAGCACACTTTTATTTTAGACATAGAGAAAATTAAAGCTATTGAATTAAAGTTGTAATTTACCTTGCGGGTCCAGTTGTCATTTTTCCTTCTTTCTTTGCCCTTTTCTCTTTTCCGTCATGGATGAGTGCTCTCCACTCACTCTCTGGAACTGTGAGAGGATGCTCATATCTAGGGTTAAATTACAATTGCGTCCTATAGGTGTCCCTGGTATATTTCAAATATTTGCCGGCTACCCGAGCCACTGCTGTTCTGTCAAATGTGCCGACCCCAAAAAGGGCTTCTAGATAATCTAGAAGTTCTTTTTTTAGGTTGGAATTCTGGGAATTCCACCCTGTGCGTATGGTTGGGCCAAAAATTACCAACGCATGGCTCTCCAGAAACCTGTAGAACTCATTGTTTCCTACACAGAAAAAAAGAAGATATTATCCTTAATTTAAAAATAAAAATCATGATAAATATGTTTTAGATAAAGTACATGAAATAGTTAAAATATTAAAATTTACCTGGGAGTTGTACATGCTTTATAGGGACACCTTCATCGTTCACCAACAACGTGCCATTAATGGTCCCCGTGGAGCTGACACGTGTAGCTCCAGGAAACACAATAATGTAGTTGGCCATATCAGCCTCATCACTGCCGTTCAACCGTTGGTTGGGTGGTTCCGCTGTTGTGGTGTAAGCTGGCTAGCACCTAAAGGAACAGAAGTCGTACGCAGGATGCTTGGCAATCTCTTTGCCATCAGTCCAAATCACTACCAACACCCCAAGTAGAAGTAAGCGTAAAAATGCCTAAGGCATACAAAAGAACTTTTTTTTAGTTTAGTTAATGTAAAAATTAAAAATCAACCTATCACAATTCATCTCATGCAGAACAAAAAAAATAACCTTTTGACTTTTTATTATTACCTGATATGTTTCTAGCCGGCTCATAAGTTTTTTTATCCTCTCTTTTGTTTCAGGTGTTTGAGGCGCGTCTATCAAAGTATTAAATTCCGAACCATCCATGCCTTTTTAACAAGAATACCCATATGGATGAAGAAAGCCTTTTCCTTGCAAGTGAGAATCATCAAAGCGCACTATGCATGTGGTTTCCACATTTGAACAAAATTAATATTATTTCAATTATGTAAATAACTAAAATACTTGAAAATAGAGCAATGTTGGCACTTTACATGTTCTTCCGCTAGCCTCTTTCCACGATCATCCCGTCTCGGGGTTGTTCCTGTATTGCCCTTATCAGTCTGCCACATTGCAATAAAATTATAAATGTAAGAACTTGAAAACAATATCTAACTTGAAAACAAAAAATGAAAACTGAAATAATTTCTAATAAGACACCAGAAGACAAAGTTAGAGTTTCAAATATGCCTTGCATTGAATTCAGTCCTGGAAACATGTCATTTACGCTTATTAAATTCCAAACAAGAGACGGAACACAATGAAGACCTTATTGAATATATCATACAACTTCTAGTAAACTTGTTGTGAAGACCTTGAGGACATTTTGGGAGCAACATTTTTGAATCTGATGGTATAGCATTGTTGGAGACGATCTTGACGGGCCTTGAAGTGAAGCTTTTGGAGCAACTATTTAAAAATCCTTAGAGCATTTAAGTAAGGAACTTTCTATATTCCATCACCTTTTTCCTTTCAATATCCTTTAAATGATTTTTTTGATATTTAATGTTGGAAATCACGTTATAATTTTATCTTATGTGTGTTTTGGGACTTTCCTTTGAAATCACTCAAAAACACTCGGAAATTTTTTTAATTTTGATGTATGTCCTAATTCAGTTGTTCGGGTCATTTTACTGATAGTAAAAATACAGAAGTTACGAAGTTAGGCTCCTTGACTTGGAGATGTTGGGCTATTAGATCCCTAATACCGATTAGGAGAACCTCGTAAAGTTAGAGGAGAGTTTAGTCTCAAGTAGTGATGTTGTGAGGTGACAATGTATTATTGAATTGTTACATGGTATCACACTTTAGCTTTATGACTTTATCTTGAGAAGTGCGATATTTTTCTATATCAATTCTCAAATTATTTACAACACTATTGTTAAGAACTAATAAGAAGTGATGTTGACGGGTTTTGGGGTATAAGAAACAATAATCATTAGATGGATCCAAGTACACCATGTAAGACCAATTTTACCCCAAGTAAAATTGCTTTCACTATGTAAAATAACTTAATAAAACACATTTATTAGGTTGTTTATGGTCTAAACAGGAAACCCCAAAAGGAAATATTAAACAAACCTATATTTGTTTGATTTTCCTCAAGGAATAATTAATTAAAAAATAATTCAATTATTATTCCTGGTCATGTTTAACCCAAAAAAAAGAAATTAATTAGATAAATCTTTATTTATCTTATTATTTTCTAGGAATAATTATTTAAATCTTATTTAAATAATATTTCTTGTTAAATATGACTAAATCACCCATAAATAATTAAATAAATCATTATTTATTTGATTATCTTTCAACCACTTCCTTAAAATGATAAATAAATCATTTATTTATTTATTATTCACAAATAAAGGGATTTGACCCAAGTCAAATACTTTTTCCCTCCAATAAATATAATAAAATATTCCACAAAAGGTGGATCTAGATTTGGTTAATGTTATTTTAATCATGCACCAAGATCTAGAATGACCCAATATTTTGTTATAAATAGGAGGGTTTCTCCTACCATTCTTCAACTTTGGTTGCCTATTAGATCGCTCTGGATCTATACTCTTGGTCTGACTTTGAGCCATTATCATTGTCATATTTTCCATTATTTGCTGTGTGAGCTCCCTTTGAGTTCTATATTTGTTTGGGTTTTCTACACCAACATGAGAGAGAAATGCTAGATCTGAAGTGCTGAGGACTTCCAAGAACCCATCTCATTGAGGAGAATTGGAAACACCTTCTTGTTTTCCTCCCAGGTGCCCTTAATACAAAAATTCTTTCAAAAATATTGTTCTTGTCTTGTCTATTGGATGTATGGAGCAAAACCTTATTTTTTTTTCTTAATGTCTCTTTATGCATAGATCTGGATTTTTGCAGCACTTGTCTTGATCAACTAACTGCAGATCTGAAGATATTGGAAGCCATATTTGATGTTAGGGCTATAAGTTATGCGTAGCTAAAGTGGTCTTTTTTCGTACACTTCGACAAAAGATTCATACTAACACTTTTGTTTGATATTTATCAATGGGCGATAGAAGATGTTTCTCTTTGTATCCTCATAATGTGCTATCATTTTCTAGGTAAAAATTGACCAAATGAAATTTTTTTTACGAGAGCAAAGTCATTGATACCATAAAATTGTATTTTGTTCTAAATATAAAGTTTCAATGTGTATATTTTGTGTGTTTTTCAAATTATTGAGATCAAAATACTGCTCCATCTATAGTATCCATGTTACAGGATCCTTGCCATCAAACTTCCTCATATCGATATTTGGAATATGGTGGGTCTTCCATCCAACATTCAAGTTTATGAAATAACAATTAACATTTATTTTGTTCTCATCATGACTTTCCTATACTATCTTTTCACCATTAGGAATCATTTCTTGTATCAAATTTGAAAAACATTCCTTTTTTTATTCCATACCTTTCTTCAAACCCTCCATATTAGCTTCCACCCCTTTCTTCAAACCATCCATCTTCGCTTCCACGCCTTTCTTCAAAACTTCCATTTCATTTTTTGTTGCTCTTTGCAATTGCGAAATTTGGTGTACATGCTCTTGTAATTTTGATATATAATGTTGCACTTCTTCATATTCATGAGTCATAGTAGAGTATTATGAGGGATTAATGGGTGTTGAATTGTTTTTAGGGGTCATTTTAGAACCCAATACTGATATCTATGCTTCAATATGCCATTAGAATCACTTCAAACTAATTTTTCAAACAAGACTTATGCAATTTGAAAAAAATACACACCTTTTTCTTGATTTTGAGGAGCTTGATATTGAAACTGAATTATCTCTGTGATTTTTGATCTTCAATATCTAAAATTTGGTACTATAGTAGCTCTCTGAAACATCTTTCGAATTCCATAGGTCTGAACTGATTTGGATACTTCAAGACAAATTTATGCTCAATCTCCCACCATGACCTAATTATGGACTTGTTTAGTAGAGAAAACATGTACGTCGTTCCACATGTCACTATTTTCTCCTTCAGCTTTGAAATTGATACACAGGAAAAGAAAGTTCATTTAATTTCGGCCGCTTTTTACACAATTTCAATCTGATGCTCAGAGAGATAGTTATGGTGATTTTCCCAAGGTCACCTATTTTAGATGAAATTCGGGAGCTTGCAAAAACTGTAACTTCCACAGATCATATCTCCAAAAATATTGTGAACCATGATTTGGAGTTTTTACACGATGTTCCTCTGCATTTTGGCTTCACGTGATAAATACTTCAACTTCTGAACCTTCATAGAAAAAGTGTTATAGCGAAAAATTCTATGATGACTTGTTTGGAGCAGCGAAACCCTAGAATCCAAAGCTCTGATACCAAATGTTATGAAACTAGTTCCAAAAATAGAAGAAAAGAGAGATCAATGCCTTATAATTAAGCCACTCCAAGGGGGAAACCTAATTTATATAACATAAATGAAAAATTATTTGATGATACAAATGAGAAAACCTCCTTATATATATAGGAGTCCATGGGGTCACAATATAATCCTAGCCAGCGTAACAATAATAATTTAAGGGCATAATAATGACAATATGGGGGTTACATGGGTACAAAAATAACAATAAGGCCGTTATAATAACAACAATAAGGGACTACACTAGTAATATAGGGACCTAACATTTCCTTTGTCTGTATATGTATTCTCAGGCTCTTTGTCGGGTTCAACCCCTCTAAGAAGTTCCTTGTCATGCTTGTCTTTTTCTGATTCCTCTTTCTCATCCTTATCTTTATACTTTTTTCTTGGTTCTCTTTGCTCTGATGTTTCTTCCTCTATCTCACTACCCTTTGCATATTTTTCCATCACAGTCATTGAGTCTACTAGCGATTCTTGTACTAGTGCGTAGACATCATCTTCGGTGAGTAAAAAAGGCAGTGGATGCCATGTCTTTGTCGTATATTTGCGGGCCTATTATATATCTTGTGAAAATATGCCTTGAACTTCGCAACAGAGTTTTATTTTTGGTTCAGGATAAACAAGAGGCATGGATGCTAGTTTACCAGCATAAGCAAGTCCATGTGGTATAATACAAAGAAAATATTGTTCTCCTATAAGCGCGATTGTTGAGTGGTATACCACAACGAGGCATACTGTGTGACTTCACAAAAATATGCTTCGACCTGAGTAAACTGTGACTCCCCCGACTCTTTCCATGATAAAAATTCTATAATCAACATCAACCATACATAATGAAAGGTTGTACCTTTCAGCTGGGCTTCGTGGCATTCATCCAAAAATTCCTTGTAGAGATATCCAACCCAGTTGTACGGAACCCCGTTGTTGCACTACACTGTTAAGGAAATTACTATTGCAAGGAATTCAATGCCTCGGAACTTTCTTATAATATTTACAGCTAAAATATGCATGGTGAAGTGAAATCCCTTGTCACTGATTGAATTGATGTCATAGCCTCGCTTCCCTTTGACCAACTCAACCTTCTCTTTCATGTTCTGAGATACTATTTTGTCTTGATATTTCTTCTATAGGTTCTTGTCCTTGATACAAAAACCTGGTGATTCTCCATATCAAAATTTCATCAATGAGGATCCTCTTTCACATCCAGAGGCATTTTTCGTGCACTAGCACGAGCAACTGTCTTACATAGGTTGTGTTTACTTTATTTCTCTCGACGTGCGGCACATTGAGCATGTTTAGTAATCTAGACCATTCCAACCCCTTCACCCATTGATGCAACTCCAGCCTTGTCACACCATTCTCCGGGTAGTGGACCTGCTTCAAATATCTTCCTGGTGTGAACTATGGGTATTTATTTCTATCGTTGAAGTCGTAGTATGGAAACTTCAGCTGCGGAAATTTCCCAAGAAATTCTCCCTCAAATGACACTTTCTCTGGAAGCAGTGGTGTAAAGGTGCCATACTTCGCATCCTTTGAATCCTTGTCATGTTTTTCATTTGGTTTCCTGGGTGTCATGTATGGTGGAAGAGGCGATGGAAGTGTTGCACTCTCTATTTCTATTTTCTCTGCCTATACTTACTCTTCATTATCTTTGACTTGTTGGGGTTCTTACTGCGGCTTGACATGTTTCTTGTCTTGATTCTTCTTTTTTCTTTCTTCCTTGGTTGACTTCTTCCATGGAGATCTTCTGTTCATGAGGGTTGATGCTGCATGTGTACTAGATGGTGTTGTAGATTCCATGAGTCCTGCTATACCCTTATTTTTGAATATGTGAATGAATTCCTTAGTTTTCATGTAGAAGCAAAACTTCTGCAACTTCTCGGTACTTTTAGCGATTTTTGAGCTCTCAGGAACAAAGTGCCAAAATATTGGTGGGACACAGATTTTTATAGTGCTCTTGATATTATAACCTCATCATTATCTCAGATCTTGTTTGGATTGTGTTCAGATTTGGTATATTAACTGCATGTCTATCCTTGGATCTTTGCCAACTATCTCCATAAATGCGATTTTCCACTCCTCCAATAAGAATTTTTCCTTTTAACAATCATATTTTTCCGGCGAACTTTGATGCATTCATATCATAGTGCACAATAATTTGGACTTCATGGCTCCTACAATATTCAACATAATCCAGACTGTAGTGAAGCAACTTCCTCTATCGAAGAACTTTCTACATAGTAGTTTATAGTGTAGTGCCCACTTTCAACTGCAGGTGGCACTAATATTGTCCTCCTTTATTCTTCAAAGCGAGGATAGAGGGTTAGGATCGGCCCTATACAACTTCAACATACTACCATTTACCCTTCCCTAAATAAATTCTCCATTCAACTTCGCCAATTGAAATGTTCCTCCATCAATAATATGATTGATAGTATATGGGCCCAACTAATGCATTTTTCATTTCCCTGGAAATATTACAAACTTACTGTCATAAAGGAGGACAATTTATCCTACCTTGAACTCCTTCTGCTTGATATATCTGTCATGCCAGGACTTTTCTCTTTCTTTTTTCACCTGCTGATGGAATCCTGCTATAAAATTTTCTTCTTCCAATGCAATCAATTGTGATATTCTTTCTGGCATTGTTTTAGTGTCTATCATATCTATGAAGGCTACAATTCTCAATTTGGGAATAATTTACTCCATGGGCATCAAAACTTCTTGCCTGTACACCAACTTGAGAGGTGTCTGACCTGTCATATTCTTACATGTGTTCCTGTAAGCCCATAACACAACTGTAATTTTGAGCTCCTAGTCATCTCTATTCACATTTCATACTTTGGTGAGTACATTCTCCAAAAAATTATTAAATGCCTCCATTTTTCCATTGGCTTGAGGGTGATAAGGAGTACTCTTCTGATGATATAATTGGAACTCCTCAGTCAATGCTTCAATAGTCTTATTTAGGAATTGTGACCCTTGGTCACTCATCAAGATATTTGGGGACATAAATCTAGAAAATATGCATTCAAAAATAAACTTCGCTACAGTCTCTAATTGGTTGTGCTTATGCTCATATTCTTAGATAATCACTCGCAGTAATTATGTACCTTGTACTAGTCTTTTTCCCAGGTGGATTAATGGGTCCAACAAAATCAATGGCCCATTTATCAAAAGCCTGTAATGTAACTTGTTGTACTGATGACATCTCATCTCTTCTAGAAGGCTTCCATATTCTTTAACACACATCACATGCTCTACAATACTCCTTTGCATCCTTATGTAGTGTAGGCAACCACAATCTTGCTGTTACACAATAATTTTTCATTGTCCCTGCAATCCCCTGTCCCGCACATTGGAGGGCTTATTTTGTGACCTGTGAGCAATGACATGACCTAAAAAAACTTTCATGGAATCCCCCTGAACAAGGACATTCATTCCCCTGAAGACAATTCCTTGTGAAAAACCCTAAAAATAGCCTTTTGGCCTTGGTGCGACTACTCAGTGTTATACCCACGCCAATGGGGGAAATCCTCCAAAGAGGGTGCGCCAACTGGCGTACTGTCTCAGTGTTGTACCCATGCCAGGCTTATTAAGGAGTTTAAAAAAAAAAAAAGGCGGAAGATTGACTCCAACCAATTCCTGAACTGGTCTCTAAATTGAGTTGGGAGGTTTGGCTTCAGATCTCCATGTAGAGAAAGTGGTTTTCCACCTCTCATGGAAGCTTCCTTGAGGATAGGGTCTATTTGGTCTCAACCAAGTCTCCTAAATTGAGTTCATTTAATTGTCAACCAGGGTTGGTAAACTGCTGAAGTGAAGTGCACCGTATGTGCCTAGGTGTTTGTCTCTTAATGCGTTGTGTTTAGTGTTTTATGATGTTTTTGGTCTTTTGTGATGATTTATGATGTTTTTGGTCTTTTGGTAGTTTTATGTTCGCAAGGAAAATGACTAGAAAGCTAGTGGAAAGAAGCTAATGATTAAAAATGGAGTGAAGCCTAATTGGTTGATGAAAAATGACAAATGCAATTGCAAATATTGAAATAGAATCAAATCTAAACTATGACTAAGCATAAACAAAGCTTGATAATGACTTTTAAGCAAATAACTCTAAACATAAACTCAACTTGTCCAATTCTTTCATCAAAGGTATTTTGAGAGAGAGCTTGAGAAGTGGTCAGCTAAGTATGCAAATTCTCCTAACTAAACAATTAAACAACGAGCTTATAATGATGCAACATTTTATCCATGATTAGAGATTTGTTGAAGCATATTTGGAGGAAAACATTGATACCATCATAAGATCTTTACTCTAAGACTAGTTCCTCACTCTATTCTGCAACTTAGTTAATCATCACTAAACCTCGCCCAAGAGTTATAGATTTATTTTTAAAGTATTATTTTGAGGAAAGGCTCTATTTATGAAGTAGTAAAGAAATTGCAAAAGTACCTCAGGCCTTGAAATGATACTGTCTTCTGTTCATATGGTTATGAATCAATTATAGATTTGGAACAAGAAGAAGTTTGTAAATAATGAAGGCTATTTTGTTAAGTCTAACAACTGAAGTAATCTAATATGCAGTGGATGACAACTAAATGTGGAGTGCAAATGCAATGAGTTAAGCTAAAACTGAACTTAAGATGTCACTAGTCTAAAACAGTGCTGAACTAACAAGTCATTATCAAACTCAAAACAAAATAACAAAGCATGAGTTAAATGCAATTAGACTCCGGAGTATCCTAACTAAGTTATCATGCATTAATCTATGGGATTATACAGCCTGTTTTGTCCATCATGATTGGTATTTTGGAAGAGTTTCTTAGAACAATCCTGACTATACAATTCAGTGCAAATGCAAACATAAAGATTGAAAGCAATTTAAAAACTAAGATATCACAGATGTCTCCTACCCATCATTATGATATTTTGGAAGAGCGTTTTAAGAGCAAGGTCAGCTATGTTACTTAGTGAAAACAAACAACTGAAACATTCATTATCACAGTCATGCCTTAGACATCATAAGGATTTTTTGGAAGAGTTTCTTCTTTTGGAAGAGTGTTTAGAACAAGTGTAACTGTGATAGTGAACAAAAGAAACTACAATTAAATCCTACAACACTATAGCCATTTCCCATTCATTATCATAATATTTTGGAAGAGTTTCTTCTTTTGGAAGAGTTTTTAGAACGAGTATAGCTATAGTGGCTATGAAATTAACTATGGACTCAAACTTCAAAAACGTAAAGGCAACTAAGATACTTATCTAAATTACGCAAGTAAAACCGTGCAGGAGGCAGGGGCCCTCTACCACCAGATGGAATCTAACTCCAAATCAAATCAACGCTTTCAAAAAAATACTGTCTTCTTCATTAAAGGAGAAATAACTTGAACAGAGCAATCTGCGTCTTCAGAAATGTAGCACAAGATTTAAGCAAAATCTAGAGCAAAATCTAGCCTATCTCTCGGTTTCCCAAGTGTTTTTATAACAAATTTACATAACAAGACTTGCAACAATTCAAGGATCATTGTCTCTCCTTATCGAAATCATACTAGGACTCTTAAAGTGGCAACGTAAAAAGGAAAAGGACATCTGGACTAAGACAATCCTATTAGAAATCTGCTTCCTTAAATGAGTTCCCACGTATCAAAACCATATCCAGAATTTGGTTTTTTCCTTCATGGTGAGCAACGAACAATGTAGACATGACGTGGAATATACCCATAGGTGGTTTTTCTTGAGAGGCCACCTGGAACATGCCCAAACATGAAGACAGCTGCAGAATTTCCGGTTAGCTATGGAATGTCTGCATTCTGCAGCTACTTCTGGTCAAAATGCATTATAATGACAATAATCACAAAACTTAGCAAGTCAGTCATGTTAATCATTCTAAAAGTAATTTTAACTAAATTCATTGATCAATTGGGTCTGGAATAACAATGGACAAAGGAAAATGAGGTAAAGTAAGATGAAAGAAAGCACAATCTTGACGCTCAACAGGGCCAATCCCATGATTGTAGGGATCCCAACTCCCCTTCCACCATATATATAAGCTTGCCATTTTCCTTTGCAAGCTAGTATCCAAGAGCCTTCATAGCCTAAAGAATGTTGTAAGAGCCTTGTTAGTCCTCATAGAGCCAAATAAGTAGCAAGGAGATTATTGTCAAGACAACCGAAGAGAGAGGCTTGTCCCATTCCTGACGAGCTTTACCGAGACGTATTCCGCTGTCGACCCACCGAAGGAAGATTCAACGTCAGAGACAGGTTGTATCTTTCTTTGTATTAATTAATGATAAGCGACTTTGGTTATGGTTCCACTCGTATTGTTCATTGTGATCATGAGTTGTATCTTCTCTGACTGATACATAATTGCATATATTGGGTTTACGCTTGTATGTTCGTTGTATTTCTTGTGTGTGCAGGTGTTCGATCACGACAAGTGGGAGAATTGTGATCTGCTGGAGAAAGGAAATGGGAGCGCTATCTTCTCCACGAACAACAATGTTGGACTTAAGGTAGGCCTTCTTCACAATTTGGTCCATTGCAATTAGGAATTTGCGCCTTAGCGTGATACGATTATTGCTAGACCCGATCTGGGCTAGTAGGGATCGCCTCTGTCTGCAGAGGGGATTTACCTCTACAACAAACTAGCGACTCTGTTGGGGAGATAAAAGTTTGTTGTTTGCTTTATAAACTACAGATGGAACTTGAAGTTAGCCAGATAGCCTTCGAAACGCTCTTGCTTCGCATTAGCGAAAGTAGATAAATGCTGCTTCAGTCAATCTCCGGTCTAGTTTATGAACTGAACATTTGGAGTATTGTCTTGTCTTTTCGGTCGGTTCTTGACTTTGCTTGCTTGATCAACTCTTTTGGCTAGCTCTTTTCGTGTGTTTGGATTTTGTTAAGCTTCAACATCACTGGTTTGTTTCTTGGATTGCTCTTTTTTTATTTTTACATAGTAAACTTGACTGGCACGCTTATTAGCTTGACAGTCGCGCCAATTGGCGCTCGTTGCCAGTTTGCTACCCGTGCCAATCCTGTTCTGGCACTAGATTCAGCCTGACAGTCGTGCCAATTCTATAAGGTGCTAGGGTTTTCTCTGTTTTGAGCTTTCTGAGCTTGATCTGTGATTTTGTTTTCATTTTTACGACTACCTGAGTGTTCTGGAGCCTTGTTTGATTGACTGTGGCCTTCATCCTTTGGTTGTTTGCCCTCTTCTATCGATTTTTCATTCTAGCCCTAGGGCATCTAGGTGCTATAGTGTGTCGAGCCTCCCATAGGAGTTTTCAGTTTCTATCTGTTCAATCAACTTTGTAATTGCTTCTCTGCATTCGTTTGGTGGTTGTCTATCATTTTATTGCATTGTTTGAGTGATTGGTTTCTTCCTCATTCGAATTCCACCTTCTCTCCTTTTGGGCCTAGATTACATGGTTCATTTAAGTATTTGGGATTCTCTTGATTTTGAGGGATTGTTTTCTCAATTTGAGCTCTGATTGTGTGCTTGCATTGAGTGAAATTTGAATGTTTTTACTCCTTTGCTATCGCTTCTCAAATTGCCTGTTTCATTAGTTTTCATTTTGTTTACTGCACTTTGCTCTTAAACATTGAAAATACAAAAAAAATCTCTTTTGTTCTTTATTAGTTAATGCAAATTGAATCTTTTATCTATTATTAGTGATTAGTAACTCTGAAAGAAAAGCTTTTAGTTTCCATTAGCTGCATTGGAGACGTCACTGGTTTTTGTCTGGTCATTTTGTTATTGTGTGAAAATCTCTTAACTCTCTCGTAATTATCTTTCATCGAATGAAATGATATACTGTAGGCATGTAGTGTGAATTTAGGAGATTTTGAGACATTACACTTGCTAGGGCCTGAAAATTGAAACATAATTGAAGATTAACATTAAAATTTATTCAATTTACATTAAGACAGCATTGGAACATTAACGAAATATTTAGAGGTCTAGGCTAGAGACGTGTTCCGACGTCGTTAAACCTAGTATTTTTTGTTCACCTCTTGGCTTTAGACAACACTAGTACAAACTTGTGCTCCCCGTACCGTCGCGTATATAAAGGAAGACCCCACTAGGTTTCTATCCTTTATCCATAGGAAGCCGAGTCTCTCGTCCTACACCCGTGATACACCAGACATAGCATTCGGGGAGATTTCCTGCACGTATGTTAAGTCCTTGGTTGATTTATCATTCATTTTGAAACCAAGGTGTATATTACAGTTCACGGTTATTCGGTACACCCTTTGCCTAGCATTCCTGAGCAGTCATTTTGATCTTATCTGACTCCTTAAATTTGAAAAGATCACCAAGTGCTTGTCCTTTCACACTTGCTTCAAAACTAAAAGAGATAGAGTCACCTTTCATCCGTTTCTCGACTCTTAAAACATGAAATGGTGAAGTTTCTAAGTTTCAATGTGGTAAAATAAATCACCTGCGATCAAATTCCCTGTTAGAATTTGCTTGTTGGTCGTTTGATTGTGTGCCTTGATTTTTTTTTCAGCTCATGTGTTGTGTTTGATATTTTCCTTTTGTCATTACTGTCACAGTGGTGGAACCCTCAGTTTCGTGTACTGGTAGTCCATACATGGACGATTCATCAGAGGTTTCGCAATCCTCTGTTGAACCACAACAACCCATTGTTTCCGAGTTTCTCGACGGGGGACCGGTTCTATCTGAGCTTCCCTTTGGAGGACCAATTGAGTTCAATTGGCCCTTATCCGACACTTGGTCTAGATTTGGAGTAGGGGAACATTTCCCTCCTCTTACATCGGGTTCGCCTTTTATAGCTGCTATTATTCCTCCTAGTCCTCATCGTCTTCTAGTAGATCTAGCAGCAAGTTCAGATATGGGTTCATCCAGCAATTATCCTGGTGAGGAAATCCCCACGTCTGGTGAAGATTACCAGTTGTTCCCAGAAGACAACCCCGAGTTATCTGTCATATCTTCGCCTGGTCCCTCACTTCTAGCAGGATATAGATCTTTGAGTCAGATCATGACCACCATTTCCTCTATGGGGATATCAACTCCCTCTATGAGGCCGGTTATTCTTTCATTGGGGATGTATCCAAGGACACCCATGACGTCATCCCCTCAGGTTGCTTCAGTTCCTATTAGGCCCACCGTCTGTGTGGCCGGATCTACACCTGTTGTTACCACTCAGTCCGTAAGGAACACATCACTTCTCGAAGGCGTCTATATAGCATCTGCTATGCCGGAGAACATTTCTCCTGAGGAGTATCGATTGTCCCTACAACAATCGAAGCTCGAGGTCGGACCATCCTCTTAAGATCCCAACCGCCCCTATTTTTCGCATTATGCACAGGATGGTACCCCTGTTTACATTTTTCCATATCAATACGATGAGCAGGGAAACCCTTTATGTTTACTCGCTCTAGAGGCTTATCTCCATGGTCAAGGTTTTCCATCTAACCAGGCTGGGCAACCCTACAACCTACAAGGGCAACCCTTCCAAGGCCAACCTTCAGGCCAACCTGGTTATCCTTACGACTTGCAAGGACAACCCTTACAAGGCTATCCTTTGGGCCACCAGGGGTTGTTATACGGTCCACAAGGATAGTCCTACAACCTTTCGGGTCAACCGATCCAAACTCATCCTGTGGTCCAACTAGGGAAAACTCAAGGACCCACAGGTCAATCGGGGTACCAACTGGGGTCGTTGTACGGTCTTGGGGGGCAAGTCCAACCTTCACAACCTATGCAACCTCAATATCCTATTGGTCTGAATGTTGCACATCAGCCAAGATCATCTTATGGTCATGTTGCAGGTCAAACCGGTTACCAGCCTCAACCTGGTCGCATTTCACCACTAGGCCATCCGGCCCATCCGGCTCAGCCTGGTGCCCCACATCAGCCAGGTCAACTTGCACAACCGACGCAACCTATTTACCCGGGTCAACCTGCTCAGCCAGGTCAGCCCGTCTAACCAGGTCAGCCTGTCCAACTAAGCCAGCCTGCAGATCCTGTCAACCCTGCTCAACAACCGATTTACTCGATGCCACAACCGAATCAACTGGTGCAACCTTATTATCAAGCTCAGCAGGGTCCCACCTACCAGTAGCCCACTCAACCCCAAGGCGATTACTATTCTCAAGGTCCATCTCGACCGACTTATAACCCGCCCCAAGGTTCCCATTATTACACTCAAAAAACCGGCTACACCTATACTCAGCAGCCAAATCCACATACTGCTCAAACGGGGCCGACATATAATCAAGGTCCATACTCTGGTTATCAACCCCCGTACACTGGTTACCAGCAGCCATATCAGACTAGTTATACGTCCTATACCCCCTATGGTCAGAATCCTCTGGGACAGAACCCATCGGGGCAAGGATACACTCAACCAGCATGGAGTACAGGTACAGGTCCTTATTGAGGGCCTGGTATGAATTTTAATCCGTATTTTCCATTCTTGGCTACCTTGGAGTTACTGGACGTTTCTAAATTAACCAATGATCCGATTCTTCACAATCCTTATTGGCCCCCGGTTTCGACTAAGGTACTCGGCGACTGCCCTAAGTTTGAAGGTAAAGTTGGAGAGGACCCCCAAGCTCATGTAATGACCTACCATTTGTGGTTTTCATCTAATTCTTGGGTTGATGATTCAATTCGTCTACATCTCTTCCAACGCACTTTTACCAGTGATGCCGCTAAGTGGTATATCGAATTTCCCCGTGGCATATTTCAAGACTTCAACACGTTAGCCATGGCTTTTCTAACTCACTTCCAATTACCAGTTCGCTATGAAGCCGTGATGCATC
Source organism: Pinus albicaulis (assembly GCA_034641835.2). Classification (NCBI taxonomy): domain Eukaryota; kingdom Viridiplantae; phylum Streptophyta; class Pinopsida; order Pinales; family Pinaceae; genus Pinus; species Pinus albicaulis. The sequence continues at coordinate 1,019,773,844 of CM076578.1, forward strand.
TCCTGACTTCTTTGAAGCAGGATAAACCCACCCACATATCCGATCATATTCATGAGTGGTGACGTCGTCATAGACTGATCAAGTTTGATATACCTGATCAGCTACTAACTCATTGGTTAACCACCTCCTTCGTTAATAAAATCACCCAAGATATTTCTATGGGGGCATGTGTGATTGAATAACAAGCCATCGTGTGTTCCCAATACCTATATCTGGTGTACTCTAAGTTTGGCACGCTTTATGATATTTTGACTGATGCTCCATGGCCTGGAACCTCTAAAGCACCACCTACCCCTGCGGTGGATGGTGTTATTGGTTTCGTGTCTCAAAATTATTGAAAGTATTCAAACGGGAAGCAGAAGTCCAATTCTTCCAATAATTCTGCTCTTCCCACTCCTCCAGATTCTGGGAAAACTGTGGAGGTCAACGCCGTTCCGGCTAATCCTACGGAAAAGGCTTCCAAAGGAAAGAAGAAGGGAAAAGGAAAATCCAAACCCGACACCCCTAAACCAGAGTCTTCTAAACCTCGTATTGATGACGATTCTCAACGTAAACCGAAGTACCCCTACCTTATTTGTGAAGGAGATCATTATACCAAGGATTTTCCCCGACGATCTAAAATTAGTCAACTTCTCAAATGATCCAGAGGGACTCCGGTAGTTCTCAAAGAACCGTTCCCATCTCAGCAAACCCAGATGGTTGAACAACCTTCACCATCTGCACCATTTGGGTCCCAAGTCCTTAGGATGAATGGTGCTGCACCTGTCTCAATTGCTACGCGCTCGAAGGATTATGCTAGATCGCGTCAGGTAACTAGGAAGGAAGTTTTGGATGGCCCACCTCCTCCTCCTATCTCCTGTCCTTTGGAAATTGAGAAGCCTACTGCTGAACCTATTGTGAGGCCACCCTATAAAGGTGTTCTGCGATGATCTTCCTACAATCCAAATGCCCATGTTGCTCAACACTACAGTATTGTTGAGGATTTGGCATAGGCACCTTCTGCTATGTCCGCATTGGAAGTCCTTCAAAGTTGCCCTTCACAATGGAAAGCTCTGTTGTCTGCGATCGGTGGAATTGATACCACTAATTCTAATGTTCTCACCTTCTACCTAGAAAAATTTACTCCTCGACTTCGGCATCAAATTTCTCTTGTGATCCAAGTCGGGATCAATGGCCTCAACATCCATAAGGCCATTGTGGATGAAGGTTCTTCCACTTGTGTCATGTCATCTACCTGCTGGAAGGCCATTGGCTCTCCAAATCTTTCATCGTCTCCCAATTCCTTTGAAGCATTCGATGGTTGGGAATAAAAACCCCTGGGTGTTCTCGAGAGTTTGCCTATTACGTTACAAGGGAAGACAGTCAATGTAGAAGTAGAAGTGGTTGACGCCAAGCTTAACTACAATATTCTTCTCGACTGCAGTTGGACTCATGCCATGTTATGTGTGCCATCCACCCTATTCCGACTTCTTAATTTTACTCATGAGGGAAAAATCGTTACTATGGATTAGTTGTCTTTCTTCACCTCATCCTCTGAGAACAACGTTCCTTACATGGATCAGATCCCCAATCCCCCTGACAGTGTAGGACCCGGTCTCTTCAAGGACCCCATCCTCATGGGTATTTTTCCTGTGCCACCACCACACACCGTTCAAGTTAATATGATCTCTAGGTCCGACGACCCCTGGATCATACCTTCGCCTGAACAGGTGACTGATTTTGGAGAATCGATGCCCTTAACTCTAGTAGAGATTAATTACTGTGAAATTGTCGCTGCATTCGATCCTCCTCCTCCTAAACATGCTCCTTCAAGCATGGCTTTAGATATCTATTCCCAATCCCCCTGGCTCGGCGAGGCCGACTCGACTGATCCTCTTAAAGAGTTTTTCCCTTCTGACGAAGCCATTGCTGAAGCAATGTCTCTTGAGGACCTGCCTTGGAGCGATGGACATCATCATTCCTCCTTCATGCCCAACCTGGGGGCAATGTCCGATTGTCTAGAGCGTGATGTATCTGGTTATCCCCCTCTTGAGCCTCCTCCGTTGAGCTCACCGGAGCACAGTTCCTCTTCTTGTGCCAAGCTCCTAAAACAATGAAACAAGTTGCTACGAAGAAAGTTCTTTTAAGTGTGTCAACCTCATTAAAATAATGAAACACGAGCCTATTCAATTCGAGTTTTGGTAGATTTAGTTCAAATCTCTTATATTTTAAACCTTCACTCCATTTCCTATGAACTGAAGCTTGGGGGGCATGTACCTCGAATTGAGACACCATGCTAGGGGCATGCCCGTCTTCCTCAAGCATAGTTTGTGTTTTAAGCTTGCATAAAAATAAAACTCATTTCCAAGCATAGTTTGCATGTGTGCTTTCATGTGTGCTTTTAAGCTTGCATACAAATAAAATGTGTGATTAGATACATTTTGTGAAATTTTTCATTGGGTCATTTTTTATGCAACTGATGCATTAAGATAACATTGTGTTAGACATTTTCATAGCATATAAAACATCATCACATGTAAAAAGATCCATCCAGAAATAGATATATAGATATATATGTCGAATAGTTTGTAGTTTGTGTACATCACATAAAATCAAAAAATATACATGTTTGTCTGATAACAGCCGGATACAACATGTCTCTCAAAAAATATGCATATAAAATCCCTAGATAGCTAATCAGAATGGTGCTCGTGGTAACATGCTACCGTGCGCACCAATCGCCTCAACAGTCGGTGAAGGCGTCTAGGCACCCCCATAGTGTGTTGCTGGTAAGCTAATGGGACATCTGCTAGCCGTGCATAGTCTGGGATCCCTCGGGAAATTCCCTCCAGGTTCTGGATTAGTTCGCTCTCTTTGCCACCCTCAGCTTGAGGGTCATGCACAAGGGGGGTCCTCCATGCAATGGGCGACATACCCGCGGGCCTCTCTGGGCCAACATCTGCATACACATAAAAGTTGTTGTTAATGGACATGTATCACAAAAAAATTATAAATACATAAAAATAAAAAAGAGTCATACCTAGCTTCTCGTCCCAGTCGTCCCCCTCCGGAAGTGGAAGATCTAGGTCTCCAGTGAAATTGGTCCCAGCATAAGGCCAATCCTCGACCACGATCAGTTGATGCCGTAACCACACAAAGAACTTGGGTATCCAAGACATCTGTTGACCCCCTCTGGACCTGGGCATAAGTGCTGCCTAGCGAGCCATCCTCGGCTCCCTCGGTATCGGCTTGGCAACTATTGCCCCTTGGCCCTGAAAAATGGGTAGTCGTTCCAAGATGAACGACACCAGAATGGAACCATATCCAAACTGTTTCAATTTGGATTTCTTACATTTTGTGAGCTGCCTTTTGATATTGGCTGTCACTGCAGTATCCCAATCAAATAATGTAGGATTCATGCACTCGGAGGCTAGTAGGATCTATGCCTTGGTTGCCTCATGCAGTGCCTGCGATCCCGCAGCTTGCACAATAGTGTGAAGCACTAATCTGAGTGCTAGGTCATGGACAGTGTGGATGTCCACTTTCCCACTTCCTGATCCTGTCTGTGCCCCTGGGCACACTCTCACCATTACCTGTTGCATCTTCTCTCCAGAAGGTCTACTGCCGGTCATAATGGGCAGTGGGCCTCTACGCGACAGTCCGGTTATGAAATAGACATCAGAGACCTGAAATTATAGCACTTGGTCCCGAAGTTTGAACACTTCCTCGTTTTCATCCCATATGCTGACCAAATACTGCAATAGGCCAGGTTGAGCTCGTAAGCATGGCATAAGGAAGAATTTCTTGAGACCACAATTTCGAAGTGCATTCATGCAAGCTTTGTTTTCCATGGCCATTTCGTCTTCTTCTCCATGTTCCCTCTCTTTCCATTCAATAACCATTATGCCTGAATATCTGCATCAACATGATTAAAAATGCTTTGTTAGATCTCTGTTGCATTCAAAAATCTAGATGGATGGCTCACATTTTGGAGATTTAAAGCGGAAAATCACGTTGCAGCAGTGGTGCGACCCCTTTGTGAGAAAATTTCCATTGGCACGGGTCCGTGCCCGATAGCCACGCCAATGGAGCGAGCCCTAAAATTCCAAAAGGTTCCCCCCAGAGGTCAAATGCACAATGAAAGTTCATAAAAAATGGATCAAAACAGAGCTTAAGGGAGCACCTCTTACCTATAACTGACGAGAATCTGAATGTTTCCCTAGATCAGTCACAATCACCGCTGCAAGTTCACACACAAAAAGACCACTGTTGCTCTCCAGATGAGGTAAAAAGTAAAATTAAATATGTTTTTACCATTTGTGGCATATTTATAACTTTTGAAGTCAAAATTAGTTTTTAAAAGTCATTTTTCTCAATATTTCAATATGTTTTGTTGAAAAATGGATTTTACACTTGCTTTTATGTGTAGCGACAGGTTTTTACGTGACTTGGACAGTGATATGAGTTGTATTTTATACTTTTTCGGACTCGGTAAAAACACGAAAAAGTCATTTTGGAGTCATCTTTCAGCTCTTTTCTGACTCTCTAAACATGAAAAGATTGCCGAGTCCCTTGTCGTTTCTACCTCGTTAAAGTGGCTGCAAAATGACATCTACCCACTATATGTTTACCCCTTTTTCAGGCTGGGACAAATTATTTACGAAAAAGGAATACCCTAGTCTATCGCGACTAGGAGGTTTTCTCAGACATAGTTTTCTACCTTTTCGGATCTGAGGAACTATTTATGAAAAGGGATCATTGAAGTTTACTTTTCCACTTCCTTTTCAAACTCTCTAAACATGAAAAGATGCCGATTTATCCCTTTGTCAGACTCTCTAAACCCTGATGACATCGGATTCAGTCGTAATGACGATATTTGAGTTTCTCCTTCCTAGGGCTTATTAAATGTACTAGCATGGATTCATCCGAAGGAAAGATTTATATTACAAGCATATGCTATCCCCTTCAAGCTTGTCTTCAAAAATAATTGGGGTACTCACCAGAAATGGTGGGGAAAATGGAACTAGTATCATCGTCGTGTCGGCAGTATGTCGCTCTTGAACATGGCACTTGTCTGCATTCGTGTCGGGTTGGGGACATCTCATCTCGTTTTTCGCTTCCGTCCATGGGTTTGGGTGATCCTTTTTGACCTCTCATCTGCTCTTTTCCTCATCACCATGACCCCTGATTTTTTGATGTCAAATACTGACAAATCCACTGTCGTGCCACCGATATGTTCAAGAGAAGTTGACCTCTGCAAAGTCTCAACCTTCCTCTGATTATCATCTGATCCTGATTCAAAAAGACATTATATTCCTCTGTCTCACATCGATGATGTGGGAAACACTATGGTCCACCTTCGATCAAGGTCACTTGCTGTCGACTTCAGCTCATTATCCGTGAAGCTGATCTAGAGACTCCCTTCTGGTACCTTGGAGCCTGCATGCCTCAATGGCAGGTTCTTCGCGTTCGACATGAGGTTTTCATCATTGGCCTCCGATTGAGTGATTATTCGGGTGTTTGATGCCAGCTCACTGATTCACATGCCATATATTTTACCTATAGTACCTTGAGGGCCATTGTCATTATTGGTGGTACCTCTCACGTCTGTTAACAACTTTCATCATTGGCTGGTAATTAGGCGATGTTCTTGCATGTTCAACTTCAGCTCACTTATTCGCATGCTTGAACTTGTACTTTTTTTGGGTTGAGATGGAGCGCAAGACCCTGGATTTTGTCTGTTAGAATCCAGGCTGCGATTTTGTGGATTATTATGATTGGTTGCATGAATCATTCATTGGATGGCTGCGACCATACCTGAGTCTATTTATCGATCCTCACTGGATGGCTGCGACCATACCTTGGATATGGATTATTGTATATTCTGTTATGGATGGCTGCGCCCATACCACATATATCATATATTTGAGATATCAGTTGTACTTGTCTACGCACGTTTTCCGACGATAGTGTTTTCAGTTGGACACGTTCTCGTAAAGCATTTCACCTCTCTCTCTCTCTTGGGCCTCATGTTTTAGGGGGAATCTGTTACACAGCAATATGTCATCTTCCCTGCAATCCCCCATCCTGTACATTGAAGGTCTTATTCCGTGACCTGTGAGCAGTGACATGACCTGAAACCACTTTCATGGCATCCCCCTGAACAAGGACATTCATTCCCCTGAAGACAATTCCTTGTGAAAAACCCTAAAAATAGCCTTTTTGGCCTTGGTGGGACTACTCAGCGTTATACCATGCCAATGGGGTAAATCCTCCAAAGAGGGCGCGCCAACTGGCGCATTGTCTCAGTGTTGTACCCACGCCAGGCTTATTAAGGAGTGTTTTTTAAAAATAAATGGCGGAAGATTGACTCCAACCAATTCCTGAATTGGTCTCTAAATTGAGTTGGGAGGTTTGGCTCCGGATCTCCATGTAGAGAAAGTGGTTTTCCACCTCTCATGGAAGCTTCCTTGAGGATAGGGCCAATCCCATGATTGTAGGGATCCCAACTTCCCTTCCACCATCTATATAAGCTTTCCATTTTCCTTTGCAAGCTAGTCTCCAAGAGCCTTCATAGCCTAAAGAATGATGTAACAGCCTTGTTAGTCCTCATAGAGCCAAATCTGTAGCAAGGAGATTATTGTCAAGAAAACCGAAGAGAGAGGATTGTCCCATTCCTGACGAGCTTTACCGAGACGTATTCCGCTGTCGACCTGCCGAAGGAAGATTCAGCGTCAGAGCCATGTTGTATCTTTCTTTGTATTAATTAATGATAAGTGACTTTGGTTATGGTTCCACTCGTATTGTTCATTGTGATCATGAGTTGTATCTTCTCTGACTGATACATAATTTCATATATTGGGTTTACGCTTGTATGTTCATTGTATTTATTGTGTGTACAGGTGTTCGATCATGACAAGTGGGAGAATTGTGATCTGTTGGAGCAAGGAAACGGGAGCGCTATCTTCTCTACGAACAACAGCGTTGGACTTAAGGTATGCCTTCTTCGCAATTTGGTCTATTGCAATTAGGAATTTGTGCCTTAGCGTGATAAGATTGTTACTAGACCCGATCTGGGCTAGTAGGGATTGCCTCTATCCGCAGAGGGGATTTACCTCTACAACACTTGCTCTCAAAATATTTTGCGCAATAGATTTTCCTGAATAATGTCCACCAGTTGCGCCTCCATGATTTTTTGATAAAATCATCGATATTTCATTTTTAGGAACATATCTACGCAATATCTCATATGTTCCCATATTATATAATTTTCCTGCTATCAATGAAAAGTCAGTTACCTTCACCACCAATTCTTTCTTCTGTTGTGTAGTATATTATGAAGGATCCATTCTTGTGGTTAAAGACTAAATATTGTCTGCAAAATGGTCATATGATAATTTTTTTGCAAACAATTGTGCATCAGGGAGATTATCTTCTTATTTGTTGGTTCTTCCCCTGTTTCTAATATTGAAATATGGTTAGGTCCTGCATTCAAAATTCCTAGTTAAAAACAACTTCAAAGTCATAATCCTGAAATAACAGTAACCATCCACAAATATTCCCTCCTAGGATAGTCTTATTAACCAAATACTTTAATGCAGAATGATCTGTAAACATCTTAAAATGTGATCACAACAAATAATGTCTCAACTTTTGTAGAGAATACACCATAGTTAGACCTTCTCTTTCTGTAGTGGTGTAATTCTTCTAAGCTTTAGATAACTTCCTGGTTGCAAAAGCTATAGGATGATCAGTCTCTCCTTCACCAGGTCACTACAAGGAAAAGACCCTCTAGTGGATGTTTTTGAGGAACCCCTTATAAAAACACCCCAGACATCTGTTTCTAGAAAAGGTTACTAGAGGAGGTTGGTGGGTGAAGGTTTTTACGGATGTTTTTCATCCGGTGCACTTATCATCCTAAACCGCACCAGTGCATTCAACAAGAGAAAGCACTGGTGCATACGAAACATTGGCACATCGGACACCGTGAGCTACGTACACACTCGCTAAATGAATCTTATTATTGTAGTGCATCGGTGCTTTAAAAATATTCTACACCGGTGCACCTATAAAACCCCGCACACCAGAACAATGTTAAAAAAAATTACGGCAAAAAAACCGCATTTTGCACTTTTCTCAGTGCTCTAGAGCTCTCAAGCACCGGTGAAATTTATCCTTGTCTCATCCACCCTAACATTGGTTCTTCTATTGCACCGATTGCACACTCTACTGCTATGCATTGCCCACCAATATCCAGCTTGAATTTTTCAAAACAGTGGGAAAATTTTCTTTTGAAAATTCTACAGCCAATATGCCTCCTCGACGGCCAAATATACATGTAATTTTCTTGTTTTTCCATAATTAAGCCTTTTAGTGGATTATAATTTCAAATTACCTTAAAATTAACCATCTAAAAGAAGAGAAAAAAAAAATTTCACGCAATGCGCTCGATCCGTTTGGCTCACACCGAGTTGCGGTGATGCATGTAATTTTACAGGCCGCACTGCAACCGGTGCGAATGGTATCCACACTAGTTTCGGGGTGGTACCGAAGGCGCACCGTGTTATTTTAAAATTAAAAAAAATTACGGTGTAGACATTTTCCTGGTCGCACCGTTTACCATGTGGAATAGCAGCAATGCAGTGCGTTGACTTAAATATCTGCCCCAAGGTGGGTATTTTTGTCAGCACACCGCATTCCACATTTTGACAGGGTCAATGGTGCGGCCTGGTAAAAGACTGCACCGTTGACTATGTAATGATTTCAGGAGGTCGGTGCGCTGAGCAAACTATACGCCCTAGGGCATAGAGTTTAGTTAGCACACGACACTCCCGACACCATCCATAGTCAATGGTGCACTGAAAAGTTTTAGGTGCACTACCGACGATGCGCTAAAATTTTTTTTGGTGCACCCCCGCCAGTGCGTGAAAAAAAAATATGCACCGGTACTAATGCATACCTATTTTTTGTGGTGCACCAACTATTTTTTTTTCCTAAAAAAATTATATATGTATATTCCTAAATATATGTCTCATTTAATAAAAAAATTGTATTTAATATGTGAATCATTCAGAGACGTGAAAGGAGAGAAGAGGGGGAACAACAACGACAACAGGCGGACCAGTATAACATGGTTCGCTTGTGGGAGGCATGAGAGAGGGAGAGAGATGCGTACCCTTGCCCTATTGCAGCAGCTACCTTGGGGCTCCTAAGGCTGGTAGGTCTCCTCAAGTTCTATGAGGAGGCTGCTTCCCTAAAGGGCCATGGTCTGTTTTTGAGACATGTTATCCGCAGGTGGAATGCCCACCTACAGGCTTTCTAAGTTATTCCTAACCAGTGGTACGTGCCCACTTAGGATGACATATATTTAATTATAGTGCTATTGAGGAGAGGGGTGGATTTTCCCTCGTTCCCAGAGGTTCCAGTTGGCTATACTGTCTCCTTCAGATTTTCAAGTCTCCAGAGGTCAGTTACGTATTGGTGCATTTGGTAGGAAGGAGGTGAGGTGCCTCTCACTTCTGATTTCGACCATTTCACAAAACACCAGTGACGGGCAACGCATTAGTTTCTTGCTTCTATATTATGTTGATTCTTTAGTACAAGAGCCACGAATTGTCAGGTGGTTTGCCATTTTTTTGCGGCAGTTCTGTACAACCTTAGATAGATGGTTTGCTCATGCACAAGGGAGGGTCAACTTCCCTTTTGCTTCAGAGATTTTTTGTTTATTTCTTGATAGGTTTCTATAGATGATGCCTACTTTTTTTCGGCAGCCTTGTAGGCCGATGTTCGAGGCACAGATGCACATGTGGTGATATATGATGCCCAAGAGGGGCGAGACTGTGTTTCCAACGAGGATATCACATGATGCATTGGAGTTGCTAGCTAGTGTTGACGAGCATCCCTTCATTATGGTTCCTTGTCCTTATGCTAGTTTGGATTGGCGAGGGAGTGCCAACATCCTCTTCACAGATGATGAGTCACCGGATGATAGAGGTAATATTTCTATTTTATTTAAATTTATTCTAACATGTTCTTTAACTTGTTTTTATTAAATTGCGTAATGAAATTGTCTAATTATTGTTGTTTACTTGTATATATTTTGTAGACATTGGGTCTTTTGATGGCGGGGACATGCTAGCACCACCACATGATCGAGGTGTGGATCTTGATGATGATCAGGGTATTCTAGATGCCAAGGATCATCAGGAGGTTGGTGTAGAGAGACCTGTTTCTGCTGGTGCACTAGTACCACCGTTTTCTAGCTGTGGTAGGTTTGATAGTAGATACAGGATGGAGTTGGGTGACCAACTCACTGCATTAGTTGTTGAGGCGAGCATCAGGGCCGCTACTATGAGAGACATACAAGCCAATGGTAGGCTATTACATATGTGGAGAGGCATGCTACGTGACATGTACAGTCTGATGCGGCATGTTGTAGGAGCTATGACCTTAGTTACATGGCTGAGGAGGACCATTGCACGTTATAGGCGTGGTCGTGACATAGCATGTGATCGAAATTCCACGAGCAACGATGCATCATCTGATGATCGTTCACCTCACGTCACGCTAGATGAGTAGCCTCCACTAGCATCGAGAAGCAGTCATCATGGAGAGAAGGCTAGACCATCGACCACATCCAGTCAGTAGCCTGCAGCATCTAGTAGTACTCATGATCATGAGTAGGCTAGACGAGCGACCATGTCGAGTCTTCACAATGAGCAACCGACAGTTGATCTAGATCAGCAGGCACATGATGATCATCATGTATCTGACTGTCAGTACCTGTTGTTGTGACCTCGACTAGTGTCTTGTTGTTGATGATGTATATTTTGACTAATCCATGACATTTATATTATAGTTGTATCTTTGACATTATATATATATATATATATATATATATATATATAGATATATGGTCCATGTATTTTATGTTCATGTTGCAGTTGTACTTAATTTACATGTTGGTAATCATCATGATGTGTATATTGTTAGGTCGTGTTATATAATGTTAATTGTGTTTTGTTAGATGTCATGATCACGATGATGTTAGCGAATTTGAATGTGATTTTTAGTCAAATATAATGTTTGTATGATGGTTATCATAAATATGATGTTTATTAATTAATTTAATATTAAAATATCATGATATTGTAAAATTGTAATATTTGTAATTCTAATTGTATGTAAAACTCTAAAATTGTAATTGTATTTGTATTATTTTTAATTGTATATATGTAAAATTGTAATGTAATTCTAATTATGTGTAAAATTCTAAAATTAATGTATGTAAAATTTTAAAATTGTAATTATAATGGTATATACGTAAATTTTTAAAATTGTAATTTTAATTGTAAATTTTAAATTTGTAAAATTGTAATTGTATATATGTAAAATTCTAAAATTGTAATTGTAATTGTAATTGTAATTGTCATTGTAATTGTACATGAAACTGTAAAATTGTAATTGTAATTGTAATTGTAATTCTATGTAAAATATTTGTAAAATTTTAATTGTATAATTGATTGTAATTGTAATTGTAATTGTAAGTGTAATTTTAATTGTAATTGTATGTAAAATATTTGTAACATTTTAATTGTATTAATGTGAAAATTTTAATTGTATTAATGTGAAATGATTTTATTAAAATTTGTAAATTTGTAAAATTTTAAATAATTGTAAAATAATAAATCTATAATAATATGGATTATTGTAACATAATAGAGTTTAGAAAATAATGCAAATAAATTCATGTACTTTAGAATTATCATTATTTTACTATGACCTTACATACAAAAAAAGAACTTTATATAGTATGCCATTGTTTTTTAGATCAACATAATTGCAAATTATCAAGTGAAATATTGATTTTAACATTAACACAATGAAAATTTCCAATTAATTCAAAATGCATATTATAATGTTTCAAAAAACCCATCTTAAAAGTATAAATATTGATGAAATAACACATGTACCATATCATTCTCTGTTATCATGATCACCCTCATTATCTTCTAGCTCGCATGGCATGACAACACTATTGTTCTCAAAAATATGTTTTGATGTAGGGCCATGTCTCAATACGAACCACCAATTCCTATCCAACACATCTGGGTAAAAAAACACCAGGTTGCAGTGTTTGGGGAAAACATAGGGATCCTTAGCTTCATCTCGCATCTTTCTAGAGTTGATAATTTTAGCCTAGTATCACAATATTCCTTTACATTATTCCGATCAAAGGTGTCCCACGACTCGCACATAAAAATAACACATTGGAAAGAAGATAAATCCACTTCAATGAGCTCTTGTATCTTTCCAACGTAACCTAATGCTCCTCGTACTAGTTTTTGATCACGGTGGCTAGATCGAATAGATTTATAGAACTCGAATTCCACTCCATAGTCTTGTGTGATGTTTCCAACATCGGTATTTTCTGTGCGAAAATGGTATCCATATGCCCACATAGACGGAAACAAATGCACCTATTATAAAAAATTTAAAAAAATCATAGTGGCATGTGTCTTATAATAAACCAATAGTTAAAATATGAAATACATATGTCTTATAAGTTTCAAATTTACATATAAATTAAATAGATTATTACCGAGTTGTTGCACCCAATCACTATGTTTAGCGCATCCTCTTCAACACGCGGGTAACGACCGGTTGCACCGTATTTATCTCTGACTTGGTTAGCAACCCAACTGTTGGGGCATATTTTTGGCATATTTTCTTTTAAATAATCAAGTTAAGGCACACTTCTACCATTCAGCCATATAAATTCTTTCCTATCACTATCCCATTTCATCCTCTTTTATTCGTACAATGCGACCCACGGTTGTGTTGCTTCCGAATTGTAAAGAAAAAATTTATTGATTGCTTCAATTTCTACATTCGCTGATGAAATCAAACCAAAATTATATAGTACTTAGAGATCAAAATATAAATTATATCGAAGTTCAACATGAATATTTACGTTGTGTAAATTTGAAAAATTATAAGTCGCTTACTCTTTATCAAGCGTTTTTTTCCACTCATTTGGATCAATTCCCTTTCTCTTTTTTCTTCATCCCTTTCATCATCCCAAATCACTGCACCTGGTCTATTTTCGATCTGCTTGATATACTCACTGGCATAATAGAAAGACTCATACGATATGTACCCCTCTTCCATAGACCCCTCGGGTTTTTCCCTTTGTCGAACAAAACCTTTCAATTTCTTCATGTACCTCTCTAAGAAGAACATCCAACCACAAGAAACCACCCAAAATAATTCAGCCTCATCTACTAGGTGGATTAGAAGATGAACCTGTAAGTCCATGAAACTCTTTGGCCGTTCCTTCTCAAACATACAAACAATCTCAACTATCTCTTGAAACCACCGTGGAATGCTAGCCACATGAATCTCCTTTCACGTGATCGAACATAAAAATACAGATAATTTAGATATGGGACATCCTAGGTCTTGAGGGAATTCATGTTTCACACACCCATGCACAAAAAAAGGACAATGACACTGCAAAGTTATAAGCATGTGAAATAATATACAAAATTAGTTATGTTTTATGATCCCCACATGGGATAAAATTTATTAATATAAAAAATAATAAAATCATGCTTTTGACATTATATGTATTGTTAGAAGATTCAAATGGTCATGCGATTTCAACCTTGACAAATGGTCATTCACAGTGAACCATCAATGTAGTGAAGACCTGTATGAAGTTGGCACCCTCACACCCATTATAACTTCCTTTGCCAAAGAAATATCATCTGTTTTTAAAATCCATGGGACATCACCTTCTTTGAAAAACCATGACTTAGAGGGACCAATGCCTGCCTCTAATCCTGTACTTTCTAATCGTCTTGGCCAATGTTTCTTTTTAGTTTTTGAAGTAATAATATATTTCCTAACAGCGAATGTGTCACTTTGTTTCGAAGATATGTGCCTCCATAAAGAGGATGAAACATTTTTAAATATATGCATGGGATCTAATAAGTGGGTAATCTTAGGATTCTCCCATTATGGGAGGTTATAAAATATGGATTTCCTTTTCATCCCAATGGGAAATTTTTCAACAAGGGTGTTGAAGAATTATGGATCATCAAACATAGTCTCCCCATTTGAATCAAACATTTCTATGAACTCCTTCTCCTTCTCTCTCTCATATGCTCTAAGCCATTCAGCTGGTGTCGTTATTGGAGGCCTTTAGTTTCTCTCCCATTTACCATTGAAAATGGATGCTTCTCTTCTGTAAGGGTGTTCTTCTGGGAGAAATACCCTGGAGAAATCATACATTGGCTTTCGTAGGTCCTTGGACCATCTAGCTTTCAGAGAAGGTCCACAAGATTTACATCCAAAATACCCTTTTTTTACAAGACTTGCGAGATTATTGTATACAATTAATATGCATGGAATATTAAAGAATATCATGAAGATCAAAACAATGAAAACCAATTAAATAAATAATATGTGAAAGAATATTTTTACGTATATAAAAAAATCAATAAATTAAACATGTAATTTACCAGAGAAAAATCCTAAGCCTGGATAATCATGTGTCGTGTAAGCACATATGCCATACAACGTAAAACTCCTATCTGCTGCAATGGGTCTTGAAACATCGTATACATTTATCCCATCCCATAATTCCTTCAATTCATCTCTCAGTGGTTGTAAGTAGACATCCATATTCTTCACTTGTCTTCTACCAGGGACTATGAGAGCCAACATAAGATGTTCATTCTTCATGGAAAACCATGGGGGGATATTGTTATTGATAAATAATACTGGCCAAACATAATAGTTCGTGTTCTAGAGGGAATATGGGTTGATGCCATCCATGGCTATGCTGATTCGTAGACTTCGTACTTCATCCTTTAATTTTTCGGGCCATGTATCCTCTATATTCTTCATGGCTATTGAATCAGTTGGGATTCACATAACTCCCAACTCACTTCTATGTGAGGCATGGCATCCCTGCAACATAGCTAATTCTTTGCAATGAAAGAGCCTTTGGATCCTTGGGATTATAGGCATGGGCCTCAATATATTAAAAGGAGGACCAAGTGATTTACGCTTCTTTTTTTATTTATCATACTTGTCATGCCCACATTTTGAACATATCCTTTTTTTGCATATTCTCCTCTATATAGAATACAATCATTTGGACATGCATGATATGATATGTACTCAACACCCAACATTTTCAACAATTTATTTGCCTCTTCGCAACTACCGGGCATGACATTATCACTTGGAAGAACCTTATCTTTGAATAACATATAGTTGGTGATCATGGAAAATATTAAATGTACATTAATGCTGATATAATTATTAACGTTCATAAAATTGACCATTTGTAATGTTCATTGTGTGATTATATTTCTCAAATTTATATAAGGGAGGACTTTATGGTAAATTACCTCAAAATTTCTGAGAAACATGCATTCGAAAAGACAAACTTTGCTTTCAAGTTGTATAGTAACATCGTTGTCCCCAATTGGGTAGAACTAACTGCCAGGTCCAAAGAGAGGGGTGGTGGAAGCAAATTTAAGGATTTCGAAAAAGGTGACAGTGATATGAGCATCGTCCCCTAGGTGATAATCATTTTGGAATGCATCTAACATCATTGTCTCCATGGTCGTCGTATCCCTTAAGTAATAATCCATACCAACCTCTATTTGATTGCTTTCATTTCCAGCTTGTGAAGAACTACTATTGTTGTAGTCATTCCTAATTGGTGAATCTGGACGTAGCGGGAAATGAATCGGTGGTTGATTCAACCATTCTTGGTATCGTTCCTCTCCAAATTTTTCTCTTAATTCAGTCTTCTCTCGATTTTAAATTGTTGTGGGGTACAACGGAAGATGGTAGGTAGGTCACTCATCATCACTAGAATCCTAATAATTTAAAAAAAATATTTGGAAATGATTAGTACAAAATATATGATATCAATTAGTAACCACGTTAACAATATTGCATGATTAATTGGTTTGATGTTGAAATAATTACATTAATCAATATACCAAACAATTATAATTATTACCACCATTGTCCTAGGATTGTGGCTAGAAGATGCAATATTATTACAACTGGCAAGGGTGAAGCAGTTGTCCATTTTCATCTACTAAATGTGCCTTGCGGTATGCTGCTCCTGATAAGAGATTTCGATGTTTTGGAGTTGTTTGAATATTTTTTGCATCTAAAATTGATGTTGAATTTGGATGAACCTGCAAATTTGTATACATTATAAATTTAATTAAGTTGTGCATGACTCACATGGATTAAAAACATAAATTCAATTAGATAATGAAAATATAAATAAAATCTGATGTAAATATTATGTCTCGAGATGGATAGGGAGAACTCCACGATGGAATTTGAGAAATATTATGGAACGACATGGATTTTGAAGAATTGTCCATTCGATATAATTATGATATTTTTTCCTTGCATTTGAGCAAAATCAATAATAAATTTTCCTGCACACACCTGAAAGTAATTTTGTTGCCTTAAAAATGGACTTCTTGTTATCAGTGCTAATGTACAAATCACTGCACCGACGCATTTTTGTTACTGCACATAGGTGCAATTTTATAAACGGACGCACCAATGCGGTGCTATTAAATGATGCACCGGTGACAAATAACCGCAAATAAAAAAAACACAACTCTATTTTCTTTAAGTGAAAATAAGCGGTAAATTGAAAAATGGGCGGTCAAAATATTTTTGAAAATATAATTTCATAAAGCAATTCTTTAAATGCTAAATTTTTTTCATTATTTCACTATCTTTGCAAAAAATTTCAGCTAGAGATTTGCAAGAGACATACCTGGAGCAACAGAGAACGAGAGCACTGTGGAGTAGTGAAATACGTTCCAACAGAAGTATTCAGATAATCAGAATTCCAAACCTTTGGTGATTCAAACCTTGTAGCATAGAATTTCAAACAATCTCGTGATTAAAGTTTATTGTTTTTTTTACTTTTTTCTGAAGTTTTTTTTTACGCAGTAAGAAAAAAATTTCAGTGTTTATTGTTTTTTTACTTTTTCTGCAGTTTTTTGTACACAGTAAGAAAAAAATTTCAATTTATTTTTCATTTTAAGAAACAAAACAAAATAAAATAAAAATCCATTTTTAGCCTAAACCCTACATTCTTTTTGTTTTAGCCCTTTCTTCTCCCTCTTTCTATCATTTAGAATTAGGGCTTTTCATTTTAGATTTATAGGGTTTGTATTGCTATATATAGGCCTAAGACATCCAACCTGTGGGACGACTTGCATAGTTGGATCCCAATCCATATCGGCTCATGCGTGAATTTTTAAAAAACATATTTTTTTCATCGGTGCACCTGGTGTAACCTAGCGCGCCAGTGCACTGTATTATCTAAGTGCATTGCGAAAGTAATGTGATAAAATATTAAAAAACATTTTCTTTTAATTAGTACGCCATATGTAAAATAGAGCACCGATGCGCTATTTCATTATGGTGCACCGCAAACGTGATGTTTTGCAAAAAAATGTTTTATTGTGTTAATCAATGCACTATATAACATATAACGCACAACATCGGGTCTCCTAGTTAACAGAGAGCACTGTATGGTGGTCCCCTGTTTGTGCAGGGCGTTTATGCTACAAAATCTAGCACTGGACGATTTTTATTATCTTCTCTGTGTAAATCGATACAGTGGCTAACATGTAACGCATCGGTGCTCCGTCTTGACATAGAGCACCTTACGGTCTATTATACTATTTTTGTGGTGCATTTATAAGACACCAACGCACCGACATCGGTGCGTACACCGTGAATGGCGCACTAGTTTCTTGAGATTTTTATTTTTTTTTTTACCTGAAAAGTTGACAAATTATTTATGAATATATTAATGAATGATATGGTACATGTTTTAGATTGATAAAGAAATTCCTGACAAGAGATCAAGTAACAAAAATACTGATAACACATCAAGAAAAGAAAAAAAGGTAAGTTCTTTGTAAACTCTTCAGAAAAAATATTAATTTTGAACTAAATGTAAGTTTAACTAATATGTATTGTTTACTGTGTATCATGCAGAGCCACAAAATGACAAATCTCGATATGATTATTTTTGATCTAGGACTAGAAGAGCATAAAATCTTGAAGGAAAAATTGCAAAAGGATGAATCAGGTGAATGAAAAAAAATACTATCGATCCAATATGAGTTTCTTTGTTTAGTTTTCATTAATAGTATACTTAAAATTATTAGATAAAATGTGTCAAACAATCTATTAATTCACACTTGTTTAATGTTCTACAGGGACCAAAAACTCATAAAAGTAATGTTTCTCTAAGAAAAGAAAAAAAATAGAACATGAAAATGAAAATGAATTACACCTTAGCTCATCTAGAGTGGTGCTGGAGGTTAACGAAAGGGGGAAAAATATTACCAAAGTTTGAGGGATCTAGTGGAATGAATGTATAGACATTATTTCCACTTAAAATACAAAAATCAATCTAATTATTCCAAGAACCAAATTTTATCTAAACTACAGGAAGAGGTTCTAGAGAATTGGTTAATGAGACATGTCAGACTTTTAATTACAAAAACGTACAACACCGAAAAAGGAGGAATGAAAAAGTAATATTCCTTTAAATGTTTGTCTAGAATTATTTATAAATATCACTTTTGTTATATTTAATTTTCATATATCAATATAAAAATTAAATAGTTTATTGTCATGTTACATTTTCAGGAATATTATGAAAATCTCAAAAGATGAACGAGCTGATATCATAAATATGCTAGTAGGAATGTCCAAAAAGGTGTACAAGGAGATGGTCAAAGAAATGGACAAAATTACATCGCAGGAGGAGCCATCTCAACAACAATGCACTTCAAATGTAATATAAAATCATTGAATTTTTCGATCATTAGGTACAATAAATAAACTATTTAGCATTAAATATTAATTTTCAAGTATTTTCTTGCAGAAAAGAAAAGAAAATGGAACCCATTCAACACATAAAATAGGACTACAAGGAAGAAAAGGGTTGATATCTAAGTTTGTGAGTAATTGTTACTTCCTTATAACAACTTACCTAGATTTCATTTTTGTATTTTTTAAGTTTTTTTACAAAAATCATCATTGACTGTCTTCAAACATGTGCTAACATACAAAGAAGAACAATCAGACGAATTGATTGAAATTGGGTTAAATATGGGTTGTGAGTATATGTTGGCATATCGTAAATTAATTGTGGAATTTGTAAGCATCTATCGATCTTGTTTTACTTAGCTTTGTCTATAATTAATAAAACAAAAATATCTTTTATATTAAATATATGATTTGTTATGTGGTATAAAACTTGCAGGAAACAAAGTATGGAATTGCGCCAATAGATGAAATCTTGAAAGATGGCATGGTACATGGTTTTGAAAGAATGTGTATAGTTTATGAGTCAATTGTTGCTATGGTACGCCATTTATTTTCAATTTACATTGATGTATATTATTTAATATTTCAATTTTAATTATTCCCGCCAATGTATATACACTGATTATAGTTTATTTTTATGTTTGTAAATGGAAGGTGAAGAAGAAGAAAACAATCAACACCATGAACAAAACATTTTTGAAAATAACCCAAGTCATGGAAGTAGCTCTAGTAGTGGCAACAGTTCAAGCGAAGAATGATGATCACTATGTTTGGATATCAAAGAAAGGTGTTGTATTTTTTGAAATATTTTTCTGTGAAATCAGACATTTTGTTTAATGTAATGGTATAGTGTCCCAATTTAAAGACAAAGGGATGCCAATAACTATCCCATTTTGTATGATATATATATATATATATATATATATATATATATATATATATCTGTGTGTGTGTGTGTGTTTTAATTTATTCTATTGTGTTCTCCATTGTCACTGTGAAATGTAACACCAATGATTAAATTTATGGATGATTAAATACTATAATGAAGAGATGTGAAATTTAATGATATGATATAACAAATTTATCCAAACATCACATTCAAAAGCACTAATAAAAATTTAATTCATATGAATACTGTTATAAGATATATATGTGTTGACTTTTGATGAATAAGGAATTTAAAAAAATTGACAATAATTGTGATATGATATAACAATTTAAATCAAACATCACATTCAAATGCATTAATAAAAATTTAATTAATATTAATACTGTTATAAGATGTGTTGACTTTTGATGAATAATGAATTTTTAAAAATCACAATAATTGCATTGTCACAGGTCGATGTTTATAAAAAATACAAAATGAATACTGATGCGTGTCAGTTACTGTATACCAGTGCGTTTGTATGTTACAGCACACTGATGTGTTTCTATGACCTATGGGCATTACAAAAATACCAAAAGCAATTAAAAATCTTGGTGCGTTTGTGCGGTATTGTGCACCGATGCGTTTATGTGGGACTACGCACCAGTGCATTTGTATGACCTATGGGCACTGCACAAATACCAATACAAATTACAAATCTCTGTGCGTTTGTCTAATACAGAGCACTAGTGCATTTCTATAAGTCTACGTACCGGTGCGTTGAGACGACCTATGGGCACCGCATAAATCCCAAGACAAATTAGAACGGTCCCATGCGTTGTATCACCAACACTACACCCAGTGTGGTTTTATACCTTGATGGACCGGTGTATGCACTTTCGACTGCCCTGGGCCACCTTCTAGATGACATGCACTGATGCGTTGAAACCTTAGTTACACACCGATGAAAAAAACATTCGTAATAACCTCCGACCACCCATTTTTTTTAGTTGCGTTGAATTTCTATTTAAAAGCTCTGCGAAAACCTCTGTAACCATAAACGAATGTTGTAGCAAATGTTTTTTTGAAAATTTTGGCCAATTTTATAACACTAAAAACCCCCTTTATAACCTCTGCTAGAGGGTCTTTTCCTTGTAGTGGGTTGTGCCATTAACACTCCCAAATCTGTGCAAGAGGCATCCACATGCACTTGAAATTCCTTATTCCAATCAGTAAATACTAGTATAGGTTCAATTACCATACTTTCTTTTAATATTTCAAGGCTCTTCTGGAATTCTTTACCCCATAGAAAAGTTGCATCCTTCTTCAAAATTTTCTTCATGGGCATAGTGATCTGTGCATACCCCTTAATGATTTTTGTGTAATACCCTCTATGTCCCAACATAGTGTGCAGTTGTCTTACTATCTTAGGTGGATCGAAGTTCACAATGATAGTAATTTTAGAAGGTTCCACCATCAATCCTTTCTTACAAACAATATTGCCTAAAAATATACCAAAAGGTACACAAAATATGCACTTCTTTATGTTGAACTGTGATGGAGCCTCTAAAGGGAATCCAGGGAAAGTTGGTTCAGGGGGAATCTTCAAAGACTCAAGAGGTCAATTAATGAGGATTTATGCAATGGATCTAGGATATGCAAGTAATAATGAAGCAGAGCTCAATGCGGTAAAACATGGACCCCTCATAGCAATAAGGGAACAATATAATAAGCTAGTAGTGGAAGGAGACTTAGCTTTGGTTACAAGAATCCTTCAAAAAATTCAGTAGGGATCTAACTGGGAGAAAATTAGTCGAAGCTTACATAGGAAATTAAAGCTTTGATACTAGACATAAACTACATGATATCTTCCAATATCCGCAGGACATGATATGCAACAGCAGACTTGTTAGAAAATTGGGGGTTTAACGAACGATGGAAGTACCCAGATCGGAACTGGGAAAGAATAGAGTAGGTGGAAGGAATTGAAATCCTACAAGGAATTATTGATAAAGACAACAAACCAAACTAAGGTCCCTGATCGGGGTGTGAGGGGCAAGTGGCATAATGGGAGTGAGGCAGTGAAGGTGGGCAACCCATCACACACCACCTTAAGCCATAATTTAATGTGGATAGACACGGGAATATTATGTCAGAGAATATTGGGGAAGCATGCCACAACTGGAGGGAAATAACAAGGGATAGAGGGAATTTTTTCATTTTGATGTTAGTTAGAATGCATGTGGAGCAGATAAACCTAGAATTGTGGTCGAGGAAGGGGAAAAAGTGGGAAGGTTCCCCATTCGACGAGTAGCGTTGCACCTAGTATGTGTCATTTTCCCGTGTGTTATTGCACCTATAAACATTCCAGTGTGTTGTCAATATGGGAGGGTGGTTTTATTAGAAACCATTTCAGACTACTATGTATCCTAAGCCCATGTGTTATTGCACCTATCCTTGTTCCCGTGTGTTGTTGATATGAGAGGGTGGTATTCTCAAAAACCTTTGGGAGAGGGAAGGAGACAGGCAGCTGTCCCTATATACTTGGTCTATGCCTCTATCAATCACTCTGCCGAAAGAGCGAGACAGGACTTGAGGGAGGGTAAGGGTTCTAAGGATGGGTACAAAGTATCGATGTGGTAGTATGACTATCCAAATTGAATTTCTCTCTAGAGTTTTCTAGTTAATGTCATTCCTTGGGGAAAGGGTGGGAGACAGGTCCAGAATGAGGCGAGAATGCCTCTAGGGTTTTTCCCCTGAGATTCAAGTAGATACTGCTATGAATAGATATAACCCTCGCTCCCTATCAGAGATAATTCTTTGAGTGGTGGAGCGAGATGGTGCTCAAAGGATTCATGTATGGCTCCTATATCTCGACCTTGACTGTCAGGATCGTACTGCATGTGGATGTAATTGTTTTTCGTTTATGGTTTGGGGTGCTCATTTCATTTTTGTGGGTATGGATATTTCTAGATCAATCAAGGGCAACACAAATGCTTTTGTTAAGCTCTGTAGACTTGAGGGAATCAAGCTCAAAGTAATGTATTATCAGCCCTCAAATTTCACGACCTCGAATTGGGCTAGTTCTAGGAAGAGGAATCCCAGCATAGCCAATCGAAAATTAGCATGCAAATAGAGGAATGACAATAATGATGAGGTGGTGGGCTAGAAAGATACGACGGTAAAAAAAAAAGGGGAGAAATTCGTTTTTTTTAGATTATGAAAAATGATATTGTTGTTTTTGTTTATACAGGTATTCCTACTCTCTCTATCTCTCTAGTCTATGCATGGAGGGTGGGAAACCCGATGTGGATTCAGGTGAAGGTAGAGTTGTTGGGAGACCCCTGAAAAAAGAAAATGGTGAAAGCACAGATAGGTAAAGGAAATGCATAGAAGAGAAACCAAGCCAATAAGGAAGGAAAATTCAAAGCCAAAGAGAAGGCAGGACCTAGCATGCGAGGCAGGAAATCTGATAAGGAGAACATGCAGACCGCATGCTAATGTTGTTGGGACGACTGCTCAGGTAAAATGTTCGATATCAGATTGGGAGTGAGACCTAAATACTAAAGTTGAGGATGACATTCCAGACAATGAAATGGATCCAATGGTGATAGATCCAAGAAACAAAAGAGGATGATTGACCAAGTTTAAACATGCAATCCACCTCTACTAGACTATGAATTGTATAATGGCAAAGGCCATTGTGACAATCTAGGAGGTAGGAGGAAACCCAAAGGTAGCTTCGACTTTGGCTGATATGCACAAAGACATCCAGAAAATAAAAATGCAAGTACATCACACTAATGTGAGTCTCGAACTCATTGAACGTCAGCTCAAAAACCTGCATCAAGTGGATATGCTCAGATCAAGTGTAAAGGATCCGTCACCTATTGAATCTTTAGATGGGTATTCAAAGAATTTTAGTTTTTTTGTTGAATTATGAAGTGGTGGGCTAGTATTTATGTTTTTAATAGCATGTTAAAATATGTTGTTGACAATATACCTTATAAGGCATTTAGAGACAGGATTAAGCTATTTAAATTTTGGTTGTCTTTTAACTCTTTGAGGTAGCCAACATACCTGGTTTCCTATGGGCAGGTTGAGGCTACCAAGTATTGAATTTTCTGATGTAACCTGTTGATTTTGTTAAAATGAATGAATAGAGAGGTACTACTAAACTTACAAAAAAAAGTATCGATGATAAGCCCCAAACTCCCAACATGTTTTCTCAATTGTCCAAATATTGTCCAGTCATCAAAGTATACCTCCAAACATTTGTGAATGTACTCCTTAAAAGCTATGATCACCACCCTAGAAAATATAGCAGGGGCATTCTTCAATCCAAAGTGAATCACTGTATACTGATATGAACCACATATTGTAGCAAATGTGGTCTTATGTTGATCTTTAGGTGCACTTTTGATCTGATGATAACCTAAGAAACGATTTGTACATGAGTAGACTTCTTGACCTCCTACATTTTCCAACACTTCATCTATGAAAGGGGTAGGAAAAGGATCATGTAAACATGCATCGTTCAACATCATTAGGTCAAAATGGATCCTAATCTCTCCTTGAGTCTTCTTTTACTGCACCACCATAGGACCTACCCATTCTGACTCTTCAGCGGGTTCAATAATTCATGTTGATATCATCTTATCAAGTTCTAGCTTCACTTTCTCCTTGTACTTTGGGTTCAACCTGTAAGGTATTTCCTTGACTGGCTTCATGTCAGGCTTCAGGGAAATCTTCATGGCCCCTAAATCTCCTAATATTCCCTTCATATCTGAAAATTTAGTAGGAAAAAATTCTTGATATTCATGGAGTAGATCTGTAACTTTACTAACTGACTTCTTGTCCCAGTAAGCTCATATTGTTTCAAATTTGTGTTCTTCTTCTGATCCTATATTCACCTTATTGGTCTTTGATGGATTTGTTATGTTTGGTATTTATTTCTCAGGTCCTTGTACTTCATGGTGCCCTTCTGATTCTGCTATGTCAATGTTGCGACGATATTCTCCCTCATTTGCAATAATATTATAGCATTCCAACGCATGTTCTATCTGCGCAACCAAATTATGTTGTTTCCATGTAAGTGCGGTTGCACCCTCAAAGATCTTCTCCTTTACTACATGAAGGGTCAAATATATGCCCAAAAATTCATCCTAAAAGCTTAATGTTAAAATAAATCCATCAACCAAGTCTATTGAGTTCATAGTACCATGTCACAGTTCTGTTTATAGGTACCAAATCTTAGGAATTGTCTCTAATGTGTGAATAAATACATGTACCCATTCCTGATGTGGAATCTCCTTCCATGCTACAATGCATAGATGGATATGTTGTCTTGGGTTAGTTTCATCATCATATTTCTTCTATGTTTCTATTTCTACGTGTCCAAATATTATACACATTATTGTTTGACATACCTTCCAATCTCTTATATTCTTCTTGTTTGTGCCCCACCATCTAGCAGTGTTAGCACTCAAGGCTATATCCAAAGTTGAAAATATTTGATTTTCTGGAACTTTTTCTTCATACGAAGTAAGAAAATTATCTACATTTCCCAAATCATCATAGTAAGGTGGGTTACATACCTCATATTTCATATAGCGAACTAATTTTTTCATTCTTTCACCACACTTTGTAGATACTTCATGCAACCTATTTTGTGAATTCTCCAATTATTCTTCTGAATATGATGTGCAAGAACTATCATGATCTGAATTCAACTTTCCATCTGAAGTACGGTTAATATAATATTCTTCCTTACCTATTAATTGATAGATGTCGTTTATGTCAGTTGCACTGTATTCTTCTTTGATTGGTTCTGTATATCTTACTCCTTTGGATGGATGTAAAGGAATAATCACCCTCATATTGCTTCATTCAAATATCATTTGTCTCTTCTTCATATTGATTATGCTGATATTTTCAAATTCCCAATGAATTCCAAGAAAAGCACGATAAGGATTACTATCATCAACAATATCTATTACTTCAAAATCAACAATAGTGTGAACTCCTTCAATATCTACTATCACACCTGGTAGTCTTCCCATAGGAAAGATCTTCTACTGATTTGAAAATATTACCTAAATATTTGACCATTGTAGCTTTAGATTACCCATTAATTCACATGTCTATTTTTTCAAGAAATTAGCATCAGATCCCAAATCCAAAATAACTTGATCCATTTCATATTCTCCTATTTGTGCACTAAGTCTCATTTCTTTTCTGGTTCTCTTATGTCGATGTACATTATTGAATGTGCACATCTCACTTCATGTATTTTATTTTGATGCACCAAAATCTATCAATTCCCGAAGCCCTTCTACAACCTTTTGATCTCCTAAAAACTTCATACAAGTCTATAGAAAATATCTCCAAATAATTACTTGATTTGCTGAATTTTGTGTTAGAACTTGATCCTGCGTCGTTGCTTGGTTCTGTGTCATAACTAATGGCATGTTGCAGTTACTAGGCCTTGGCTATGCAGTATAAGTCAAATCTCCCACATCCATAAAACTTCACTTGGCTTCCTTAAAAAAATTATTTTATTTATGAATATCAAAAATAGGAACTCTCCCCAATCTTTCTAACCCATGCACCTAGATTTTAAAATTTCTTCTTTCCATATGCTTTATCATTTCGAGTCGTAGCACCACTTCTAGTGACAATATTAACGCAAGGTTCCCTGGTCCTCCTTTCTACAGTCATCATTTGGATGTTCTGTGTGGGCTGCTGATTCCTTTTATCTTGCATTTTCACCATAAGTACAGGACAATCTTCAATTAAATTATCAAAGGATTTGCAATACTTACATGTCATAGTGGGATTCTGGTAGTCTCTTGTAAAATGGCCTGCCTGGCCGCAGTTATCGCAAATGATCTATACACATATTCTACCAGCTCCACCTCCTCGAACTCTTCCTTCATAACCTCCTCAACCACCACATTGTCCATTGTCCTCATATGTGTGATCTTATACTTGAATTTTTCTAAGTATTAGCACTGCACTCCATCATTAGATCATAGCTTCGACAATTATTTTAATAATGTCTTATTGACCTACAGAACCTGTAAGATAGACTCCTTGGGGTCTACACATATTTCTACAACAAATAACATTATTTTGGGTGATGTTTTCCTCTAGTCCTTCATATCTCGAACCACATGTTGGATCATGTGTTCAAGGGATTAGATGCTCCACTAGCCATGTAATCCATGAAAAAAGGCATTGTTATTTAGGATGGCCCTTTGATTTTCACTTTATACACCACACTTCTTCTCTAAATTTTTACCTTTCTTGATATATTACAATTGCATGGTCAGGTTCTCCAACTGACTCTGAATATTTTGCAAACCTACATTAGTGTCTCCTATAGGCCAAGCTTCCAACATCATCGCAATTTCTAGATCTTCAACTTAAGTTGCTATCTTCTGTTCCATTGATGAACATATTATATGTGATAACAACACAACTATAAACCATTTTTTATGTTGTTGCGAAGGTATTTTGAATCTTAATTGATCCAATAAAACCTTAAATATTTGATCAAACTCCCACACAAACTCATTATTTCTATGTTTGATCTCCTTTAACTCAGTAATGCACTTTGATTTAGAATTCAGCTTCTTGAACTCCTCTATCAATGCTTTCTTAATATATGAAAATTTACCATTTTTATTAGTCGAATAATTCATATACCATGTCAATGATCTATCTAGAAAATTCATAACAAGTTGTGCCTTATTTATATCTTCATCATCAATCTGCTTCGATGTCCATGCAATTTCAGTTAGAAACCAAAATTTTTCTAGATCTTCTGATCTAGTTCCTCTAAAAAAAGGTAGCTCAATATCATCAGCCATACCTATTTTTTTAGGGAGAGGGGAATGGTGAGGGGGATGGGGATGGGGAGGATGGTTAAGGGGGTATGGGGATTAGGGGGAGGGGGAATGATAAGAATACCCTAGCTCCTACTATATTCTGGCTTCAGTGAACTTTCAGCCTCGAAGCGGGGATACTGCGAAGTTTATTCTTCTCTTTCACTTTCAAATTCAAGAAAAAGAGGGCTATAAAGAATATCTATGAAGATATTCACGTCTTGTTCATGATACATATTTCTCTTATCTACTCTATAACTTTTTCCGCTTCATGTTTTACTAATTTCTTACTCAGATTTACTTCTTCCTCCAAATATAAGTAAACTAGTAATCTGATTGCATTCATAAAATTCCCTTTTCACACAAAAGCATCTTAATCTAGAGTTTCAAATATGTCAAGTAATTACCTCACAATCCTTTGAAGAATATTCATTATGATTCGTTGTAGGACACAATCGAGTCTACTACGAACTCAGTAATGAAACCTTCCAGGAGGTTATCAACCTAAAATCTGACAACCCTTGAAATCTTGTTTTTAGTGCTCTTGAGTCATTGTACCAGCTCAAGAATCCATGTTGTAGGTTCTTCATTCTTAAAGTAGCCCTTCATTTTAGTCAAAATTGATACTCACTTGTGCAATTCACTAGAAAATTATCTGAGGAAAATTTCATATTTCTCTATGAAAATATACCTCTTCAACCAAGCCTTAGATGTTAGAAGAGGATTTATGTTCTCTTGATCTGCAAATTATCGCTCCTTCTAGATTATCTAATCTTGAATTTCCTTCTTCAACGGGTGCCACATCCACATATCCCTCAAATAGATCATGATCCCAACAACGAAAGAATTTTTTGGCTTGATTGGACTTGACCCAGGTTCGATCTATACTACGCACCAACAAAACCCTTGATCATTGGCCCTTCTAGCAATGACCTATAAGAATATCACAATCTCACCTGAAGTGACTATGGGTGGTTGTAGAACCATGTTTTTGCAGCCTTGAGGGATTTTGCGATGTGGTATTCTTATGTTTTCTACCTCACAACTTCACAAGTTACCTCCCCACATGCACTTAATCACAGAAACACATGATATAATACCATAAATAATTATTGTGATGACATAACATGCAACTGTATTAACTACTCTGCAATAACAGATATTAAGAAAATAGGTATATAAATTACATAAGAACACAAAATACATCCCAAAAATAATTCTTTGTTATGATGGATATTTGATCATGATAATCTCTTTGACTTTCACACACAACTACAGGTGGTCTACGCACTAAGCATCGAACTCTTTTAAGGTCTCTGCACACTCAACTGCAGATCCTTCCCTTTTCTACAAAACAATTACAAAGAATTTCCTTTAACCATCTAACATATCATAGATGTCTTTATATCATAGCATAATTACATCCCCTTTTATGTTATTACATTGACAAAATACCATGTGCTCCATAAAACAAGAAAATATAACCTGAATCCCATTACAAAAAGGAGGGGCTTCGACCCACCCTGAAGCGCCTCTATTACTGAGCGATATATCCAAATTTATTTGCTGCGTTGTCCACTTCACACTCTTCTCCTCATAATGTGGAGTCTTAGCCAAAATATAGGCCATGTTGGGTTGCGCCCAACAGACTTCATATGAGGGATACCCCCTACTATTGGAGGTATCCAACATTGTCAACTCTTCCATTGAGAAATTTATTAATTAATAAGACGTAAAATATGTTTTAAGTACTTTGTTACATCTCATATAGTCTCCAACTTGCAATAAACACTATCTTTAGCTTCGCTAAGAAGGATATAACACTGTCATAATCCTCTCTCGTCTCTTAGTTTTCCAAGAAATGGATTATAAAGCCTTATTTCTTCAAAATTATAGAACTTAAACTCAACATAAAAATAAACTATGCACACTATTATGTCAATAGTCGAGCCTCTGGTGCAACTGTGAGAATTTTTCATTTTAAAAATGCATGTCATATGTTTGAATCTGCTTGGCCTAAATTTTTTCCAAAGATCTACTGCAAAATTCACTTTAAAGAAATTTATTCACAATAAACTTCACAATTTGAAGACATGGTGTAATGGTTAGGCACAAGGTTAATATAGGATAGTTTGCAAGTTAATTTCTCAATTATACATGGCTTTTGGGATATAAAACGTTTTTTTGGAATATATTTAGTTACGATATGCCATACTTTATTATTATCCACACACATGACATATATTAGAACCACCTTTGGTTTATTAGACTAATGTAACCAACAAAATTTCCATATCATAATCTACCACCAAACCAAATCCACCAACCAAGCACCCCACATAATCCTTCTAGAAGGCCCTTGTGATTGCCACTCGGTAGCATGTGGTTGGTCCACGTGGAAACATATGGTTGTATCATGTGACAATATGTGGTTGGTCCATCTAGAAGCCTGTGATTGGCCCACATGGTATCCATGTGGCAATTTGTAGTTGCTCCATGTGGTGCCAGATGGAAACCTCTAGTTGGTACATGAGGTGCCATGTGACAGTCTCCTCTTGATCCATGTGGTTCCATGTGGAAGTATCCTGTTGGTCCACGAAAACAAGAAAATATAACTTGAATGCCATTACAAAAAGGAGGGGCTTCAACCCACCCCAAAGCCCATCTGATACTACACGATCTATCCAAAATGCTTTGTTGTGTTGTCCACTTCGCACTTTTCTCCTCAAAATGTGGAGTCTTAGAGAAAATCTTGGCCATGTTGGGTTTCACCCAACAGACTTCATACAAGGGATAGCCCCTATTGTTGGAGGTATCCAACATTGTCAACACTTCCATTGAGAAATTGATTAATTAATAATATGTGAAATAATTTTTAAGTACTTTCTTACATCTCATATAGTCTCCAACCTACAATAAACACTATATTTAGCTTCACTAAGAAGGCTATAACACTGTCATAATCCTCTCTCATCTCTCAGTTTTCCAAGAAATGGTTTATAAAGCCTTATTTATTCAAAATTATAGAACTTAAACTCAACATAAAAATAAAATATGCACACTATTATGTCAACAATAGAGCCTCTAGTGCAATGGTGAGAATTTTGCGTTTTAAAAATGCATGTCCTATATTTGAATCTGCTTTGCCTAAATTTTTTTCCAAAAATCTACTAGAAAGTGCACTTTAAAGAAATTTCTTCACAATAAACTTCACAACTTGAAGCCATGGTGTAATGGTTAGGCACAATGTTAATATAGGATAGGTTGAAAGTTAAATTATTAATTCTACATGGTTTTTGGGATATAAAATGTTTTTTTGGAATATATTTAGTTATGATATGCCATAATTTATTTGTCCACACACGTGACATATATTAGAACCACCTTTGTTTTATCAGATGAATGTAACCAAAAAAATTTCCATATCGTAATCTACCACCAAACCAAATCCACCAACCAAGCACCCCACATAATCCTTCTAGAAAGCCCCTGTGGTAGCCACTCGGTAGCATGTGGTTGGTCCACGTGGAAACATATGGTTGGTCCATGTGGCAATATGTGGTTGGTCCATCTAGAAGCCTGTGATTGGCCCACATGGTAGCCCTTGGTTGGGACACATGGAAACCATGTGGCAATTTGTAGTTGCTCCATGTGGTTCTAGATGGAAACTTCTAGTTGGTACATGTGGTGCCATGTGATAGTCTCTTATTGATCCATGTGGTGCCATGTGGCAGTCTCTTGTTGGTCCACGTGGTGCCATGTGGAAGTATCCCTTTGGCCCATGTGGTTCCACATGGCAGTATCCTGTTGGTCCATGTCAACCATGCCATGTGTCACCATGTTATTATTCCATGTCACCATGCCACATCAACATACCTACCACATTAGCACCATGTTAACATTTGTACTACTACCTATCACGCCACACCATTATTCACATTGGCCACTTGTCATTTTTTTTATTGCTATGCCAACTTTTATACCACCATGTTAGCATCCATATAGACACTTGTTAGTCCTGGTGATGCCACATGTCATTCCTGAACATCTTTTTCCCTATTTGTCCAAAACATCAATACAAAAAAAATTTCTCATACGATGTTCGTTTTGGTGTTGGAAATATTTTTATGAGATCTTTAACATGGAGACGTTTTCATCATCATTTTAGGCCATTAATTTTGATTGGTTGTGGAGATCCTGTTGGATCAAGCCTCCCCACTAAGAAGCTTTTGGACCTCCCAAATTTTTATATTATTCGAAAAGTAAGTGAGGGTATTGTTTCTCACTTGTCTAGTATCCATTTATCATGCTTAGATAGTGATCATTTGATTCATCACAAAAAGTTTCCAAATAAGGATGAAAATTTTCATAACATTGTTGACATAATCAATCATTCTCTTACTTTTACAAACATTTGTGTTCACCATCACAACTTATAACCATACATAATAAACTAGCAATAAAAATGAACACATAGTTGCTAATGTGAATGAATCAACACTATGCTTTCTCTTCTTAACATGAGTGACATTAACCAATGGATTTATTTTAGTCTCAACCATAGGTTATAAGCTTGGATCCTTGATGCTTGCATGCAATTTGTCCTCACGTTGTAATTCTTGTAAATCCTGAAACACTTTATCATAGATAGAAACAATATTAAATATTTTATCTAAATGATCACACTCTTTAATTTCTTTGGATTTATCATTATCCTCAAATTCTAAAGACATGGGTGAAAAATTCTTACTTGCATTTACTAGGCATTTTGTTGAAAATGGCATCAAAATGGATTCTAATTTAATTTTCCCTTAATTAAATTAGAAGGAAATTGTAATTCCACATCACATGACAACTTTTATGAGTTAACTGAGTTGGGAAGACCTAGTTAGCTTAGTCAATTTGAGTTGGGTGTAAAACCAGAGGCATGTAGAGTTCAGTCTAAGTTATAGGGGGTCGAGATGTAGTTTATTTTTAGTTTTAATTGTCTAACTTAACTATTTGAGTTAAAATCAGTTTAACTAGTTCTAACTTATGGAGGAACTAGTGAGAGGTGCATTGAATTAAATATGATTTAATTCACATACATTGATCAATAAGATAAGTGATAATTAGCTATAAATAGTTGTTTCATGTCAGTTCTAAGGGTGACCCAGTTGAGATTGGAGTTAAAGGGAAGTATAATATTAGTTTTATAATCATCGAAATTGTATTGGTGGTGCATGCAGTCATAAAAAGGCCTAAAACAAATCATTCCTTATTAGAGAAAATTGCCTTTAAAATAAGGAATGAAGGCACAAGTTTAATCATTTTTTTGGTGAGCACGAGTTGGTGAGACCAAGAAATAGGAAACACAAGTTTTTTCATGGAGCTCGTTAGATAAAGGTGTGCTAAGAGAATATTTTTCATAGGTTGGTAGAGTGAGACAGTCAGATATAGTGCAAAGAAATATTAAGCCTTAGAGAAGCATTGTATTGTTTCATATTCTTCACTTAATGCAATATACAGATAACATGGTTTTTAGCTGAGGCTTTCCCCAGATACATATTTCTATTGTGCGATTGAAATTATTTTTATTTCTTGTTCATGGGATTGTGCGATCGTAATTGGTTTCCACTATTTGTAGAATAGATTCAAGTAATTTGTTTTAACCTATTACAAGATCAGTGGAATATGTGTGGATTTTCTACATGGTATTAGAGCAGGAACTTTTTGGGTGGTGATTTAGCAAAGCAGATCTAAAAATTTTTGTGCAAAACTTTCGAAGATAAATAGTAGATATCGATTCCCTGTGAAAAAATACTGAAATTCATTAAAAAAATCGACTGAATTGGAGTTTGGATGAGGGAGATATCGCCAATTTAAAATCATCTCTTTTTCAGAATTTTTTCTGACGAATGGAAAATTACATCATGGATCTAAGTTTCCAGAGTGCCTAGTGGCATGATATTTAGAAAAGGAAAGGTTTTCCTTAGACACATCGTCACGAGACAGGTGAAGTAGATCAGTGTGTGAGTTAAGAACCTATATTCACTTGAGGTATCAAATGCATGAAAAGCTTTTAGGAGTAAGGAAAAGGTTAGAGACCTGTTGGTTGAGAGGGAGCATGAATTACCTCTCAACATGCAGCTTCAGAATAAGCCTCAGAAATTTTTTAAGTAGCCACAATTAGAGAAGCAAAGAGAATATAAAGTGGAAGAATGCATTCTCCAATAGCAGGGAATTTCAAGCCAAATGGGTAGAGGGAGCACATGCAACCATACATCTTGGAGAGAGGTGGGGAATTGTGAAGTAATAGTCCCAAGAGTGTAGAAATTTGGGTAGGGTCCATTGAGATTTTTTGTCTCATGGATCATTACCTTGCTATGGGAGCCCATAGTACACAGTGTAAGGATGGATCAATGATGGTTGATGCAGTCAGATTACAGAGTGGAAAATATAGAGATTAATAGCAGTCAGATACTGGGGAGCAAAGAGAAGAGTTAGAAGCTGTGTAGATGGCATAATGAAGAGTTAGAAGAAATGCAAAGTTTTTCAGTTGACATTGTAGTAGCTAGTAATAGTCAGATATTTTGGTGACAGATGCATCATATTGATTCAGATTGGAAGCTTTTCAGTTTCAGAAGTTGCAATAGCAACAACAGTAGAGAGAAGTGTTGCTTGCTGAGCATTCCAAAGGTAGCGAATCAGGATAGAGTTGAATTCCTTTCTTGTTGAGAGGGAGTGTTGAAAATGGAAATAATAAATAATGAAAATGGCATAAAAATGGATTCTAATTTAATTTTCCCTTAATCAGATTAGAAGGAAATTGTAATTCCACATCACATGACAAGTTGTACGAGTTAATTAAGTTGGGAATATTTAGTTAGCTCAGTCAATTTGAGTTGGGTGTTAAAATGGAGGATGAAGAGTTCACTCTAAGTTTTAGGGGGTCCAGTTACTGTTTTTTTTGAGTTGTAATTGTTTAACTTAATTATTTCATTTAAAATTAGTTTAACTAGTTCTAACTAATGTAGGAACTAGTGAGAGGTCTAGTGAATTAAATCTGATTTAACTCACATGCCATGATCAATCAGATAACTGATAATTCATTGTAAATAGATGTTGCATGTCAGCTATAAGAGTGACCCAGTTGAGATTGGAGTTAAAGGGGAGTGTACTATCAGTTGTATAATAATCCAAATTATACATGTGTTGCATGCATTCAGAAGAAGGCCTAAAATAAATCATTCCTTAATTAGAGAAAATTTCCTTTAAAAGGAGGAATGAAGGAACAAGTTTAATCATTACTTTGCTGAGCATGGGTTTGTGAGACCAAGGAATAGGAAGCACAAGTTTTTGCGTGGAGCTTGTGAGATAAAGGTGTGCCAAGAGAAGCTTCTGTGCGGGTAGTGCAGAGAACTCTCAAGCTTGAGGGAAGCATTGTAATGTTTCATATTGTTGACATAATGCAATATAGAAATAGAGGGGTGTTAGTTGAGGCTTTCCCCATATATATATTTGTGTTGTGCGATTGAAATTCTTTATATTTCTTGTTCATGTGATTGTGTGATCGTAATTGGTTTCCATAATTTGTAGAATAGACACAAGTATTTTGTTTTAGTGTATTACAAGATCAGTTGAATCTATGTGGATTTTATACACTTTTCATCTGTCTTGTATTAAAAAAAAACAAATTAGTATTCATTCAATGATCCCGCATAATTAACTCAATCCCTTATTTAATAATATGATACTCGTTTTCCTCCTCGGAAAATATGGATTTCCTGTCATATAACTATGGAATTCCTAAATAATCATATAAATTTCAACTATCACCACATATAACTCTACTTCATCTATGAAACTAGATGTGATTTCAAATCTTAGTTTACATTCTTTAGTCACATGTAACTAAGAGTTTTCACATACCCATCCCAAAGGATATGGTTTTAGATGAGGCTTAGTTTCCAATCCCAATTTCCAAATAATTTCCTCATGAAAAAGATTAACTTGTGATCCACTAGCAACAAGTGTATCAATATTAGTGTGTTACAAAATGACCCTAATATGAAATAGTTCACTTTGTTTCATTTCCTCATGTATTGATTCAAAGTTTCAAGAATTATCACTTGAAATAGAACTAGAAACATAAGATATACATTTATTCCCATGACTACGATATTGTTTTGTTGGGAAAAATACTGAGAGGGGGGGGGGTGAATCAGTATTTACTGCATAATCAAATCTTTTACTTTTTCATTCCTTAAAACCCATACGCTACTTTCCTTCAGTAAACTAGCGTATATACGCGGATCCCCTTTATGAAACTAGCGTATACACAGAGATCTAGATCTGTCATTAAATCTTCACTTATATTATTCCATCATTCATTCATCAGATGTTCAATAAACCGTAAAAATGTGCAGCAAGAACAGAATAAATCATCACACAAAGCATAACACATGAACACCAGGATTTTTAGGTGGAAACTCAAATCGGGAGAAAACCACCACTGCAGTTGCTCAGCCTTCAATATTTTATTATAGAGAAAACATCTTACAACATATGTGTTACAGATTGGGATATTGGGATCAAAGACGCAGATAACGCAGAAAATTCCACCAAGGCTTGCCACTCACTTTCTGAAGGGAGCTACGACCGATCACACAAATTTCTCTTAAGTGAGCTACGACCGATCTCATGTATTTCACCAATTGAAGGAAAGCATAATCCCCCGATCAAGGCTACAACCTTCAGCACCACCTTGGACCACGTTTCATCAATTTTCACACTGGATCCAACAACTTCAATAGAACATCACTTGCAGGCCACATTTCATCATATTTCCCGACTGGACCCTTTCCAAACTTTTAAGCACAAACATACATCTCCAACAGAAACTTAACAACACAGATCAGATAGCAGAAACACAGCAGAACAGATCAGATATTTCATACCCTTTGCTTCAGCAAACCCTATTTTGCATACGCGCTTTCACTTCACTGATGTCGCGTATATACGCGCTTCCGTTCACACAAAACAGCGTATACCTCTGTTGTATATTTCATTGCGCATACGCGCTTTCTCTTCTGCGAAGCTGCGTATATACGCGCTTCCTCTGCGACGAAGTAATTTATAGATATTCAATCATTATAGAGCAGCATACTTCTTCAGATCAGATATTCAGTTCAGATTTACCCTTTTACTTCAGAAAGATGTTCGCCTAGATGTTCTTCTCATCACAGATCTAAGCCTTCCATAATCAAATCTAGCAAATACAAGTGCAATTCAGATCTAGATCCCCTTCTTCATCATTGGTGCATCATACATTCAGATTTATCATTCAAGTGTAACCCTTTCCATTCAGATATACTTCAGAGAGAAGTATTCATTCAAGCTCCGACATCTTGCACCCACTCTCATGATTTGCACAATGAATTTCTTCTTCTTATATAGGTTTACCCTTTTCAATACCATGAGCCCCTTTTTCAATACCATGAGCCCAAAACCACATTACATCCAATGGTATTCCTGGACGGGGTCAATTAGGTGGAACATTACCCAATACAATGGGTCAATACCATGGTGATTACCCCTGGTTTTGCACTTTTAGAGCGCTTTTGCCCATACGCGACTTGGAACGTTCTTTTCCGCGTGCATACGCGACTTCCCTTAGACAGATCCGCGTATACCTAGAGACATACTCTTTTTCATCAAGATTGAGCACATGCTGACTTCTTTTCTTCACTGCCTTCTGTACATACTGTAGATACATCATATTTAGCTCATCAAGAAGATATTCTAGCAAGCACAACTTCATCAAGTGGATTGTCATCATCTTCATCAAGTGGGTTGCCTTTCAAGGACAACTCTTAGCATCATATCACATCAGATTTACATCGTTTACCAAGTCCATCAAGTCAAGAATAACTTCATTAGGTGTATTGCCATCAAGGACAACACATGTCAACAATCTCATGTCTTCATCTTCATTCAGTGGGTTGCCATCAAGGACAACACTCTGCATCATATTGCCAGCATGGTTTCATCACCTAACATTGCTCCCAATTTTTTTTTGGATTGTGGTTGTGGTATTTTGTTTACTCTTCCAATATGAGAACTATTTTAGCTTTTAGTTTCCAACATTTATCCTCATCATTTCCTTCCTTCTTGCAATAAGAACATGAACGCTTCTAATCTTCCTTCTTCACTATGGCTATCCATTTTATTTTCTCATTTCCTTTTTTCTTTCATTCCTTTGACTAAACATATTTCGTGGAGAAACTGTCTTTAACATTCCTTCTACCTGACTCAATGTGAGTTTCTTGTACACAAACTTCATCAAGATCAGTCATATTAAACGTAAGAATAATATTCTTGAAATGTGTACACAAACTGAAAAAGTAATTTAATATTGTTTTTTGTGTATAAAGAGGAATTCTCAATGTCAACGCTCCTTTTATAAAGTCCCAAGTATATTCTTGTACAATTTGTCCTTATTTTTCCTTAATGTTTTACAATCCATTATTTCTTGTTTCATATAACCTAATGGATAAAATTGATTCCTTAACGCAACAAAAAATTTATACCAAGAGGATGTCATTTTACCTTTCATACGAATATCTTCTTGAACTTTTCTCTCCCACCATATCAATGTTGTGCCTCCTAGTCAGGGAGTAGCTAGCTGAAACTTGGCTTCATCATTCACAATTCTTTGAAACATGCAATATTCTTCAATCTACTAAATCCAATTATCTAATTTTTCTACATTAAGTTCACAATTATACATTGAAAATCAAATTTTACGTCCAATTTTAATAGAGTTGATTTAGAACCAGTCTGTTCTAGTTTCCATTTTTGAGGCAGAGTAGAAGAAGAATGGGGAGGAGGAGGAGGAGGAGAAGGAGGAATTCATGGAGTTTCACCACCAAATCCGTCATGTTTAACTTGAATTTTTCTTCTCATCTTTCTCTTTATTTTTTGTATAACCCTTCCGCCACGACTTTCATGTCAATAAAATCTTGTTGAAGAATCGTTTTAGACTTGGTGAGGATTTATTCCCTTTCATGTTCCATTACTTGTTGAAATGTTAGTAGTACCAATCTCATGATTAAACTCTTCAATTGATACTTCTCCACACTTTCTCTTATACCAAACTTGATCTGAATTTAACACTAGAACTGCATATGAATTTTAACTTGAAAATTTACATTAATTTTTTCTTAAAATTTAATGGAAAATTCAAAATACTGTAGTAAAGAAATGAAAAAAAAGAAGGAATGAATACAAGAGATTCAATTTTATATTTAAGCTCACCCCTTTTGGGCTATGTATCTGCATTTTATTCCAATTAGTAACCAATCAATTAATAATATTTAAAATACTCTTTTAATTCCTTTGTTACATCTCGTATGGTCCCAAAATTTCTATAAACATTGTCTTCAAATTTTCTAAGAAGGTTGTAGCATTGCCATAATCCTCTCTCGGCTCTCGGTTTACCAAGATATGGCTTCTAAAGCCTCATTTCTTCATAATTATAAAACTTAAAATAGGTATACAAATAAACTATGTGCTTTATTATATTAATAGTCAAGCCTTTGGTGTAATGGTGATAACACTATGTTTTAAAAATGTAGGTCACATGTTCGAATCTTCTCGACTTGATTTTTTTCCAAAAGTCCATTGGGAAATACACTTTAAAGGAATTTATACACAGTAAATTTCACAACTTGAAGCCATGGTGCAATGGTAAAGCATGAGTTAATATAGGATAGTTCCCAAGTTCAATTCTTAATTGTCCGTGGTTTTTGGGATATAAAATTATTTTTTGGCATTATATTTGGTTATGAATCATCATACTTTATTATTTTACACCCACGTGACATATATCATAGCAAGATTTGGTTTATCACATTATTCACAAACCAACAAATTTTCCATAGCATAATATGCCAACAAACCAAATTCACCAACCAACCACCTACCATGTAATCCTTCTGGAAGCCCCGTCTAGAAGCCACATGGGATACTGTGGTTGGACCACGTGGAAACCATGTGGTAGTTTGTATTTTATCCACGTGTTTCCACATGACATTCTATAGTTTATACATGTAGTGCCACATGGTAGTCTCTTGTTGGTCCAGTGGTTCCATTGGCAGTCTCCCACTGGTCCATGTGGTGTGATGTGGAAGTATCTCGTTTTTCCATGTCAAGCATGCCATGTTTCATCCTATCATCATACCATGTCACCCTACCATATTAGTAGCACCATGTCGGATGCCATGTTAGCATTCGTATTGCTTCTTATCATGACATGTCATCATCTGTATTTCCCACTTATCACATTCTGTATTTCCACTTCGCCATATGTATATACTTCCATACTACCATGTCAACATCAAGACACTTGTCAGTACTATTGATTCTACATGTCAACCCTTCACATATTTTCCACTGTTTGGAAAAAACTTTAGCGGGCTATAACTTTCACATACAATGTTCATTTGACCTCATTCAAGTGGTGTTGAAAATATCTTGATGAGTTCTTCAATGTGGAGACCTTTTCATCAACATTTAAGGCCATCAATTTTAATTAGTTGTGGATATCCTCTTGGATCACTCCCCCTTAAGGAATGCTTGTGATTCAATTTGAATGAGTTTTCCTCATCTTCATACTTCTTCATTATACATCATCTTTGGTCTTCCTAATTTGTATTTTCATTTTGAGCTAATGTTGGATTCTTATATATGCATCAATATTTTTTAATTCTAGATATTGATATAATTATCTAGATTAAATCATCTTCATTTCGAGGTTTCATTATCTCAAACTTAATAAGATCATGGGTTTTCTAATAGTTACTATCAGGTCCCTATAATATTAGTGTATCCCCCATATTGTTATTTTTGTGTCTCATGTTGCCCCCATTTTGTTATCATTGTGCCCCATAAAAACCCACTATTACTCTTGCTGAGCCCTTACATTATTACTTTTATGTAGGCCCTAATTATATTGTGACCCTTTACACTCTTATATATACCAAAGAGTTATTGTCATTTGTATCATCTAGGAATTGTACATTTATGTGATGTAAAAGAAGGTTTCCCCTCGAATAGTCTTATTTTCAACTCATTTATTTCTATTTTCTTATGTTTTGTGATCTGGATAAATAAAATTTGGTATCAGATCTCTGTATTCTAGGGTTTCGTTCCTTCAAATAGGCCATCTTGGAATTTTTTCTATAACATTGGTTTGGTGAAGATTCATAAGCTGAAATTTCGACCACGTGGATTTGATATCGTGATGAATATTGTGTACACATTTCATATCTTGTTTCACTATATTTTTGGAGATATGGTCCAAGGAAGTTAGGGTTTATGAATGCTCCAGAATTCAGTCTCAAACATTGTTCTAGAAAAAATAATCATAAATTTCGCTTCATGAATCAAATTTGAATTTCATAAAAAGTTGTTAACATTTCATGGATTGTAATTTCTGTTGTATAATTTTCAGGGCCTAAGGTCCCAATAGTGACATGTGGTAACTCGTACAAGTTTGCAATACTAAACCATTCCATAATTAGGTCATTGTCGAATATTTGCAATAAATTTATCTTGAAGAATCCATTCTCAATATAAATTTTGGAATTGGAAATAAGACTTAGAGGGCTACCACAATATGAAATTTCAAAGCTTAGAGAGATGAAATTATAGAGATACAATAGTTTCAATATTGAGCTCCTAAAAGTAAGAAAAATGTGTGTTCTTGTTTTTAAATTTTCATAAATTTTGTTTGAAAAATAAGTTTGAAGTGATTCAAAGGGAATATTGAGGGACATATATCATTATTTGGTTCTAAAATGTGTCGAAACAAAAAAATGGATACACCCTGTAGGTCAACATAAATATCCATTTTGACACATGAAGAAGAGAAAAAAATACAACATAATATTTCAAATTATGAGACCAAATGCACCAAATTTCACTCTCACAAAGAGAAATAAAAAATGAAATGGAAGCTAATATGGATGGTTTGAAGTAATTCTAATTGTATGTAGAATGGAGAAAAATCGTTTCAGGAGCTCGATGGCCAGCGTTGGGGGTTTCGAATTGTTCTGCTGCCGCCCCCGCCGACGTAGCTGCTCTGGCTTCAGAACTTGTTCTATGCCTCGTTGCTATTGCCGCTGTGAAGTATTATGGGGATGCGGCCCCCTGCCAAGCGCTACCTTTTCTGGGTCTGAATGCCTCATTAAAGAATGTT
Source organism: Pinus albicaulis (assembly GCA_034641835.2). NCBI lineage: Eukaryota > Viridiplantae > Streptophyta > Pinopsida > Pinales > Pinaceae > Pinus > Pinus albicaulis. The sequence goes on from CM076578.1 coordinate 1,019,815,734, forward strand.
GTTGTTCATTCAACGGGCACACGAATTGCAAAGTCCATGGACGAAGCAGACTTCATTGCTGAAAAGAAATACTGCGTCTACCCTTTGGTACCTATGGCGGCTTCTCTCTGCCCTGAGGTCATTATGCTGCTCTTCATAGGGCAGATACAATAGGCTTCTCCAAATGCTCTGTTTCTACCTTCATTTTCACCCTGAGGCTACGGCGACCCTCGAATCGACTCGTTGGGTCTGCAGTGGGGTTTCTGTGTGGCGGAAAATTTCTTGCTTCCTCCTCCAAACCTCAGCAGGGCCAGGTGGAGTTGGGTTTCTTGCACTCCAACTCCTTTTATTCTCTGATCTGTACTAATAAGAAGGAATTAAAAGATTACTCTGCCCCATTTCAGATCCAGATTTCATCTATTTTAGGCAACACCATTCTACAATGGGTTAGCTCTTCAGACTTGGTGCAGAACCTTAAGTTAAACCTGGAACATCGGATTGGGATACCCTAAGTCCATCACAGACTCCTATTCCAAGGTAAAAAACTTGAGGACCTTCTTCCCCTCTCTGTTTACAACATTAAAAGAAATGATTTTATTGTGTTAACCCTTCGTTTGAGAGGAGGCATAGCTGGATAGTCATCTTCAACTCCCACTTTCTCCTACAAAGATGCTGTCCATTCTCAGATCCCCCATCCTCAGTCTTCTTTGAAAGCAGCTCAACCATGGCTCCCAAGCCATTTTTCGTGGATAAATCGGAGGAAATTCCTTCTATCGAATTCTATGATCCTAGGATTGACGAACTCTACCAGAATTTTGCAGAATCCGCAATCATATGCAGATTTAATGGTCTATGGCCTCGCACTGCAGATTTATACCAATGGATCCATAACAACTGGACTAAAAAAATCAAGATCTTCTTATGCTTGAAAGGCTTCTTCATTGTGGCTTTTGAATTAAATGAAGATTACCAGAAAGCCTTAACAGGAGGCCCTTGGTTCTAGGGCACGACTGGGATTTTCCTCTCCCCATGGTTTCTAGAATTTGACCCCTCTACATCTGTCATCACCAAGCTTCCAATTTGGGTCAGGCTCTCAAACCTTTTGGCGCATCTATGGCATATATATGCTCTTATAGCCATTGGAGACACCTTAGGTCGCTACCTTGCTACAGATACCTCAAGAAGGGAAAAAGGAATCTACACCTACGACAGAATTTGTGCAGAAATAGATATCAGCAAAGGACTGTCGGATCATATCAACCTTAATATTGGGGATTTCCACTGGTCTCAAACCTTGAATTACGAAAATAAAGCCTTTCGTTGCTACCATTGTCATCAAACGGGGCACCTCCAAAATTCTTGTACCCAGTTCCTTGACAAAAAGAAGAATCTGAATCGCAAACCCAAATCCAAGAGATGGAATCCCTGTGTTCCTCCCCACCCCATTGATGATTCAGACTCCTCCAGCTCGGACGAGGAGGAAATAGTAGCAGATGGGAAAAATGATGGGGCTCCGTCGGACGCCCCCTCCGCCTGTCCTGCGGACCCCTCTGCCCCGCTGTTCTCTCAAAAACGCTCTCACGTGTCTTCTTCCTCTGACTCTGATAAGGATATTCCACCCCCAAGGTAGAATAGTCTACAAATAGTCATGGCTAAGCCAAATTCCACTGTCTGGGTCAAAGTAAGCAAGAAAAAAGGGAAAAAAATGTCGTTTGGTAGTTTCCACCCACACTGGGTAGATATCTCTGTTCAGATCTAGCTTCTCTGATTTTTTGTGTTATGTTTCTTCTCATTCCTTGATTGTCATTTTGGAGTGAGTTTGATAACCCATCACCTATGGCTCCCTTGCTTTTCTGCTTTGCTTGCAGGCAAGCTTGATTGTACTATATGTTTCTTCTCTTAATAGAATTAGTCTTATTCAGAAAAAAAAAGGATGGATGGTTTGAATAATGGTTTAAAATCATATATGGAAGGTTTAAAATAATGTTTTACAAAGTTGCTAAAATAAATGCTTCCTAGTGGTGACAAGGTAATCCATGAAAATCATGACGAGGACAAAAGAAATACTCAAACAATGGTTTTAAGACTAGCCACTTTCCAAATATCGATATGAGGAATCTTGATGTAAAGGATCCAGTAACATGGATACTAAAAGTGGAGAAATTATTTGATCTACATGATGTGCCACACACACAAAAGGTATGCATTGCATCTTTATATTTAGAACCCAATCAATTTGTGTGGTATTAGTGCCTTTGTTATCATAAATCAATCGTCAATTGGAAATCTTTTACAGAGGAATTGGTAGCTCATTATGAGGATACAAAGAGAAATATATTCTTTAGCCAATTGATAAATATCAAACAAAAGGGTTCAATGGCGAAGCATATTTAGGAGTTCCAAAGATTGAATATCAAGGTAATCAGATATTCCAGAGGACAATATGATTGATGTCTTCATAGGGATTTTAAAGCATAACATCTAACATGAGGTTCGCATTTGGGAACCTAAGTCCTTAGCGAATGCATTTAGGGTAGCAAGAAAAGTTTGAAGCAAAATTATGGCAACAAGGAAGTTTACCACTCACAAATATAAAGATGGAAGTGTTGTTTCTCCTAACCCCCCACAACCTATAAGGTTGCCACCACAAAAACTGGAGGAAAAAAGAGAAAAATAACTTTGTTACAGTTGTGATAGAAAATACACTAAAGGTCATAAGTGTGTGGAGAAGAAATTATTTTACATAGATTTTGAAGTGGAGGTAGAAAAGGAACAAGAAACATCAAAAGAAGAGGATATACACCAGGAACCAACCCTAGAGAAAGAAGAAATGAATTCGACCATATGCTGTAATGCATTTGTGGGAATTACCACTCCTAAAACTCTCAAGACAGAAGGATCTATAAAGAATAAATAGTTAATAGTGTTGATTGATTAAGGTAGTACCCATAATTTTATTGATTGTAACATATCCAAGGAATTGAATTTATTTCTATATCCAACACCAGAGTGTCAAGTTATGGTTGCAAATGGAGGAACTATTAATTTGTTAGGGAAGTGCCATAATATCAACCTAACCATGGAAGAATGTGTATTTAATAGTCAAATTCTTTCCATTCCAATGGGTGGTGTTGATGTTGTATTAGGATTCCAATGGTTACAATCTTTGCAAACGATAGCTTTTAATTTTCAAAAATGTTTCTTGATTTTTTTTTGGGAAGTAAAACAAATTTAATTAAGGGTTATCGCAAGGAAACGAGGCAAGATAATAATCTCTAATGGCATGAAAACTATTTTTATGAAATAATAATGATTCATAATTGCAAAATTATGCTTGTTAGACGTTCAAACATCGAAATCACCCTATATGTGATCATCATCTTGATATTAACTTTATTCTAGGAAGTGTTCCTCCAAAAATCATAACTTACATATATACATATGCCCAAAAGAGTGAAATTGAACATATGGTTGCAAAAAAACTAGAGGCAAGTATAATTCAACCTAGCCAAATTTATTTCTCTTCTCCAGTAATATTAGTGCACAAGAAGGATGAATCATGGTGTATGTGTCCAAATTATAGATTTATCAATAATCTCACTATTAGAGATAAATTTACCATTCCTATCATTGATAAATTTTTGGATGAATTACATGGAGCAATTTACTTCACCAAGATGGATCTTCGCTCCAAATATCATAAAATTAGAATGAAAATAGAAGACATTCAAAAAACAACATAGATAACTCATGAAGGTCATTATGAATTTTTGGTCATGCCTTTTGGCCTTACCAATGTACCTTCTACATTTCAAGGTTGGATGAATTCGACTTTCAAACCATTTATTACAAAATTTGTGTTATTAATTTTTGATGATATACTAATCTACAACAAGTCTTGTAAAGATCATCTTCAACATGTTGATAGGGTGCTTAAATGATTGGAGGAGAAAAAATTGTATGCAAAACCCTCCAAATGTTTCTTTGGGTTACAAGAGGTGGAATATTTGTTTCATATTGTATCTCATGAGAGTTTTAAGGTATACCCTAACAAAATTAAAGCTATCAAGGAATGGAAAATCCCCACAACCCTGAAGCATCTTCAGGATTTCTTGGGTTGACAAGGTATTATTGCACATTTGTTAATAATTATGGGAAAATAACAAATCATCTGACAACATTACTAAAGAAATATGCATTTTTTTGGACTCTAGAATAAATAAAGGCCTTTGAACATCTTAAAGAAGCAATGTGCCAAAATCTGGTCTTAGCTACACCTAAGTTCAAAAAAACATTTATTGTGGAATGTGATGCCATAGGAAATGGAATTGGTGTTGTTTTAATGCATGAAGGAAGACCCATTTCTTTTGAAATTTATCTAATCAAGGAAAGTATTTACACAAACCTATTTATGAGAAGGAAATGTTGGCAATACTACATGCCTTGAATCAATGACACCCTTACCTAATGGGAAGACACTTCAAGGTAAAAAAAAATCATGATAGTCTTCAATAATTTTTAGAACAAATATTATCTTCAAAAGAGCAACAAAAATGGGTCACAAAGATGTTGGGGTATTACTTTGAAATCATCTACAAAAAAGGGGATGCAATATGTTGTTGTGGATGCACTCTCGAGAAGGGAGAAGGATGTGGAAGAATTTCTCTATGCTATTTCTGTTATCCAACTTGATTGGATAGCTAAAGCAAGGGATGAATGAAAGAATGATGAAGTGGTGTGGGCAGTCATTCAAAAGTTTCAACAATATCCCAGTGGTCTTGATCTGCAATTGGCTTCCCTTTGCCCAGTTTCAAAGGGGGATCCTGTAGCTTAAGAACCAGTGAATGCACCCATTGAATCAGCTGACCAAAGTATTGACAGGAACAGAGAGAGTTCCTACAACAACACATGAAGCTAATCCAAGGGACCTAATCGAAGGGGACTATGCTTCCCTTGTCATTCGACGCAGGCATAGCAGTGTCCATAAACTTCAAATTGGTCACTAGGAATTGATTCATTCATACTTGAATTATTATTCATTATTAGCTCCTTCCTTTGCTTCATCCGTGTAGGCGGTAACTTCAATGAGGTAGAATTGTCCATGTATGCGGTAAATTCTTTGTTTGAGGACCCGGTGGTGGCTGGATGGAAGGTAGTCCTATCCTGCTAACATATTCTCCATCCTGATACATTTATCTGGAAAAATGATTCATTAAGGTACAAGTACCGTTTATATCTATGTAAGAATCCCCAACTCAGAAAAAAAAAAAATCTTTTGGAATTGCACACCTCTCCTTTAGGAGGGAACTCAATATTTAAAAAAAATTTCCATAGGGTCAAGAAGGAATTTTTCTAGGATGGCATTAAATTTGGTATTCAAAATTTTGTGGTAGAATGTTTGGTTTTCCAACAAAAAAAAGATGAGAAAATTAAGACCTCAGGTCTTTTAAAATCTTTAGCCATTCATTTAACATTGGGAGGAGGTCTAGCTTTAGCCATTCATTTAACATTTGGAGGAGGTCTCTATGGATTTTATCACATGTTTCCCCAAGTTTGAAGGAAAGAGTGTCATCATGGTGGTAGTTTATAGAATTACCAAGTATGAAAACTTTTATGCACTATCTCATCCTTTCAAAGCTAGTACAATTGTTACTGCATTTATGGAAACCGTTTAAAAGCTACATGGAAACCCAAATATTATTGTAAGTGTCAAAGATCCCATTTTCAATGTAAATTTTTGGACAAAATTATTTACTTGTCTTGGTAGTTAATTAGCTCATAGCTCATTTTATCACCATCAATCTAATGGAAAAACTGATATAGAGAACAAATGTTTGGAAGGAGATCTTCATTGATTTATATCTGATAAACAAACATAATGGATCAAGTGGTTACCTATGGAAGAATTTTGGTATAACAATTTCTTCCATACCGTAACAAAAACGACCCCATTTATGGCACTCTATGGATATCATCCACCATCCATAAAATTGTCTTTAGGAGAAAATTCTAAGGTTCAAGCCGTGGAAGATCACATCGAGCATCAATAACAAGTTCTCCAACTCTTAAATGATAACCTGACTTTGGCACAAAATCAAATGAAATAACAGCTAGATCAACATCGCAGTGAAAAAATATTTTATATATGCAATTGGGTATTTTTTACGGTTATAACCACAAAAAAAATTGCCCCTCAAGCAAACTAATAAGGATAATAAATTATCACCGAAGTACTATGGTCCTTACAAGGTGTTGTAAAATAGTGGTACTATTACAAATTGGAGTTTCCTATGTCTTCCCGAGTACACTTAGTTTTCCATGTTTCATGCTTAAATAAGGTTATACGTGATAATCTCTCAGTTCAAACAATATTTCCAGAACTTCACGAGGAAGGAAAAATCATATTGCATCCTGAAGTAGTCATGAAAAACATAACCCTAAAACTACAAAATTGATCAATTTCAGAGTATCTCATTAAATGGAAGAACTTACCCACTGAATATTACACATGGGGGGATGGGAATTTTATATAGAAGCATCTATAACTACTCAAGCATTACGGGAAACATTTTTTTTTTAAGGAGAGGGGAATTTTAGGTCCCTGTAATACTAGTGTATTCCCCATATTGTTATTGTTGTGTCCTATGTAACCCCCACATTGTTATTTTTGTAACCCATAGAAGTCCACCATTGTTATTGTTGAGCCCTTACATTATTATTGTTACGTAGTCCCTCATTATATTGTGACCCTTTAGAATCCTATATATACTAAGGAGGAATTTTCATTTATATCATCGAATAATTGTTCATTTATGTGATGTAAAAGGAGATTTACCCCTCGAATAGGCTTATTTTCAAGTTGTTTATATATATTTTCTTCTATTTTCCATCACCTGTATTTCACACTTGTAAAATTACGTATTTCCACTTCAACATACACAACAAATTCCATACTATCGTGTCAACATCTGTAAGACACTTGTTAGTACTATTGATTCCACATCTCAACCTTTCTCATATTTTTCCTTTTTTTTTCAAAAATTTTCTCATACGATGTTCATTTGACGTCCTTCAGGTGGTGTTGGAAAGCTCAAGATGAGTTATTCAATGTGGTCATATTTTCATCAACATTTAAGGCCATCAATTTTAATCAGTTGTGGAGATCCTATTGGATCACTCCCCCTTAGGGAATGCTTGTGATTCAATTTGAATGAGTTTTCCTCATATTCATTATTCTTCATTCTACACCATCTTTAGTCTTCTTAATTTTCATTTTCATTTTGAGCTAATGTTGGCTTCCTATATATGCATCATTCTTTTTTAACTATAGATTCTTAGATAATCATATAAATTGCATCATCTTGATTTCGATGTTTCATTATCTCACACTTAACCAGATCATGTGTTTTATAATGTTTACTCTTAACTAATTCATCATATCCATGGATTTCCTTAGCTTACCCTTCTCCATAACAAGTTGTTTTTGGATTAGCATGAACCATTACAATATGAAAATGTTCATGATTTTAATTCCTCAAAAAAAGACAAAAACTAAACTAAAAACAATAATAATTTGAAGTTTACATTACTCTTTTGACTTCCCTTTAATTTCAATCAACTTTTGAAGACCAAATATCTCATGGATTTATTTTTTAAATGAGAGTTGTTGTTGTACACTGGAATTTTTTTCCCTTTAGAGTCTTTTCAAAATAAAAGTAAATTTCTTCCATTTATGCACATCTATCCACCCATTTTTTACGTATATGTGATGTTTGTATATTTTTCTTTGCCAATGTGCATGATGATTATGGTTAATAAATCCATAAATACTACACAAATGTAAGTTCTAACAATTAGCTTGTAAATGTCCTATTTTTCCAAAAAACACTACAATATTTCTCATTCTTTACACTTGGTTCATCATATTGTCTCCCATATATGAATCATGTACTTTTCAATGTGTATGTTTTTACCTACTCGATATCCCCATTTTTTTTTTGACCTTCATAACCAATACCTTCATTTCTTGGCATTTTACATCTCTTTGGGATTCTAGATGTTGCTTCTATTTTTCTAAAATAGATTACCATGATAACCCATTTTATTAATGAGTTTGGAGTAAACTCCTTTCATATTATTTTCAAAAAAATCAATTTCATCATATTCAATATTAAGTTCACCTTCAAATATATCCCCGAAACCATCATTTTGAGTCACATAACATGCAAAATACATGTTTATCGTCATTATTAGCATCAACCAAGTTATTGGGTGTCATAATAACTATAAATTTTTTGAATCAAATCACTTGTGTCACAAGCTACAACACACATTAGTTTTTTTTTGGTTCATTTTTTTTGGTTCACTTTCCAAAACTAACACAAATATTATTTTTCGAATAATTATTTGTTCAATGATTCTATTGTTTGATATTTCATATATTGAATTTTTAAATTATCAATCACACATTGATTTAATGATTCCAACATTATTTTTGGGAGTGAACTCAAGAATAGAGAAAAAAAACATAACCTAGGAGGAGTAATTATGCTTCAAGATGATGGATGGTGTTTGAAAACATTGTTACAACAATTAAGCTCAATGTATTATGATCAGAGCATCACAATGCATGATAATGAGTAAATAGTGAATTTTATAATTGATACCTTAGTATTTGACCCATATGATCCTATATTTATAGTTTCCAAATCTAATCAAATTCCTTGAATTGTGGAAGATTTCGTTTGCAAACAAGCATCAACAATTTTGAAAATTTCCTTGATAGCTGTGTTGTTTCAGTGGCTAGCCAATTTTTCTAGTCAACCCAATTATTGTTGCTGATTTAATTGCTGAGTCAACTTAAATGTTTATTTTATAGTAAACCAATTAGAGAATGACCCTAATGGTAAACCACTCAACTGACTGATATATTACTATTTGGTTACCAGACCAACCCGTCAACCACTCAATCAACTGTTGTACTAGTTGACCACTTGAATGCATATCTCTTATTAGTAAATATTTGTATTGAATATATCCATAATTTCTAAAGGTTTGGTGAGCCAATATAACTTTATGTACCAACACTCCCACCCCACCCCTCATCAGCACAATGTTTTGGAGGTACAAGAGGTAGAATTATATAAGTATGACACTTCCCCCTAGAATTAAAACTCCCAAAATACGAAGTAGGTCATATAGCTTGATTAAATTGAATTTGGATATGATTTTGTAAATATATTAGCAATTTCATCATATATTCACAATAGAGAAGAGTAACAACCTTATATTGAGCCAATTGTAATAGGTAGTGAACATGAAGTTCGACATGCTTCATCTTACATTGTGCAATAGGGTTGTCAACAACTTGAACTGCACTCTAATCGTCATAATAAATAGTGATCAAAGCTTTGACAGGAAACCCAATCCTTCCTAGGAGTCAGAGAGTCCAAATTTATTTTGTACTTGCATTAACAATTGCATGATATTTGACTTCCATAGTTGAAAAATATTCTACATGTTGTTTCTTTCATGATTAAATCATGGGTTCAACATTGAAGAAAAAGCCATAGTCAAAAGTGGACCTTTTTTCATCACCATTTCCTATGTAATTGAAGTTGGTGAGGCAAACTTATGAATCTAAATTCTGGAAATATTTGATACCAAAATGAGAGGTACCCTTCATATAACGAACAATTATCTTTGGAACCTTCTAATAAATTTCTTGCAGATCATGTACAAACAAATAAACCACACTAATAACAAGGGAAAATTCAGGTTGATAATGATTTAATTAAATAAGGCTACCAACCAATTTTCAATAGAAGGTAGAATTTACTTTAGGATATTATAGCTCTTTAGTCAATTTGAAACCCGGGTGAAAAGATGTAACATAGGGCTTATAGTTATCCATCTTAAATTTTCTCAAAAATTCAAATACACACTTAGATGAAGAGATAAAGAGACCATTATGTAGTGGTAAAAATTGAAGACCAAAAAAATATGCAAAAGACTAAGATTTTTAATATACCTCCCACAATACACCCAATTATTTAAAAAAAATAAAAATAACGACAATAATCAACTAATATTCTCTTATATATAACTCAACAATCTACCATTACATCTATTTTATTGATGCATATATACATATTAATCCTCCATTGATTAAATTCAATTAAAGGTTCATGTCTTTATGTTGTAAGCCCGTGCATTCAAGTAGGCTTAAAATTTCCAAACTTTGCTTAAGCTAATATATTACATAGAATTACTCCACTAATATATACCGAAGTATTTTCCAACAATGGTTTGTTATACAATCATATGTTTATAATAATTTATAATGCCATATTATGTCGCTAAGGGTTAAACCCCCCTTCCCATTTACATGTCATACCAAAGGTTATAATAGAAATTGGTGACCCTTATAAACCTAGGATTTAGAATTCTTAGCACATAGGCTTTACTTATTTTATAGGTTTACGAGTGATTAATTCATTATTCATAAATTACAGTGTGATTAGTCCCTCTTTGGTCTATAGTGACTGATAGATCATTGAATTTCTATTATTTGTTGCGTTGACCGAACTTTTTTCCACGCTAATCTTATTTATACAAAATTTTAAAATATTTATTTTCAACATTCAAATTTTTATGCCAAAGTTTTTGATGGGAGAAAGTGGGCCTCTTATTGTTGGCTTATCCCCATTTTTTTGTTGATCCAAACTTTTTAACCAAAGTTTTTATTGTTGATCCAAACTTTGGAGTTTTCTTTTGTTGATAAAAAAATTTTAACCAAATTTTTTATTGTTGATCCAAAATTTTTAACCGAAGTGTCGGCCATCGTTTCTTGTTTTATCCAAAGTCTCTGACTGGTATTTTGATTTTTCTGCAGGTGGTGGTGTTGTATGCAACTATTGATACCTGTGCTAATGGAATCTCCTCGGTGGTGGTGTTGTATGAACGTGTTGAAACATATGTGAATGGAAGCTCATGCTTGTGTTTGGCTTTTATTGCAGTTTTCTCCCCTCACTTTTAGAGTCTGAGGATTTGTAGTTGAACGCCTGCACCAGGTCGGCCTTAATCCTTTCAAAATATCCACCAACATTTCATAGTGCTTTATGAATTACTTAAGGGACTTACCATCCATTACAAATCCATTATTCTGGTGAAGTTTTGTCACAGAGTGCCAGAGTGTCTTCAAACATTATACTTTCTTGGAAATTCCACTGCCACCATCAATATGCCGCCATGAATCATGAATTTTCTGCCATTAATCTAAAATGTAAGCATCCTCCTTTATATTTTCTGAAGTTCGAATCTGTAATGTATTTTATATATTTTATGAAGGTCGAGTCTGAAATGTAAACATCATATGAAATTTTCTTTTCTGTTTTCCTAAACCCTGGCTGTCGTTTTCCTCAGAGCCTTATTTTCCATTTTCCCAAACCCTAACTTTCCTTTTCCCAAAAATTGCTAGGGTTTTAAGAAACAAGGTGGTCATTGGTATTTCGCTAAATGGATAATGGCAAGACCACACCTTCCTTATCGATGTTCGCCCCCTGTTCCTGCTGCGTGAACTCAATAGTGATCTATGCGTAAGCCATGGACTGGTGATGATGATGATTGTCCTTAGAATTTATGCTTTTGGTACTTTCATCCCTCGGAGGAGTCTTAATACTAGAGAACCTTTGATTATAGTTGAGTGCCCCATCGTTGCATCTCTTGCTCTCTAGTGGTATCCTCCGATTAGGGACATTAATAAGGCATGACCTGATAGTTGATTCCATTGGATGTGTTATGCGGAATTATGAATTACGGATAAATCATTCTTTCCTATACAGGTGCTAATATAGAAAAACAGGAAAAATACTTTACGAATCTCTTTCCTAACTATAAACAGAGAAAATCAGAGGTTCAAACACCTAGGATAAAGAGTAATATCCTCAGCGGAGTCACCAATTTGTTATGTAGAATTATGAATTACGGATAAATCATTCTTCCCTAGACAGGTGCTAATATAGAACAATAGGTTAAATACTTTATATCTACCTTTCCAATCTGTAAACATACACAAAATGAAATAAGGAACCAACTTGAGATCCAAGCGCTTCCTAAGTCTCCTTCTGTCGCTTTTGCTATAGCTTCAAATTCCAGCCAGTTGTGCAAAATATTTCCTGCAAGAATGAACCCTAAACAACAATATATAACAATACTACAGATGTCTATTCAAGTTATTTAGCTAAAACAGTAAAGCATAAACCATATACATGCACTAAGAAATCATGATATTGAAAATCAAAGCTTATACAGATGCATATAGGGAAAAATAAGCAGTGATATTTATTGATGATAGAAGGGGAGGTTACAACGCAGTGATTGATTTAGTGTCACCATCTCTAGCAACATCCTAGCCTCATTACAATGCAGATATATCCAGCAATCTGTCACTCAAATCAATCTCCTCAATGAAAATTCCACCAACATTTCTCTACACAAATTCTTCCTTCTCAAACACTAAGATTTGTGCTCAATTTATAGAGGAGCTATGGTATTTTTACAATCAATTACTTTCAAATAATAGGCAAGACATGTTCCCAATATTGTAGATGTCAAATGGAAACATGGATTCGAAGTTTGACACATGTGACCTCTTCTAGAAGGCACTAGCCAAGTGGAGATTCCAGAACAATGAGAATTTCGCTCCCAATTTGACCAACACACTCTTAGATGTAAGAAAGTGCTTTGCAGAGTAGCCTTACATAGGGCTACCTACATATGCAACACACTTATTCCCTTTAGAGGCAACATTGGTGAGCTCTCATATGATATATTATAAAATTCAAACTTTGGAAACCTTCGCAGATGAAAGTCTTTGCTTGATTTGTCTTGTTCTTTGTCTTAGGGTATGTAGCAATTGAAATGTTAGGGGATGATAAACCCTATACATTATTCCTGGAGATGATGCCCAGTTAACCAGGTCATTGGGAATGATACCCAAATTGACCTATAATAGGATTTTCCAATATTTATATATGTGACAAGATATGATGTACTTACAGCATATGTATCACCCTTTAGAGGAGGAGCAACATAAGAAACATTTCATTGGTGGTATTTCCATCGATAGCTCAGCTAAGGTTATCCTGATCTGGGCTAAGCACTCAATAGCACCATAAAAAATTTCTCATTATTTCTAAGAACAAGTTGCAATTCCATTGTATCATATAATGATGTTCCATCCAGAGAGCCAACTATTTGCAATGGGAGGAAGGCTGCATGCATAAATGACTCAAGGGTTAGGTGCATCCTTGCTGTATCTCCCTCCATGTCCTTATAAAATTCATATCAAAGTGAAATGGAAGTAGTAAGGGGTTTTAGAGCTAGATGTAAAGGGAAGCTTTGTGCTCTCAGTGGGAATTTGGGCACATTCATAGGAAGGCTAGGGCTTGAGGTTTTTTTTGGTGATATGACTTGACTCATTCTGATTTACAATGGCTTCATTGTCTTTGGCAAGGTTGCCTCTTCTCTTATCGCCAATGTTGTATATTTTCATAGCTGAAGCCTTGGGCATAAAGTGAGAAAAGGAACTGAGCGATAAATGATTTGCAATTTGCAAACTTTACCCTCTTTCTAACCCAAGCCAAGGTCGATTCAGTTCATCGGTGCTCGGAACTAGACCAATGACAGGATCTTTGGCCCAACCTTTTGCCGGCTTTCTCTAGTTGGATGGTTGTTATAGCTTACTGGCTGGAATACCATCCATTAAAGACAGATTGAATGACATGCATAAATGTGCATGTAAGGCCTAATTTGCCATCAAAATAGAACTACTCAAAATGTCTTTTCGTTGTAGAATAAATAGAATAAATACGTAAGGATTCTGCATGGAAATAGCTTCAGAGATAATAGAGCACTAGGCATTGAGTTGTCGCAAAGATGAATAAGAGGTAAGGTTATGGGACCACAGGGGCAGAAAAATGGAGTAAGAGGTAAGGTTGTGGGCCCATAGGGGAAGACAAATGGTAGAATCCTAGTCCACATATGAATGGTATTTTGCAGGTCTTACATGTGTATTTACAGAGTTGTCTTAAAGTGTTTACACAAGTATCTTATAAGTATTTTTCTTACACAAGTGTTGGCTAAGTATTTTGTTTACATGAGTATTAAGGTGTTCGCTTCCTTGTCATCCACTTCCTGAACAAGTACTGAAGGAATTGTCGGTGGTACGGTACCTTATGCTGCTTTTGTTGTTATTTTTCTATTCTTTTGTTGTTATGCTATGCTGATTTTGTTGTTATTTTGCAGGTTTTTGTTGTTAAAACCTTAATCATTAATTATTAATTGAACAAGTAGTGTTTTATGTTATATGGAAACTTGATAATAGATGGTGAAATTTGCCTATTTTTAATTTTACAGCAGTGGCTACATTGTCAATTTTATGTTTGCATAATCAAGTAGGACAAATATCAATGCTTCATTCATCCCTTTGCTTCATTATTGTCCTAAAAAATTGTGATAGAATACTAACATTAGGGCACAAGTATTATATTTAGTACTTGGGATTGATCTCCTTCAGAAGGACTACCCTAATATACATATTTCATACAACAAGAATCGTAATTAGAGAAGAATTGGAGGTTCTGCTGACATGTAACTCTGGATGTTGTGTGAGTATAATTGGATGAGAGGTAGATTTTGAGGTGAGGGAACAATGGTGTGACTGAGAGATAGGGAACATGATTGGTTGCTCATTGTAGATGCCATTTTGACATGTACAGGAACATTTATACCTCTTTAGCTTCTTCCTTTAGCTTCACAGCTTGAACCATTCTTGGTTCTGTACTTTCCTCTTGGTGACTTTGTCATGTCTTGATGAGCTCTAATCTGTTGAAAATAAACCTCTCATGGATTGTGGTGTCTCCATATCCAACTCGGCACACTATCTTGTTCGTCTTATCTTTCCACTGTCCCTTGAAAGTGTAATGTGTGCTTCTTGGGACGCTAACAAATCAAGCACCATTTCCAGGTGAGGGAACTGTTAGCTCCTTGTAAGCAGCAAGATTGGCAAAGTCCGATCTTAGGGAGAAACATCGTTTCAACCAACTTTTGGATTCTAGGATCTAGCCCTCCTGAATCTGGAGAGGGATCTCTCCAATAAGTGCAAAGATGGATTTGTATTTGAAGTTTTGGGTAATGATATTAGGCTAGTTATGAAGGCCAAGGGTTTTGTTTGTTTTTGGATGATTGAGCATGATTATTATTTTGAGGAGAAAGTTCTAAGTGAAAATTTTTTTCAAAGGTGAGAAGTTGCAAGTGGATAGAACAACTATGGCTAAAAAGATAGATATAACGCTGGTTTTTAGTCCATTGGGATATGGAGTCATAATAGGGCTTTAATTGAGCAACAACATCAAGAGTGATCCAAGGGGCAAGTCATCTATATCACAATATTATTGAGATTAAAATGATGGAATGGAAACAATAAAGTGTTGGAGGGGTGGAAACTGATAATAATTTCACAAAGGATTTACAGTCAGTCCAAACAAGAAAAGCCTTTTAAGTAACTGTTTAAAACCAACCAAGAACAGGGCTAACCATAGAATTCTTGGGCAAGTTGTATTAAAGAAGCTTAATTGACAAACAATCCAGTAATCCGCATAATTACCTTCAGAAAGTGTGAAAACATATAAGAGAAGACAAAGTTTAACTTAATATTAGATAAAGTGCTTTTAAAACTAGTCTGCTTTCAGTCAACACCAAGGGAAACTTTCAGAATCTGCTTTTGGAGAATAGAAGCTAGAAATAGGACAAACCATCACTTTCTAGTCTAACTTTAATAAGCAAATAAGGAAAATAACTTTCAAGAACAATGTTTAAAGCAAACAGTAGGACGAGGGAACTCCAGCATTCCTAACTGCTTAAACTCTATTAAATCATTCTTAAATAAACAAATTGGAGGAAAACATTGAGATAAAGCTTTTCAATCAAAGAAGGTTACTGATATACAGTAGGTCCTAACTCTATAAATGTTGTTCTTTATCAGAGAATAGTGAACAATATGACATACATAGAAGGAAAAAAATAACAAAGAGAGGGGTACTTCACCAATGATATAGACCAGGATCCCAAGAAACAACTTGTTATTGATGTCAAACCAGTTACAGTCTTCAAGTCCAATGTTTCAGTTCAGCAATCATCTTCACTATTCAGCCTAACTAATATATCAAAAGCAGAGCTCCAAGGGCCAGTGAACACTATTTACAGTCAGAAGTTTAAGCTCAAATGTATTTCAAAGTTCTGCAACCAACAGTTTCTCATCTTCTACAGAGGTATTTATAGAAGAATGAGGAGGTGAGATCTGATAAAAGATCTCTCAGGAAAATTAATACAGATTCAAGACTTCTCAGCCTTTGAGGGGCTCGATGGAGAAGTTTACGGGTGGTCTGTCTATATTAACTATTTTTCATTTAATATTAATCTCGTTGGGAGCTTTTTTTTACTTTGAGGCTCTGCGTTATGTTGGAGTAACTCTGTAGATATTTTTTGCATTGAATTCTCTGGCAGAATTAAATCTTTGGCTGCACTGAGGAAAATATCTTCGTTTTATCAATAACTTCGGCCTCTGTTGAATGCTTTAAGGCACAGGTGGCACTTATGGTAGCTGGGAGGAATCAATTCACCTCAAATGTGGCGGTGGAGGCCTTTCTGTCTGTTAAACACTTATGATGTTCCGTTAATTGTGTTTTAATTCTGGGAATTAGGCTTTTGATAATCATTCTTAGCCGTAATTCCCTAGACCTGTCTTCAATATTCTGTTCTGCTGCGCTCTATTCTTCAACACTAATACTCTTTTAACTGTGCTTTTAATAAAATAGTGTCTTGGCGATGTGCAGGGCCACGCTGGGCTTTAAAGGCATCAATGCCCATGAAGCATTTATAAAACGTTGAATCCGACCCTGGTAAATAGTCTCCATGATAAATCAAAGGCATGGAAAACGTCTTTCCCAGCCTTCGACATTTCTTTCGAATAAATGGAAAAACCATTAATCCCTGCAAAATACACAAAATATTAGAAAATATTGCGTTTTTAGGTTTAACTGCTTTCAGAAGATGGAGAAGGAGCGTAGCCATTGGATGAAAGCATCCAACGGTGGAGATTTATTAAGAGGAGGTTAAATAAGCATTGGGAAAATGAACAAGTCAGAGTGATTTTGGACCGTCTGATCTGGACACGTGGACGGTCCGGATCCAATCAGAGGATCGCAATCGGGGGTGGAGAGAAAATGCACAGATTGAAAGTTGCGATGCGATGTAGCGCGGACCGTTGATCTGAGGATCAGATCAACGGCGGAAAATGAATCAGGGGATGGCCAATCGGCGGGAGAAAACAAGTGTATGTGATTTAAACTTTTCGATGCGATTGAAAACTCCGATGCGATGGAGCGTTGGACGTTTGATCGGCTTTCGATCAACGGTGGGGATTTATTTTAGAACGAACCGGTGGAAAACCATTATGATATATGAAAACTCAAAAATTTTAAAATAAAACAAAGGTTTTTATGCTTCAGGGGTGGGATATATATAGAAAGTGGATAGGCGCCCGGCTGCGGGGCCTTTAGTTATATGGAACGTGATGGGCCCGGGGCATATATTTTCAAAGGAGCCAATCGCAATCGGAGCCTCGAGCTTGGTCTTTTTAATCTACCCATTAAAATTTCCCGATGCGATAAGCGCCTTGGGATTTTTAACTCTCGGTCCTGGGCACAGGGTATATGAAAAAGTGGCGGGGCAGAATTATAATACAGGGACTCAATCGCATCGGAAAATTTTGATGCAGTCTTTCCGATCAACCCATTTGTGTTTCTCCGATGTGATTGTGTGATCGGGTGTTTTCAATCTACCCATTTTTTATATTAACACGTGATTCTAACTCTTTAGATCAAAACTTTGGAAAAGAGGGTTTTTTTTGGTTTTACAAAGGAAAAGACCACTAGGGAAAAAATTATTACAAGGTATTAAGTGCCGGAGGCGGGTCCATGGGATATTTATATAAAAAATAATATGATTGGGGTTTTTTCAATACAAAGGCTTAATCACATTGGAACTTTCGGATCATGGAAAAGAGTTGCACACTTGAATCTTTCCGATGTGATAAGCGCCGAACAGGATTAGCGCTTGGTTCCAAGTTGTGGGCATGTGGGGGAAGTGGTTTGAAACTCAGCCCAAGGGGGCTTGAGCCCTTAGTAATAAAATTTTTGTTTTTTATGACTTTTTTCAGAGTTTTCAATGGATTTGGGGGTTTTGGTAAGGTTAAAGAGTGAGTCTTTAAATTTGTAAAAGTGATTTTCATGAATGGAAGAAGAGGAATCATGAAAACAAAGGAGTTTTTATGGAGAAAAAGGGAGCAAATGAAGGTTAGTTATGAGTGGGAGAAGGGGGAAAATGATGGTTTTTCAGTAGTTTCTTCTCATGAAATCAACAGAATTTCCGAGTATAAAATGGAAATAGCAAAGAAGATTTTGGACAGGGATATTGAGGCCTTCAAGAGCCTTCAAGAGTCAACAATTTTTAGAAATAAAATTTGTTCCTTGAAGGCTCAAAAAGTCTAAGCCACCTTTTGCTATAACAAATTTTATAGGTGGCTAAAAGTGGCTCCACTTGGGGATGGTGCCTTCTTGAAGGCATCAAGAACTTCAGACTTGTATTCTCTGAGAGGCTGACCTGTGCTTGATCCATTGGGATGCCCTTCATTTGCTGGGATGATCTTGCTCTAAAAACATATTAGCAACTATAAAAACAATGGATCTTTCATCAACAAGCTTTCTACCTACCCAATCCTACTGATCTAGCATTTTGTCTTCATTAGAGTGCACTTGGATTGGAAAACTCTTTTCACAACATTTTATTCTTTTGAAAGTAGGAAATCTAATCTATTTCTACTCCTTATTTCTCCATGGAATCAGATTAAACAGTTGAGCCCATATAATTCTCTACCTATTCTATCAATCTGTTAGGATTAAACAGTCTAACAGATTTTATTCTCTAAATTCTACAACAGAAATTTAAAAGAATTCAAGTCAGGATTGAACAGTCTGACTTGATGCTGGTCCATGGCATAAAATATAAACTGCACATAGACATTTATTTTGCAGAAAATTTAAAACAAAATGGAAGGCTTAAGATCTGAAAATTTCTCACCATGGCCTTCTCTTTTTACAACTCTCTTTTGGCTCTTGTTTGAGTTGTTTCTTCCTTGTTCTCTGGTTCAGATTTTGAGCTGATTAGAACCAGATTTTTACATCTCTTGACTCAGGATTAAAAATAGATTTGAGTCATTCTTTTGCTTGGAAATTTAGGTTCAGTTTTTGAGCATGTTTGAACCTTTAATTTCTATCCTAATATATCTACTGATAAGCCAAGATTAAACAGTTTGGAAAATTGAATTCACTATCCTATTAGCAAAAAATTTAAAGCTAATTAGTCAAGTTTAGACAGTTTGACTAACTAGAAGTGCGTTATTCAGGAGTGGCATTTGAGCTTGCACACTTTTAGATTTGTTTCTCTTTTTTGGTATGGAGCTATACCTTTCTTGTTTTCACAATTTGCCCTCCTTTCTTTCTTTCATTGTTTTTGTATTTTTGAATTTTCTAACTTTGAATGCAATGGTGGATGAGATATTTATAATGAGGAAAAGATAAAAAGGCTTTCGGAACATAACATGGATCAAGAGAAGTAATGCTTAAGCATCCTGCCATTGACAGGACCCCCAAACAATTATGCTCCACTCAACTCCTGCAAGAAAAATCCATTGTTACCAGTAGTTGAATGAACAGAGTAAGGGCCAAGCCATAAATTGTCAAATTTCCCATGCTTTCCCTTTTCTTCCCTCCTTGAGTCCCACTTTAAAACTTTGTCCCCAATTTTGAAATTGCTGGCCTTTGTTCTTCTGTCAAAAAGCTTTTTAATGTTGATCTGTTTCTGCAATGCTTTGTTATAAAATTCCTCTCTGGTTTGTTGAAGATGAATGGTCTGATTTATTCTTCTGATCATGTCATTATCTTCAGTTTGTAACTCTTGAATCATATTCATTACCGGTACACCAAGGCTGTTTGGAAAAATTGCATCAGTACCATACACAAGCTGGAAAGGTGACATACCAATAGATTTCTTCAAAGTCAATCTGCCAGCCCAAAGTGCATGAACCAGCTTTGTGTGCCAAGACTTTTTGTTGTCCTTCAGCAGTTTTTTGAGTATGTTCACTAAACTCTTGTTTGAGGATTCTGCAAGTCCATTACGTTGAGGGTGATAGGCCGTGGAATGCCCCAATGTTATCTAATATCTATGACAGAAATCAACCATCCTCTTAGATCCAAATGCTGTTGCATTATCAGTGATGATCTTGGTAGGACAGCCAAATCTGGAGAGAATGTTAACCTCCATGAATTTTATAATAACCGAATCATTGGCCTGTCTACAAGGTATGGCTTCTATCCACCTAGTGAAATATTCTATGGCAGTGAGAATACATCTATGCTGAGGAGAAGATGGTGGATGTATTTCTCCTATGAAGTCAAGTCCTCGTTGTTGAAAAGGGGCTTCAACAGTAATTGGATGCAGAGGCAGGGGTAGCAGTTTTCTTTTGCCTTCAAAAAGTTGACATTTATGACAGGCAATGATCATTTTGTGTATATCAGGAAAAAGAGTAGGCCAATAGAAACCAGCCCTCAAAATTTTGTTGCCTGTTGTCTTCCAATATAAATGACCTCCACACTCTCCTTCATGGAATTCGTGCTTAACCTTCTCTGCATCCAACTCAAGCAAACATTTAAGCAATAGACCACTTGCTTTTTTCTAATAAATACATTTATCTATAATGAAATAGTTTACAGCTTTTAACTTTAGGAATCTTGCCTTTGTCTTTGTCAAACCAGGAGGTGTATTCAAATTAAGAAAAACATAAATAATATCAGCATACCTAGGAGAATTCATAAAATGGTCTTCAACAATAGGAGTTGAGAATCCTTCTTGGTCATTCAAAGCATCAATCATATTAATATCAAGAACTTCAAAATTGGATTCAGCCATTAATCTAGCTATACATTGGCCTTTGATGAGTTTAGTAGGTTTTATCTCTAAATCGTATTCAAGGATAACAACAATCCACTTACCTCTCTTACCATCTGTGTCCTGTGTTAGAATTTCTTTAACAACTGAGTTTGGGACAAAGGCAATGATGTGTGAGTGAAGGATGTACCCCCTAAAGTATTTCAAAGTTTTAACCAAAGAAAAAGATTGCTTCTCCATAATGTTATACTTCAGAGGGGCATCCCTCAATGCCTTGCTAAAGAATGCAATGGGCTGCTCTTGTCCTTGTGGATTTTTCTGTAAAAGGACAGCAGCTATGGAATTTTCTGATGCAAATGAAAAAATATAAAAATCTTTTGAAAAATCAGGACTTATTAGAACCGGTGTTTTGGTTAATGCTTGTTTCACCAGTTCAAAGGACTTCTTTGCTTCCAAGGTCCATTTTAACCCTTGCTGCTTCTTTAACATGTTTGTGATATTCCTAAGGAGCTCAGCCAAGTTGGGGATGAACCTTCTCAAAAAGTTAATCTTTCCAATGAAAGATTGCAATTCTTTGATGTTTCGAGGATGAGAGATTTGCAATATGGCCTCAATACTCTTTGGATCTATCTTTATACCCTCTTTAGAAATAATGTGCCCAAGAAGTTTACCTTCTTGGAGACCGAAAAGTGTCTTCTTAGGGTTTAAAGATATCCCAAACTTCCTGCATTTCTTGAAAATTTTTCTAAAATGTTCTAAGTGCTCTTCATCTATTTTTGAAAACACAGTAACATCATCAAGATAGATAATGATGAAGAAGTCCAATTCCTCCGAGAATGCTATGTTCATGGCTTTCTGAAAGGTTGCTCCAACATTCATTAGACCAAAATGCATTTTCACATACATGAAAGTGCCCCATGGTGTAGTAAAGGTTGTCTTTAATTGATCAGCAGGGTGAACTAAAATCTGATTGTACCCTGAATAGCCATCGAGCAAAAAAATTCTTCTAGACCCTACCACCTTTTGTAAAATATGATCCATCTTGGGTAAAGGGTAGTTGTCTTTCAATGAAGCTTTGTTTAAGTCTCTAAAGTCTGTACAAAGCCTGATTTCTCCAGTTTTCTTCCTAACAGACACCAGATTAGACACCCACTCAGAGTATCTAATAGGGAAAATAATACCAGCATCATACATTTTCATGATCTCCTTCTTAACCAAAGGCAACTGGACAGGGTTTATCCTGCGCAGTTTCTGTTTGAATGGTTTTTGGTTTTCTTTGAGAGGAATTTTGTGTTGTATAATTTCAGTTTCATAGGATTTAAGATCTTCGTAACTCGATGAAAAAACATCAGAAAACTATTTAAACAACTCTATGTATTTAAGTTTAATATGAGCTAGTAAATTCTTGGATATTTTAATCATTTTCGGCTTAAGTTCGCTGCCAATATTGCACTCTTCCACTTCAGTCTCTACAGGTTCCAGTTTCGGTTTATTCGCCACATCGTTAAAATCGAACAACTCTTCTAAAGGGGCCAGACCCTTAGGAAAAATTTCATCTTTAGAGTGTAGATTCTCTAACTCTGTTTCTAACTCTACAGTCCTTTCCTTTTTTTTAAAGTTTTCTTGATAACAAGTTTATATTAGCAAGTTCAGGAGACGGTTCTTCTTCATCAAGAAAATTTTCTTCCTTGTAGTCTGTTTCATAGTTTGAGTCCGAACTGTTTAGTACGAATTCATTTATGAATTGCATGAAGTCTTCTATTTGTTTGTCATTGTCAAACACCTGCCAATACTTTTAGTTATCAAGCACGACTGGTCTAAATTTTATCTGAGTTTTACAGTCTTTGGTTTCATATGGTGTTAAGCATTTTCTAGCTACAAAGGCTAAATTTTGGGCCACAATATTTATTTTTCTTGGGAAAAAAATTAATTTGGACTCCTTGAAAGTTTTTAAAAGGTCCATGACATTGTTTCGGTAGGCTCTAAGTCTAGGATGATTTGCATTATACTCCCCATTGACTTGCCTAATGACTAACTCTGAATCCCCGTGAACTTTAATTCTTTTGGCTCTTATATTTTTCAAGAAACGTAAGCCTAGGAGAAGGGATTCATATTCTGCTATGTTATTGGAACACTGAAAGTTTAGTTTGCAGGAAATGCTTTCTATGTGGTCATTTTCAGTGTTAGTAATCCAAACACCTGCACCAGCATTGTTCTTAGTGCATGACCCATCAAAATACATACTCCACAGAGGAGTATTATCGGTTTCATCCTGGTTACTGTCCTCTTCAGCTAACGTGCTCAAAGGTGGTTGTGGAAACTCAGCACTTAGTTGTATTTGATTTTATTCCCCAAGATTTGCGTTCATTTGAGGGTCATTTTCTTTAGTGTCCAGGTTTAAAAACAAAGGACGTATGACTTGTAGTTCAAGACCTTTTTTTAGTTTGCTAACGTCTTCCAATGCAGTAAACTGTTTTAACATTTTTGTGTTGCATTCCTCTTCCTCACTGTCGGTAGTTAATCCTGTTAAATTGACTTGCTCACAAAGTGTTTCATCATTAAACATAATAAAAGAATCAAGTCTATATTTATAGAATACAAGGGAGAGTTTTGTGGTATGTCTTGACTTGTAACTATAAATTTCATATGAGACTCCTTGTAAAGTCTTCTATTCTGATTGAAAACAGGGATAGTCACATACGTCATGTCCATTTGCATAGTCCCTTGTAACTTAGCCCCCCAAGATCTAGATAATAACATTCCATACTTTGGGGGTACATCAGCCACAATAATGTCCATAACTAGGCATTTGGATGGAATTTGGGCTAAGTTAACACAGAGGTCTTTGATTAATCCTAAACATTTTACTCTGCTGGAATCAAAGGAGTATAAGTCCTTGTAAGGTCTGGTAATTTCTAAACCAAGGCTCTCCATCACGGCTTTAGGCATTAAATTATGAGAAGCCTCGGAATCATGCATAGCATTGTGCAAAATTTTGCCGTGAATGTTTAAACTCACATAAAAGGGAGGAACATGTCCCTCTTGATACATACCTTCATTCTTTGGACAAAAATAAGCTCGGGCTGGTCATCATTAAGATTGACTGTATCCTCATTTTCCTCTATATTTAAAGCCTTCAAAATTTGGGTCCTATATACATGTTGGGCAGCTAACTCGGTGAGGGGAACAGAGATTTTGATTTTTGAAATTTCCTGCTGCAGGCTGAAAGGGATCTGGCTCTTTAAAGTGCTGGTCTCAGCCTTATTAGATGTCACTATATCAGCAATATTAGCTTGCTGATTTGTCCTACTTACATTTGATAAAATGGTTTTAACAGGAGTACTAGCTGAGATGTTAGTACTACTAATGTCTGCACTCTGTTTTTCATTGTTTTGAGTGCTTTTCTCTTTACCATTATCAGAATTCACAGCCACCACTTTTTCCTTTTGTTTGACCATTTTAGGCTTGGTTGTAGTGCTATTTTGTGAATATTTGTCAGAGGTTTTGGTGTTGGGGGCTTGTTGACTGGTTTTGCTTCTAAGGTCATATTCTCTTTGAGGCTCTATGATGACATTTTCCATGTCTTGATAATGATTTTCATCATCATCTCTTCTATCATCATATGGTGTGTATAGACCTTGTTTTATATCATAATGAATCTCAAAGTCATCATTATCTACCCCCAACATGTTGATATCATCCTCCTCTGTTATTTCATATGTTCCCTCAACCTCACTCACATAATTTTGATGAAAGGGAGGAGTGATATGTCGATCATCTTCCCGAGGTCTGTTTGGAGGTGGGTTCCTTCTAAAATTTTGATTCTAGTTCTGATTTCTATTTTGAGGAGCATTTTGGTTTTGGCTTGTCTGTGCTCTCTTAATTATGCTCATTTCTTTCATCATTTCTTCCATCATTCTCTCTATCTTTGAGTTGGAAGTAGAATGTGTATTTTCCTCTCAAAAAGAGACTCTCTTCTCGTTTTTCATTCTTGCTCTCTTCTCCATCAAGTTGACTTCCACAGAAAGATCACCCCTTTGCATATCTTCAAGAGTTGCAAAATATCTCTCTCTCAGCTGATAGGTCATGTCAAAGTCAAACCCTTCAGGAAACTTGTTTAAAGCTGAGCCCTGTGGAGGTTTTAGTTCTGGGGAAAGTGCATTATACACACTTTTGAATCTAGTACAATAAGCTTGTACACTTTCCCCAGTGTTTCTATGGAGGTTCTTGTAATCAGAAAGGACTTGGAGAGGATTCTTCTTCACTTCCCATTTGTTTAAGAAAGTCTGATGGAAGGCTTGAAGATCATTTATACTATGGGGGGTTAAGCCTTTAAACCATTTTCTTACTTCTCCCCCCAGAATATGAGAAAATAATCTAAGTTTGACAGAATCATCATCAATTTCATTTCTGTCAAATTAATCATTCATCTTATCCACATGTTGTGATGCGGTTGTAACATTACTAGCATCATATAATGTAATTTTGGACTGATAGTCCTGTGGGAGATTGACTAATGGTGCAAGAAGGACTAAGGGAGAATACCATGCTTCCATGATATGTGGGCTGAAGTGGAGTGGTTTGAACAGTGGATGCAGGGTGAGAAGAAGTGAATGGACCAGGAGTAGATTGCTGAGCTGATCTTGGGTGAGAGAAGCCTAAGTTGTGAAGGAAATGTAAATCAGGAGGTTTTGTTTCTCTGCTGCCAATATGTTCACTTGTTTTAGGAGATGAAAGTGAAGACTCAAAATCTAGCTAATCTAAAACACCAAGAGACCTAGTTCTAAAGGGATTTACTAAGTCAACTTGTGATTGTTGTAGAGCTGAAAGATTTTCAGGGACTGAATTAGCTCTCAAGGGTGATCTGAAAACAGTTGAAAATTTAATCTTAGGAGACTTGCTAAGGATACTTTCCAGGTTATCAACTATCTTCGGTGGATCAGGGTCAGGGTAGGCTCTAGTGTGAATCTTTCTAGGAGCCACTACGTTGTGTTTTTTAGACCCAAATAAACAAGAAAAGTTCAACCAGGTATGACAGTATTTAAAAGTTTAACTAATCTGTTTACACAATTTTAATCGTAAAGTCCTCTGACCAAGTTTGAATGATATTACAAATATAAGAGTTCTTCCCAGTGGAGTCTTAAGGTATGTTCAAGATTGTGGAGTCGCCAAGTGGAATTTTTTTAGCTCCTAAGGAGGTAAAGGTTTTATGGTCCACCACCATGTTTATTGGATACCAATCTGAAATATTTTTAGGTTTTATGAGTTATTTTTCAGTTGTTTGGTTCCTAAGAACGTGCCAACTCTGTTTCAAAACTTAGCTACGGTTAAGAGACAAAGGCAGTCTACTCTTATGGCTAAGCCAGCTGATTTTTCAAGGTTAGAAAAAGTCTTATGAGAATCCTAGGGTTTTCCTATTTTGTCACTGATTCAAATAAGTTTCATCATGATTACCATTTCTTGGTAGTGCTTGAAAAGGCTACTTTTTACTCACAATGTTTATGAAGCCTTTTAAGGGAAGTTTCCCCAGCGGAGTCGCTAGAAAAGTTAGCTACTAGTGGCTCAGCTGTCAAACAGAAAAATTGTCATAAAACCAGGGGTAATCTAGAGTTTTTAAGGGGTTTTGGAACTTTTATTAATTCAGAAACTCCCCAGCGGAGTTTCCAGAAATGTTAGCTCCCTGTAATCAGCAAGATTGGTAAAGTCCGATCTCAGGGAGAAACATCGTTTCAACCAACTTTGGGATTCTAGGACTCTAGCCCTCCTGAATCTAGAGAGGGATCTCTCCAATAAGTGCAAAGATGGATTTGTATTTGAAGTTTTGGGTAATGATATTAGGCTAGTTATGAAGGCCAAGGGTTTTGTTTTTTTTTGGATGATTGAGCATGATTATTATTTTGAGGAGAAAGTTCTAAGTGAAAAATGTTTTCAAAGGTGAGAAGTTGCAAGTGGATAGAACAACTATGGCTAAAAAGATAGATATAATGCTGGTTTTTAGTCCATTGGGCTATGGAGTCATAACAAGGATTTAATTGAACAACAACATCAAGAGTGATCCAAGGGGCAAGTCATCTATATCACAAGATTATTGAGATTAGAGTGATGGAATGGAAACAATAAAGTGTTGGAGATGGTGGAAACTGATAATAATTTCACAAAGGATTTATAGTCAGTCCAAACAAGAAAAGCCTCTTAAGTAACTGTTTAAAACCAACCAAGTGCAGGGCTAACCATTGAATTCTTGGGCAGGTTTGTATTAAAGCAGCTTAATTGACAAACAATCCAGTAATCCTCATAATTACCTTCAGAAAGTGTGAAAACATATAAGAGAAGACAAAGTGTAACTTAAGATCAGATAAAGTGCTTTTAAACCTAGTCTGCTTTCAGTCAACACCAAGGGAAACTTTCAGAATCTGCTTTTGGAGAATAGAAGCTAGAAACAGGGCAAACCATCACTTTCTAGTCTAACTTTAATAAGCAAATAAGGAAAATAACTTTCAAGAACAATGTTTAAAGCAAACAGTAGGACGAGGGAACTCCAACATTCCTAACTGCTTAAACTGTATTAAATCATTCTTAAATAAACAAATTGGAGGAAAACATTGAGATAAAGCTTTTCAGTCAGAGAAGGTTACTGATATACAGTAGGTCCTAAATCTATAAATGCTGTTCTTTATTAGAGAATAGTGAACAATATGACATACATAGAAGGAAAAAAATAACAAAGAGAGGGGCACTTCACCAATGATATAGACTAGGATCCCAAGAAACATCTTGTTATTGATGTCAAACCAGTTACAGTATTCAAGTCCAATGTTTCAGTTCAGCAATCATCTTCACTATTCAGCCTAACTAATCTATCACAAGCAGAGCTCCAAGGGCTAGTGAACACTATTTACAATCAGAAGTTTAAGCTGAAATGTATTTCAAAGTTTTGCAACCAACAGTTTCTCATCTTCTACATAAGTATTTATAGAAGGATGAGGAGGTGAGATCTAATAAAAGATCTCTTAGGACAATTAATACAGATTTAAGACTTCTCAGCCTTTGAGGGGCTCAATGGAGAAGTTTATAGGTGGTCTGTCTGCATTAACTGTTTTTTCATTTATGAGTTAAGCTCGGTGGGAGCTTTTTGACAGAGGCCTGCGCATGTTTGGAGTAACTCTGCAGATATTTTTTGCATTAAGTTCCTTGCAGAAGTAACTCTACGCATTTTGCGGCGGAGCGGAAATATGATTTTCTTCCATGAAGTTCGGCCCACTGTTTGAATGCTTTGAGGCACGCGGTGGCTCACGTGGTAGGCGGGAGAATCAATTTTCCTCGAGATGTGGTGGTCGAGGCCTTTTTTACATTAATACTTATGATTTTCTTTATTGTGTTTTCTAATTTAGGATTAGGCTTTTACGATACTCAATCTTGGCAATATTTTGCAAATCATCTTCAATCTATCTTCAATCTTCATTCTGCTGTGTTATGTCTTCAAAAACTAATACTCTTTTGAATGTGATTTAAATCACAGTGTCTTGTCGATGTGCAGGCCGCACAGGTCTCTTCACGGCATCAATGCTCATAGAGCATCGACGAAACATCGAATCCAAACCTTGCGAATATTCTCCATGATAAATCAAAGGCACAGAAAACATCTTCTCCGGCCCTCAGCATTTCTTTTGAATAAATGGAAAAACCATTAATCCCTGTAACATACACAAAATATTATAAAATCCTGCGTTTTATGGTTTAACTGATTTCAAAAGGCGAGGAAGGAGCGTATCCATTGGACAAAAGCATCCAACAGTGGAGATTTATTAAGAGGAGGTTAAAGAAGAGCGAGGAAAATGAACAAGTCGGAGTGATTTTGGACCGTCTGATCTAGACACGTGGATGGTCCAGATTCAATCGAAGGATCGCAATTGGGGGTGGCGAGCAAGTGCACCAATTGAAACATGTGATGCGATGAAGCGCAGATCATTGATCTAAAGATTAGATCAACGGTGGAGAATAAATCGGGGGAAAGGCCGATAGGGGAAGGAAACACAACTCAGCGATGGAAAAATGCGATGCGAGTTTGCACGGACCGTTGATCTGAGGATCAGATCAATGATGGAAAAAAAATCAGGGTATGGCCGATCGACGGGGGCAAACGAGTGTATGCGATGTAAAAATTGCGATGCGATTCCAAACTCTGATGTGATGGAGTGCTGGCCACTTGATCGGCTTTCGATCAATGGCGGGGATTTCTTTTAGCATGAACCGGCGGAAAAACCTTTATAATATATGAAAACTCAAAAATTTGAAATAAAACAAAGGTTTAATGCTTCGGGGGGCAGAATATATGTATAAGGTGGATAGGTGCCCGACTGTGGGGCCTTTAGTTATATGGAACGTGATGGGCCCGGGGCATATATATTCAAAGGAGCCAATCGCAATCGGAGCCTCGGGCTTGGTCTTTTTAATCTACCTATTGTATTTCCCCGATGCGATTGCACGATCAGGTCTTTTTAATCTACCCATTTATATTAACACGTGACTTTAGCTCTTTAGACCAAAACTTTGGATAAATGGGTTTTTTGGTTTTACAAAGGAAAAGGCCACCTGGGAAAAAATATTACAAAGTTTTAAGCATCGGAGGCGGGCCCACGGGATATTTATATAAAGGCTAATCGCATCGGAGTTTATATGTGACACGAAACTTACGCACCATTTGAAAGTTTCCGATGCAATAAGCGCTCGGAACCATAACTCTTGGTTTTTCACAATGAAAGCATGAGATATGGAGTTTATAATAAAGGGAGCTGATCGCGTCGGGGTTTTTATAATGCAAAGGCTTAATCGCATCGAAACTTTCGGAACATGGCAAAGACTTGTGCGCTTATATTTTTTGCGTTGTGATAAGCACCGAGAAGGTTTAACGCTTGGTTCCGAGGTGTGGGCATGTGGGGGAAGTGGTTTTGAAACTTAGCCCAAGGGGGCTTAAGCGTTTATGCAAAAACATGTATTTTTCATGAAATTTTTCAAGGTTTTCATTGGATTTGGGGGTTTCAGTATGGTTAAAGAGTGAGTCTTTAACCTTGTAAGAGTGATTTTCATGAAGGGAAGAAAAGAAATCATGAAAACAAAGGAGTTTTTATGGAGAAAAAGGGAAGCAAATGAAGGTTAGCTTTGAGTGGGAGAAGGGGAAAATAATGGTTTTTCAGCAGTTTCTTCTCATGATTTCAG
The DNA here is from genome assembly GCA_034641835.2 of Pinus albicaulis. Lineage (NCBI taxonomy): Eukaryota > Viridiplantae > Streptophyta > Pinopsida > Pinales > Pinaceae > Pinus > Pinus albicaulis. The sequence goes on from CM076578.1 coordinate 1,019,845,995, forward strand.
CAGAATTTCTGAGTATAAAATGGGAACAGCAATGAAGATTTTGGACAGAGGCATGAGGCCTTCAAGAGTCTTCAAGAGCCAACACTTTTTAGTAATAAAATTTGTTCTTTGAAGGCTCAAAAAGTCTTAGCCACCTTTTTCTATAACAAATATTATAGGTGGCTAACAAACAGATTCCAAAACCAAGCAGTATGGAGAAGTTAGCGAGTCAAATTTTTGGTCAAGTTGGGCAGTGGGCCCGGTTTAATCAGCAGAATTTTCGAGTATAAAATGGAAATAGCAAAGAAGATTTTGGACAGGGGTATTGAGGCCTTCAAGAGTCTTCAAGAGTAAAAAAATTTTAGCAATAAAATTTGTTCCTTGAAGGCTCAAAAAGTCTTAGCCAACTTTTGCTATAACAAATTTTATAGGTGGCTAACAGGAACAACGGTGTGACTGAGAGATAGGGAACATGATTGGTAGCTCATTGCAGATGCCATTTTGACATGTACAGGAAAATTTATACCTCTTTAGCTTCTTCATTTAGCTTCACACCTTGAACCATTCTTGGTTCTGTACTTTCCTCCTGGCGACTTTGTCATGTCTCAATGAGCTCTAATCTGTTGAAAATAAACCTCTCATGGATTGTGGTGTCTCCATATCCAACTCAGCACACTCCCTTGTTCGTCTTATCTTTCCACTGTCCTTGAAAGTGTAATGTGTGCTTCTTGGGATGCTAACAAATCAAGCACCATTTCCTCTAGATGTTGCATGGACAGAGTAAGGTCCATGGAAATAAAGGTAACATCTATTTGGAAGCTATTTTTCATTCATTTATAATGTCTCTTGCATTACCTCAATCAATTGAATTGGCTAACATTTGGATTTGCTACCCAGTCAATTTCCTTAACTCTATATGGGTTGTTTACAAGAAATGGTAGACAATTTCTCATTCAATAGCATGAAAAGTTATCATAACATGGTTTGTTGAGATAATTAGTCACGTTGAATAAGAATCCCAATTGAGTAGAGAAATAAGATGAATAAATTCAACACAACACAAGGAGGATTTGAAATTTGTATAGCAAATATTTGGACTTGGATAAATCTTTAACAAATAAGTATGTAGCTAATCCAATGCCCCTCTTTCATTTCCCCTGCCCCCAACCAGGAATAATGAAAGAGAATATGTAAAAGACGCATTTGTGGAAATGCGATACAGTTCGTGTCTTGGCTCGACCGATATGGGCAGAAAGATTATCGAATTTGCAACAAATTTCAATGAAGGAGCATTTTCTTGGTATAAGGAAGAAACGTGAAGAAAAAACAAATTGAATTTCTTAGATGATATAAAAAATATGGTTCACTTTTAACATCTTACAAAATATGCATTAGCATATCATAAATCTAAACAAATTAAAGAACTAGGAGAAATAATAGACTGTAATAAAGATGTTGGACATGCTGAGTCACAAGTAAAACTCAAACTGGGTGTGAATGAACATATTGAACGGTTCAGAGTGTAATACATGTCTGTTAGAGTGTGATAAAAATTAGTCAAAATAAAATGTAAAATCTTATAAGCAAATGTAAAAGCCTAAATTTATTTAAGTAAATCTTATGCTTACTTTAATGTTGTTGGTTTACGAAATTGATCATAGTTTTCATAAGTTTTATTGTAAATTATTCTTGATTAGTAATATATTAACTTGCCCTATGGATGTACCATGTAAATTTAATGTATTTTATGTTATTATTAATATTTTCAGTATTTGTTGGCTCTTGTTAGTAATTTACAGAGTCTTGAATACCAACAATGTGCATAATAGAAAAACTCATATTGGGTGTGGATGAACTTATGGAATAGTTCATGGTGTCATTGATGTCAAGAATGGAATGTGAAAGTCATCACATAGATGTATAACATCGGAGAATGCCCTTGAAAGAATCCAAACTGAAAATAAATAATGCTCTTCAAAGAATGGAAACTGAAATCAACAATGGTTATAGGTTAATTAAGAGACTCTAGAGTACAATATAACAGTAGAAGTCAAGTGAACCAATAATTGGTTATCCAAATATTATTAAAACTAGAACGGAAATATAAATTAAATGGCTGATAAAGGCAGGTAGGAATCAAAATACTCATGTGTCATTTGTAATGGTGAGAATTATATAGTCAAGAGAAAAGAGGAGGAACTATTTGGAAACCCTTGATTTTATCTGTTGGATTGTGTAAACAATAAAGAATATTCTTACATTATTGAATCTAGACCATCCATAACTAGGTGTGAATCTATATTTTGGCTTCTTGTTTCATGTGTTTTAACACAGATTGGAGGTTTGATATTTTAACTCACAACAAGAATTTAGTGTAGTCCATTTATTCCTTGACCTCTGCCTCCCATCCTCTCCAAACTTGGGGCAATTTCCGCTTACAAATTATAGGCTGCACATGGATCCCCATCATGCTTTCAAGTTTTAACAGATCTCAATATTCATCAGTCAGTGTCCATAATACATACATGTAAGAATTCATCAAACAAAATCATAGATACTAGAACACCTAATGGGCAACATCATGTTTCAATCATTATTTGCATGGTCATTTTCAGGTGATGCATCTGTATCTAGATTATGATTATCATTATTGTGAATTTGTAGTGAGTCATATGATTCCTTCTCTATTGACAGGTGAACAATGTCAAATAATCCAACTCTTTTTCACACAAACTCATCCTCATTTTGTTGCTATGCATCATCCTAATAAATTGTTTTCTTCCACTCTAAAAATTGTAGACTATTTTATACAAAGACCAGTCATTTTGTCCTCTTTGCAATTGGGATATTCCTCTTCACTAAAAGAATAAAGGAATATGTTCTCCAACATCTAGAGGAGTTGGCAATGTAGGATAACCTTCAATAACCAATTACCAAATCTCTAGATCTCAACCATTATGTAACCATTTGTCTTTTCTCCTCTTCCTTTTCTGCGATAACGAAGGCATCATCCTCTACTTCTTCTAATGAATCAAACCAATGGGATTGGTTACATTGTTAATCGGTGCTAATAAACCTGCTAAATGGTTAATTTGTATGAGGTTTAACTTTGCAAGCACATATACATACCATATGACATTTAACATAGAAGGATTGGTGAATCTTGTTAAAATGACTCCACGAAAATGCTTTCTTTTCAGAGCCCATAGAGAACCATTGATTACAGCATGGAAAAAATCTTGGAGTGGTTTGTTGTAATTGTTCAAAAAACATTTAATATTATGAGAAAAAACAAGAAGTAGTATTTTATGTTGTATGAAAACTTGATAGTAGATGGTGAAATTTACCTATTTTTAATTTGACAACGCTGGCTACATTGTCAATTTTACGTTTTCATAATCAAGTAGGAAAGATATCAATGCTTCATTCATCCCTTTGCTTCATTATTGTCCTAAAATGTTGTGATATAATGCTAACATTAGGGCACAGGTACTGTATTTAGTAGTTAGGATTGATCTCCTTCAGAAGTACTACCTTAATATACATATTGCATACAACAAGAATAGTAATTTGAGAATACTTGGAGGTTTCTGGTGACATGTAACTCTGGATGTAGTGTGAGTATAATTGGATGAGAGGTAGCTTTTGAGGTGAGGGAACAACGGTGTGACTTAGAGAGAGGGAACATGATTGGTAGCTCATTGTAGATTCCATTTTGACATGCATAGTAAAATTTGTGCCTCTTTAGCTTCTTCCTCTAGCTTCACACCTCAAACCATTCTTGGTTCTATACTTTCTTCCTGGCGACTTTCTCATGGCTCGATGAGCTCTAATCTGTTGCAAATAAATCTCTCATGGATTGTGATGTCTCCCTATCCAACTCAGCACACTCCCTTGTTCGTCTTAAGATAACATCTATTTGGAAGCTATTTTTCATTCATTTATAATGTCTCTTGCATTACCTCAATCAACTTAATTGGCTAACATTTGGATTTGCTACCTAGTCAATTTCCTTAACTCTGTATCCATAGTGTTCAATGCTCTGAAGTCGTCATTTGTAATTTTGGTAATCTGACTTGATTTTTTTGTATTTATTCACACATATATGCACTTTTAAGGGCATATTTTCATGGTCTAATCATAGTTTTACATGTTTCTCGGGGTAGAAAATCATCCTTAGATGTAAATCTACATTTTGGCTACTTGTTTCATGTGTTTTAACACAGATTGGAGGTCTGATATTTTAACTCACAACAAGCATTTAGTGCAGTTTGGAAATGTTTGTTGATATCTAGGCTTCACATTCTTCGTACAAATTATAGTCTGCACAGGGATCCTCCTCATGCTTAGCAAGTACTAACCTACATTCTCCAGTTACCTTTTAACAATTCTAATTTCAAGTGTTAACTCTTCTAGAGTTGATATTTGATACTGGATTATTTCAAGTGTTAACAGATCTCAATATTCATCAGTTGGTGTCCATTACACATACATGTAAGAATTCATCAAACAAAATCATAAATTCTATAACACCTAGAATGGGAAACATCATGTTTCAAACATTATTTGCATGGCCACTCTCAGGTGATGCATCCGTATCTAGATTATGATTATTGTGCAGTTGTAGTGATTCATGTGATTCCTTCTCTATTGACAGGTGAACAATGTCAAATAATTCAAATCTGTTTCACGCAAACTCATCTTCATTTCGTTGCTATGTATCATCTTAATAAATTGTTTTCTTCCACTCTAAAAATTGTAGACTATTTTATAGAAAGACCAATCGTTTTGTCCTCTTTGCAATTGGGATATTCCTCTTCACTGAAAGAATAAAGGAATATGTTCTCCAACATCTAGAGGATTTGGAAATATAGGATAACCTTCAATAAACAATTACCAAATCTCTAGAGCTCACTCTCGATGCATCATCTGCCAATCCACTGTGTCTAGTTGGTTCATTACTTCTTTATCCTCTTATGCCAAATTTCATTGAAATATATGTCTCAACAAAGCAAAGGAAATGAATTGCATTCTATTCAAAATGACTTCTTCTGGAGGGTATCTTTCAAAGATTCATCGTTACTTTACCTGCGTGTCTCTTGTAGGGAATTGTACCATGTTGTTGGGATGGAGATTCAATAACTACACTCAAACCAGTTCATGTATACTTATATTGTACAGTTAGGAAATTCTATTTGATCAACCAGTTTATGTTTACTTATATTGTACAGTTAGGTCCTTTACATGACTTTTGATGACCATAATAATATTTCATGATTAAATATTTGGTTTAATCATCTCCATAAATATCTCCACGAATCACCCAACAGATCCTATAAGATCTTCATCACAAACTTCTATCCTATCCTTATATTTTATTCATATGTATATTTTTTTGTGGTGTGCATCATTACAATATAATTTATACATTATTCATGATTGACAATTCACAAATAGGAGTTAATCCTTTATACTCTCCCTAAAATATTAGTAGTTTTTAAATAATTTGTTTTTACTGGTTCAATCTTCATCTTTTTCTTCTATAGTCTTTGCCTTCAATCTTCTTTAGCTATGTTGTTCCTCTTTATCTTTTGTCTTTTTCAATCTTCATCTTTGGTCTTCTTTACCTTCACTCTTCTTTAGTGCTCGTTTTGAACTTTCTAAATATAAATAGTGTCTTTGTTGAAGCCCATGAAAAAAAAGTCTCTGTTTTGTCCTCTTTGCAATTTGGATATTCCTCTTCACTGAAAGAATAAAGGAATATGTTCTCCAACATCTATAGGAGTTGGAAATGTAGGATAACCTTCAATAACCAATTACCAAATCTCTAGAGCGCAATCTTGATGCATCATCTGCTAATCCATTGTGTCTAGTTGGGTCATTACTTCTTTATCCTCTTATGCCAAATTTGATTGAAATATATGTCTCAACAAAACAAAGGAAATGAATTGCATTCTAGTCAAAATAACTTCTTCTAGAGGATTTCTTTCAAAGATTCATCCTTACTTTACCTGTGTGTCTCTTGTAGGGAATTGTACCATGCTGTTGGGATGGAGATTCAACAAATACACTCAAACCAGTTCATGTGTACTTATATTGGAAAGTTAGGTCCTTTACATGACTTTTTGTGACCATAACAATATTTCATGATTAGATATTTGGTTTGATCATCTCCATAAATATCTCCACGAATCACCCAACAGATCCTATGAGATCTTCATCACAAAATTCTGTCCTATCCTTATCTTTGATTCATATGTAGATTTTTGTGTGGTGTGCATCATTACAATATAATTTAGACATTACTCATGATTCACAATTCACAAATAGGATTTAATCCTTCATACTTTCCCTGAAATATTACTAGTTTTTGAATAATTTGTTTTCACTGGTGCAATCTTCATCTTTTCCTTCTATAGTCTTTGCCTTCAATCTTCTTTAGCTATGATGTTACTCTTTATCTTTTTTCTTTTTCAATCTTCATCTTTGGTCTTCTTTACCTTCAATCTTATTTAGTGCTCGCTTTGAATATGCTAAATATAAATAGTGTCTTTGTTGAAGCCCATGCAAAAAAAGTCACCATCCATCAGAATATAAGTTTCTAAACCTATATAACCGCTAGTGCTATAGGAAAATTTTTCTTGTACATGGTTCATCAACAATTTTCGACAAAATTTTTCTCTTTTTCTACATCATTACCAATCACCATCCTGGGTTTTCTTTTGTTCACTTCTAAACACATCTTGGATTTCCCTCAAACATTATGTAACCATTTTTCTTTTATCCTCTTCCTTTTCTGTGATAACCAAGGCTTCATCCTCTACTTCTTCCAATGAATCAAACCCACAATATTGGTTACATTTCTAATTGGTTCTAATGAAGTTTTTATTTGTAATTTTGGTAATCACACTTGATGTTTTTTGTATTTATTCACACATATATGCACTTTTAATGGCATCTTTTCGTGGTCTAATCACAATTTTACATGTTTCTCAGGGTATAAAATCATCCTCAGGTGTAAATCTACATTTTGGCTACTTGTTTCGTGTGTTTTAACACAGATTGGAGGTATGATATTTTAACCCAAAACAAACATTTAGTGTAGTTTGGAAATGTTTTTTTTATCTCTAGGCTTCACATTCTTCTTACAAATTATAGGCTGCATAGGGATCCTCCTCATGCTTAGCAAGCACTAACCTACATTCTCCAATTACTTTTTAACTCTTCTAATTTCTAGTGTTAAATATTCTAGAGTTGATATTTGAAACTGGATGATCTAGATTATGGTTATTATGTAGACGTAGTGAGTCATGTGATTTCTTCTCTATTGAGAGTTGAATAATGTCAAATAATCCAACTCCATTTCACACAAACGCATCCTCATTTCGTTGCTATGCATCATCTTAATAAAAAAATTTCTTCCACTCTAAAAATTGTAGACTATTTTATACAAAGACCAACCGTTTTGTCCTCTTTCCAATTGGGATATTCCTCTTCATTGAAATAATAAAGGAATATGTTCTCCAACATCTAGAGGAGTTGGCGATGTAGGATAACCTTCAATAAAAAATTACCAAATCTCTAGATCTCAATCTCCATGCATCATCTACCAATCCACTGTGTCTAGTTGGGTCATTACTTCTTTATCCTCTTATGCCAAATTTCATTGAAATATATGTCTCAAAAAAGCAAAGGAAATGAATTGCATTCTAGTCAAAATGACTTCTTCTGGAAGATTTCTTTCAAAGATTCATCCTTACTTTACCTGCGTGTCTCTTGTAGGGAATTGTACCATGTTGTTGGAATGGAGATTCAACAACTACACTCAAACTAGTTCATGTGTACTTATATTGTACAGTTAGGAAATTCTATTTGATCAACTAGTTCATGTGTACTTATATTGTATAGTTAGGTACTTTACATGAATTTTGATGACCATAACAATATTTCATGATTATATATTTGGTTTAATCATCTCCATAAATGTCTCCACGAATCACCCAATAGATCCTATGAGATCTTCATCACAAAATTCTGTCCTATCCTTATCTTTGATTCATATGTAGATCTTTGTGTGGTGTGAATCATTACACTATAATTTAGACAGTATTCATGATTCACAATTCACAAATAGGAGTTAATCCTTCATAATCTCCCTGAAAGATTACTATTTTTTAACTAATTTGTTTTCACTGATCCAATCTTCATCTTTTTCTTCTATAGTATTTTCCTTCAATCTTCTTTAGGTATGTTGTTCCTCTTTATCTTTTGTCTTTTTCAATCTTCATTTTTGGTCTTCTTTACCTTCAATATTCTTTAGTGTTCATTTTGAACGTGCTAAATATAAATAGTGTATTTTTTGAAGCCCATGCAAAAAAAGTCACCATCCATTGGAATATATGGTTTCCAACCTCTATAACTGCTAGTGCTATAGGAAACTTTTTCGTGTACATGGTTCATCAAAAAAATTTGACAAACATTTTTCTCTTCTACTGCATCACAAATCATTTAAATTCCTTTCTATAGATTAAAATCTACTTCACGACTTAACATGTATCTGACATAATGATTTTTAACATGCTTCTTGTCTCCTATCAATGTGAAACATATATCTTTAATAATTAGATGAATATGATCCTTTTCTGTGATAACCAAGGCTTCATCCTCTACTTCTTCCAATGAATCAAAGACACGGTATTGGTTACATTTCTAATTGGTGCTAATGGACCTGCTAAACAATTAATCTGTAAGAGGGTTAACTTTGCAAGTACATCTACAGACTGTATGCCATTTAACATAGAAGGATTGGTGAATCCTGTTAAAATGACTCCACGAAAATGCTTTATTTTCAGAGCCCAGAGAGAACCATCGATTACAACATGGATAGAAGCTTGGAGTGGTTTTTTGTACCCGTTCAAACAAAATTTAATATTATGAGAACAAACATGGAGATTCATTAATTTTAGTAAAATAAATACTAAAACAAGTCTAAGATCAAGAAATACCTAACTAGCTCTATGTGAAGAAGGGAGACACCTGAGAGTGAGAAGAGGACAGAGCAAGTAGAAAAAAGTGACCAAAACACTTATTTTTCATTCCCTAGAGTCCAAAAAGAGATCTAAGCACTGTGGAATCATAATTCACACCACATAACAGCAATAGAACAAATCAAAATCACAAGCAACTAGAGCAGTAAACTGTCATTTTTTTCAATCATAAACAATCTTTTATTTTTAAGTATTTCCTATAGAATCCCTTTGGGTGGGGATGAGGTGCATTCTAGCTTATGTTTCCCAAACTATGTTGTAATTCATCCTAGCGCTAGATAAAATTTTGAAACCTACTGCTTAATGAAATGTAAACTGTCTATAAAAGAAATGTAACTAATTCATTCTAATTAGAGTGCCATTCTTATGAAAATTTTGTTATGTTTTTGGAAGGGAGTTGTTGACCAAAACATTTTTTTCATAAAGTGTATTGGGAGTTAGAGCACAACCACTTATGTCTGAAATGTAGGATAATATAATATTAATGCCAATTTTTGTTCCAAAAAATAGGTACCACATTTACTATTGAGAAATCAGTATCTATTTACTATTCAGAAATCAATATCTATATTTAATCCAATATGATGAAAAGAGAAGAAAAAATAGCATTACCATCTCATAATGGTTTCCATTCTCTATAACTGGAAATTAGAGGAAGAAGACCACAATGATACCTTTATCATCTTAGACTGCATTCAACCATACTCCATGGCTTTGTCATGGGAAACTAAGAACATATCTGAGGTTGTTTGTTCTATGTATTTTCTCTGAGTAAAAATTAACATTGTTAAGATAATACCAGGGGCTTCTGAATATTTTTTTGAATCAGAGGTTTCTAATGTATATTGACACAAATATATCTAACTTGAGAAAATCTTGAAGTATGATTCCACTAAAAGCTGATGTATTGCTAGTATGCTTACCATATGCATTGTATCACCATTGATTTGTGAATACAATATTGTCATGATTTGACTTGATATAATAGTACATTGATGCAAATATTGTTGGGTTATATTCATCATTTTCCTTACAAATTATAGCTTAAAAAATTGGACATTATTTTCGTAATATAAATTGAACCTTAAACATGAATAGATTGTGATAGCTCAGTGAACTTTAATTGTGCTCAATTCAAGTATTGGAATTTATATTGAAATTAGAAGTCAATGTAATGTCATTGAGTTTAGTAAATACCAGATATAACAACATTGAAGATTGAGATTCAATTATGTTCGGCCATTTCCTGCTTCAATGGCATATAACTTTATTTGGACATTGTAATTTCTTTTATTCTCATAGCACTGAGAATGTAGGCTAATTTGTTTAACTTTATTTGGAAAATGTAAAAATTAAACTACATATCTATGCATGAGAATATCTGTATTGTTTTTGTGACATGGTTCTATTCACCAGTTTAGTCCTTGCAGACTTCATGTTTACTATGTACCATAAAATTATTCCTTTTATATTTTTAAACTTTATCCTTTGTCTAGGATCTTGGCATCACAGAGATGTGTTCTTTTAATGCATTTATTTTGCTGGAAAAAATCATCTTTATTGTTTCCTGATTTCATCAATATTCTTTGGAAATTTGTAGATAGGAGCAATAGAAGAATTTGCTAAGGTAATTGAGTTTCTTCAAAGACAATTGCACAATTGCACAGGTAAACTCCAATAAGTGCTTGGAAAGGATGGAAGAAGTAATAGATGTTAACAATTACAAATTGAAATTAAAATGCATTGTATCTGATAACATTGATTGTGTATTAAAAAGCAGTGGTCTGTTTATATTAGATGCATTTTCATATACTGTAGGAGATTTTTTGTTTAATTCATTTGAAATGCTTCTAAATTTTCATTATACTTCAAATCAATTTCAAAATGGATTAATAGAACATTTTCTATTTTGGTTAAAAAACAACGATGTTGAAGTAGTAGAGTCGTGTCAATATGAACTAGCATCTAATTTTTTGTACAAGTTACATAGAATAATTGATATATTGATACATATATTCGTAAAATTCATTGTTCTGCATCAACAAATATAAAGGAATATGAACGAGGGCTATGGGGGGGTACATTTTACATACGTTGGTTAGCTAAATGGATAAATACATCATCTGGAATTTGGTTATTAACAAGAAAGAAAATATATTTTCTTTTTAATCAACATGAAAATACTATTCCATATTGCGTTCTCTTCCATGATGCAAATCCTGTTAGTGGTCATTATGAACCATTTCTTTACCAAAAGTTCCTAATATGAATTTCTGAACAATCTAGTATCTATTTTTCATCTATTTGCAAAGATATTCAAAACCATTAGATGCATATTGTACGTAATATGCTTTTAGATGAATTAACGATGGAAAAACAAACAACATCTTTGATGCAATTTTCTATATAGTAGCAACAAAATTCGATGCACAATGTTTACGAATTTACATTGTCGAATCTTTTTGCATTGCACTTATGCATAGCAATAAAAAAGCATTGGATTGTTTAGAACATTATCTAATAGTTGATGTGATACAATATACAATGAATAAGAGCTGGCAACAATATCTCATAAATATGGCAATGCCATATGAAAAGGGGCAAATATAGGGTGGACCATTCTATTTGTAATGGATATCTATCATATTCAAAGTGAACATCCAGTTGTGGTCCTCCGTAACTAGTAAATTTGTCAATTATAGTTCTTTTCATTCGAGATGCAATCGTGTTGTTAATATCATGTCATTCAAAAAAGATACATTACACATCCATTATGAGCCAATGATACAAAAAAAATATGATCATGATAACATTTTGCAATATGCTATAGTAACAAAATCTACAAATGCTAATGAAAAATTTGACATGCATTCTCAACTACATTTCAACAATGATGTTGAATTTGAGATATCATCTTATTTACAACAAGTGTGTCCAACTAAGTTCTATAAGCTTAATTATCACAGAATGAAGCAATTCATACATACAAGAGGCAAATCTAGTGATATGAAGCAATTCATATATACAAGAGGAAAATGCAATGACATATGCAATAATGATAACATATTGCCTCAAAAGCGTCTACTAGAAACAAAACAGTCTATTTCTGAGATAGGATTTGATTCACAAGATATCATTCCAACTAAGTGTCCTAGACTTAGTTATCACAAAATAAAAAAATTCATACGTACAAGAGGCAAATGAAATTACATATGCAACAATCAAAATATATTTCTTCATAAGCATATATTAGAAACAAAGCAATCTATTTATGAGATACTATCTAATTCACAAGATAATAGTCCAACTAAGTGTCATAGGCTTAGTTATCACAAAACAAAAAAATACATGCGTACAAGAAGTATATGCAATGAAATATCCATTAATGTTTCTGAAGTCAACATACATGACGAAAATATGCAAATTGCATACAAAAAAACATATTCTAATGAGAAAACACGAATGACATTTCTTGGATTAAAAAAAAGACTTTTCAATGTCGGAAACGATAAAAAAGGTATAATAAGCAAACAAATTCGTCGAAGCAAAAATGATGCAAAATACATCTTTATGAAACAAGTCCAAGACACAGCTAGAGATACATGTGCAGTTTGCACCAAATTGCATTTTGACTAAAATATGACATGCTTCATTACAGATTTGCAAGAAAAGCATATGAATTTGACATTGAACAATAGGACCTTTAGAAGTGAAAACATATGTGTTGCTTGCAAAAGTGCACTTCAAAATGGAAAGCTTCCACAATTTGAAACATCTGAATAAATAAGACGTAACACTCCATTACCAACTATAAAAGTTCTTTCAGATTTATAAGAAAGACTTGTGTCACTAAGAATTTAATTTTCACAAATTAGACAATGGGCATATAAGTGATCACAAATTTTCTTAATAGGATCAATTATCAATGTACCAGTTCATATGTACATTATGCAAAAAACATTGCCACAATATCTAAGTGATATGATGGAAATTTCCGTTGCACTGAAAAGATGATTGCAATACAAAAATGCATATCAAACAGGTAAAGTGCGTCCAATTATTGTCATGAAAGCGTTGAATGAATTATGTTCTAGAAGTCTATATAAGGTTGAGAACATTTGTGTAAATGAGAATTGGACCCATATTTTATAATAAAATAATTAAAAAATCATACAAAATGCAAATAGTGATAGTGGAAGTGATAAAAATAGTGATGCAAACAATGAACCACCTAATGAAACATTTATACATAGATTAATAGAGTCACAACACATATATGATTTTCAAGACAAGGTTATTGAACTTTCACTTGCTGAAGGACAACGACCACTTAGGATTTTCAAGGACAAACATGTAGAATAAATGAACTTTCCAACATTATTCTATTGTGATGCACGTGATGATGACATCAAAAATAGATTTAGCTACCAAAAAATAGTACAATGGGAATTGTTACAAGCAAGTGGTGACTTCTCATATCACACAACAAATTTGTTTTTCAAGACAATGCGAATAATTATTGATAAAGTACTCTCTTGCATATGGGTACGAATAAGAAAAGGACAACTAAGAGGAAGAAAAATATTAGCAAAAGATGTCAAGTGTCGAGAAAATTTGGAAAATTTATTGAAATATGATATTGGATTAATAGATTTCAGAAACATTCGCATCTCTCCTTATCATTTGGAAAAAAAAGCATATTTGCAATGATACGGAAATTGGGACCTCCAACTTTCTTTGTGACATTTACAAGTGTAGAACATCGATGGAAACCATTAGTAGATACATTGGTCACATTGTTTAAAAATAAAGCAAGTAAAAATGATACTGATACATTAGAAGATGATGACATTGACTATCTTATAAGAAAATATCCAGTCACATATAGTCAGTAGTATAGACACAAAATTAATGTTGTAAAACGAATGGTATGTCATGATAGTACATTTTTCGAGAAAATATCTTACTACTATTTGATAACAGAGTTTCAAAATAGAGGTAATGAACATGAACATGGACTGTTATGGATAGAAAATGCTCCAATATATGGAAATAAAAGCAATCAAGATATTGAAAACTTTCTCGATAATTACATAACTTGTGATACAGACCATTTGGAGCCAGATATTGCTAAATTCCATTAACATCACCAAACAAGAAGTTGTAAAAAGTGAAAAAATTCAAATTTTAGATTCAAATTCCCCATGCCACCAATGAAATCAAGAATGATCATTGAACCGATTAGTGTAGATAATAAAAAAATCATAGAAAAATCATTATCACTTCTAGCATTCTTGGAACAAACAAATTACAATGATTCAATGACCCATGACAAATTCTTGATAGAAATAGGAGTAGAAGAAGATGAGTATATACAACTATTACAATGTACAATAAAACAACCAACAATTTTTTTGAAACAAAAACCTTCTCACATTTGGAACAATAGTTTTGCAAAGGATATGCCTGCTATATGGAATGCAAATACAGATGCACAATTTGTGCTAAATTCATATGTTGCAGCATCATATTGTAGTTCATATATGACCAAAATTGACAAGTCCATGACAAATGCATTTAGAAGGATACACAAAGAGCATGAGAGAAATGAAATTGATGTTATGCAAATGATACGTAAACTTGGAAATACATTACTTAATCTGCAACAAATGACACCTAAACAAGCAGTGCATATAGCACTTTCATTGCCATTGAGTTGTATTTCAAGAGAATGTATATTCATAAATACATCTCCAGTTGATGAACGCACATTTATGCTTAAACCACCTATTCTCTTGAAACAAGAACCTGATGATTCAGAAGATGTGATGTGTCATTCCATTAATGATTACTACATCAGACGCCCATGCTCCATTAGCAAAATTTGCCTTGCATAATTTGTACCAAATTACAAGAAAGATGGCACACACATATCAAAAATGAAAAAACCAAATGTTATATGCTTTGTCAAATATAAAAAATACAAAGATGTTAAAAACTTTTGGAGAGAGGAATTATTTTTATATGTTCCATTTGAAAAATGTGAAAAAAAATTGAAACAAGATTACCCTACATGGCAAGCTACATATACATTAGATGAAAAAAAATTCACACCAATGAAGCTAAATTTACATATAACATCAATCCAACATGGGGTGATTTAGAGACTGTAACAAATGAACTAAATAGTTCTATGAATACCAATAAGATAAATATGTGAAACAAAGAAAATAGTTCTCATTGTGAAGAATATGATTTGCAATCAGACTTGCAATTTCCAATAGAATTTGAGATGAAAAAAGAATCAATCTTGGATTTCAAATAACTGCTCATCCATTTTTAATGGAAAACAATGAGTATTACAAACTTAGAATAATGTTGAATAGAGAGAAGTAAGAAATTGTAAAATATATTGGAATAAAAAAAAAGAAGAAATGTCAATGAACCAACTTACCTATTTACTACAGGTGGATAGGGGTTGGCAAAACACTGATAGCGAAAGAAATTTTCCAAATTCTTATACAAATATTGATTCACAGAACACAACTGGTCCTATGAAACCAAAGGGTCTAATATTAGCATATACAGGAAAAGCTGCATATAATGCAGGTGGAACAAAAATATATTTTGCATTGCTAATTCCTTTTAACAAGTCTCAATTATTGCCACTTAGCAAAGAAGTATTAGACAACTTATCAAATCTATATCAAGAACTGCAACTAGCTTTCATAGATGAAGCCTCTATGATTGGTAGTCGGTTCTTATATTCTATTGACAATAGACTCGGAAACATAAAACATGTCCAAACCAAATAATTTGGAAACATTGACATGATATTTTGTGGTGATTTCTACCAAGCGCAACCTATTCAAGACTTGCTAATTTTTGAACCAAGAATAAAAAATCAAACAATAACACATGATTTCTGGAAGGATAATGTCAAGTGCTTCCAATTGCATATGGATATGCGACAAACGGATGAAAAAATTATATCAATTTTAAATAGAATGCGAACAAATAGTCAAACATGTGATTATATAACATATATTAATACAACTTTCATGCACCCTATAGAAAATGATCCAACATTTCCTTATTTATTTTACAAAAACAAAGACGTTGCAATGCATAACAAGAAAATTTTAACACTCATGCCTAGTAATGAAATTTTAATCAATGCAATTGACGAAGATGAAGAGAACAATGGAAATGTTCCAAGGCATCAACATAAAACTAATTTTCCTTCACAACTTGTGATAAAGTTGAACATGCTAATTCAAATGTATGCTTGCAATTATGATGCACAAGATGGACTAGTAAATGGTGCATATGGAATAGTCAAATCATATACTCATATAGATAAAGTTGATGTTCTATGGATTAAGTTTCATGACCCTAATATTGGTCATCGACAATCTATAAAACTAGCTTATTTGTATACTTCAGACATAGCACATGATTGGATCCCAATATTACGAATATCAAAAGCAATGCCTATTTAACCAAACATGGCTCATTTGAAGATACAGAAACAATTCCAAATTCAACTTGCATGTGCACGCACAATACATAGGTCACAGGGTTTAACCTTGGATAGACTTGCATTTGACCCTATTGGAATACAAGTGCATGGACTAGTGTACACAACTATATCATGTGTAAGAAACATAGAGTTGTTGTGTTTGCTAAATGCTTTGACAAACAACAATTTCAAGGTTAAGCAAAAAGTAAATTGTGAAATGCAATGTTTGCAAAGCACTGCAAAATGGAAATTAGAATATGATTATTCATCAATACAATCATTGTGATCCATCTCCATTCTTTCACTAAACACTCGTAATCTTCATGCACATCTTAGTGAGATATGAAGTGATTATGACACAATGCAATCTGACATCTTATGCTTACAAGAAACACATATGTCCATGTCTATGCAAAATGAGTACTTCGAAAATTTCAATTGCATCTCAAGTTGCATTAAGCATGGACTAATGATACTAATAAAAAAAAATATAACTATACTTGAACACATCCACTTTGAAGAGCATCTTGTAGAAGCATTGTTGGCAAAAATAATAGTTCATGGATCACAAATTGCAATTCTCAATAGATATGCATCACTACATGCAAATTTGAACAATATTTTGAATGTCATTGCAAAAGCTTTATGTCATCTAGATTTAAAGAATATCACAATTATATTGGGGGACTTCAATATTGATATGTTACAATGCAATCAGAAAACAAATGAGTTGGAAAGCTACATGAACAATTACAATCTCCATTTTCTAATAAAAAAAACTAATAACATGCATAAATCATTCATTGACCATGTATGGTCAAATGTAACTACTATACAATACATAATTTTCATATTAGATACATATTGGTCTGATCATGATACAATATCTCTTGCCCTTCAGCTATGATGTATATATGAAACATGTTACAAAATTGAAAATTTTGAACGCATATTCTACCAATAAAACCCTTTTCAATTGAACAAAAACGGATGAGAAAAAAGATCAACAACATGGAACATGAAAGAAGAAAGTATGTACTTCTTGCTTTTTCTTTTATATGGTTTTTATATTCTTGTTCACTTTTTCCTTTTATATGGTTTTTGAAATTGAACTAAATATATGTTATAATTTTATAACAATAAGGGAGTTGATAAAAAATCAAAAGAACAAACAAGCCAAAAAATTCAAGAACAAGGAAAAAGTCAAAAAAGTCAAGAACAAGGAAAACTGATTAACCACACCAAAGAGAATATTGAACAAGAAGCTACCAAAGATTATGACCATAATCATGCTCATCATTTTTTATTTCAATTTTTCTAGTTACAAATTACTTATATTCATGCAATTAAAATATTTTGTATAGCTATTTAGAATAGTAATTGCATAATTGCAACAGGATAACTACTCAAAATATATAAAACATAAGTCAAGTAGAGGATGCAAGCCAATCACAAAGTTTAAAGACATATGTTTATGAAAACTATGCAAATATGCCCAGATTCTGAATTTACAATGTTAATTCTCATTATATGTTCACTGTATTTTTACAATTGACTAATATACATATGTACAACTAAATCTATATAAATTAGAAAATGTTGGACAAGTAAAAAAAGAACTAGTAGCTAGTCCCTTCAGGCAACTGAACAACAATATATGTATAGGTTAATTATCATAAACACTTCATTTATTGCTTATGCAAAATATAGATGATAATATTACAATATATGTATACTTTACTTATCATAAACTCTTCATTTATTGCTTTTGAAATATGCAATTACTATTTTTAGTACAATTCAAATAGAATAAACAAGAGGAGAATCAAGCATCTTACAAAATGATGCAGTAAAAAAGTATGCATATGCAGTGAAAAGGTATGCATATGCAATCTTATACTGTAATATATTTATAGTTCTACAATTTATAAAAAAACATAGAATTATAGAAATGTTTATACAAGTATCTAAATAAACAATTTATATAGGCAAAAGCAACTACCTCCAGTTAAAGTATCAATTGAAGACTTGAACAATCGTATTATTGGACAATTATTTGTTGGAGACATAATGGTCATATATAGCACATTGCTTGACAAATCAAACAAAGCCCGTTGAATATTACGGGCTGATTTCACAGATGAGAAAGGAATGATGACAGTAACATTAAGTATACCTGCACACTTAATTGAACAACATGAACATAAAATTATACAAGGCATGAGTATATCTATTACAAATTTTAGAATACTGCCTAAAATATTTTATGATCATGGTGATTGTGATAAAATAATTTTACTGAATGAATCAAGTATCAGAGACATTGTGCCTGAAGTTTGTAAATAATATTGTTTCAATCCAGATACAACCATTAAGCAGTTTGCAGAAAAACAGAAATGTACCCATGGTACAATTGGTGCAGCTGTTACACTTTCCAAGAGAGTTGGATGGTACTACATATTGCATATCAAAGTTGGAGATTCTGAAAATGAATGTGCAACAATATGTATTTGCATACCACTTATTCTTAATTTTTAATAAATAATATGTATTAATTCAATATATAACTATTCTAATTTGTCTCTTGCAGTTGCAATTGTTTGATACATATGAAAAATACTTTATTTCAATGGAACAACAATTGCAAAAAGGAAAATTTCCACTTATCCTTTTCAAAAATATAACAAAAAGGACATATGTAAAATAAAAAATATTTCGAACAACACAATCAACTTTCATAACTGAACTTAACACGGGTGCAGTTAAGAATCTTGGAAAACTAACGACATCTAATCATGATATAAGTATATCAATAATGATCTTTTTGCTAATTTTGAATTTCATATGTAATATTGTACATTAACATTTGAATATTTTATAAACATGTTGAAGGTATGCTAAAGGCATCAAATTCTTACTCAACTCCATTCGAGCCTGTTTGTGCTATATGCAATTCTGTGATCAGTTCATCCATACTGATTAGCAATGGAACAATTTTTTTTTCAAAATGCAATAATAATTTCCCTTTCATATACAAACATTGTATAAACGCCACAATATAATCTATCACAAAAAACATTGTCCATTGCACTATCAGGGAACCATTAGTACATGATTTACTTCCTCATTTAAAACCCATGTCATCTGAACAATATTTGCAAGAAAAGGAAACCATTGTCTACATGCTATGCGATCTCAAAATTCACAGCAAGTTTGTATTGAATGAAGATAATGAACTGTTACATGTCAGCTGACAAATGAAAGGTACATTAACATCTTGACTCAACATCTCTTCTTTCGAAAATGTCCTCTGCTCAATTAATAATGTTATGATTTTCATTTTAACTAATTCATTGTTACACAGATGACAAAGACAAGCGACATCGCAACTATTGGAATCTAATCTGTTTCTTTATATTATGGTCTTACTCCAATAGAAATATTTAATTTTCAATTTATGTACATTTATCAGGAAAATGTAATTAGTACACAATACTATACTCTTGTACAATATTTTATTATTATTGTATTTTTGCATAATTTTTCTCATTATCATTATGTTCAATGAACTGGATTAAGGACAATTTTCCAATTTTCTTGTCTAAACTCAACTCAATTACTGTTTCCTCCTTTTTTTTAATATTTGAAAATTGAATTTAATTATGAACTAGGTACTTTATCATTATCACTGAATTATTTACACATTAATTTGATCTCTAACAATGCTTTGAAAACTTGATAGTTTTTGTCATCTTTAAATGGAACTGTTCTATATTTTTCCTGTTTTTACTCATAATTTTTACAAGTGTTACTCTGAAAGCCTGAAATTCATTATTCTAATTTTGAGCATTTAGTCCTCTTTTATCAATATGCAATAAGTCAATATCCTATACATTATGAATACTTCTCTTTTATATCCAATAATATCAAAGTATCCCACTCATGGTGCAATATCAATGGCTTTTGATAATAATATGCCTGCCAACATGAAGACATGAGTAGTAAGACATGGGAAGTTGCTATATCTATGCATAGAAAAAGCCTTACAGCATTAAGAGTAGGTCTCTGGATATGGCATATTCTTCTGCTTCAATTGAAAGAGCCATAAGAATAAATGGTATGAGTACACTCCTGAACTGGTTCATTCAAAATGATTTACAAATAGAGTTCACTACAATATGCATTTACTAATGCTTATTCCATTTTTCCATTGTTTTAGGAACAAAAAATGAAAAAGGAATACTAGAATATGTCCTAGCTTGTCAATTAAAAGATCTATAAGGATACATGGTATCAGTACATTCCTGAACTGGTCGATTCAAAATGGTTTCTTAAGCATCAACAGTTATCAAGATAGGTGGGCGAGTTTAGATCCTACTAACTTAATCTTTAGAGGCTATTGATTATTCCTCAGATTCAAATCTTGGTGCTTTTATTATATCATACCTTACTTAAAATTGAAGACATGTACTTGGGAGTATTAGGAGTTCTATTTTAAAGCCTTATTATATTCTCCATATTTGTACCAAATTAGATACTTTTGTTATTGATCCATCTCTGTTCTTTCTTCTCCGTTCTCCTTAATATTATTGCATAATCAAGTGAGGCAATTATCAATGCTTCATTCACCCCTTTTCTTCATTGTTGGATGACTCTGCAACTATTATTGTGATTTCTTCCTATTTCATGTGATGTGAAGTTAAAGAGTTTAGTTCTCCCATGATATTTTAGAATGTTGGTGGGTTCCCCTCAATATTATTGCATAATCAAGTGAGGCAATTATCAATGCTTCATTCACCCCTTTGCTTCATTGTTGGATGACTTTACAACTATTGTTGTGATTTCTTCCTATTTCATGTGATGTGAAGTTAAAGAGTCTTGCTCCTCCCATGATATTTGAGAATTTTGGTGCGTTCCCCATTTGTATTTGAATTTGTTCATTCTATAATCATTAGCAATAAATATTTCACAAATACGCTTTTGGTAACAAACTCCATGTCCAAGTGCATAATAAATTATATATTTTTGTAAAATTTTAATTGTTCCCCATCTATCTAGGAATTTGTTCATTCTACAAACCTACAGCAATAAAGATCTATCAAATACTCTTTTGGCATCCATTTCCATGTCAAAGTGTCTAAGAAAATATGTATTTTCATATAATATTAATTGTTCTCATTCCATTTTAAAGGGATTTGAATGGTAGGATTCAAATAGCTCTCATTTCCTCTACTTACTTTGTGTCATTCATTATCAACAAAAGTTTAAGTTTACAAGCTATCCTTGAATTTACAATCTATACTTGCAGTTTGTGAGGTTTGATTCTACTCGTTTTCTATCTTGCAATCTATGGGAAAACAAAGCAGCTTTAGGTCAAGTTTCATGAGATTTCCAGGGCTGATTAGTAATTCGAAGTTTCTAGTTTGGATCAAAAAAGGGTTTACCACCATAGAGCGGGGACCCAGAAACAAAGATAATAGATTAGAAAATTCTTGTGTCCCAAGCTGAACTTACGTGCACACAGATTTATAGAATCTCACAAAAAAATGTACAATAAATGACAGCATACCAAGACTTTTATCTAAAGCATTTCGAAAGATTTACACTAATCCATCACATTTCAGGAGATATAACATAAGGAGAGAGCATCTAGCAAACAAAATAACCCTCTTACCCTCTAGTTCCTCTCTAAGCATGTGCCACACATAAATACACTAAATCAACACTTAATTTAATACTTGTGTTTGATTATTAACTAAGTACCTTTGTAGTTTGTACTTAGTGGTATCATCAATTTCAAATTTTGACCTTAGGACAAAATTAGCTTTTAACTTAGCACACAAATTTTGCTAAACTATAGAAAATAATACTAGAATTCTTATGACAATGTGATAAATCTAATAAAATATACATAGAGGTAATGATATTCTCTCCAAATGGTGAGATATATCACACATATGTTATGACATTCTTATTTTAAATTCGACCTTGTGTAGTCAAGCCAATCTAGATTAAAGGTCATGTCTTGTTGAAGAATTGGAGGATTTATCTGTTCTTACTATGGATTTTTTGCTACAGATTTTATACTTGATTTGTGGCATCTTCTTATTAAAATATTATTATGCATAATTGTTCAAGGGTTAATTATATCCTTGAGAAATCTACAAATTTGTAGCACTGTTACTTTGTGTGAAGTTTTCGTTCTGCCTTTTTTGGCCCTATGTTAGGGAAATTTTTTGAATTTGATATAAACATTTGGGACTCCATACAAAAGTGGCTTAAAAACTCATGATTGTGGCCTTAGCATTGTGTTAGCCATCTTGGTTTCTACTCAAATTAGAGGTATCATTGAAGTATTGTATCTAATTCAGTAAGGTATTTTCAACTTGGTTAGGAGATGTAATACCATTACAAACCCGCATCATTTTGGCCCTCTTAGGGCAAAAAATTGTGCACCATTGACATGTACTTTTCTTCAATCTTATGCTTTCCTAAGTGACTATTTTTGACATTTTTGAAGCCTGTGCAAGTATCATTTACCTTATTCCTCGGTAATCTTAATCATTGTGTAGACTTTTTGTGAAGTGTCTCAAATCTGCAGAACTAAGCATTAAGAAAGAGCTGCATCATTCCTTTTATGATATTAATTGTTAAAGTCAATTTATAGATTGTGGGAATTAGTTGAAAGCATGTGGTGTTCCTAGTGTTTTGACTAATTTTACCCTACGAAATAAGTTGCATTATTATAATGTTTGTTCAGAAGACTTGAAAAAGTATTGAAGTCACAAGGTCAAATATTTTGTAAAAAGATCCTATCCATAGCCAAGAAATTAGCATATTAATACACCACCCTCTCCAGAGAAAGCTCTCAGATTTGAAGACCCCTTTCATCCTTGATCAATAAAGAGTTATGATAGAAATCTAACAATAGGGCACATGTACTGGTTGGATCAATTAGTAGCTATTATTGTCATTGCTTCCTATTTCATGTAAGGTGAAGTTGAAGACTCTCGATCAATATTTCATCAATTTTCTTGCATTTAAGAAGCATGGAGATAGTGCAGCATAGCTAGCTTTGCATCAATTTTGGGGTCTTTCCAACAGTTTCTGAGTTACTTCAGCTTGCTGTATCACTAGTTTAGTGTGCAGCAACAAAAAACTATCATCCATTTTAGGCACACTTAGTATTGCAAAATTATCATCCATTTTGAATTTTTTTCCACTGTTTTCTTGATTTTTGTGCATACAAATATCATCTAGTTTTTCAAATTTGACTACATCTAGGATTTCAAATCTGAGTTTATTAGTGTCTTGAAGGATAAAATCAACAAAATAAAATTTCTATCCAACATTATTTTTTACACATAAATAGGTTTTCATAATTACCCTTTTGTAGTGGTTTGTGTGCCAATTTATACCAAGTATTTAGTGCACCAATTTTAGGCTCTTTCTAATTGATTTCAGCTTGCTGTCTCACACTAATTTAGTGTAAAACAACAAAAAATTATCATCCATTTTAGGATATATGAAAATCTTATGGATCTATATTGCACACGTGGCCAATGAAACCCAATTTTCGACATCTAATTAAACTTGGCACTCGTACAAACCCTTTCATCTCCATTTGCTAAAGAAATTCCAGATTTGGGTAATCTTGCTAAAGTGACATGCTGACTGCATTTTACACCATTTAGCACCAAACCATTTTTTCAACACAATATACCACTCATATGATGAATGCTCTAATTCTATATTTTTTCACCCATATTTCCCATGCTTCACGTTATTCTCTGAATTTGTTCAAACGGATAATATATGGCTTCCCTGGTAAGAGCTAGTAGTGGATTTGAAACACAGAAAATGATAGCTACGTAGTGAATCACTAATGGAAGGAATTTGATCTCTCTTTAAATGATTTTTTATCTTTTAACCTACCCTTGCAACTCCAGGTATGTATAGCATATTAACCACTGCTCGTAGTTTACATTGTACAAGCTTCGTTTGCAAGCAACATGCACCAGTAAATAGTTACATGCATTAATGTCACAAGTACTACTTTTATTGATATTTCAGATGAAATTGGTGAGGGTATAGTGTTCTAGGGGATGTGAGTATTGGTTGTTTAATATATTTTAAAATATGTATTGTTTTCATTTACAAAATGTGTCAATGGGATACCCATCGGGGTGAGGTGCTGGTCTGTGGGGTTTTTGGTGCACTATGGTTCCAGACTGGTGTGGGGAGGCTATTTTGATTGGGATTCTGGCTATAATAGTGAGAAAATATTGCTGCCATTTTTAGGACATGGTGAGAATAATTATAGGCGCTCAAATGCAAAATCATGGAAATAAGCTCCTGATACACAGGACAACCAAGCTTCCTGATTCAAAATATTCCTCGATTGAGTCCAAATGGAAAATATTGTGGCATAATTAGATTGATTCCTTCGTTATTTCACATCCTTGTAAAGACTTTTGTTTGCAATTCTATTTTTGGTGGTGGCATTGCACATGATGTTGTTGCTGTTGTTGTTATCATGTGTAGTATGGATTGGTGATGGTCATTAGTTTCATTGGTCAGTAAAGTTTCAGGTTGGCTGTAGAAGGATATTTGTCTACTATTTCTTCTGTCAACTTTCTTTGCCACCCTATTTTTTCCAGTCTGTTAATTTTTTTCCGATAGTAGGAAACTGCTTCTAATACAATCATCTCTGACATGATATACTGGTGATGTGTTTATAAATATGAATAGCTATTACAATTGGATGAGACATGAGTGCTAAGTCTTAGATTCTCGAGACATTTATATGTCACCGCATAGTATTTAGGCTATTTATATCATCAGGTGGCAGCAAATCTTTATGGCATAAGAATAATTATCTGACAATCATATGCACAATCCATTTTCGGACATTGGAAGGAGTAGATGTCATTAAAGAATAAAGGATGTTTTATTTATAGAGTTTCTGATCAATTGATACAACTTCCTTGATAAGTGACATTCCTTAGTGGGAAAACCCTTATCGCTGTGGAAAAATCCCTTGATTTTAACTACCTAATGCATGGTTGGCTCTGGGACTTTTCATGAGCTGGAAAATTAAGTGTGGTGGTTTTGGCATTTACTATTGAGAGTTTTGTTATTAAAGTTTCTCAATTTAGGGATCTTTGTAGTATGGAAAAGGTATGTAGCATCCTGTCATCTGACACCTCAGGCCATGAAACACTTATTACTGCTATGTTTCCAGTGAAAAGGGCCCCTATGGATGACCCACATACTGAGATGCACTTGCACTATGATCGCTAGCCTAGAAGCAACTAAATTATCCTTGATAACTCATGCTCACTTGTTCAAGCTAACATTTCCAGCAAATGAATAAAGGTTGTTATGCCCAGAGGCCCTTTTCCTTCACCAAGGTGATTACCACACATGTTATATCAATATATTCACTGCAAGAAAATAGTTATATCAAAATACCCGCTGCAACTTATTTTATCTTTGAATGGCATCTGTTGTGATATAGAAAAATGGTTTGGGAACTGAGACTGCTTCTGATCTTCAGTAACTAGTGACTTGCACGAACAACAACTACAACATTGAGAACATGAGCATAGAATCAAAGAAACTATTGCCATCTAACAAAATATACATCCAGACATACAAAATCCTTTATGTGTACCTCTGAATTAAAGTAGTTTACCTAACCAGTGGCTTGAAGGAACAACAAAAACAACAACAAGAGCAGGGAATATTTAGAGCCCTTATATTTACCTCTGAATTAAATTAGTTTACCTGTTTTATATGTATTATTTGATATAACCTGCATACTTACTTACTTTATATATTAATACAACTATTCACCTATTAAAAAATGTTCTAGGAATTGTTAAACAGAATGCACAGAGCAACAATTATTTTAGAAAAAATGACTCCAATACTCTAAAATATATGTTTCTCAATAAAAAAAACAGACGAGAAAGTGATGGAAACACCTTTGCAACGGCCCTTTCACTCATCAACGGAGGCCCATAAGGATACTTAACCTTCCAATACATGTAATTTATTCAGAAAGCATTTAATTTACTTTTTTTGTTTTTGACATGTAAATGGTGTGTTGAAAGGACTCCTGGAACTGCTCTTCCTAACTTTAAATACTTTAGTGAAGCTCGCATTAATGCACATAGCATAATACAGATGACTACAAAGATAACAACAGTAGATTCTGATGAAAAAAATGCATAGGTGCTGGACAAAAGTATGTGAAGATAAAATTGTCTCCAAAAACAAAAGAGAGAGTGATGGAAACACCTTTGCAACGACCCTATCACTCATCAACGGAGGCCTGTAAGGATAATTAACCTTCCAATACATGTAATTTATTCAGAAAGAATTTAATTTACTTTTTTTTTTGACATGTAATTGGTGTGTTGACAGGACTCTTGGAACTGCTCTTCCTAACATTAAATACTTTACTGAAACTTGCATTACTGCACATAGCATAATATAGATGATTGAGAAAGTACTAGCAATAGATTCTAATGACAAAAATGGGTAGGTGCTGGAAAAAAGTATGTGAAGAGATCATTTTCAAAAATGTTGAATTTTTATACCCATTCGCACCCCACAAAGATTTTCCATAACTTGTGTCTCACGGTTCCTGGCAGCCAAACTATGGCTCTAGTTGAGAGTATCCTATTTGCAACCAACACACATAATTCTATCAGTCAATTTCCGGAGGGATATGACACTCAGGTATATAAATACTTTTTCCTCCCTTGATCTGGGGTAGTACAACCTGTTTATGCATGTCTTAGGAAATATGACTCTGTGTTTTTTATTAATGAAAATAAGTGATTTTCCAGCCATTTGATTTTTAGGCCCTTTTATGTTATTTTTTGTTACAATTTTTTTTATTAGTTATTTACACATTTATTTACTATCACTCTCATGGATGGAGGGGAAAGATGTTGAGTTTTCACCCTAACTTTATTTTTTGGCAAATAGTGTCATTTTCTACTGAAACTAAAAGAGAACTATAACTGGTCGCATCATCTAGTTGATTTAAAAAAAATTAGTTCTCTGATGTATACACATTTTATAATATATAAAATGGAGTTATGTCTAGAGACATGTGCATGAATTAGAAAAGGGTATTATAATTTAGTTGTTCGTTTGTGCTATTGGGTATGACTTATACCCGTTCAAACCCCACACAAAGATTTTCCATAACTTGTGTCTCACAGTTCTTGGTAGCCAAACTATGGCTCTAGTTACGAGTATCCTATTTTGCAACCAACACACACAATTTTATTAGTCAATTGTTGGAGAGATATGACACTCAGGTATATATACATACTTTTTCCTCCCTTGATTTGGGGCAATGCAACCTGTTTATGCATATGTCCTAGGAAACATGATCTCAGAGTTTTTTTATTAATGGAATGAAGTGATTTTCCAGCCATTTTATTTTTAGGCCCTGTCATGTTATTTTTGGTTGCAGAAATTGTTAATGGAAGGAGTAATAAGTTTTCAACCTAATTTTCTTTTTTTTAAATAGTGTCATTTGCTAGTGAAACAAGAAGATAAATATAACTAGGTTGGTTTAAAAAAAAAATAGTTCTCTGATGTATACACATTTTTATCAATAGACATTATAAAAGAAATGACATTATAGGAAATAATATATACAATGGAGTTCTGTTAGAGACATGTGCATGAATTAGAAAAGGGTAGTTGTTTGTTTGTGCTAGTGGGTATGACTTATTATTTTTTAATTTCATGCTTCATTTAACCTTTTTGTTCTTTTCTTTATGCACTACAACTTTAACCTTGATGTTCTTCTCTTTATGCTTCATTTAACCATGCTTAAATTTCATACAACACTAAACCTTTGCAGCTATGGAGGTCTTGACATTTGAGGCTGGATGGTTTGATCAACAAGATAATTCTAGTGAGACAAGTTGTTCCAAGCTTGCCAACGAATCCAATGTCATGAGAAAAATCTGTACTGGGTATGACTTATACCCGTTCAGACCCCACACAAAGATTTTCCATAACTTGTGTCTCACAGTTCATGGCAGCCAAAATTTGGCTCTAGTTGCGAGTATCTTGTTTGCAACCAATGCACACAATTTTATCAATCAATTTCCGGAGAGATATGACACTCAGGTATCTATAAATACTTTTTCCTCCATTGATTTGGGGCAGTGCAACCTGTTTATGCATATGTCTTAGGAAACATTATCTCTATGTTTTTTAATAATGGAATGAAGTGATTTTCCAGCCATCTCATTTTTAGGCCCTATTATGTTATTTTTGGTTGCATAAATTGTTAATGGAAGGAGTAATTAGTTTTCACCCTAATTTTCTTTTTGGAAAATAGTGTCATTTTCCGGTGAAACTAGAAGAGAACTATAACTAGATTAGTTTAAAAAAATTTAGTTCTTTGATGTATACACATTTTTATCATTAGACATTATAAAATCAATGCCATTCCAGGAAATAATATATACAATGGAGTTCTGTCTAGAGACATGTGCATGAATTAGAAAAGTGTAGTTGTTCATTTGCGCTAGTGGGTATGACTTTTTTTTTAATTTCATGCTTCATTTAACCTTGCTATTATTCTCTTTATTCACTACAACTTTAACCTTGTTGTTCTTATCTTTATGCTTCATTTAACCATGCTTAAATTTCCTACATCACTACAACTTTGCAGCTATGGAGGTATTGACATTTGAGGCTGGATGGTTTGATCAACAAGATAATTCCAGTGGGACAATTTGTTCCAAGCTTGCCAATGAATCCAATTTCGTGAGAACAATCTGTATGTTTACTTTCTTCCACCATCTCAGCAAGCTTTAAAGTTTATGCATTGTTGCCCCTCTCATAGTCTACAAATTACAATCCAGCCAAATACCTATAGCTATAGAATATGTTATCAAAATCCATTCTTCAACATACATGCTCAAGCCTTCATATTCTCTAATTACCAAGCATCTAAGATGCCAAACAATGCTTAGACTAGTAACTGAAACTACTTTATGAAACTTTATTTTTGAAATACACACTTATTTTATCATTTATCAATGTTTATTACTATTAAAACCTTTCTCATAAACCTGTATATTTATGATTTCTGCTCTTTTTATTTTTGTTTCTTATTTACAGAAAATTGCATCAAGTAACATTAAGAGTACATGCCTATTACTTTGGATGCAGAAGTGCCGAAAGAATTCGAAGAAAATCTTCAAAAATACATGTTGAAACAAGCTAGTCTGTCAAAGATCTATTGCAATATTCAGAGAATCCTGTAGGGAAATAGTCTACCAAAATTATTGCCAATCTTGTAAGGAAATAGTCAACAACCAATATTACAAATATGCATTTGTCTCGACATCACACTTTCAGGATGGATAAGAATTAATGGGTTATAACTAGATTCTCTTCTAGAAAAACCAGACTGTGATGATACATGCAATGATGTGTCGATTGTTCAAACGTGGAATACTAAGCTTGCATATGAGTCCCACTAATAGGATATCAGCATATATATTAACTATTACATAAATTTTTGCACTTAAAAGATAAAGCAAGATATTCAACAAACTAATTGCAGAAAGGAAATATACCACTATTCAAAAGTAACATTTTTTCCAAATGTTATCATTTTTAATGA
Organism: Pinus albicaulis; assembly: GCA_034641835.2. NCBI lineage: Eukaryota > Viridiplantae > Streptophyta > Pinopsida > Pinales > Pinaceae > Pinus > Pinus albicaulis. Next base: position 1,019,876,218 of record CM076578.1, read on the forward strand.
TAAAATTCAGTTATCATTTTTCCAAATGTTTTGTTTAAATAATGTTTTGTTCAACCTTGCAATTTTATCTTTATGCTCCTTCCCTCTACTAGTAGGGACTACATCTACAACAATTTATCCCTTGTTTATACTTTACTTATGATGTAAACACATACATGTAACTTCATATCCCCATAATTAACTTGTATTATATACTTTATGGTTTGATATTTTATGCAATGATTTTTATTATATGGGGCATATATTTAAGTATTTTATGACATGGATTTTTTGGACCCTTCCATATTTGTGGTCCAACTTTGAAATTCCACCTGTCCTCACATGGTCTAGCTTGGAGACTTGTGCAAACCCTACCTTTAATGGCCATGATGAAATCTTCATTGATATACAGTTGTCATTGTTTAGGATTTTTTCGTAATTTGTAATGAATATACCTTCGCCCACTCATTTGGTGTTTTTTTTCCTTTAGGGTTTTGTGGATAGAGCTCTGTTATGTTCTACTACCCATTAATTCTGTCATTCCTTATGAATATAAGCAGTGAAATCTTACCCTCTCTCCAACTTGGTTTATTTGCCTTGGAATTTAACAATATTATGTGGTTCCAATGGATGGTTAAATGAAATAACTCTATAAACATTTATGAGTTATTTTTCTGATTTTTCCAAGTGATGTTCCTTTATTCTCGTTGAACTAGTCTTCCTCTATTGTTTTTATTTGTTGTAAGGCTTATTCTCCCCTCGTTTCTTGTTTGTACTAAAAAATGAAGTTACACAACGGGTTTGAGTGGCCAAAGCTTGGCATAACAAGGTTCAATAGTATCTTTTGTTCCAATTTATGCCTACCCTTGTCCTCTAAACTAACAATCCTTTTAATAAATTTTTCATTCTATTTTCTTGCAAGTAAATCTAGAGTACCTTTGGAAATATAAAAACCTCTTCATAATTTATGGTGCCAAAACGGTTTCTTTACTATTTTCCTTATCTCTATTTTAACCAGACACAAGTATGGTTCCCCTCCTCTTTTCCCTTAGGTAATTTTTTGTAACAATTATGATTTTTCTTTTGTTATTAATATTTGGTGTTTTGGTAGAATACTATACACGAGGGTTTTGCACTAATTTCTTCTTTTTTTTCTCTAGTGCATAATATTACTATAAAACTGAATTGAAATTTCAGCCTTCCTATATTCAAGATCATTTTCCATAAATATTTACTCTAGGGAAAATGTTTTTGTTCTCAAAGAGATAATTATCAATGTTCATGGTATACATTATTTTGTGGTGATTTTTAGTCATGTAGGGATTTTAATTCAAACCCTAGATAGAGCCATAAGGTTATAATGACTCTATTAAATGGTTTTTCTATATTTATTCTCTTTTTAATTGACAAATTTATAACTTCATCCTGAAATTCGGGTGTGTCACGACCTTTGGGCACTACTAATTTTTTTGGCTTAAATTATTTTGATAACACAGAATTATAATTTTACTTTAAAACTACAAGATCTGTATAATAGTTATAATAAGTATTGTAACCTTTTTATGCAGGAAGAATCAACACAATATTCCCAGTTTCTAATTTTTTCCTTCAGGTAGTTATTTCGAAACAAAATTCTCATTCTTTCGTTGTTTGAATTATTAGTTATATGATTATCTTACCCATTTAGACTTACGTGTTATTTATTTATCAATTTCACAGTTATAGTCTAGTGCTAATAATTTTGAAACTTTTTCCTTCGGTGGGTCTCAAAATCATTTCCTGTATTTAATGGACTAGGCCTCATTCCTATACATGTTGGCATATTCACATTCCTAGTCCTTTCTTCTGTAAGATGTTGATGCTCTCATGTTTGCGTTGAGAAACATGGAAGATGCAAAGGACCACTTTCCCTGAGGGGCTTTATATTATTATAGAAAATTATTACTTGATCATTTTCTTATAATTATAAGGCCAAAATCTTTAAGTCAAAAGGTGTTCCATTGTAACATTTTTTTGGGTCTTTTAGACCTGATAATTTAGCATAATCTTTTATGATATATATTGTAAACTAAAGTTTGCTCATGGAATATTAAAATGAAATTATAGCTTTCTTGTTATCTTTGCATGTTGTTATTGATCTACTTCCTATTTGTATAGTTTAATATAATTTTCATTATTGAACTATATTAATTTTAATTAATTTTCTCTGTACCAAAACCATACAATTTGGCTATATTCTGAGTTCAATCTACCCTTATTGTATAATAGTTATTTTTCTTAATTATATTAGATAAAGCTTCTTATATATTTCAAAATTCTATTTTGTCCTTTAAAATTCAATTTCAGAATAGAGATACAACTCGAGTCTTTCTTGAAATTACTATTACTTTAGACTGGCCTCAGTATTTAATTTTAATGTTTCTATTATATTGTAGTTATATTTTTTATATAATGATACTTATATTTAAAAAAAAAATATTGTTTACTTTCTGTATTCTAATTATATTATAATATCATCTTCAATACACACGTCTATAATATAGACCTGAGGTAGTTTACCTTAAACTCTTTCAGAGTTAAATAGAGATTATACAATCAATAATAACAATATAAAAACTAGTAATACTCTGTTCTTAGGCTATACTAGGGAATAGTTCCATAATACACAATTCAAATGTAAAAATAGTTCATATCATTCATTATTCTAAACATCTAATTCCATAAATAATATCTAATTTTGAATAAAGAAATTTATATCCACTTCCTCTTCCTCTAAATTGCATGTACACACAAAATATTTCATAATACAATACTTTCAAAGAACAAAGCCATTTAAAAATAAAAAAACCTAAAAACACTAGAATGTTAAAATATTGACTTGTTAGATCATTTATTCTAGAAAATAAGTGGGGAGCTACTAGGATCCAACCAACCATGAATCATTTTCCTCAAAAGAGTTCCCCTGAGCACCAAATAGTCTACAAGTTTCTTTCTTTGGTTTTTTTCTTGTTTTTTGTTCCTAACACTCTCTCACAGTTTTTCATTCTGCAAGTCATAACAATCAAAATACAAAAGCATACCCTTTTACCAAAACAATTGGTATTTATTAACTACCTCCACCTCATATACCAAGTGGCAAGTGGTTACTTGCTCATTAATAAGCTCCACTTCCCCAACTCTCAAAGAAAACATCCTATCTTTTAGGGTAATTTATTCATCGGTAACTTTGCATCATCAGTAAAAATCTAATATTTAGATTAGACACATAGGCCTTATTCATTAGGGGTGATTAATTCCATCATTAACTTGCAACCATAGTTTTCTTCAACCAAATGTAGCTTCAACATTAATTTCCAAAAGTTTCTATTAGAAACATAATAAGAAATATTTAAATTCAATATTTATCAGTGACATAACACTAATAAACTAGCTTCAAATAAGCCTTTAAATTTTATACAATTAAATACACTTAATATATACAAATCTACAATATAAAATTTAATTCAAGAGATATCACATCCTATCCCCCTTGAGTTTAACATTGTCCGAGTGTTTGCTCCGTAATTTTTGAATTCAACCCAATTTCAAAATAAGGATGGATGTGCTTCTTTAAAATCATCTCCCAATTCCCATGTTGCCTCCACTAGGGTGGATTGTTTCCACTAAACTTAAACTTGGGCTATAATTCTATTATAGAGCATGAATTCCCTTTAGTCTAGAATGAATACAGGTTCTTCTAGGAAATCTCCCTCTGGTTCTACTTGTATAACATTCCAATCAATTATGTGAGTTGGGTAATGTGCATATTTTTTAATAAAGACACATGAAACACATTATGAAATTTTATTCTTGCAGGAAGAGAAATTGAGAAGAAATTGGGACTATCCTTGCCAACAGTTCAAAAGGTCAACAATATCTGGGAGACAACTTTCCGCAAGTGCCAAGTCTAAGAGCACTCTTCTTGGGTTTCATTTTTTGATAAACATGATCACCCACATTAAATTATTTTTGAACTCTCTTCAAATATGCAAACTCTTTTGTCAATCATGACGTTTTTCAAATTCAGTTTCAACTATTTAACTAATTATTCCATTTATTTCAGCATATATGGTCCTAAAACTAGCCTATCTTCAAGATGATCCCAACTCAAGGGAAATTTACAACATCTCACATACATCACCTCAAAAGGACTTATTTTTAATGAATTTGATAACCATTATTGTAGGTAAATTTAGCTAAGTGTAGATAGTCCTTCCACTTAGTGGATCTATCCATGTGATACACTCTCAACGTGTCCTCCAAAATTTGATTGGTCCTTTCTATTTGAACTTTAGTCTAAGGATGATATGATGTTATAAAGTTTAGTTTTGTACCCATGCCTTCAAATAAACCCTTCCAAAACTTAGAAGTAAAATTTACTTCATGATATGAGATTACAATCTTAAGCATACCATGTAATTTAAATATTTATTTCATGAATATTTCAGAGATATTAATTTCTTTGAAAGTAGATTTTACCAGTATAAAGTGTGCTGCATAAATAAGTTTGACTACCATAGCCATTATAGATTCATGTTGTATCCTTTTTTTTTATCAACCGATGATGAAATCCATGGATATTACTTCCCATTTCCATTCTGGGATGGGTAAAGGCTACAATAATCCAACCAAATGTTAATATGAAGCTTTAACTTGTTGATATTATAAATGTTTTGCTACAAATTTTGTTGCTTTTGATTTCATATTAGGCCAATACAAATATTTTCTCAACAAGCTTATTAGCTTTCGATAGCCACAATGTCTAACTGTAGTATTTTTATGCAATTCATCAAGGACAATCAATTTTATATCTAAATCATTGGGTATATAAATGTTGTCCCTATACATCAACAAATCTTGATAATTCAATAAAAAACAATTCTCTTCCTCATCTTCTGAATCTTATTTCTGATTTTTCTCTTTAATTTTAACATATTCTTGATCAAAAACTATAATTGTTCTCACTTTTTTAGGTAAATATATTTTCCAACTACTTGCAGAAATATCACAAATCTGATTTATTTTCTATGAAGAGAATTTTCTATTATGTTTTATTTTCCATTAATGTGTATTATTTCAAATTCACACTCACTAATGATTTCCAACCACCAAGCTTGCCTAAAATTTAAATTTGGCTAATCAAACAAATACTTGAGACTGACATTATCAAATTTTAGCTTGAATTTCCTCCCTATAAGATAACACCACCACATTTTTAAGGCATGGATGATGGCTACCAGCTCTAGATAATGTGTGCATAGTTTCTTTCATGGTATTTAATATTTCTAGATTCATAACTTACCACATGACCTTATTGCATTAGAACTCTTATTATTTTTTCTATATTCATAACTTACCACATGACCTTCTTGCATTAGAACTCTTATTTATTTTCTACGAAGAGAATTTACTATTATGTTTTATTTTCCTTTAATGTGCATTATTTCAAATTCACACTCACTAAGGATTTCCAACCACCAAGATTTCCTAAAATTTAAATTTGGCTAATCAAACAAATAAGATTTAATTTCCTCCCTATAAGATAATACCACCACATTTTTAAGGCATGGATGATGGCTACTAGCTCTAGATCATGTGTGCATAGTTTCTCTCATGGTATTTAATATTTCTAGATTCATAACTTACCATATGACCTTCTTGCATTAGAAATCCTCCCAAGTTACCTTCTTTACAAGCATCAATACAGATTGCAAAGTCTTTGATAGAATCAAACAGTTTCAACATTGGTGCAATAGTTAACAATTCCTTCAAATGTTAAAAGTTGTCCTCATATTTATGATTCCAATCAAATTTAGTTCCCTTCTTTTGTAAACAATTAATTGGCTATTGTAATTTGGGAAATAATTCTTCAAACCTTCTTTGAAAACCTGTAATTCCCATGAAATACCTTATATCAGCCACATCATTAGGAATTGGACACTCCATAATGGATTTATAGATCCAAATTAATACCTTCTTCACATACAAAATTCCCTAAATAATGAATATTTTTTTTGATAAAATGCACATTTGTTAAACTTAGCATATAATTAATTTTATCTACTTGTTTGGAGGAGCATTTGTAAATGCTTCCCATGTTCCTCTTTATTATTTGAATAGACTAAGATGTCATCTATAAATAAAATAATAAATCTATCCAAGTATGGATTGATAACACTATTAATCACACATAATATTGGATGGTGCATTAGTGAGTCTGAATGGAAGTACAAAAAAATCATAATTCCCATACTGTGTCTTGAAAGTTGTTTTATGAATGTCTTTGTCTTTGATCCTAATTTAATGATACCTAGATCTTAATTAAATTTTTGAGAAAAAGAGTAGCTACTTTGACCTGATTAAACAATTCATCAATCTCGAGAAAACGATATTTTCTCTTGATTTTCGTTTTGTGGAGTTTTGGGTAATCTATACTAAGTCTAAGGGTTATATCTTTCATTTTAGCAAATAGGACTGGTGCACCCTAAGGTGACATATTATGTCTTATATATTTCTTATTTAACAACTCTTGTAATTGTACCTTTAATTCCATTAACTTTAGAATACTCATTCTGTAAGGGTATTTAGATGTTGGAACTACTCGAGGGATAAGATTTATGGTAAAATCTACGTCCCTTCTTGGAGGTTGTTGTAACATTATTTGTTTTTGATAAGTGAGCATGGTAGTTTAAAAAATAAGAAATAAGAAATGCTAAGTTAGAACATGGATAAAAAATAAATTGAAAAAATGTTAGGAAAAATATATTTATTACATCCATGGTAAGAAAAATGATAGGATAGTTTTCCCTCAATAAAGAATGCACATGAAAAAATGTTAGGGAAAGCATAAAAATGTCAATTCTTTAGCAATCAAAATGATAAAATGGCTGCCTGTTTAAATGTGCCACAATTTCAAAAGTAAATTTTACATGTAAGTTTAAACCTTTGAAAAAAGTTTTATTATATTCATTAAATTAAATTTATTTATATGCACACATATTGACTTTATTGTAAAGTAAGAAAACGACAAGAATTCAAATCAAATGATTAAAGTGTTTGCAGTTTCCGATGGTAGATCTTGAGCTTCCCTCAGATCTACGGTGGAGAATGAACTCGAAACCCCTCCACCTATTTCTTGTTAACACGAGGGAGGGATTTTGGCGGGGGGGGGGGGGTTGTTGGGTGGCAAAATCCAGATTCAATGGCCGCCCATTATCGTGACGTGGCAGCATGAGGTGACTTCACACCCCCTCTGCATAAAACCAAAAACCAGAGGGTACACCCCGCGAAATCCACTTATGGTTTTCCATTTCCATTACCATTCGCCTACGCCATAACTGTCCATTCGTCCATCACTCATGTCATTCCACATCACCTATCCATTATCTGTTATCCCTAATCCTCTATCATACCTATTAATCTTCCCATTGGCCAATGATTTCAATCCAATTACCCATTAATCTTACCATTGGCAGTAAATTCGGTTGAATGTTAGGAATGACCATTGAACCTGAACCACAATCTATAAAATTTCCCAGAGTCTCTCACTCAATACTTTACTTTTGCCTTCAATTGACCTTTATCCTCCATTACTGTTTCACTTTGAGTTAGCTTTTGTGATTTTCGTTCATATTCTCGAAACCCTACCATTGTTTATGTAACTGAAAGTTGTAATTACCTGTACCATTTTATTATAGTCAAGCATGGTACCTAAGGCAAAAAAAAATGAAACAAACCACTCTGAAAGGTAAAGGTAAGAAAATTATGAAAGAAGAAATCTCAAATGTTGACAGTGTTGCAGTGGTCACACCAGAGGTCACTCATCTAGCTGCGAAGGTCGTTCCTAAAGCTACAAAAGATGTTGGAGAAAACATTCCTGTAGATCCACAAATCAACCTCGACCTCACTCCCCTAGTCGATACCTATTTCAAAATTACTGATTGTCATAGTGAATTTTGATTCCACGAGCTACACCTATGGCTAAAACAAAAACACATGGATAAAAAATACCCTATTAGGTTTTGGGAGTCCATGTTACCTCTGTTTACATTCCCTCAAACTCACCCATTCCCCGATTTGATTGTCTGGTGTCAGAAGCAGTATGACCCTATAACCAGGTTAGTGATAGCTCAAAACGGAAACATTTTGATAAACATATTTCTTAAAACCATTAATTGTATGCTTTTAAACCCTCTTTCTGATTCCTTATCCTTTTTCTCCCCTTCTTCCCTCATGGATCTCTATCACACATTATATTTCCCACAAAGAGCTCAAATATTCAACATCTTTCTACCTGAGGATGCTGATTTACTAAGGAGAAATCCCCCATATGCATCCTCCATCTTCCCCATTGCTTCTAAATATTGTATCTCCCTCCTTTATTATCTATTAAGATATCCCAATGATGAAACCATTAATGAAATCATGCTAGGATTCTTATCCATCTTCAGCCTTGACAAACCACCATTGTTTATGTACAATTTGTTGGGTGTGGAGCCTGATCATCTTGTTTATTTTGTATCACAGCGTTGGACCCTTGTACCTTAATGGGGGCGGCAATGCCACCCGTAACTAAACGCTGCCTGGGGGGTCCAGGGGGGGCAGCTGAGACTTTATGGAAACCCCCTGCATAAAATTTCTTTGTAAAAGTATAGTAATTTCTAGTCAATGTGGGTTGTTCATTAGGCAAATGATCTGACGGTAAAAGTTATGTTTAGTTTAGGGTTTTTTTCCCTAGAAGGCAACCCCTCGCTTTTATGAGGGTATTTTATTACGGCTGTGTATGTGATGTAGTGGCATCAAGCCCAATTTTCATTTCTAATGATGTAATAAATAGGGGTGTGACATTTTAATTGTTTTATTAATTAATTTGTTATTTTTAAATAAAATAGGAGATAAATTATAAAAGTGGGGATTTTTTAAATATTCTTTTATTAATTAAAAGGATATGAGAGAAAATAGAATTAGGTAGCAAAATTAGGGAGTAGGAATTCTATGTATGGGACTTTGTTGAGTCCACACCTAAAAATTAGATTTAGTTGAGGATTAGGTGGAGAGATTTTTGGAATGAATTAAATTCATTATTTATGTATAAATATGAGTGGTTTTGTGAGGAGAAAACACACTTGAATAGTTGAAGAGCTCAAATAGTTAAGAGTGGAGAGAGTGAGGAGTGGTTTAAAGGGCCAAGAGCCAAGAGGCCGCCCAATGTAATATCTGGCCACAGAATTTTAATATAGTTAAGGGAGTTTATTTGTACGGCTCTTTTCGCCTTCATGTAAAATGGAGCTGAATTTTTTTTAGACTGGACCCACTCCACACATTTAAGCTCATCATTCATCAAACTGAAACTTATAACCCCATCAATTCATTCATTGAATCATCAACCAATCAACCAACAACTTGATCGTCAATCAATATAATCAGCAACATAATCAACATTCAAACAACCCATATCTGTATGAATACATCATTAACAGATAGCAGTAAAACAGTAGAACAGATCAGACATTTCATTCCACATACTTCAGCAAAATCCAAGTTCTATACGCGTTTTTACTTCATTGAACCTACGTATGCACGCGCTTTAACAAAAACAAACCTGCGTATACATCTGCACATATTTCAAGACTGATTTCACATACCATATGCGCTTTTGTTGAAGCCAACCCGCGTATATACGCGCTTTCTCTTCCATGAACCTGCGTATAGATCTTCAAACTTTGTAGGGCTGCGCAATTCTTCAGAATAGATAAATGGCTCAGATCTTACCCTTTTACTTCAGGAAATATTCTCCTCATCTCAGATCTAACCATTCCATAAACAGATCTATAAAATACATAGTCTTTTTAGATCTAGAGATCACTCTTCATCATTTTCTTCATAGTTGCATTATTAATTCAGATCAACAAACTGTTACCCATTCCATGCAGATATACTTCAGAGTGAAGTATTCATTCAATACCCAGACACATGCATACCTTGCACTATGATCTTCTTCTCCTTAAATAGATTTAGCCTTTTTCATTACCATGAGTCAAAACCACTCAACTACTAATGGTATTCCTGGACGGGATCAAATATATATTCCAACGCTCAATACAATGGGTCAATACCATGGTAAAATCCCTTGGGTTTTATGAATTTAGAGTGAAAATAGGCATACGCTATTTGGCACGTACTTTTCCGCGTACATACGCTACTTTGCCTTGACAAACCCGCGTATGCTTTGTGACATATCATATTTATCATTTCTTTGGCACTTACTGGAATTCCTTTCTTCTGTCACATCTGAACTAATCTGTAGCTACATCATCCTTCCTTATTTAACACAAGATACATCATCCTTACATATTAACACATAGGTTGCTTATCATAGGCAACTCATCAAGCAGATTGCCATCAAGAACAACACATTGCATCATATAGCCAACAATCTCCCCCTTTGGACTTGATGGCAACCATGATGGTGTTTGATCACCACAACAGATAGATACATTGATTATAACCATTATTCAAACACCATGATACTCTCCCCCTATTCAAACACCCCAACTCTCCTTTGGACATCAAGGCACAGGGCAGACGAAGACCAAAACAAGGTTTTTCTCCTCATGTAGAAAGAAGAGCTCAGAGATCCGATGTGCACCGAAGTTACTTATGCTCCTCTAGTTCACGTCATCTTCAAACATATTTTTCAATGAAGTACATGACTTTATGACCTTTCCTATCACCAAGGACTCATACTTACATCAAAGATCCAACCAAGTGGATTTACATATATGACTCAAATACCCAACCAAGTGGGTTTATACATTTTTAATCAACTACCCAACCAAGTGGGTTTACACATTTTGACTCAACTACCCAACCAAGTGGGTTTACAAATTTGATCAAGTCCTTACATGACTGAATATTGCAATTTTACATCATAGGTCTTAACATGACCTTTTCATCAAAATACAACAATGAACTTTCGTAACAAGTACCAAAAAAGACCTCAAGAGAGAGATCATATTTCAGAACCATCATAATGCCAACAATGCATAATTCTCAGCAAGGCTAATGCTCCCCCTGAACTTGTACACTTGTTCTTGAGCCATTTCACTCCTTCATCTCCCCCTTAGCTTGTGCATCCTGAACACTTTCAACAAAAAATCATCAAGGCATCTGCATCAAATATCAGAGAATGAAACAAAATTATGAGAAGTGGAACACCACCAGAGATACCAAACAGCACTGCAGCTGTGCTGAAGAATGCTGACCCAGAAAAATTTGTCAGCAACCACCCATACACGGTTTTCTATGTATAAACTCGCGTATATACGCGACTGTCTTTTAGGAAACCCATGTATCCAATTTAATCTTCTGATTTTATGAAGATCTGATCTTCTGAGAGGTAGAGACATATCCTAGATTCTATCTGAGAAATTTGAATGCTTCCCTGGAATATATGAGAAAAGATAGATAGGATAATGTAGCTAGTTTTCAAGTGTCATCCAATAGTTGTAGCATAAGCACATTAGTAACCAAGCCTTCATACTTTTTGCAGCATCAACATATTCTTCCCAAGAGGAATTATCATATCAGAACAACTTCTTCAATAAACAATATGTGTCAAACAATCATCCATGTGATCTAATATCACCAAGATCTTCAAGATTCATCATGATGTAATATGCGTAAGAAAAAAGTCTCAACCATAGCAACAAACTCTGCATGATCTATCCTTATCTCTGCATCATAAGACTTCCATCTCATCCATGTGAATCAAAAGATACTTTTCAGCAAAAGGCAATCAAGGCTCATCCATAATCTCATTATAAGAAACCATGTATCATGTCACCATCATTTGAGCATGAGTATTACAAGAACTAAGGAATAAGCATATACAATGCTAACAATGCAATCATTAGTAGTTAGACTGATTCTCCCCTTAAACCTGTACTCCTGTTCTTGAGCTGAATCACTTTTTTCCTTAACAGAAAATCATACGCTTCTATCGCCAAAGGAACTCGCGTGTATACGTGGCTTTTGTTCACGAAACTCGTGTATGGAAAGTGAAATACTGAAAATTTCACTCCTTCATTTCCCCCTAAACTTATGCCACCTATACCTGTCTTCTTCACATCAGACGCACTGTCAGAAATAAGCATACCCAGAATTACCAAACCAACCATGAGAATCACCATACATTGCTCCCCCTGTGATGATACATTACTAATCCCTAGAATGTATCTCACATCGCTCCTGCTGTCATTATGAGAAGTAAGCTTTAGAAGAGGATGACTGCAGTAGGGTCAATATTCCCTACGTTTCTGACCGTTCCTCCTTCTTTTTCCATCTTTGCTTGGAATTTCTTATTGTGTGCTGAAAATTATCCAATTTCTCAGATCTGTTCATCCTGCATTATTTTTCTACATGTCCATACTTGTTACAAGCATAACATCTTGTGTGACCAGAAAAGTAAGCATAGGGATCATAATGTGTTTTTCTATTCTTTCTTCTATTGCAATCAGCTGCTTTATGACCAAACTTGCTGCATGAAAAACAATATCCATTAAAGAAACCTGAGTACCTTTTTGTGTAGAATCTGTTTGTTTGTGATTGAAACAATCTGGTTCTGCAATTGGCTGCAACATGCCCATAATTATGACATTTAAAGAATTCAACATTATTTGTCAAAGGAGGGAATGATTTCTTTTGAGAGTTCATGATTTTCAGTTGACCTTTTGTTTCTTTCAACACTTCAGGTTCTGCATTGATATCCTTTGAATCTTTAGCACTTTCTTGTGAACTAGATTCTCCTTTAACAGTTTCATGAAAACCAAGGCCAAATTTGACAGAAGGAGATGTTTGACTACTAATAATATTGTCTAGAATCTTAGTACTATCTTGAAACCTCAAGAGTTTATCTTTTTCTTCTAATTTACCTTTTAAAATGTTTACCTCAACCTCCAATTTTTGGCATTGCTTCTTCATACTTTCTTCAACCCTTCTTCCTTCTTCTAATTGATCATTAAATTTTAAAATCTCTTCTTTCAACCCATTTTCTTGTTCTTCAAATGTTTGTAGAAGTTCTTCATCTTTCTTATTTGATTTTTCTGGATCTTCTTTGAGAGAGATGATTTCAGCTTCAAGTTCTTCATTCTTCTTATTTGATTTTTCCAGATTTGTTTTGAGAAAGATGATTTCTGCTTCAAGTCTTCTACTTTGATAGGTTACTTTAACCTGCAAGCTTTGATACATTTCTATCTGTTCCTTCATTCTAGAGATCATCTCTTTGTAGATAGATTCTCTCTCATTAAATGATCTTTGTTGATCTTCAACTTTACTGTTGAGAGCTTCTTCTAGATCCATAAGAATATTTTCACCATTGCATGTATAAGAAGGTGAATCACAAGAACAACAATCAATACCTGTTTCATCTTCTTCATTTTCTGCTGCACATGTTTTCTGAGATATCTCCTTTTGAGTAGCCTTCTTCTTTTGCTTCCTTCCCATTGTGATGGATCTCCTTCAAGTGATCAAACTCCTTCAGAAGAACCTGCTTTGATACCAATTGTTGGGAAAAATACTGAGAGGGGGGGTGAATCAGTATTTAGTGCAGACTGAAAACTTTTTACTTTTTCTTTCTCTAAAACCCATATGCTACTTTAATGAACCCAAGTCGCGTATACACGCGGATATCCTCAATGAAACTTGTGTATCTCATTATGCAGATAATTCTTTACTTAGATCATTGCATCATTCATTCATTAGATGTTTAGTAAGTAGGAAAAATGTGCAGTAAGAACATAATAAATCATCACACATAAGCAACACACATGAACACTAGGATTTAAGGTGGAAACCCAATTCGGGAGAAAACCACCGCTGTCGTTGTCTCAGTCTTCAATATTTATTATAAAGAAAACATCTTACAACATTGTGCTGGCGCAGACTCATACCAGCATGCAGGCACCCACCTGCATAAGGCTACAACCTTCTCTCGTTTACCAGCCTCTCCTGGAAGGGAGCTACAACCCCCTGCTCTCGTTTACCAGCCTCTCCTCGAAGGGAGCTACTACCCCCTGATCTCGTTTACTAGCCTCTCCTGGAAGGGAGCTACTACCCCATGCTCTCGTTTACCAGCTACCACTGGAAGGGAGCTACAACCCCCTCACTGAAGGCTTCGGCCCTCAGCACCATTGCGGACCACGTTTCATCAATTTTCATACTGGATCCAACAGATTCCACACAACATATCTTGTAGGCCACTTTTCATCAGATTTTCAGACTGGACCCACTCCACACATTTAAGCTCATCATTCATCAAACTGAAACTTATAACCCCATCAATTCATTCATTGAATCATCAACCAATCAACCAACAACTTGATCATCAATCAATAATAAACAACATAATCAACATTCAAACAACCCAGATCTGTATGAATACATCATTAACAGATAGCAGTAAAACAGTAGAACATATCAGACATTTCATTCCACATACTTCAGCAAAACCCTAGTTCCATACGCGCTTTTACTTCACTGAACCGGCGTATGCACGCGCTTTAACAGAAACAAACCTGCGTATACATCTGCACATATTTCAAGACTGATTTCACATACCATACGTGCTTTTGCTGAAGCCAACCCGCATATATACGCGCTTTATCTTCCACGAACCTGTGTATAGATCTTCAAAATTTGTAGGGCTGCGCAATTCTTCAGGATAGATAAATGGCTCAGATCTTACCCTTTTACTTCAGGAAATATTCGCCTCATCTCAGATCTAACCATTCCATAAACAGATCTAGAAAATACATAGTCTTTTCAGATCTAGAGATCCCTCTTCATCATTTTCTTCATAGGTTCATTATTAATTCAGATCAACAAACTGTTACCCATTCCATGCAGATATACTTTAGAGTGAAGCATTCATTCAATACCTAGACACATGCACACCATGCACTATGATCTTCTTCTCCTTAAATAGATTTAGCCTTTGTCAATACCATGAGTCAAAACCACTCAACTATTAATGGTATTCCTGGATGGGATCAAATAGATATTCCAGCGCTCAATACAATGGGTCAATACCATGGTAAAATCCCTTGTCTTTTATGAATTTAGAGCGCAAATAGGCATACACTATTTGGCACGTACTTTTTCACGTACATACACTACTTTTCCTTGACAAACCCGCATATTCTTTGTGACATATCATATTTATCATTTCTTTGGCACTTATTGGAATTCCTTTCTTCTGTCACATCTGAACTAATCTGTAGCTACATCATCCTTCCTTATTTAACACAAGATACATCATCCTTACATATTAACACATAGGTTTCTTATCATAGGCAACTCATCAAGCAGATTGCCATCAAGGACAACACATTGCATCAGATAGCCAACAATCTCATTCCATCAAGTAGGTTGCCATCAAGGACAACACATGCCAACACTAGACACATGGTTGGACCATGAGAAGGAAGGTGAAGTGGCAGAAGATACACGCAAGAATGGAAAAGCAGGTAAACATACAATTGATGGAAGAGTTGAGGAATCTCGAGCAGATACTGAATTTTGAAGAACTCGGAGAGGTTGAGTTAAAAATGGATGTTTCCATTTGTGGCCCGGAACATGGCAAAATTTTGGGTGAAGAGATCAGTGAGGAAGATATCATGAACTATGGGGATAGTTCAGAAGTATCTGAAGATGTGTTCGTAAAAGAAGCAGGTGAGGCTATGAAGCCTTGCAATTTTTCTCACAGTTTATGTATGTTTGCAGGATAGGAGAAAGACGGTGAACAGTCTGATGGAACTGTCACAAAGGAGAATGAAACTCTTGAGGTAAAGTTTGGTAGAGAATTCCTTTCAGAGAAGGAAAGTGTTGATTGGTTACAACACGGAGAAATCATAAATGACTTCTTGTCTGGGGTAAGACAGCAAGTCGAAGCTGTTATGGAAGAGGAACAAAGTGGAAATGCTGAAGGAAAATTCCAAGGAGGTAAATAAGTGTATTTGTTTCATGGGATTACTGACAAAATTTTACAATGTAATGATGTTGAAACCAGGAAAATTCAGGAAGATTTCCAGAGGGAGAAGGGACGTAGTGATGAGATAGAAGGGAAATCTACAGAAGAACTCAATCAAATGAAGGATTCAGAACAACAAAGAAAGATGTCGACTGAAGCATCCAGTGAGATCACAAGGTCTTGTGTGTTTAAGACTAATGATTGGTGTGTGACTATAGGTACACCACAGAGTGTTAAACAAACTTTGAATTTTGTTAAAGAGGAAGAGTTGAATCTGAAATCTGTTCAGAATGATGCTGAGATAGCAAGATCTCAAAAATAAATGAAGACATAGGGGTCTTATAGAAATATTCAACAGAATATTGAAGTGGGTGTTGAGCCCTAGAATTGCCTTCTCTTTCACAAACCTTCACTTCATTTCATCATTATTTTATCACTTCATAAGCCTAAAATCAATGAAGAATGATTAGGATTGCTTAAAGGTTACATGCAATTGATTAACATATTGTATTTTCATGATTTTCGTTGTTTTAATAATTTTCTGCAAAATAGCTACATAATACAGGCGTTCCGTAGCTGATCACGCGTTCCGTAGCTGATCACGCATTCTGCAGCTGTTTTAGAGTTTAAGTGGGTTACAGGTGTCGTCTCAAAGAAATGCGCATATGGGTGAATTCCAGACTTCATCCACATCATTCGTTGCTCTCCACAAAGTCTGAGAAAAAATATCTAAGTGGTTATGCACGTGGGACACCCAAACTAAGAAGCAGTTTCCTATTAAAACACGAACTCTACAGCTGTCTGCAGCAAAGTACGAGATCTTCAATAAGAGTTTTAATTTGATTATGAATGGGAAAGACACTCATCTCTTTTTTTCTCAAGAAGTAGTTATGAAATTTCATTATAAATATGACTCGGGAGACCAAGCAACGTTGGTTAGATTTTGGCTTTTTCTGTTAGATTTCAGAACCGTGAATACTCTATTTTTCATTATTTTTCTCCTTTAATGAAAGAAACATCGTTCTAGTGCAAGAGCTGAGTCAACGTTAATTGGATTTGCAAGCTAATCCGGCAGTAGAGGGCCCCTACTGCCCGAGAAGCTCCGTTCAGATGATTTAGATAAGTAGCCTTAGCTTGATTTCGTTTTCAATTTCCAATTTCAATAGTTTTCAACTTCATGCTTTTACGCTCATTTACATTACATATTACAGTTAGTCCTGTTCTATGAATTCTTCCAAAATACCTTTAATGATGAATGGGAATTAACTGTGATATTTTAGGAGTTTAATCGTGTTTTCATTTCGAACTGTGTGTTTTATGTCAATCTGCATTGAATTGTACAGCCAGGATTGTTCTACAAGCTCTTCCAAAATACCATTCATGATGAACGAAATAGGCTGTAGAATTCCATAGTTAGCTGCATAACAAATTAGTTAGAGTAATCCGGAGGAAAATTGCATTTAGTTCATGCTCTGTCCTTTCATTTCAAGTTTGATAATGGCTTTTTAGTTTAATTCTATTCACCATCTTTCCAGTTTAAATAATTACATTTTAGCTCAACTGTGGTCACTGTGTTTTCAGTTTGATTAATTGAACTTTAGCTTAACTTTGTCATTTGTATTTCAAAATAGATTAATTGCATTCTCGTTCATGTTTTGCTTAATGTATAGCCAAGTCCCACTAGTTAGTTGAATGATAGTTCTGTTCTACTAGACTAAGGCCTTCATTATTTACAAAAAAAAACCACTCCTGTTATTAAACTCTTCCAACATATCACTATGCAGACAGGAATTGGTAATATCATTTCATGGCTTTGATTATTCTGCAGATTCTTATAATTGTGCAACTAGCCTTTTCCTCAAAATTATCTCAAAAGACTTTAACTTTCGAATAAGGCTTAGTAATGACAATTTAGGTTGCAGAATGGATTAGTTTCAGTATCCTTGATTAATTTAGAGTAGAATTATTCACTGTGTTGCAGAACTAACTTTTCCAAATATGTTCAAACAAATATCTAGTCATGGATAAGATTTGTTTTGTGATATGGTAAATTGTTGTTTAGGAAAACCTCACTGCACTAAATTTATCCTTTTCTTGAAGTATTCCAACATGTCTCTAACAAATGAATTGGACTAAATTTGTGTTGTGAGTTCCTGTCTAGTTTTGCATACCACACATGATTTAGAATTGTTTCTAGTGTGACCAACAACTGCTTTTCATCAAAATTTAGTTCTTTCCCTTTTTAATACAAAATCACAAAACCAAAAACATCATAAAAACACTAAACACAACGAAGTATGAAAAGGTTACTTAGGCACATATGGTGCACTTCACTTCAACAGTTTACTAGCCCTGGTTGACAATTAAATGAACTCAATTTAGGAGACTAGGTTGAGCACAAACAGCGGGGGAAGAAGGACCATCTCATGATTGGTCAAAAGCAAGTGAAGGTATGGAAAATTGTGTGACATTTCTGAGTTCTACTCCAGTTGAGATTGTTCAGTTATATTGGAAGTTAGATCTTCAGAGGAGAGAGTTGAAAGAGCAGAGGACCTATTTTCAGGAAAAGCTATTAAAAGACACAGAACAGGGAAACATTTTTCAAACATATGATGTGGAGGGGGGACTAACTGATAGTCTCACAGAGGAATTGAATCAGCATACTGATGTGCTGATGGATGAGGGAATTTCAGAGCAGCATACTGAAATGTTGCCAGCAGCAGAGAAAGAGGCACTGAAGCCTTATGTTTTTTATTCTAACAATTGTTTTGTGGGTACAGGTTTTATTGCTGATACTGAAGGAAATATATTGGATCGAGAAATTGAACTAATTAGGAGGATAATGATGAAGATATCCCAAAAGAGGCCAGCAGTAGTAAAACAAAGAAGAAGCAGCAAGAGAAATACACCAAAAGATTGTGAAAGCATAGCGAGTGGGGCAATGCAGCATAAAGTGTGGAGACCTGGAGAAGAAAAACAGACAGAAGCAACAATAAATGGAAATTTACAACACAAGATATGGGATATCGAGAGCGGACGCCGTCCAGGAACGCCGTCCCCGGGCGATGCGCCCAGTTAATTTCAACCTTGGGAGTACGTGCGAGGGCATGAGTCCAATTTTCATTTTTAATGATGTAATAAAGGGGGGTGTGACATTTTAATTGTTTTATTAATTAATTTATTTATTTTTAAATAAAATAGAATAAATTATAAAAGTGGGGAGTTTGTAAATATTATTTTATTAATTAAAAGGATATGAGAGAAAGAAAATAGAATTAGGTAGCAAAATTAGGAGTAGGAATTCTATATAACGGGACTTTGTTAGGTCCACACCTAAAATGAATTTAAATTAGATTTAGTTGAGGATTAGGTGGAGAGATTTTTGGAATGAATTAAATTCATTATTTATGTATAAATATGAGTGGTTTTGTGAGGAGAAAACACACTTGAATAGTTGAAGAGCTCAGATAGTTAAGAGTGGAGAGAGTGAGGAGTGGTTTAAAGGGCCAAGAGCCAAGAGGCCATCCAATGTAATATATGGCCACAGAATTTTAATATAGTTAAGGGAGTTGATTTGTACGGATCTTTTTGCCTTCATGTAAAATTGAGCTGAATGTTTTTCATGATTTTATTATAGAAACTCTGAGCATTTTCAGAGTTCGTGAAGTAGTTGTGTTCTTATATGCGGGATCTGCTTTCTAGCAGAATTCCTGCATCAGTATGGTGTGTGTATTCTCGGAGTGAGAAACAAAGAGGGATATTGTGAGAGAGAACAGAGGATATTATAACATATATGTTGTAGGTTCTATCTCTTCATTTTGCTGGATAATAGAAAGGAAGGACTGGCTGTTTGGGGTGGATGTAGCCCAAACTGGGTGAACCACGTATATCTATGTCTCTCTGGTTTTATGTGTTTTGTATGCATGTTTTTTCCACATATTTTATGTTTTTCATTGCTCTATAATATTTAATTTTCTAAAAATTGGCATCAGAGTCAAAGGTCCATTTGGTTGATAAACGTGCAGGAAAGAAGGGTTCCTGGTTCAAATGGGAGCAATGGCTGAAGATGGTAAATTTAGGGTCGAGAAATTTAACTGCCAAAACTTCCCGCTGTGGAAGATGCAGATGGAATATTATTTGTATCAGAAATATCTTTACCTACCATTGAACGGAAAAACAAATAAGCCGACGACTATGACAGACGCAGAATGAGATATTCTTGATAGAAAGGCACTCAGAACAGTATAGTTGTGCCTCGCGGCATCGATAGCCTTCAATATTTTTAAGGAAAAAACAACCGACGGTTTGATTAAGGCGTTGGAAAAATTATATGAAAAACCCTCAGCCTCAAACAAGGTATTTCTTATGAAATGTTTATTTAATATGAATATGTTGGAAGGTGGATATGTTGCATACCACTTAAATGATTTTAATACAGTTACCAATTAGTTAAGTTCTGTAGGGGTAAATTTTGATGATGAAGTTAGGGATCTTTTATTTCTGTGCTCATTGCCAGAAAGATGGAATGGTTTAGTTATGGCCATTAGTAACTCTGTCTCTGTATCTAGTACTTTAAAGTTTGATGATGTTTTCGGTGCTATCCTTAGTGAGGAAATGTGATGGAAAAGCTCCTGTGAGACATCAGGTAATGCTTTGAGTGCAAAGTCTAGGGGAAGAAAAATGGAAAGAGGAAAGAGCTCGGGATATCACAGTAAATCAAGGGAAGGTAGATCCAAGTCCATATTAGGGATAGTGTGTTGGAAATGCGGAAAGAAAGGACACCTAAAGAAAGACTGTAGATCTTGGAAGGGAAAAGAAGGAGACACACAACAAGAAAATAATCATGAAGCAAATGTGACAGGTGATGTGTTACAGGATGCTTTGATTCTTTCTTTCAAAAATGTTACTGATTCTTGGGTTGTAGATTCAGGGGCCTCATTCCATGCCACACTTGATAAGAAATATTTTCATGACTATGTTCAAGGATATTTTGGACAAGTCTGTTTGGGTGATGATAAACCCTGTAAAATTGTTGTAATGGGTAAAGTTCTTGTAAAACAACAGAATGGAAACCAATGGTTACTAAAGGAGGTAAGGCGTGTTCCATATCTGAAGAAAAATATGATTTCAATAGGGAAGTTAGGCAGTGAAGGTTGTATGACAACTTTCACGGATAAAACTTGGAAGGTCACCAAAGGAGCCCTGGTAATAGAAAAAGGTGAAAAGGTTGGTACATTGTATTTATGCAATGGTATTTCTAACTCTATTAATTCTTTAACTTCCAAAGGAGAAGATGCAACATTATGCCATCATAGGCTCGGACACATGAGTGAGAAGGGGATGAAGATTCTTCACTCAAGAAATTTTTTGCCGGGTTTGAAGAATGTTGGTTTGGATTTCTGTGAGGACTGCATTTATGGAAAACAAAAGAGAGTCAGATTTCTCAGAGTTGGTAAAGAAAAGAAGAGCGAAAAATTAGAGCTTGTCCATACAGATGTATGGGGACCTGCTAAGGTATCATCTCTTGGTGGCTCTCATTATTATGTTACTTTTATTGATTATGCAACTAGAAAAACATGGATGTATTGTATTCAGAATAAATCTGATGTATTTGATATTTTCAAGAAATTGAAAGCTTTGGTTGAGATTGAGACAGGAAAGAAGTTGAAGCATTTTAGATCAGACAATGGAGGTGAATATTGCAGCAAAGAGTTTGATAGGTACTGTTCAAAGCATGGAATTCACAAAGAGAAGACAGTTCCAAGAACACCACAATGAAATGGTGTTTTAGAAAGGATGAATAGAACAATCATGGAGCGTGCAAGGTGCATGAGATTGCATGCAGTGCCTTTACAATTTTGGACAGATGCTATAGATACTGTTGTTTATCTAATAAACAGAGGGCCTTCAATTTCCTTGGATGGTGGTATTCCAGAGGAAGCATGGAGAGGTAAAAAGGTAAACTACTATTTTTTAAAGCCTTTTGGTTGTGAGGCCTTTCTCCATATTAAAAGAAAATAGAAAAAAGCTTGAGGAAAAATCAAAGAAATGTACCTTTATTGGATATGATGTTAATGATTTTGGTTACCGCTTATATGATTATGAAAATCACAAAATCATTAGGAGCAGAGATGTAATATTCAATGAAAAGGTCTTGTATAAGAATCAGTTGCAAGAAAAGAAACAGGAAAAAGAAAACAAAGAATACACAGTTCTTGATGAGATCACAGAAAAGGTAAATGTGCCTGAAAATAATAATAATCAACAGCCACAACAACAACAGGAACCTCAAACACCTAGAAGTGATGTTAGAATATCTACCAGGATAAGTAGACCCCCTGAACGATACTCTCCATCATTATATTATTTATTGTTGACTGATTCTAGTGAACCCGAATGTTATGAAGAAGCAATGCAGGTTGAAATCAGGAAGAAGCGGGAGCTAGCCATGGAAGAAGAAATGGACTCCTTAATTCATAACCAGACTTGGGACTTAGTCAGGTTGCCTGCGAGGAAAAATACATTGTAGAATAAATGGGTTTACAGGCTGAAGGAAGAAGATGGACGAAAACAAAGGTACAAAGCTAGACTTGTGGTGAAGGGGTTTGCACTAAAGAAAGGTATTGATTTTGGTGAAATATTTTCTCCTATTGTTAATATGACTTCAATTAGAACTATTTTAAGTCTTGTAGCAGTGGAAGATTTACATCTTGAACAGTTAGATGTAAAGACAACACATGGAGATTTGGAGGAAGAGATCTATATGGAGCAACCAGAAGGATATGAGGTCAAAGGGAAAGAAAAATTAGTGTGCAAGTTAAAGAAGAGATTGTATGGATTAAAAAAGGCTCCAAGGTAGTGGTATCTAAAATTTGACAGGTTCATGTCTGAACAAGGTTATACTAGATGTCACTCTGATCATTGTGCTTATCTGAAAAAGAAAAATGATGGCATCTATATTATACTATTATTGTATGTAGATGACATGCTTGTTGTAGGGTCTAACATCCAGGAAATAAATGTGCTCAAAATAAAATTGGCAAATTCATTTGCAATGGAGGATTTGGGAGCTGCAAAACAAAGCCTTGGTATGAGAATAACTAGATATAGGAAAAATCACAAATTAACACAGTCACAGAATGAGTACATACAAAAGGTGTTGAAAATATTTAATATGCAGAATGAAAAACCAGTTAGTACACCTTTTTCTAGCCATTTCAAACTTAGTAGGGAGATGTGCCCCAAGAACTAAGAAGAAATGGATTATATGTCTAAAGTTCCATATGCATCAGCAGTTGGAAGAAAAATGTATGCAATGGTCTGCACAAGGCCTGATATTGCAAATGCAGTGGGAGTTGTAAGCAGGTACATGAACAATCCAGGAAAATAACATTGGATGGCAGTAAAATGGATTCTCAGATATTTTAGAAGTACCACAAATCAATAATTATGCTTTGGTGGTTCAAACATTGCTCTACAGGGATATGTTTATGCAGATATGGCAGGTGACAGAGATAAGAGGAGGAGCACTACAGGGTATGTATTTACTGTAGGCAGAAGAACTGTCAGTTGGGTTTCAAAAATCCAAAGTGTTGTTTCACTTTCAACAACAAAAGCAGAGTATGTTGTTGCTACAGAGGCTAGTAAAGAAATGATTTGGTTACAAAGGTTTATGGATGAATTGGGTAAGAAGCATGATATGGGCACGTTATACAGTGATAGCCAAAGTGCCATTCATCTTGCAAAGAACTCAGCATTTCATTCCAGGACTAAACACATACAGCTCAAGTACCATTTCATATGGTCAATATTGGAAGATGGATAGTTGAAGCTGGAAAAGATACACACTAGCCAGAATCATGTAGATATGCTAACAAAAGTTGTAACCAGGGAGAAATTGAGATTATGCTTAGTTTCAATTGGTCTTCAAGGATGAAAATGAAGATGAGAAATAACCAGGTCCAAAGAGGAGTCATTTTCCAGCAAATGAAGTAGCGATGGAGTTGCTACAATCCGTCTCCAAGTGGGAGATTGTTGGGTGTGGAGCCTGATTATCTTGTTTATTTTGTGTCACAGCATTGGACCCCTATACCTTAATGGGGGCAGAAATGCCGCCTGTAATTAAATGCTGCCTAGGGGGTCCTGGGGGGGTGGGGAGTGGCTGCGACTTTATGGAGCCCCCTTCTGGTGGGGGGTTTCGGGGGCAACGCCCCTGAAACTAAAAACAAATGTAAATTTTCCTTGTAAAAGTATAGTAATTTCTAGTCAATTTGGGCCGTTCATTAGGCAAATGATCTGACGGTAGAAGTTATGTTTAGTTTAGGGTTTTCTTTCCTAGAAGGCAACCCCTCGCTTTTATGAGGGTATTTTATTGCGGTTGTGTATGGTGTGTGTATTCTCGGAGCGAGAAACAAAGAGGGAGACTGTGAGAGAGAACATAGGATATTACATCGGATCTATTGTAGGTTGTGTCTCTTCATTTTGATGGATAATAGAAAGGAAGGACTGGCTGTTCGGGGTGGAAATAGCCCAAACTGGGTGAACCACGTATATCTATGTCTCTCTAGTTTTATGTGTTTTGTATGCTTGTGTTTTCCGCATATTTTATGTTTTTCATTGCTCTATAATATTTAATTTTCTAACACAATTAAAACCATTTTTTGGATGATATTATACATGAAAAATTTATCAATTTATCCACTCAGGGAGTATTTAATTAGTCTTATGTAATCATTCATATGATTTTATTTCAACAAGCATATATGTTACCCATTCATCTCAACAAGTAGGATGCGCTGGGAGTGAATCAATCATTGATTCACTGGATAGAATTGGTCAAAGCATATTCAAAAACTACTTCTTTCTCAAAATTCACAGACTTATTCATTAGTCTAGTTAGACAGTTCCTTACCATTTCACCAAAGCCAAGAATTGGAGAAGACATCAAGAGAATTCTGCACCTCAGTGAACAAGAAAAGACAGGTGATTGGTATCTCTACAAGAATTACACAAAGATCAGAGTTTATGGCTGCGATCTTCCACCATAAAAAACTCTGAAATATGTGCCTATATGAATTCTGTCATTAGAATACATAAGACAGATGTTAAGCTTGCATGAATTTCATTTTAAATCAGGAAGGAGGAAAGTCTAGTTTAAAATCAAAGAAAATATTGGATCATTCATTTGCAATACTAGAGAAGTTGGTGTTGATGCAGATGAAATATTAAATAATATGGCTTTTCAGTCAATATTCACTTGGTAATATGACCCTCATGGCATTATTTCTGCTCTGAGGGTTGAATCCAAGACAACATCTTACACTCACACTCCTAGACCAGAAATAGAAAAGTACATGAATCGGGATGAATGGATAGAAGGCAGTTTACAAGAAGCAAAAGAAAATATCATTTCTACTTCAAATGTATAGACACTAGTGCCTGACAGCAAACAAAAAAAGAGGGTCATATAAGAGACACCACACTCCAAGGAGATTATGAAATAATTCATCTTAAAACATAAGAAACCAAGGCTTGAGTCTTCCTTGCTTTCAGAGGATAAACATCCAGAGATCATAGGTTTGGGAGAAACTGAAGTCTCCACTTCTACAAATATTCCTTAAACTTCTTCATCAGCACACCTACAAGAGAGCTCTTGGAGATCATCCAACATATAGATGCCAGCTCTTTAGAAGAGCATAATATATTCTCCAAATTTCTACAAATCAAACAAAATAATGAAGCACTGAAGTCAGATGTTTACAACCAATTTTGGAAACAAACATCTACTTCACAACACAAGCCTCTCACTGCCTTTGATAGTGAGAAGGGTAGAATTCAGATGGCCTTCCTGCAAGAAACAATGTCATTCCCAAAAACTCATGCAGACTACAAGAAGAATGTTCTCTCATTTGATGCAAGACAAGTACATCCAATTGATCATATGGATATGCATAGGCAGTCAGGAGAAATGTTATTCTCAACCATGACTACAACAAATATGTCTCTTTCAAAATCAAAAGTAGTATGAAATCTCAGTTGAATATTGAGAAACTCTCTTGTTTACCCAAAAACAATAGAATAAATACATTAGAATAATTAGTAGTAAAATTAGGATATGATACTGCTAATTGCAAAGCAGCTGAAGAAATCATCAAGAAGAAAAATGTAGACATTTCTGCCCTATGAAAGCAACTTAAGATGCCTTCGACTGAAGACCCACAGACCAAAGAGATGGCACAAAATGAATCTGACAAAGAGGAAATTCTTAAGCTAATCATTAACCAAAATCTGCAGATCAGAAGAATGGAAGAAAATACTGAAGAACTGCTAAAAGAGAAATCAACACTCCAAGTGATTTTTGATCCTACTTCAACAACTCAAACATATTCTGCAAGTGTAGAAACCTCAGCAGCCTTGGAGATGAATGATCCAGTACAACTGCCTCAAGAATTATCCACTCAGAAGCAAGAAAATGAAAAGCTAAGTTAGAAGTTTCAACTTCTTGATTCCCAAAATGTTAGAAATGATACTTTGTATATAAATTAAATCTAGAAGAATCATCAATTGGAGTTTAGAATCAAAGAACTGGAAAGTGAAACTCTAATGGCTTCAACTTTAGGAGAAGCTAAGTAAAGTATTTGGGAAAGTATCAATGAGTCCATTACTAAAATTTGGCCATCCATTCAGATCATCTTCGAGCAACAGGAACTCATAAAAAAATGCACAACAACAATTCAAAAATGGAAGGATCAACTCCAAGAAAAACCAAGTGAAGATTCAGACATGATTAAAGTTCTTAATTCAAAGAACGGGGAGGAGTTGAAAGAAATCAATATCTCAGATAGGACTACAACTATTCTGGATATAAAGAAAGTTTTGCAGAAGAGGAACTTGATCAACCAGTTTCAGACCAAGTGTGAATCCTTAAATGTGATTGTCAAAAGGTTTCATACTAAATTTAGTATTCATTAGATGATAAGATGGTCAAGTTAGAAGATTATTGCAAAAAGTTGTATACAATTGCAATAGATAAAACAAATTTTGTAGGTACTAAAGATCACATCATAAGCAAATATTTTCTTGAAGCTTCACAATTTGACTTAATTATTTAGCATAAAATCAAACAGTTGGTCATCCAAAAACCAAATTTTGACAGATTTATTAAGGTGGATGAAGTTTTCAGGAAAATGATGAATTGTCAAATTCTGAGTGAAGAACATTGGGATAAGTTTTGTGAAACTATCCATTGAAAATTAATTTTACAGCATGCCAACACACCCAATTTTTTAGAGCCAAGTAAACAACACCTTCCAGCAAAAAAGGGGAAGTCAGCAACTATTTTCATCAAAAGAGATCGAATCATCAAAAACCTCCAGAATAACAGAGACACTTCCTCCATCGGTCTCCTTCTCTTATTCTCATTATTCTATTATTGTAAGATAAGTTAAGATATTTCCAAAGTTTTGTAAGTTATTATAAATAACTCTCTACACGATTTATCAAGGGTTGCACCCTTGGCTAAGGATATTTTGTAAACAGAGATTTTACTAAGTTTTGTTGATCACCAATAATACAAAGCAGGATTCTGAACTCATCTCATACAACTCTGTCTTCCCTATTAGTTTTTCAGTTTTCTGTCATTATGTTTCTTCATATGTTTAATTGTCATCAAAATAATTAGGTGAGGTTGATTGTGTCTCAGAAACCTTAGAATTTGTCCTGAAGTTATAATTATTATAACGAATGATTTTCTTGACAGTATGTTAATGAAAATCCCTTTTATCAATAAATTTTCAGTATTTTGGGGATGTTAAATATATTTTTTTGAACTTCTAAACACTATTTAAAAGTTTTACAGCTTATGGTTGATTGAATAGTTCAATTTGACTGTTTAATAATCATATCTTCTTATTCCACTTAATCGAAATCATGAAAACCTAATTACTGTATGAGATGAACAAGTAACCCTTATTTTAAATGATTGATATTATCAGTAAGATTTAAAACCTTAATTGTTTGATTAAAATAAAGCTTATGCATTGGTCCTCCAAAATTTTCCTGGAACAATGATTTTACTTCTTTCCCTTTAAGGTGAATGAAGGATAAAGATATAGGTCAAAACCCTTCACCTGGCAATTCCACTGTTTCAAACTGGATCCTTTTAAGCACACCATATATAGATCTAAATATGATATTGTTAACCATTTACCAGATCCAGGAAGACTTGTTAGAGAAGCCCCTTTGAAAAGAAAAGAAAACATTTCTGCTTCTTCCTCTTCAGCCTTACACCCTGAATAAATTTCATGCATAGACCCCTATTCAGTATTATCATCTCAACCTGAGTTGACTTAATTACCTCCTAGATTTTCTGAACTTTATTCACAAGGAGTGTATCTCTAGTTAGCTTTGTTGGCAGCCTCACTTGAGTCATATCAAGTCCCATACTTCCCTGTAGATTCACCCACATCTGAGACAGAATTGGGCTTGCATTTGCATGAATTTAAGCCCATTTATTTTTTAACTCCAGTCTATCATCCCATTCATTAAACTCTAATCAACCGGAAGAGACAGTTTCTATCTATTCCAAACCATTATTCGAATATAAGAAAGAAGATTTAACCCCATCAGTTCAAAAACTAATTTTTAAAATACCTTTGAGATATTCATTACCTCCTCCTCCTTCACATTCTCCTCCACCTTCTAACACTCATTCACCTACATCTTCAAACTCATCTTCATCATCATCAACTTCATCATCCATGGCTTTTCAACCCATTATTCAAGCTAGGTATAATGCTCCGGTTCTCCCTAATGTCTTGGGAAATTTCCCTGAAGGATATCTCAAACATTTGACAAGATTTAATGGAGATATAGGCCCTTCAGAAGAAGATCATATAGCTTCCTTTTTATGCTTTTCAGACAATATTAACATTGAGCATGAAGATTTTTATTTGAGACTATTTGTACAATCCTTAGAAGGTCATTTTAGGATCTGGTTTAGACAACTTAGAGAAAATTATATTCAAACTTCGAATGAACTCATGAATATATTTAAAAACCAATGGGGGGTAAATAAATATGTTCTTTACATACTCACTGAATTTTAAGAGTTAAAAAGAAATCCAGGTGAACCTATAGCTTAATTTATTAAACGATTTAATAAACTCTACCACAAGATGCTTGCTGATTGAAAACCTCCAGTAGTTGCTGCAAAGGTCAGATTTTCGAAGGCATTCGATGATGACTTTGCATTCATGTTGATAGAGAGAATTTACAATACATTACAAGATATGCAGACTAATGCTATCGAGGTGGAAGCCAATAGGTTAGCTTCCAATAAAATTAGAGCTAAAGAAGAGAAAGACCAAAGAAAAATGAAAAATCAGGAAGCATCTTCCTCTAAGTCAAAAGGTGAAGATTCAAAGATTGTTGAAATAACAAATTTGCTTAGAAATCTATGCAATAGAATTTCAAAAATTGAGACTCAACTAAGAACAGTCCAACAGACTGTTTCCAGACTACAAACATAGGCCCAAGGTCAGTACAAGAAAGTTGCTCCACTGCAAATTCTCCAGAGGCCTCATAATGAACAACAAGTTCCTACTCCATTTTTGATTGATGATCAATAGCTTGAGGACAATACTTTTTCCATTACTGAGGACATTAATATTGTAGATCAAAAATCCTTTCAAACTACCTGTTACATAGTATAATTTCACCATCCCTGCAATCCCCATCTCGCCCATTGGAGAGTCGTTTCTGTGACCAATAAGTAGTGTCATGCCTTGCAAATACCATCATTGCATCCCTTTCCATGAGGACAACATTTCTTCTCTTGATCATTTCCTAAGCAGACCCCTAAAAACACATGTTTTTGCCTTGGCGCTGGTAGCCCATTATGTCCTCGTGCCAATGAGGAACATTAACACTGAGCGCATGCCAATTGGCGCTCTATCCTAGTTAAGCACCCATGCCAATCTGCTTATGGAAAGTTTTTTTAAAAAGGAGGTGAAGTTTCGATTACAACAACTTCATGGATGAGTCATGAGGAGTGGTTTTGACTAAATAACCACGGCCTTCCTCCTTTGGCCTCTTTTTTCCACCATATGGGGAACCTCCCAAGGGATAAGGCCTCCCTTCCAATATTGTAGGGATCCCAACCTCCTCCTCTCCTCTAT
Organism: Pinus albicaulis; assembly: GCA_034641835.2. Lineage (NCBI taxonomy): Eukaryota > Viridiplantae > Streptophyta > Pinopsida > Pinales > Pinaceae > Pinus > Pinus albicaulis. The sequence continues at coordinate 1,019,906,440 of CM076578.1, forward strand.
ATATATAGCCTTCATCCATTGATGAAGGGGCTGAATAGCTGAAGGGCTGAATGGTTGAATCTCCAAGAGCCTTCATAGCCTAAAGAATGCTGCAACAGCCTTGATAGTCCTCATAGAGCCAAATCAGTAGCAAGGAGATTGAAGATCGAAGAGAAAGGCTTGTCCCATCCCCGACGAGCTTTACCAAGACGTATTCCGCTGACGACCCGCTGAAGAAAGATTCAGCGTCAGAGCTAGGTTGTATTTTCCTTTGTATGAATTAATGATAAGCGACTATTGGCTATGGTTCCAATCATATTGTTCATTATGACCATGAGTTGTGTCTTCTCTGACTGATACATAATTTCATATATTGGGTTTTACGCTTGTGTTTGTCGTGTTTCTTGTGTGTGTAGGTGTTCGATCGCGACAAGTGGGAGGATTGTGATCTGCTGGAGCAAGGAAATGGAAGTGTTATCTTCCCTAAAAACAATAGCGTTGGATTCAAGGTAAACCTTCTTCGCCATTTGGTTTATTGCAATTAGGAACTTGTACCTTAGCATGATACGATTGTTGCTAGACCCGATCTGGGCTAGTAGGGATCGCCTCTGTCCGCAGAGGTGATTTACCTCTATAAAAAATTGGCGACTCCGCTGGGGACCATTGATTTGGAGTATTGTCTTGTATTTTCGGTCGATTCTTGACTTTGCTTGCTTGATCAGCTCTTTTGGCTGGCTCTTTCTGTGTGTTTGGCTTTGTTTAGCTTTACCATCACTAGTTTGTTCCTTGGATTTCTCTTTTTTTTTTTTCCTTAGTAAACTTGACTGGCGCTCTTATTAGCCTGACAATCGTGCCCATTGGCGCATGTTTCCAGTGTATTACCCATGCCAATCTTGTTCTGGCACTATATTCCACCTGACAGTCACGCCAATCCTGTAAGGTGCTAGGGTTTACTCTGTTTTGAGCTTTCTGAGCCTAATCTGTGTGTTTGGTTTCATTTTTACGACTGCTTGAGTGTTCTGGAACCTTTTTTGACTGACTGTAACCTTCATCCTTTGGTTGTTTTCCTATTTCTCTTGATTTTACATTCTATCCCTAGGGCATCTAGGTGCTATAGTGTGTCGAGCCTCCCGTGGGAGTTTTTGGTTTCTATCTATTCAGTCAACTTTGTGATTACTCCTCTGCATTTGTTTGGTGGTTGTCTATCATTTTGTTGCGCTATTTGAGTGATTTGTTTCTTCTTCATTTGAATTCTTCTTTGTCTTGCTTTGAACCTAGATTACATGGTTCATTTGAGTCTTGGAGATTCTGCTTGAAGTGGTGAGTCTGGTCTTGGTTGGGAGAAATTCTTTGTTTTTTCATTTTCAGGAATTGGCGCTAGTCGTCAGTTAGCAACCTGTGCCAATTGGCCATTGGCACTAGTTTTTAGTGAGCAAGTCGCGCTAGTTGGTGCTAGTTGTTAGTGACAAAGTCGTGCCAATTTCAGGGTGTGTGAAAATTGAGAATTTTTCCCTAAATCCTTCACCAGTGTGTCTTTCCCTTCCGTTATTTTCACTGTATGAGCATAGATTACATTGCTAATTGTTTGAAATGTATTCTCTCCATGATTGTTTGATGTAAAAGGGAATGAATGCCTTGTTTTGATCTCATGCTTTGGAAGTCCTCTTTGTGTTTTATCACCTTTTGAGAAATTTCGTTACAAAGTGTTTTGAAACAACGGTTTCATTCTTAGTGTTTGTTTGCATCCCTTTTGCCTTCATCCTTTCATTAAGAAGATTTGCGTTCATTTAGTTTTCATCTCATAGTTTTCTTTTCATTAAAATGCATTAGATCACATTGCATTGAAAAGTATTTTTTGAGATCCATCATTGAACTTAGATTACATTGTTTAATGATTGAAAACTAGAAATCGCTTTGATTGCATTCTATTTTTTTAAAAGCATGCATTAAGTAGATTCTCATTTCATCGAAAAATGCATTGAGTGAATTCTTATAATTTGAAAAGGAAAAGGAAATTGTGCATAGATTACAATTGCATAGTTTTCGAAAAGGAGGATTTTGCATAGATTACATTGCACTATTCGCATCGTTGAATGCTTGAAATTACTTTTGGATAGTGAAAGTCATCTAGTTTTGAAAAATTTCATTTACAGTGTTGTTGTCTGTTGCATCATTGTTTGAAGCTCTTCCCTTAACTAGATAGCATTCATCGAATTGAAAAGTTTTCTTTTCTCATGTAGTATGAATTTAGGAGATTTTGAGACATAACACTCGCTAGGGCCTGAAAACTGAAACATAATTGAAGATAAACATTAAAATCTATTCAATTTACACTAAGGCAACATTGAAACATTAACGAAATATTTAGAGGTCAAGGTTAGAGACGTGTTCCAGCATCTTTAAACCTAATATTTGACGTTCGCCTCTTGGCTTTAGACAGCACTAACACAGAATTGTGCTCCCTGTACCGTCGCGTATATAAAGGGAGACCCCACTAGGTTGCTATCCTTTATCCATACGAAGCTGAGTCTACCGCCTTATAGTACCCGTGATACACCAGACACAGCATTCAGGGAGATTTCCTGCATGTATGTTAAGTCCTTGGTGGATTTCTCCTTCATTTTGAAACCAAGGTGTATATTGCAGTTCACGGTTATTTGGTACACCCTTTTCTTAGTATTCCTGAGCAGTCATTTTGATCTTATCCGACTCCTTAAATTTGAAAAGATCACCAAGCGCTTGTCCTTTCATGCTTGCTTCAAAACTGAAAGAGATAGAGTCACCTTTCATCCGTTTCTCGATCCTTAAAACATGAAACGGTGAAGTTTCTAAGTTTCAATGTGGTAAAATAAATCACCTGCGATCACACGGCCTGTTAGAATTTTCTTCTTGGCCGTTTGATTGTGTGCCTTGGTTTTTAGCCTGTGTGCGGTTTTGAGTTCTTGATGGCAACTTTTCCAGAGTTCACCAACCAAGGAATCCCCTCTGATGGGAATCCTGGTCATTTTCCTCCTTTTGGGAATGTTGGTGCTCCTTATATGGCAGTGTTGTCCCTTCCTGGGTTAACTGTTGGGTTTCTTGTTTGGTTGTTTTCAATCTCTGTGGTTCTGAATGTCTCAGCTACTGTTCCATCAGTTCCTCCGCCTGAACAACATCATGTTGATTCTAAGGTGGACATCTCCTCTTCTTCACCTGTTTCTGCATCCTCCTCTTCTACTTTGCCTAGTGAAAGTCTAGATTCAAGTAACCATGTGGCTAAGAAGAAGAAGAAGAAGACAAAGAAGAAGAAGTATGATAAGAGAGAGGCTAAGGCTACAGCTACTGCTTCCGAAACATCTCCACTTGATAAACCTCCCAACCCTCCATGGAAAGTCAAGTTCCCTTGCATGTTGTGCACGAAAGACCATCTTCTTTGAGACTGCCCTGGCATTCCCAAGGTGCTCGAAGTATGGTCCAACGGTCGCCCATCGTTGCCTCTGGCTTCTGGGAGTCAAGTTGAGGGCACGTCTTCAACTGGTGCTGGTAAGGCTCCTAAGAAGCAGGGTAAGATTACCAATCCCTGTAAGTTGTGTGAAGGGCACCATGCCATTCACCTTTGTCCGTACATGGATGAAGCCAAGAGAGTCTTGGACAACTCAACCATTTCTACACCATGCCTCCCGACTGGTTATAAAAGACTTTCTTTGAGTCCTCCACCAGTTGATCCTACGATTGGTCAAGAGTCATCCTTGGTCAATCCTGCTCCCCTGGAAATTCAAATTCAAGAATCCGTTCCCGACCAACCATTGGTCGTGGGATCGGTTGAACTAGCCCCATCTGCGGTGCACCAGGTCTTTTCCGTTGAGAGTGGACCTCACAGCCCTCATGTTCTTCTGGTTTCTTCAGATTCTTCAGACTTCGAGAAAGATTCTCCTGTCCCTATATCTCAAGAAGCTTCTCCTTTGCCTCCCGTGGTGGAGGTCCCGGAGGATTCCCCTCCCACCTTCGAGATGGAGGTCGTGGAGGATGATCCTTCTTCTTCTGTAACACTAGGGGAAGACCATATTAGTTCAATGGTAGGCCCTCTGAGTAGTTTGGTCGCTTCCTTTGATTGGAATCGATTTTCAGGATACCGCCTTCCGTCTTATGTGCCTTTCAAGATCACAGTACAGGATTTTGGTCTGGTCATACCTAGAACCATTATAGACAAAGGCACATCTATTAATATTCTATCTTCAACTACTTGGCAAGCTTTTGGTTCACTGCTTCTTGTGCCTGTTACGCAGAATCGGTTGGCATTTAACAGAAGAACTAGTCAACTGTTAGGGATCCTTCCAAGGTTACATGTTACGTTGGGAGGTAAAACCATCCATATGGACGTGATGGTTGTTCCAGGCCCTTTGGATTTCAATCTGCTCTTGGGCCGCGATTACACCTATACCATGGGAGCGCTTGTCTCCTCCCTTTTTCGTGTGGTCTATTTTCCACATGAAGGACAGATCGTGACCAATGATCAGCTTTCGTTCTTTGGTCCTGATGTGGCAGCTGGCCCGCCATCATCCCTTCCTGGTTTTTATCCACCCATTGTATCCTCCCCACCGTAGGTCAAATATGTGGCTACCTACCCCGTGCCTGTGCTCAGTGATGATGTCGTCATGCATCAGGTGCTGGGGGCATTGGGTCCTGACTTCCAGGATGTTTTCCTTCCTTCGGGAGTGGAACTCTTGGAAGCGATGATTTCTTGTTAATTATGATGAAGTCGATCGGAGCATGGTTCTTTTCTTGTGTCAAGCTCCTTAAAAAATGAAACAAGGTTGTTGGACCAGAGTTCCTTGTCTTGTGTCAAGCTCCTTAAAAAATGAAACAAGTTTGTCGAAGAAGAGTTCCTTGTCCTGTGCCAAGCTCCTTAAACCATGAAACAAGGTGTCCTGAGGATAGTTCTTTTAATGTGTCAACCTCATTAAAATAATGAAACACGTTTTTGTTCAATTCGAGTGTTTGATCAGATCTCGTAAAATCCTAGTCGAGTCTTTGTTAGATCTCATAACTTGAAGCTTCACTCCCTCCATCTGTTTACTCAGGTGTATGGACTGAAGCTTGGGGGGCATGTACCTCGAATTGAGTCACCATGCTGGGGGCATGCTTACTTTTTCAAGCATATTTTGTTTTCGTTTCAAGCATAGTTTATCTTTGTTTCAAGCTTGTGTAAAAATGAAACCAACTTCAAGCAAGGTTTTATGATTTCAAGCTTGTGTAAAAATGAAACCTTTCCCATTTCACCTTTTGTGATTTCCATCTTGTCAGCCTATCTTTGCTAGATGAGCCTTGGTTTTCTCCATCTACTTGGCCAATCATATGCCTTCACTTGGTTGTTTAACCCGTTCCTGAGGAACCACTGCGATGAGTGGTCTTGTTAGCCAGCCTCTTAACCTTTACTTGTTCTGAGCAGTTCCACCATTACCGGAACCAGTTGCTACCATTAATACCACTCGTTCCTTCAGGAGGAGTCATCTTTCAGTTCTTTTCTGACTCTCTAAACATGAAAAGATTGTCGAGTCCCTTGTCGTTTCGATCTCGTTAAAGTGGCTGCGAAATGAAATATACCCAGTACACATTTACCCCTTTTTCGGGCTAGGATATATTATTTACAAAAAAGGAATACCCTAGCATATCACGACTAAGAGGTTTTCTCAGACATCGTTTTCTACCTTTTCGGGTCTGAGGAACTATTTACGAAAAGGGACTGTTGGAGTTTACCTTTCTGCTGTCTTTTCAAAATTTCTAAACATGAAAAGACATCGAGTTCTTCCTTTGTCAAACTCGTTAAACCCTGATGACAATGGATTCAGTCGTAATGACGATATTCAAGTTTCTCCTTCCTAGGGCTCGTTAAATGTACTAGGATGGATTCGTCCAAAGGATGGGTTTATATGACAAGCATACGGTATCCTCTTCAAGCTTGTGTAAAAATAAAGAGGTACTCACCAGAAATGGTGGGGGAAAATAGAACCAGAATCGTTGTCGTGTCAGCAGTATGTCACTCTTGAACATGGCACTTGTCTGCATTCGTGTCGGGTTGGGGACATCTCATCTCATTTTCCACTTGCCTCCATGGGTTTGGGTGATCCCTTTTGACCTCTCATCTACTCTTTGCCTCGTCATCATGACCTCTGATCTTTTGATTTCAAATACTGCCAAACTCACTGTTCTGCTGCCATATGTTCAAGAGAAGTTGACCTCTACAAACTTCCAACCTTCCTCTGATTCTCATCTGATCCTGATTCATAAGGACATTATGTTCCTCTGTCTTGCGTTGATGATGTGGGAAACACTATGGCCCATCTTCGATCAAGGTCACTTCCTATCGACTTCATCTTGTTATCCGAGAAGCTGATCTAGAGACTCCCTTCTGGTACCTTGGAGCCTACATGCCTTAATGGCAGGTTCTTCGCGTTCGATGTGAGGTTTTCATCATTGGCCTCCGATTGAGTGATTCTATGGGTATTCGATGCTAGCTCACCGATTCACATGCCGTATATTGTACCTATAGTACCTTGAGGGCCATTGTCACTATTGGTGGTACCTCTCGCATCTGTTAACAACTTCCATCATTGGCTGGTAATCAGGCGATGTCCTTGCATGCTCGACTTCAGCTCACTTATTCGCATGCTTGAACTTGTGCTTTTTTCGGGTCGAGATGGAGCGCAAGACCCTGGATTTTTTCTGTTAGAGTCCAGGCTACGATTTTGTGGATTATTATGATTGGTTACATGACTCATTCACTGGATTGTTGTGACCATACCTGAGTCTATTTATCAATCCTTACTGGATGGCTGCATCCATGCCTTGGATCTGCATTATTGTATAGTCTGTTATGGATGGTTGTGCCCATACCACATATATCATGTATTTGAGATATCAGTTGTACTTGTCTACGCAGGTTTTCCGACGGCAGTGTTTTCAGTTGGACACGTTCTCGTAAAGCATTTCACCCCTCTCTCTCTCTCGAGCCTCGTGCTTTAGGGGGCATCTGTTACATAGTAATTTTTCACCATCCCTGAAATCCCCATCTTGCCCATTGGAGGGTTTTTTTTGTGACAAATAAGCAGTTTCATGCCTTGCAAATACCATCATTGCATCCCTTTCCATGAGGACAACATTTCTTCTGTTGATCATTTCCTGAGCAGACGCCTAAAAACACCTGTTTTTTCCTTGGCGCTGGTAGCCCGTTACGTCCTCGCGCCAATGAGGAAAATTAACACTGAGCTCATGCCAATTTGTGCTCTGTCCTAGTTAAGCACCCGTGCCAATCTGCTTATGGAAAGTTTTTGTAAAAAAGGAGGCGAAGTTTCGATTACAACAACTTTGTGGATGAGTCATGAGGAGTGGTTTCGACTGAATAACCACGGCCTTCCTCCTTTGGCCTCTTGTTTCCACCTTATGGGGAACCTCCCAAGGGATAAGGACTCCCTTCCACTATTGTAGGGATCCCAACCTCCTCCTCTCCTCTATAAATATAGCCTTCATCCATTGATGAAGGGGCTAAATAGCTGAAGGGTTGAATGGTTGAATCTCCAAGAGCCTTCATAGCCTAAAGAATGCTGCAAGAGCCTTGATAGTCCTCATAGAGCCAAATCAATAGCAAGGAGATTGAAAATCGAAGAGAGAGGCTTGTCCCATCTCCAACGAGCTTTACTAAGACGTATTCCACTGACGACCCACCGAAGGAAGATTCAGCGTCAGAGCCAGGTTGTATTTTCCTTTTTATGAATTAATGATAAGCAACCATTGGTTATGGTTCCACTCATATTTTTCATTATTACCATGAGTTGTGTCTTCTCTGACTGATACATAATTGCATATATTGGGTTTTACGCTTGTTTTTGTCGTGTTTCTTATGTGTGCAGGTGTTTGATCGCGGCAAGCGGGAGGATTGTGATCTACTAGAGCAAGGAAACGGAAGTGTTATCTTCCCTACAAAAAATAGTGTTGGATTCAAGGTAAGCCTTCTTCGCCATTTGGTTTATTGCAATTAGGAACTTGCACCTTAGCATGATACGATTGTTGCTAGACCCGATCTGGGCTAGTAGGGATCGCCTCTGTCCACAGAGGGGATTTACCTCTACAACACTACCATTATCCCTATTTCCCAAAACCAAATCCCTCAAGAAAACCAAGATACTTCTTAGGTTTCTAAGTGTAAAGCTTTTTCTAAGTTTCTAATTGCATAACTCAATCAAAGATATGAATTAAGACCTAGAGCTAGTCCTGGAAGATCTCCCAAGAACCGGTAATAATTGAACCTCAACTGAAATCAACTAAAACTCAAACTACTCCTCCCCAACCTTTAAATCAATCAACTGATTCAACTCAAATTGATAAAACAATTTTGATTGCCTTTAATGTTGAGAAATAATTAGAAAGAGTCAAAATTCCAATTCCACTTTCTGAACTCTCTAAAAATCTAGGGTATAAAATTCAAGTAACCAAGTGGATCCAAAATTCTAATATGGACACTGAAGGAGATATAATCAGTCTACAGAATGAAAGACCAATTATAAATTTTGGTCCTAGTTTTTATATGATTGATGAACATATACCACCCTTCTATCTGACTTTAAAGGTGCATGATTTTCTATTATAAAATTGCATGCTTGATTCTGGTGCTTCGCACAATTTAATGCCTAAAGTCATCATGGAACAACTAAATCTAGATATCACTCAGACTTATCACAAATTGTATCTTTTTGATTCAAAGAGGGTCTAATGTTTAGGATTCATTAAATATCTAGTAGTCACTTTACACCAAATACCAGTTAAGAGTGTAGTATTAGACATAGTCGTTACTGACATTCCTCCCAAATTTGGAATGTCGTTATCTAGATCATGTTGTGCAAAAGGAGGAAGTCTCCAAATGGACATGTCTTTTGCCACTATCCAAGTATATGGTGGAGAGAGCCTTAGATTATACAGAGAAGTGAGATTTGTAAACACTTTTTGTAATGCTAATCAAGCTAGGAATCACCCCATTTATGTAGTAGATAAATAATATAGTTGTTTTAAACTATCATTGGACACTTCACATGATTCTCAACTCAAAATTGAGGATATAGTTGACACCTCTAAAACCAGTCATATTGAAATTTGGAAATTATTTTTTGATGGATCTTGCACCAAAGATGGACCTAGAGCAGGATTTGTTTTGATTTCACCCAAAAAGGAAAATATTACACAATCATGTAAATTAGACTTTGAGGTAACAAACAATGTCGCAAAATATGAAGCTTTTATCCTAGGATTACAACTTTCCAGAAGTTTAAAGGTAAAAAACTTACGTGTTTTCACCAACTTAGAACTAATAGTAAGACAAGTTAGGAATCGTTTCCAAACAAAGCACACTAGACTTAGGTCTTCTAGAAATGAGATTTGGGATACAATTGAAAATACCTTTGATGCTTTTAACATCACCTTTATTCCTAGAGATGAAAACTTACATGCAGATTCATTATCTGTTTCAGCTAGTGCCTTCAAGATTCCAGATCATTTTCATATTCAATATTAGACACAAATCAAATATAGGCCTTCAATCTCGGACAATCTTAAACATTGGAAGATGTTTGAGGATGATGAACAAATAAAATCCTTCCTGCAAGTCATTGTCGAATTTTATGTATTGCATATTGAAGAGTATAATTCAGACAATAAATAAGCTACCTGTTGAGTCTCAAAAGTGTTCTCCATATTCATACATATTTCCATTATGTCATAACCATTTCGCTCTTATTTCATAGCCATTTGACCTAAAACCCTACATCAAGTAACCATTTTCATAAATATATGGGTTAGGATCCTTGTTTTCCAAAGTTATTTATTTTATGTATTTTAAGTGAATTTATGATTAGAAACTAGAAAATTAACATAGTTTCATATATCTATATATGTGTTATGAGTTTTGTGACATGTGTAAGTCAAAAGGAGACTTCTAGAAGACCCTTATGTGGCACTCTAAGGCCAAATTCGAATTTGGTTGGAGAAGATTATGGGATCAAGAGGATATGTGTCTCACTTCCTTGTTGTATTAAAACTCTAAGAGGATATGTGTCTCACTTCCTTGTTGTATTGAAACTCTAAGAGAATATGTGTCTCATTTCTTAGTTGTGTTGAAACTCTAGAAAGACATGTGTCTTATCATTTCCTATTTTGATTGTAACTCTAGAGATGGAGGGAGAGATTCATGGACTCTCATTAATGAGATGTCTCCTCATATTTTGTATAAATAGGAGAAGCTTTCTCCTATCATAGGTAATGAGAAAGTAATGAAAAAGTAGTAGAGAAGTCTTTTGTAACAAAGTTCAAGATGGAATGGGATGTAAATTTGTGAGTTCTTTTTAATAGAGAAATTCAGTTCTTTGATGCTATTGTGATCTTATCTTCAAGGAGCTGAAGGAATTCACCAAATTGGTAGCAGAGGGCCCCTGCTATCCAAGGAGGCTTTTACATGTTTTCTAGATAAGTTGCTTTCAATTCGTTTTGTCATATTTCCTTACTTAGATTGCTTTCTCTCAAATCATAGCTTTTAGCATAATTTTTCATGGCAGCCCTACATATTTGCATATCTTTTGACTAATGACATGGAATCAATATTGTTCTCATTGTTAATTTATTTTTTCTTAGTTTTGTTTAATTCCGTATTGCTTTGTTTATTTCCAAGCCTTGCACATTTGCTTCAGTAGTTAGATTTAGATATATTAAATGTCGATGTCATTTTCAAGCATTTCCGAAAGCCAATAAAATTGACCGATGGTGAGGGATTGTATTATGAAATGTGTAGTTTGATATTAGTTTCCTTTCTGCAAATTTAGATATATTAAACTGCCCATAACATCTTCAGTTGCCTCCGAAAGCCACAGCTGGACTGATGGTGAGGGATTGTATTATGAAATGTGTAGTTTGATATTAGTTTCCTTTCTGCAAGTTAGATATATTAAATTTCTCATAACATCTTCAGTTGCCTCCGAAAGCCACAGCTGGACTGATGGTGAGGGATTGAATTATGGATGTGTAGTTTGATATTAGTTTCCTTTCCGCAAGTTAGAAATATTAAATTGTGCATGACATCTTCAGTTACCTCCGAAAGCCACAGCTGGACTGATGGTGAGGGATTGAATTATGAATGTGTGGTTTGATATTAGTTTACTTTCTGCAAGTTAGATATCAGTTACTCAAGTTGTTTATGGTTACTTCCGAAAATCATAGCCGGACTAATGATGAGGGATCAGAAGACAAGTTGATGTAATTTGATTTAGATTTACTTTATTGCAACTTTTGGATTTCTTTCAGCATAGTTTCTTTTGTGTTTAGACAGCAGCAAGAATAGTTTGGTTTCATGCTCACTAGTTCACTGTTTTGATTTATTAGATTAGCAGCACATTTTTCATTTCAGTAGCACATTTTCATTTCCTTTCAAGTTTTGTCATTGTATGTTTCAAATTCATTTTTCAGTTTCAAGTTGGTAAATCATTATAAAGGACATCATTGCCTTGAATATCTATAACCATACTTGTCTTTTAGAATTTCATAAAAATCCAAAAACGACAAAAAGTAAGAGATAGGTTATCTTGCACATATAGTGCGCCACACTTCGTCAGCTTATGAATCCCTGGTTGATAATTTATGTTAGCAATTTAGGACACACTAAATTGACCAAACATTTTGGCGCCGCTGCCGGGGAAGTGTAACTAGGTAGCCTTATTTCTTACATCTAAAAAAAAATTAATAATTCTTGAGTATGCTCTCCTCCTGCACTTTGTGTGATCTAGAGGATCAGAAAAAAGAATTGTTATGTAAAAAAAAAAAATTAATAATTCTTGAGTATGCTCTCCTCCTGCACTTTGTGTGATCTGGAGGATCAGAAAAAGAATTGTTATGTAAAAAAAAAAAAGAGGAGACAAAATAAAACTTCATCATTTCAATTGATTCAACAATTTAAAAAAAAAAAAAAATTGTTTTCATGAAAAACTTTGATTTCAATAAAATTGTTTTGTTTAATGAATATATATGTGTATTTTTAAATTTTTAAAAATATCACATACATAATTTTATTAAACAAATCAATTAAAAAATAAAAATAAAAAAAAATAAAAAATAAAAAATAAAAAAAATTAAATTGTTTTGTTACTAAGATATATATGTATATTTTTATTTTTGAAAATATATATATAATTTTAATAACAAAATCATTTAAAAAAAAAAATTCAATAAATTGTTTTGTTTAGTAAATTACATATGTATATTTTTAATTTTTCAAAATACAACATGTGTAATTTTATTAAAACAAATTAAAAAAAAAAAATCATTTTGTTTAGTAAAATATACATGTGTATTTTTAATTTTAAAAAAAAATATAACATGTGATTTTATTAACCAAACAAATAAAAAAAAAAAAAACAAAATCATTTTGCTTAGTAAAATATATATGTGTATTTTTAATTTTTAAAAATATAACATATAGTTTTATTAACAAAAACAAATTGAAAAAAAAAATTGAAAAACAAAAACAAAACAAATCAATAAACAAAGCCATAGGCAACTCCATGGATTTCATTTTGTACTGCATTCAAAAATTGGTCAGTCAAGTGAACCTAGTCACTCAGCCTAGATTGATAAAAAATCATCTTAAAACCTCAGTGAAAGTCATGTTTTCAGCATGTTTTTCTTGAAGTCTTTGCTGCCTGAAATTGAAAATTATTAATCCTTTTTATAAAAATTTACAATTTCAGAGGAAAAAAAAAAAAAGGAGAAGAAAAGAAAACCAATCTATGGCTATCTTCAATCCTAGCTTTCGATGTGGCCTCAGTAGAAAATCTGCATTCCTGTTCAAGCTTTGGCCTGAAACAAACTTGCAGTCTCCAGCTATACATGTCTATCTGTCACACGCTTTGACATTTCCCTGAAACCAAAAACATGTAAATCCAAACGATGGTTGTCTCTACAGAATTCAAGTTGTCTGAAATAGAAATAGCACAAGCTGCATTACGTAAAGAACAAGAAAAGATGAAGAGTTCAGTTCTCTGCAATGCCAGGTAGCAGAAACAAACTTGTTAAGAGAAAGTAATGCACAGCTTAGAAATGAAAATAAGAGAAATTTTGAGGAGGATGCTATGATTGCATTGTTCAGTGATCTGTCTGTGCTGTGATCGAATCTTAAAAAAAAAATTTCAAAATCATTCACACAGCGGAATGTAGCAGAACAGGAAAACGCAAAACAGAGAAAAACGTTAAACTTTGAAAGCACGATTTGGCCAAACGGAGATGAATTTGAAAAAAATAAAACATGGGTTTTTTCGCCAACATGGTCAATTAGATAACCCAGAAACCGTTTTAAGAAATTCGTGGCGGTCTGGGAGAAATTCTCGGTTCTTTAAAGGCCATTTTTGCCTGCCGCGTGAGGAAAAACGATTTTTTCTGAGTGAAGAATTTGAAAACGGCACTCTGCATTGATAATTCGGTTTCCTGATTTCTAGGAAGAAGAATTCTGATCAAAATCAAACTCTTATCATGGCATTCAATCCACATTCCACTCATTTTTGAATTCAATTCAATTTCGTTTTCTGAATGTTGGATTTTATTAATTCTTCTTCCTTGCATTGTCTGAACGGCTGACACTTCTGACTTTAGAAAATCAAGCTCTCAAGAAGTGTAAAAGCATTCTTCATGCAAATTCAGATAAGATCAGCTGATGAACCGATGTCGACTTTCTACAAGTGTTGCAATAATCAATGCCAGTTCAGGTGGCGACAGGATTGAGATCTGCTGTACTACATTGCATTGTTTATTCTTCTTATATAAACATTGAGTGAAGCTTCATAATGGTTCTGAGAAACTATGTGAAATAGAGTTAGTTTTATGGATGATATCTATGGAATAACAGTTTATGGTTATCTGTCAAAACTTTCGATGGGGATTTCTGTCAAACTGAGTTCTCAATGGAAGATCCTCATGAACCATTCTCTGTAATCCACTTATCAGTGTTCACTGCTTTGGTGTTTACTAACAGTGGTAGTTAGTACCTGTAGATGTGAAATGCCTTCCCATTCAAGAATACCACTTCTCTTATGCCAGGAGCATGCATTTACTACTGAAAAGTCCATGAAAATATTAACTCTGTTCACTTTAATGCCGCATGCAAAATTTTCTGTACCCTTCGTAATGTAGTCTTTTACAACATGGTAGCTTTTTGGGCATCTGATGATGCTAAAATAATTCCTCATTGTAATACAAAACATGGATTGGTCAAGGAAGTAATGATGTTTGGTTATTAAAAAAAAAAAAATTGTATTTTTCAATTTTGTTATTTTAATTTAAAAAAATAAAAAAATAAAAAAAAAAATCAATAATTTTGAATCAATGAAATGAACAAGTTATTTGCTCGTTTTTCTGAAGGTATTGATTAAATTTGAACTGATGATGAATGATGAATGGCTAACTTTTTATTCAAGATTTTTAGCTACAGAAATCGTCGACATTCTGCAGCTGAAGTCCAATTCCGCAGCTGTTCTTCAATTCCGCAGCTGAAGTCCAATTCCGCAGCTGTTCTCCAATTCCGCAGCTGAATCCAATTCCGCAGCTGTTCTCCAATTCCGCAACTGAAAAACCTCATTGTTCAAATCAGCATAACTTTCTCATACAAAATCAGATTTTGCTGATTTAAGTATCGTTGAAAATGTCTCAACAAGATCTATACAATGAGAAATCCATCATTAGAGTTTGAAATGGAAAATAATGAAATAAATTGCTGAAAAGAAGCTACATTCAACTTGAGGCACTAATTCCAAAACAGGTATAAATTCTTTTGATTTTTTCTTTGAGAACTTGTTTCATTAATACAAATTCTTAGTTTTGTGTGTAAATATCATAACTAGAGAGATTGATCACCTCTCTCCCTTTGATAATCTTACATTCCATTGCAGAAGAAGTATTAGTTTTTTTTTTTTGCAGGTTCCAGGAGGAAGGACAAATGACTACAAGAGAATGGTGTCTCTCTAAGAGACCAATTTGTTTCATAAGAGGATGATCATCAACAAAGAGGAAATATGCTGATGCAAAATCAGATCTAAACACTTGAAAAACTTTCATATACCATTGTCTCCATCACATCCATACCTCATAATAAACCATTCAGCTCATTTCACTTCATATTTTCCATTTACATTCACATCCACTTTCCATTTCCTTTTGTCCATTCATAACCCACAAATAAAAGCAAGAGACTCATTCACATGCTTATTGCTCATTGCTATTTCTACTCTCCATTGCCATCTTCCATTTTCATCTTCCATTTCTTGTCATTTTCATTCCGCAAATAAGCTCTACTTCAATGCAAATTATTGAGTCCATAGTCCTTTGAGTCTAAGTTCTTTGTAAAAACACCTTGAGGCTTGCATGCCTTAATGGCAAGTTCTCATGCTGACAAACAATGGGAATACATCAATGTCTCTTGTTCGTCAGATCTTCTAGGTGACTCGACATCAACAAAATCATTCGTACCTAGCAAGATGTGTTTGGGCATCTTGACTCTCATTGTCATCAATGGTGAGAGTTCTCGTGTTGACTAGTGGCATCCATTAATGGCCACTAATTCAACAATTTCCTACTATGTTCGACATCAGAACATATTTTCACATAGTAGGAATTGTGCCAATGAGTTTTGAAGACATGAAGACTATTATTTTCAACATTTTGGAGCAGATTCAGCAAGTTTTAGTAGAAGCAATAAAAAGTCATCTCATCTCTTTATCCATGACTCCTCTTGTTCAGCCACTTGAAGAAGAATATGATTAGAATTTTGCAGCCACCACACATACACAACCCATCCACATTTAAGGTAAGTGAAGGTATGTTGTTTTCTAATTTTTAGTCATGTAATTCATTAGAATGCTAAAATTGTAACTTTGGAAAAATTCCTCACTCCCTTTTTCACATTGTCATATCTTTAGTTGGGGGAAGGGACATCATTTCATATCCACATGTCATACACTATCACACATTTTCATTTCATTTCCATACACATACACTTCCCAACCAACTATTGTTGCAACATGATCCAAAAGATTATATGCCTTGCAAATGATCAATTCATTGATGAAGTAATTGATTCTAAATGTTTTCATGAAATTTGATGCAACAAAGAAAATAAAGCATTGTTACACAAGAACCAATGCTCAAAAAAAAAAATGGTTGTCACACAAGAACCAACCATTGAAAAAGAAGAAGAAGAAGAAGAAGTTGCAATCAAATGTATTATACTTTGCCAAAAAGGAAAATATCAAAAAGCAAAGTTTGGAATGAATCTATATGAGTCAAAACTCATAAAAGATCAACTCATGGACAAATGAATCATTGCAATAGTTGCATGAGGACATGCAACAACTTCAGTTGGGGGGTATGTTGAGTCTCAAAAGTGTTTTCCATATTCATACATATTTCTATTATGTCATAACCATCTAGCCCTTATTTCATAGCCATCTAACCTAAAGCCTTACATCAAATAACCATTTTTCATAAATATATGGGTTAGGATCCTTGTTTTCCAAAGTTATTTATTTTATGTATTTTAAGTGAATTTATGATTAGAAACTAGAAAATTAACATAGTTTCATATATCTATATATGTGTTATGAGTTTTGTGACATGTGTAGGTCAAAAGAAGACTTCTAGAAGACCCTTATGTAGCACTCTAAGGCCAAATTCGAATTTGGTTGGAGAAGATTATGGGATCAAGAGGATATGTGTCTCACTTCCTTGTTGTATTGAAACTCTAAGAGGATATGTGTCTCACTTCCTTGTTGTATTGAAACTCTAAGAGAATATGTGTCTCATTCCTCAAGTTGTGTTGAAACTCTAGAAAGACATGTATCTTATCATTTCCTATTTTGATTGTAACTCTAGAGATGGAGGGAGAGATTCATGGACTCTCATTAATGAGATGAATCATATTTTGTATAAATAGGAGAAGCTTTCTCCTATCATAGGTAATGAGAAAGTAATGAAAAAGTAGTAGAGAAATCTTTTGTAACAAAGTTCAAGATGGAATGGGATGTAGATTTATGAGTTTTTGAATAAAGAAGCTTAGTTCTTTGATGCTATTGTGATCTTATCTTTAAGGAGCTGAAGGACTTCACCAAATTGGTAGCAGAGGGCCCCTGCTATCCAATGAGGCTTTTACATGTTTTATAGATAAGTTGCTTTCAATTCTGTTTTGTCATATTTCCTTACTTAGATTGCTTTTTGAAATCATAGCTTTTAGCATAATTTTTCATGGCAGCCCGGGCATTTGCATATCTTTTGACTAATGACATGGAATCAATATTGTTCTGCCGTTAATTTATTTTTTCTTAGTTTTTGTTTAATTCCGGTATTGCTTTGTTTATTTCAGTCTTGCACATTTGCTTCAGTAGTTATATTTAGATATATTAAATTGCTCATGTCATTTTCAGTTACCTCCGAAAGCCATAGCTGGACTGATGGTGAGGGATTGTATTATGAAATGTGTAGTTTGATATTAGTTTTCTTTCTGCAAATTTAGATATATTAAACTGCTCATAACATCTTCAGTTGCCTCCGAAAGCCACAGCTGGACTGATGGTGAGGGATTGTATTATGAAATGTGTAGTTTGATATTAGTTTCCTTTCTGCAAGTTAGATATATTAAATTGCTCATAACATCTTCGGTTGCCTCCGAAAGCCACAGCTGGACTGATGGTGAGGGATTGAATTATGGATGTGTAGTTTGATATTAGTTTCCTTTCTGCAAGTTAGAAATATTAAATTTTGCATGACATCTTCAGTTACCTCCGAAAGCCACAGCTGGACTGATGGTGAGGGATTGAATTATGAATGTGTGGTTTGATATTAGTTTACTTTCTGCAAGTTAGATATCAGTTACTCAAGTTGTTTATGGTTACTTCCGAAAATCATAGCTGGACTAATGATGAGGGATCAAAAGACAAGTTGATGTAATTTGATTTAGATTTATTTTATTGCAACTTTTGGATTTCTTTCAGCATAGTTTCTTTTGTGTTTAGACAGCAGCAAGAATAGTTTGGTTTCATGCTCACTAGTTCACTGTTTTGATTTATTAGATTAGTAGCACCTTTTTCATTTCAGTAGCACATTTTTATTTCCTTTCAAGTTTTGTCATTGTATGTTTCAAATTCCTTTTTCAGTTTCAAGTTGGTAAATCATTATAAAGGACATCATTGCCTTGAATATCCATAACCATACTTGTCTTTAGAATTTCATAAAAATCCAAAAACGACAAAAAGTAAGAGATAGGTTATCTTGCACATATAGTGCGCCACACTTCGTCAGCTTACGAATCCCTGGTTGATAATTTATGTTAGCAATTTAGGACACACTAAATTGACCAAACACTACC
The DNA here is from genome assembly GCA_034641835.2 of Pinus albicaulis. Lineage (NCBI taxonomy): Eukaryota > Viridiplantae > Streptophyta > Pinopsida > Pinales > Pinaceae > Pinus > Pinus albicaulis. The sequence goes on from CM076578.1 coordinate 1,019,924,834, forward strand.
CAAGATAAATAAAATTAAAAACTAAAATCAAAGGTAGCTGATCATGACATAATTCAATTGTCAAATAATTTTATCCCCAAGGGACTTGTCCCTTTAGAGAAATTGTTTGACCAAGATGATGTTCCCAAAAACTCGTTCTTTGTCTAACCATAAGATGACATAGAAGTCATAAATATTCGCACTGATGAGGAAATTAAAAATATAAAACTTTGTGCATCATTAACCCTAGAACTTAAATATGAATATGTCAAACTTCTTAAAAATTATAAAGATGTATTTTCCTGGTCTTATGCTGATCTCAAATCTTATGGTACATCATTAATTGAGAATAAAATTCCACTGAAACCAATGTAAAGTCTTATCAATAGAATTTAATAAGGATGAACCTAGTTCTTCTTCCCATCATTGAAAAAGAATTGAAGAAACTTTTAGATGCCCAAATTGTTGTCCCATTAATATACTCTAGTTGGGTTGAAAATTTAGTCCCTGTGAGGAAAAAGAATGGTGAAATAAGACTCTATGTAGATTTTAGGAACCTTAATAAAGAATTCTTAAAAGATAATTATCCACTTCCAAATATGGATCAATTACTTCAAAAAGTGTCAGGTGCTAACATGCTCTCTATGTTAGATGTATTTTTTGGTTATAATCAGATATTGGTGAATTCAGAAGAGAGGGAGAAGACAACTTTTACCACACCTTGGGGTAAATTCATGTATGCTCAGATGCCATTTCGTCTATCAAACACAAGAGAAACATTTCAGAGAGCCATGGACTTGGATTTTGTCGGGAAGGTAAATAAATTAATTGTTATTTATCTTGATGATTTAACTATTTTCTCTGAATTTGATCCTAAACATCTTAAGCATTTGAAGAAAAATTTTGAAAGATGCAGGAATTTTTGAATTTCCTTGAATCCAAAAATCATTATTTGCCATGAAAGAAGGTAAATTTCCAGGTCATATTATTTCTAAATATGGAGTAGTTTTGATCCCAAAAGGATCTCTGCTATTCAGTCATTATCATTACCTAGGAATAAAAAGGAGATTCAATATTTCTTAGGCAAAATCAATTTCTTAAGAAGGTTTATACAAAATTATGTAGAAATAGTAAAATAAATAACATCCATGCTTAAAAAGAACTTCGAAGTTAAATGGACCATTTTTGCAAGATTTTATCTTGACCAAATAAAGCAAGCCATCTTCAAAGCCCCAACCTTAGCCATTCCGAACTACTGAGAACCTTTCAACATGTTTTATTTTTCCTTTAAAACAATCCTTGCAGCTTTCCTTTTACAAAAGAATGAGGATTACCATGATCAACCAATATAATTCTTTAGTAAAGTCATGAGAGATACTGAAATGAGATATGATATTATTGAAAAAAAATGCTATGCCTTATTTCAAGCCGTCAAGTCTTTTATAATGTAAATTCTTCATTCAACTATCATTTTCTATGTGCCCAATAACACTGTCAAAAAAACCATCACACAGCTAGACACTGATGGTATAAGGGGTAGATGGATAACTCAGATTCTTGAGTTTGATCTCACCATAAAAACTACCAAGTTAGTAAAGGGGCAGGGTTTAGCCAAGTTGTTAGCTGAATCCAATTGTAAAGTCTTGGGCATAAACTCAGTTTTTGAAGTTTCAGAGAAGCAACCACAATAACCTTCTTTGAATTTGGAAAGGGAGAATACACAAGAACCTTCCTTGAATGCAAAAGGGGAGAATCCACAAGAACCTTCCCAAGGAGTAGAAGGAAATAATACAAAAGAACCTTCTCCTTCAACTCAGACAATCCCAATTCATATTGATGAGAAATTTGTTACATCAGATTGGTCTGTTGACATTGTCCACTTTCTAATTCATTTTGAATGTCCAACTCAGTTTTCAAAGAACCAGTGCAAAACACTCAAGTTGAAATCTATCAAGTATTGCATTATCAATGCCAACCTATACTATAATGATCCTCTCAATATTTTATTACTTTGCCTAACAGAAGCAGAAATTGACGGAATCATTGATCAGTTTCATGCAGGAATTTTTGGAGGCCATTATTCTTAGAGAGAAATAGCATACAAGATATTGAGACCAAGACTTTATTGGCCTACCTTGTTTTCACAAGTAGGATTGAAATTCAGAGCCTGTATTCCATGTCAGATGTTTGTTGGAAAGAAAAAATTGGCATCTTTTCCACTAGTTCTAGTAGTTGTTTCAACACCATTTCATCAGTGGGGATTAGAATTTATAGGTGAAACTCATCCAGCCTTCAATAGTCAACACAGATGGATCTTGACTGCAACTGAATATTTCACCAAGTGGGTGGAATCCATTCCAATAATAAATGCTACAGATTCTATTGTAATAAAGTTCATTGAAGAGAATATTCTATCTAGATTTGGTTTCCCACAGCAGATAATGCCACAACATTCAGTAGCATAAAAATGATAGAATTCTGTCGAAAATATCAAATTCTGTTACATCACTCAACTCCCTATTATCCACAAGGAAATTGTCTTGATGAATAATCAAATAAGAGTTTGGTGAAATTAATCAAGAAAGCTCTAGAATCCCACAACAAGAACCGGGAGAGTCACTTGATTTATGTAGTATGGGAAAATAGAATTTCCCCAAAAAGATCAACATGGAAATCCCGAATCTAGTTAATTTAATTCAAAGATGCTATTTTTCCTATAAATTTAGCTTTTCATGTACTCAATTTTTTACAAGAATCTACTGATCAACCTAATGATTTCTCTAGAAGAATTAATCAGATCATTGAGTTGAATGAAAATATATATGAGATACAGTACAAACTAAAGAAATATCATAATAAAATGAAGAGCCTCTTTGACTGAAAAGCAAGGGAAAGAGATTTTAGAGAAGGCAATTTAGTTCTAAGATGGGATGCTAGGAGAGAAGATAAAGGTAGACATAGAAAGTTTGACAATGTATGGTTTGGGCCACTCAATATTGCAGAAGTAAAAGGAAACAACACATTTTTTCTGCAGAATCTTGAAGGACAATTTTCAACATTGCCTGTCAATGGCAGATTTTTGAAACACTACATCCAGTATTGAAAGAGATCTCATATCATCATTGTACATAATAATTTTCTTTATAATTTGAAGTCAGTGTGTTTTTCTACAACAAAGATTCCATATCCCAAGGAGAAGGCACATGGAACTACATTTTCTCTACATCCCACAGGGAGAAGCAGTCCCTAGTTGGAGCCGATGTTGTAACATTATTCGTTTTTGGTAAGTTAGCAAGGTAGCTTAAAAAATAAAAAATAAAAAATGCTAAGCTATAACATGGATCAAAAATAAATTGAAAAAATGTTAGGGAAAGCATAAAATGAAAATGTCAATGCTTTAGCAATCAAAATGATAAAATGGCTGCCTGTTTAAATGCACCACAATTTCAAAAAGTAAAGTTTATTCATGTATGTTTAAACCTTTGAAAAAAGGTTTATTATATTCATTAAATTAAATTTATTTATATGCACGCATATTGATTTTATTGTAAAGTCAGAAAACGACAAGCAGTTAAATCAAATTATTAAAGTGTTTGTTGGAAATACTGAGAGGGGGGGGGGGGGGGGTGAATCAGTATTCCTTTCAATTAGAGCATTATTTAATCTTCAATTATTATAAGTTTTTGTACAATGATAGCAGCAAACAAGAGGAACACAAATGCACACAGTTTTTAAGGTGGAAACCCACTCCGAGACAAAAACCACCTAATGCTTTTCTAATAATTCTTTAATATTCAACTCCAATTGAAAATAAAGCTCCAACTTCCTAGAATCTAGAAAAGCATTCTTCTGCAGCTCCCACTGGATGGATGCTCCAATGCCCGAGATTCTTCAGTAGTCAACTGAATAGATGCCCCAACACCCAATGAACTACAACTCACCCTAGCACCACCCTACCACCCTATAGAAGAATAAAAGAAGAATGGACTCCCGTACCAGGGAAAATGGTCCACTTTACAATGATATAGAATGATGCAGAAAAAGAAGATATGCTAGAACATGACCCAAAATTTGACACAACCACCTAATGATGATCCTAGACCTTCCAACACTTCCTCTTCAACCCTTGGCAGATAGACACTAGTTAAATTTGTACAATAATGTATTTACAATGAATATGTACAATGATACCTTTACAATGATTGTATGCAGTGCTGCCCACTTGAATACTTCATATGATGAACTTCTTACTATTGTTATGCACCTTGGTTGCTGCTCTTGTCATGCTATCCTCTGCCGTGCTTTGCTGCCGTAGAAAGTCTGGTCCTTTGCAACCCTTGACAACACATGATCTAGCTTTTTCTTTCCTTCTAGGAGCTCGATATTGAATCTGGTGTATCTCTGTTATTTCAGATCCTCAATATCTGATTTTTAGTCCTATATTATTCCTCTCAGTCTTCTTTCTAATTCTATAGGTTTGACCCAATTTGGATTCTTCAAGAAAGAGTTATGCCCAATCTCTCACAATGCCCTAATTATGGATTGTTTTAGCAGAGTGCACTTGTACGACATGCCACGTGTTACTATTTCATCATTTGGCTCAAAAATTTATAGAGTAAAAAGTACAGACTGTGCATTATCTTCCAATTTTTAAGGAATTCCAATCTGATACTCAGAGAGAGAGTTATGGCGATTTTACCAAGGTCACTTCCTTGAGATGAATTTCAGGAGCCTGCAAAAACCTTGACTTCCACAGGTCATATCTCCAAAAATATTGCGCACCTTGATCTGAAAGTTTTATTGCAGCTTCCTCAGGATTTCTGCTTCGCCTCATAAAAATTTCAACTTCTGAGCCTTCATATAAAAAAATTTAGATCGAAAATTCCACGATGAACTGTTTCAGATGGCCGAATCCCTTGCATAAGGAGGAAATGAGGATCACAATTTATATAAATGCCTAAGTTGAGAGGGGCTTCAACAAGTGAATGTGGGAGGGATTTTAGGAGCTTAAAAAATATTAATTATGACTTTTCAATGACCCATGCCCCAACCCATGGGGTTTTAGCCCACTAACTGGGGTTACAAACTTCAAACATGAATATCTCTCAAACCATGAAGAATTGGATGGCGTGCCATATATCAACGGAAACATCTCAAAAAGTAGAAACTATCAAAAGCATTATTGACCAATAAAATATTAATTTTGTAGGTCAAAATTCCCATGCAATATTGGGTTAGCCGTTGGTGCTACTTGGGTTGACATCAATGACAACATCTGATCAACAGTGTTTGTAGTTTCCGACGGTAGATCTTGAGCTTCCCTTAGATCTAGAGTGGAGAATGACTTCACACCCCCTTCACCTATTTCTTGTTAACGTGAGGGGGGGGGGGGGGGTGGGGGGGGGGGTCGAAATCCGGTTTCAATGGCTGCCCATTTTCATGACATGGCAGCATGAGGTGGCTTCGTACCGCCTTCGCCTAAAACCAGAAATCAAAGGGTACCCCTGTGAAATCCACTTCTGGTTTTTCATTTTCACTACCATTTTCCCGTGCCATAACTGTCCATCTGTCCATCACTCATATCATTCAATCACCTATCTATTATCTGTTATCCCTAATCCTCCATCATACCCATTAATCTGCCCATTGGCTAATGCTTTCACTCCAATTACCCATTAATCTTATCGTTGGCAATAAATTCACTTGAATTTTAGCCATGACCGTTGAACCTGAACCACAGTATATAAAATTTCCCATAGTCTCTCGCTTAATACTTTACTTCCGCCTTCAATTCACCTTCATCCTCCATTAGTATTTCACTATGAATTAGCTACTATGATTTCCCTTCATATTCCTAAAACCCTACCATTGTTTATGTAACTGAAATCTGTAATTCCTCATACCAATTTATTACAGTCAAGCATGGCACCTAAGGCCAAAAAAAAGAAACAAACCACTCTGAAAGGTAAAGGTAAGAAAATTATGATAGAATAAATCTCAAATGTTGACAGTGTTGCAGAGGTCACACCAGAGGTCACTCATCCAACTACCGAAGTCGTTCCTGAAGTTACCAAATCCATTGCATAAAATGTTCTTGCAGATCCACAAATCAACCTCGATCTCACTCCCCTAGTCGATACCTATTTCAAAATTGCTGATTGTCACAATGAATTTGAATTCAACGAGATACACCTATGGCTAAAATAAAAACACCTAGATAAACAAGACTCTATCAGGTTTTGGGAGTCCATGTTACCTCTATTTACATTCCCTCAAACTCACCCATTCCATGATTTAATTGTCTGGTGTTAGATGCAGTATGACCCTATAACCAGGTCAGTGATACCTCATAATGGAAATGTCCTAATAACCATATCTCCTGAAACCATTAATCATATGATTTTCATCCCTCCTTCTTATTCCTTATCCTTTTTCTCCCCTGTTTCCCTCATGGATCTCTATCACACATTATCCTTCTGAGATAGAGCTCAAATATTTGACATATTTCTACCTGAGGATGTTGATTTACCAAAGAGAAAAACCCATATGCATCCTCCATCTTCCTCATTGCTTCCAAACACTATATCTCCCTCCTTTCTTATCTATTAGGATATCCCAATGATGAAACTGTTGATGAAATCATCCTAGGCTTATTATCCATCTTCAGCCTTGACAAACCACCATTGTTTATGTACAATTACAACCATTTTTTGGCTGATATTATACATAAAAATTTTATGAATTTCACTGCTCAATGAGTATTTACTTACTCTTTTTTAATCATTCATAAGATTTTGTTTCAGAAATCAGATATGTTACCCATTCATCTCAACAAGCAGGACACATAAGGAGTGAATCAATCAGTGATTCACTGGATAGAATTGGTAAAAGGATCTTCAACAACTACTTATTTCTCAGAATTCATAGACTTATTCATTCATCTAGTCAAACAGTTCCTTACCAGTTCACCAGATCCAAGAATTGGAGAAGGCATCAAGAGAATTCTACACCTCAGTGAAAAAGCAAAGACAGGTGATTGGTATTTGTAAAATAATTATATAGAGATCAGAGTGTATGGTTGCGAGCTTCCACCATAAAAACTTCCTAAACATGTGCCTATGAGAATTTCCTCATTAGAATACATAAGACAGATGTTAAATATGGATGAATTTCATTTTAAATCAGGAAGGAGGAAAGTCAAATTTAAAATCAAAGAAAACATTGAATCATTCATTTGTAATACGAGAGAAACTGGTGTTGATGCAGACACAATATTAAAGAAGATGGGTTTTCATTCCATATTCACTTGTTCATATGACCCTCATGGCATTATTTTTTCTCTTAGGGTTGAATCCAAGACAACATCTTACACTCACACTCCTAGACTAGAAATAGAAAAGTACATGAATAAGGATGAATGGATAGAAGGCAATTTACTATAAGAAAAATAACAACTTATTTCTACTTCAAATGTACATACACCAGTGCCTTACAACAAAGAACAAAAGAGGGTCAAAGAAGAGACACCGCATTCTAAGGAGCTTATGAAAGAATTCATCTTACAACATAAGAAACAAAGGCTTGATTATTCCTTGCTTTCAGAGGATAAAAAACCAGAGATCATAGATTTGGGAGAAAATGAAGTCTCCACTTCTCCAAATATTCCTCGGACTTCTTCATCGGCATCACTTGCAAGAGACCCCTTGGAGATCATCCAACATATAGATTCCAGCTCCTCAGAAGCGAAAAATATCTTCTCCAAATTTCTACAAATCAAACAAAATAATGAAGCATTGAAGTCAGATGTTTATAGCCAATTTTGAAACAGACATTTACTTCACAACATAGGCTTCTCACTGCCTTTGATAGTGAGAAGGGCAGAATGCAGATGGCCTTCCTGCAAGCAACAGTGCCATTCCCAAAAAATCATGTAGACTACAAGAAGATTGTTCTCTCATGTGATGCAAGATAATTACATCCAATTGATCAGATAGGTATGCATAAGCTGTCAGGAGAAATGTTATTCTCAACCATGACTACAAAAATATGTCTCTTTCAAAATCAGAAGTAGCACTATCAAATATGAAATCCTAGTTGAAGATTGAGAAACTCTCTTCTTTAGCCAAAGACAACAGAATAAAGACAGTGGAATAAATGGTAGTAAAAGTAGGATATGATCCTGCTAATTGCAAAGCAGCTAAAAAAGTCATCAAGAAGAAAAATGCAGACATTTCTACCCTACAAAAGAAACTTAAGCTACCTTCGACTGAAGACCCACAAGCCAAAGACATAGCACAAAATGAGTTTGAAAAAGATTAAATGATTAAGCTAATCATTGACCAAAATCTGCAAATCATAAAAATGGAAGAACGGATTGAAGAACTGCTAAAAGAGAAATCAACACTCCAAGTGATTGTTGTTCCTACTTCAACAACTCAAACATCTTCTGCAAGTGCAGAAACCTCAGCAGCCTTGGACATGAATGATCCAGTACAACTTTCTCAAGAATTAGGCACTTAGAAGCGAGCAAATGAAAAGCTAAGTCATAAGTTTCAACTTCTTGAGTCCCAAAAGGTTAGAAACGATACTTTGTATCTAAATGAAATGTAGAACACTCATCAATTGGAGATTAGAATCAAAGAACTAGAAAGTGAAACTCTAATGGCTTCAACTTTAGGAGAAGCTAAGCAGAGTATTTGGGAAAGTATCAATGAGTCCATTACTGAAATTTGGCCATCCATTCAGATCATCTTCGAGCAGCAGGAACTCATCAAAAGATGCACAACAAAAATTCAGGAAGGGAATGATCAACTCCAAGAAAAACCAAGTGAATCTTCAGACATGATTAAAGTTCTTAATTTAAAGCACAGCGAGGAGTTGGAAGAAATCAGTATCTCAGACAAGACTGCAACTATTATGGAGATAAAGATATTTTTGCAGAAGAGAAATTTTACCAACCAGTTTCAAACCAAGTGTGAAGCCTTAATTATTATTTTTAAAAGGTTTCATACTAAATTTAATATTTTAAATAAAAAATGTCTGCCAAGTCTAGGTTGATTAGATGATAAGTTGGTCAAGTTAGAAGATTATTGCAAAAATATGTATACAATTGCAATAGATAAAACAAATTTTGCATGTATTAAAAGTCACATCACAGGAAAAGATTTTCTTGAAGCTTTACAGTTTGACTTAATTATTCAACATCAAATCGAACAATTGTTCATCCAAAAACCAACTTTTGACAGATTTACTGAGGTGGATGAAGTTTTCAGGAAAATGATGAATTGTGAAATCATGAGTGAAGAATAGTGGGATATTTTTTATGAACTATCAAGTGAAATTAATTTTACATCATGCCAACACACCCAATTTTGTAGAGCTGGGTCAGCAACAACTTCCAGTGAAAAAGGACAAGTCAGTAACTATTTTCATCAAAAGAGGTTGAATCATCAACAACCTCCAGAATAACAAATAAACTTCATCAAGTTGTCTCCTTATTTTATTCTCATTATTCTATTATTGTAAGATCAGTTAAGATATTTCCAAATTTTTGTAAGTTAGTATAAATAACTCTCTCCACAAGCTATCAAGGGTTGCACCCTTGGATAAGGAGATTTTGTGAACAGAAATTGTACTAAGTTTTTTTGATCATCAATAATACAAAGTAGAATTTTGAACTCATCTCGTACAGATCTGTCTTCCTTGCGAGTTTTCCAGTTTTCTGTCATTACGTTTCTTCATATGTTTAATTATCATAAAAATAATTAGGTGAGGTTGACTATGTCTCAGCATCCTTATAACTCGTCCTAAAGTTATAATTATTATAAAGAATGATTTTCTTGACAATCTGTTAATTTAAATCCCTTTTATTTGTCAGTATTTTGGTGATGTTAAATATATTTTTTTGAACTTCTAAACGTTGTTTAAAAGTTTTCCAGCTTATGGTTTATTGAATAGTTCAATTTGACTATTTAATAATCATATCTTCTTATTCTATTTAATCGAAATCATGAAAGCCTAATTACTGTATGAGATGAACAAGCAACCCTTACTTTAAATTTTTGATATTATGTGTAAGATTTAAAACCTTAACTTTTTGATTAAAATCAATCTTATGCATTGGTCCTCCAAAATACTTCAGAACAAAAACAAACGTTTTAGATGCTTTGGCATGATTATTTACCAAAATCATCTCAAAGGACAACAGAGGTAACCGTCGAATTTACTTAGGAAACACATCTTTAGTTCTTTTCTAGAAGGGGATATCTGCCATTGAATGTTTTTTTTGTTGTTAGAAATATCTTTAATATGAACTAGAAACATTTGACATCCATTTTAGAAGATTTTTTTTTAATTGTAAAGAAGAAATTTTCCTCACCATAATGACTCTTGGAACCCCATTTACTGTACAAGTCCCCCCTTCACCATTGATACATGAAAAATATTTTTCTAAATAGTTCAAGTCTACCCTGTGTTTCTCTAGCCAATCCATGCCAATATGACATAATAAGATCCCAAAGGTAGAATTTTTAGTCAATTCAATTGTCTTAAATTGATTACATAAATTATCGACTGGTGTTGGTAAACTTGTGAAGTGCAAGTGCACCATATATGCTAGAAGCCTCTTTTATTCATTGATTTTATTGGTGTGATGATTGGATTTGTAGAGATTATTTCTAAGGATGTTTTTATTCTTATGTTCATAATGAAATTGATAAATTTAAATTCCAACTAAGTTCTAAAAATCAACATGCTTTCTACTCTGTAAAAACTGAAACAAACTTTCTCTATCTTATGAAGAAATCTAAACTAATTTATTTGTTAGTCTCTAAAAATTCGTATTCTCTAACAGTCTTGTGCATGAATTTAAAATAGAATTATAGAAAAGATAATTTATACATTTTTGTGTTTTTGAAATGAAATTTTATGGAAATGAAACTTCTAAAGAAACCACTATAGATCTTGAAAATAAATCACTTATGAATGGAAAAGAACACACTCATATGTTGAAAGGAAATAACTAAATCACTATTGTTTCAGAAAGAAATCACTCATGATCTTTAAATAAACCACTCATCAACTTGTAAAAATCTTTAAAATAAATCATTTTTGCTCTATAAGTAAAACTATGAATCCTTTGCAATTTTACAATTCGAAAGGAAAGGTTGATTGATCTACATCAAATGATAAAATAAGACTTATGAAATAATCTACATCAAATAACAAAATGAAATTATGGAATTAAATACAACAAATGAAAAATTGGAATTCATAAAACAACTATGACAAATGAAAAATTAAAATTCTGAAAATAACTATATCAAATGATAAAATGAAAACATGAAAACAACTACATTAAAAACATAAAATGCAAAACCTTCACTTTTTGCAGGGTCCCTCCACAAATAGGAGATCAAATATTTACTCTAATAGCTAGCTGCACATCAAGTCTTTAAGGTACGTCTTCAATAAAAGGGAATGAAAAACAGATCTTTAAAACTTCACAATATGCTTCAGAAAATTAACCTCCCCTCTTTATTTCAATGGAGTGTTTATATAGGGGTTGAAATGTAACTTAGTGGAGATTCATATGGCTAACGAACATAACAGAATGTACACCTATTTTCCACAAATTTTATGAAACACAGTCCATTCCAACCTCTGTTTGCTTGATTGGGCATTTATTAACACATGGGTGCAATGTTCACTCACGCAACTGCAAAATAAGGCTTCAAAGAACTTGAAATATCTCCCCAATGGTAACTAATTCAGGAAAAAAGCTCATTGTGAACTTAATTGGGCCCGTGTTGAACAAAACCCATGTTTGTTTTTTGCGATATTAATTTTTTTTTCCTCAAAAAACACATTTGAAGTTGACTGGTCAAAACTATTGCGATTTTCCCTTGATCTTTGCATGGAGGTCCACATGTGTGAGCTAGGTATAATTTGACCAACAAAAATCCATATTGGAGTTATAGAAACAATTTCCATGTTTTGGATTTCATTCTAAAGTGATTCTACTACCTCAACCACAGAGACAACTACGGAAACTGTAAAAACTTGAACTGTCAAACTATCATTAGTAAAACCATGCACAATTCTCTTTAATTCATTAAAAGTAATATAAATAATAATAATAAACCATGTAAACATGTATGAAGGAATTTGATACGTTTATGAAGAAATATGGTTAAAAATGATGACAATGGGTGAATGGAATGATGCAAAATTGGATGGTTTCATCAACAAAATTATGACAAATTGGAGGCTCAACATTCCCCCACACCAGAGATTTTTCATGTTCTCATGCAAAGAAAGAATTGCAAAGTTTCATAATTCAATCGATTCATTGTGTTCCATTATTCTGTCATTTCAACTAAATCCTTGACCAAAGCTCCAAGATAGCAATATTGACCCTTTATCTAATTAAGATGCACTTTTCTCCAACCCTTCATTATTTATTATATGCAACTTGTGTGAAAAGAAATGATGCCCACATAGTAGCATATCCATGTACTTGTCACTATTTTAATTGTTCTCAAATTGTTCAAGCCTTGGTAGAATACCATATTGTGAAGAACACATCAAGACTTTTACTCCATCTATAGAATGTGATTTCCATCCTTGTGAAGTTCATCCCATTAGTATGGGTGGAAATGATCATATATTGCAGCCCATAATGATTGTCTTCTTATCTTCCATGCATAGCAACCAATCATATTTCAACAATGTTATCATATAGTTTCTTCAAGAACTCACAAGCTAATGAATGAATAAGACTTCCCAATGTGATGCTTTTGACAGATTGAGTTGCATGTTAGTGTCAGAATTTGCATTCTGCCATCAGTGATCAAAATCACTCTTTTCATATTCATTTTAGGCTCCCACTCAGATTTGTTTTTATCATTCCACTAGGTCATGCAAAAAATCCCCTCACTAATGGTAGCCCTAGTCATAAAACCTCACTCACCCTCAAAAATCCACATTTGCTGACCCACCTTCATGTATTTCTGAGCATAAATCAGTCTTGAAATCTTATTTCACTATGTCATTATGTCATTCAAATTCAACATGGAGTTTGGTCATTCAAAGTCCATTTACGTCACTAGGCTTCATTTTTCATGGTTAAAAAATACTCCATTTCATGTCAATAAGTCAAAAAAAGTGTGCAAGTGATTGAATAATACTCCTTTATCATTTGAAGAAGATTTTTGAGCATGTAAATATGATTTTTAAAGGTTGCAATTATTGTTTCAATGTATGATTTTCATACCAAAATGTAATTTTATTCAAAATAGAGACGTAATTTATTTTTATTTTTTATGTAATTTTATGCTCATTATATGTAATAAGTATTGTCCCAAGCTTCCAACTCAAACTCATATTCCAAATTGAAGATCAACAAATTCAAAATGTAAAGAGTGCCAAACTCCAGCACATCAAACTGCAAAGAAGAAAATCAAAGTGAAAAAGGTATTCAACAATGTTTTCAAAGTTGAAATGAAACATTAGAAAAGTGGGTTTTAAATCAAAAGATCAATTTCATTCAAGTATTAAAGCCTTCATGAAATAAAATTCAAACTCATTTGTCTCCTACCATCATTGAGCACACTCCAAGAGGGAAAAAGTTTGAGTTTCTGGGCGAAAATTTGCTAAAAACAAAGTAGAGGGCACACTTGCTTCTGAGAAGGTGCACTTGCTTCTAAGAGGGCACACTTCCTTCTTCGAGGGTGCACTTCCTTCTATGAGGGCGCACTTCCTTTTTCGAGGGTGCACTTGACTAGAAAATCCATAAACTCATTCAAATTGTGAAAAATTACTTCCTAAGCTTCAACAAAATTCTCATTGACCTCCAACAAGTGATTGAAAGATAATTCCATCAAGTTCATTTGTTGGGTATTGTGAAATTTATTTTAGAATTTGGTGTTTAAATCATTTTAAAACCCTAGTATCTCCCATTTCACTCTTAATTCCCCAAATTGTATTTCCCTACACCTTCATACACTTCCTACATTACCAAATACCCATTCTTAAACTCATGTATTACAAATCCCCTTTCCCTAACCTTTTTTCCCAATACCCTATGCCCTAGGTGCTAAAACTACCTAGGATCCTAACCCCAAACCTATAAATAATTCCCCATCCTAAATTACACCATATCACTACTCCCTATCCCCTTTCCCATTTCATAAATCCCTATCACTATCTCCCTCAATTTTCATTTCCCATTCCTCATTCATAAGACCACTTTCCACCATCATCAACTTCCCTAGGGTTTTGAATTTAAAACATCATGGTAGAAGAAGAGAATGGATCATACAGTGAAGGAGAAGAAACAGAGGCTAGAAGGACACATAAAGGGGGAATAATACTCATACTTGAGCCAACAGGTACTAGAGAAATTTTGGCATCTCCTATAGCAGTGACATGTTTCAAACATGCTGGGTGTTTTGAGTTCTGTGAGAAAATTCAGAGGATCCAACAACATGCCATGTTGACCAGGCTTTTCATATCCAAACTCCATGACAACCAAGTGCTCTAACTAGTGTCACCCTTACTGTATCAACTTCCATCATTTCATCTGCCACCTGGATCCCAAATGTTGGGGAGAAATTGTTCAAGAACAATGAATTGGAGGAACACTACTATGATCCTTTCTGTGGAGTACTAAAAAGGTATGCTTTTGATGATCATTTCAGTGGCTTTTTAGTAGAATTTGTAAACCTTTTTGCATCATGAATTTGGAAAATAATAAAGAGTTATAACAAAACATGTGAGAATTGATATGCAAGACTTAACCGCTGATAATTGTTATTTTTCTGTGTAGGAAAAGGTGAAAACGAGGAGTTACCGTTCCAAAGGAAAGGACAAAGACGAGATAACTGCTGTCCCTTTGAAGGGGAACCGAATGAAAACAAGGCTAAGCAGATCAAAGCAAATCGGCCCGGAAAAGGAGGAGAAGACACCAGCTCGGCACAAAAGAAAAGAAAAGACGAAGGATTAACAGTTTGGCGAATCCCTCAAGATCTTTGATCCTGAGGGATCGCTGCTTTATTTATCTTGTTACTTGGACATCTCCGCCGTCACCTTTATATAAAGGGACAGCACTGTTAGCTTGAAAAAAGAAGGAGAAGACTTTTTATGTAATTTTCTGTTAAAAATCAACTTTGATCATCGATTCTCGTTGAGAACTGGTTCATTGTACTTTTGTCTGATGCATTAATATAAGCTTGGTGATTATCTCATCTCTGCGTCTGGATTAACTTAAGGCGGTGTATCCTTGGAGGCTAAGGGCCCGGCCCCGGAGGACACTTTCTTCTGTATCATTACGATTTGATTTCTGCGTGGTTTGTTTATCGTTGTTATTTGGTAATCTGATATGCTTTATAAGTTTCTATTACATGCTCTGTTAAGATTAAATCATTAATGGTTTTACAGATAGAATTGTGTATTGACTCTGCATTATGTTAGTGATCCTTTCAGAGTTAATTGCATGTTATTAGTCTTAACCGAATATTCTTACTGTTCTGTTACAGAGCTTTTATACTGAACATTCGTGTCATAGATTCATTTGAAGTAGTGTTCTTCATAATTGTTGGATTCAGAAATAATGCTATTCTATTTGGAAGCACAGTCGTATCCCTGTTGATTAAGATTGATCAGATTATTATTCCAGCAGGTTGTGTGCGTATATGATTTACTAGTGTTGTTCCATAATTTATCAATAGTTAATGCTGTTCCATTAGTGTGTTTTGCTTGATTTGCCTTAAGAGTGAAAGATTGTTATTTGATTGCGAAGAGTGCATTTGGGTTAATAGATTAAGTTTGGTTACGACTCGCGAGACTTAGTTGTTCGATTGCTGTTCCATTTTAGAATTGTCGTTCCATTCCAGATTTGCTGTTCCATTTTGCTATCTGCCGTTCCATTTACTCGCATTTGTGTTTTGGTGTGAGAGACGATCTAAGGCTGTAGTGAGCTTCGGCATTCACTGTCTAGCTCCCAGACCCGTGGTCTATGCTCTAATTTCCTTTCCATCAGTTTCCAAAGGGATGGGTTATCGCTGCCGAACCCTTGACTGATAAGCTGCCTAGTTTTCTGAATGTGTGATTTATTATTTTGAAGTAACTTAGTTATAGACAAGCATCCATTTACTCTTGTATTTTTAAACATTGTACTACTAGCATTACTCTGACAAGTGATAGCCTCAGACTGAGACACTCTTTGGAATAACAAAACGCTCCCGGATTGACATATTAATGTGAGGTAATTAGAGGTGAAAGAGACCCTTTTTATAGCTCTACACTTTCAAGAAAATAAGATATAAGAATGAGAAAAAGAGGTTCTTTCCTTTTTCATGCCTCCTAGACACATATGCACCAATGATGAATATAATAATGAAATAATTTTCATGCGAAGGTATATTTTCAAGACTTTATACCTATCACATCCGGCTCTTAATGCCTTTCACTAGGGTAAAGATGCTCAACATACACTATTACCTTTTCCGGAGCTTGATAAGATGGAATTTATTGTATATAAAAGGGAGTATGTACATCAAATGAGAAGTGTTTTCCATCATTCCATTATCAAAATCATAGTCCTCTATAATCTCAATGAATTAAACATTGCATGGAGTACCTTCATAGCCAATGATATATTCATAGAGCCATCTACTCAACATACACAAAGTGTGCCTTCACCATCTCAGCCATCCACTTCCATCCCTCCATCTCAGCCCATAGCAAATTCATCATCATCAAATCAGTTTCGTTCACCCATTTCACCCCCTTTATTTCCATTTCATCATGATATTGGATCACCTAGCAGGATTGAGGTCCGTAAGCCTAAGAGGGCTAATGTGGTTGAGGTTGATTCATTTCTAAAAACCTACCAAAGAGGTCAGAGGAATGTGTTTTCTCCACACATAGTGGAAGGGGCCATGCCTTCTATATCAACAAAGTAGGTGGATAAAGGCAAAGAAAAGGTGATTGAGGCATAAATTTAGCCAGAGGTTAAACATGAAGAAAACCTCCATGAGACAGCGCATGATTTTGATGTTGTTGACCTAGGTGAGGAGGATGATGATGAAAACGTCAAAATAGCCATAAAAGGAAAGGATGCCAAGATTAGAGAGCTCTAGACTAATCTTGAAAGGGCCAATTTTTTCATAAACTTCCTTGAGCAGGAGAATAAGTAGTTGAAAACAAAGCATACCATTGATGAGGTGAAATTCATCACTACTCAAAGGGAGGCAGAAACGGCCAAAGTTATGCTATATGAGACGATTGAAAAGTATGGGTTGCTTGATGAACAAGATGAACAAGCACCAAGAGTCAAACCTAGAACTAGACGGCTGAAAAGAGCTCTAGCTCTAGAAAGACAAAATAGGGTCAGATTGCTAATCAGCTAACCCTAAATGAGAAACTCGCAATAATGATCAATGAAAATAGGGAGCCATGGCTTGATAGAGCCAATCAGAATTTGGAGAATCTTTTGGAAAAGGATAACAGAGAAAATGATGTGTTGAGGAGGAAGGTCAAGCATCATGCTCAAAAGGAGAAAATTTCAATGGCCAAGTTCAAAACAGCCAACGCAAAGATTGAGGGTTTGACCATGATGGAGGAGAAAATAAAATTAGACATACTTGTAGAGGCTTCACTCCAAGCCTATCCACCTCAACATCACCCTCTCCACCAATTTTGAAGCCATTTAACACATTATTTCAAATCTGTGTTTTTCAATGTATTCTCGTACAAGTTCATATCAGCAAATTGGTCACATGCGCAGCGCCCTAGGCATTGCACACTTTTTTGAGGCAACCAATCCTAGTCCTCTATCATCTCAATGATGGAGTACCTTCATACCCAATGCTATATTCAGAGAGCCATCTACTCATCATACACAAATTGCGCCTTCATCAACTCAACCATCCACTTCCATCCTCCATCTCATCCCATAGAACATTCATCATCATCAGATCAATCCCGTTCACCCATTTCACCTCCTTCATCTCAATATCATCATGACAATGGATCACCTAGCAGGTTGAGGTCAGTGAGCCTAAGAGGACTAATGTGGTTTAGGTTGATCTATTGCAAAAAACCTACCATAGAGGTCACATCCATGTGTTTTCTGCACACATAGTGGAAGGGGCCATGCCTTCTACATCAACAAAGCAAGTGGAAAAAGGAAAAGAAAAGGTGATTAACGCAGTTCAACCAGAGGTCAAACATGAAGAAAACCTCCATGACACTGAGCATGATTTTGAGCTTATTGACCTAGGTGAGGAGGATGATGATGATAAAATCAACATAGCCATCAAAGGAAAGGATGTCAAGATTAGAGAGCTCCAGAATAATCTTGAAAGAGCCAAGTTTTTCATAAAATTCCTTGGCGGCAGGAGAATAAGCAGTTGAAAACAAAACATACAATTGATGAGGTGAAATTCATCACTGCTCAAAGGGAGGCACAAAAGGCCAAATTTATGGTAGATGAGACACTTGAAAATTATGGGTTTCTTGATGAAAAATATGAACAAGAACCAAGAGGCATACCTAGAACTAGAGGTTTGAAAAGAGCTCTCGCTCTAGAAATACAAAAAGAGGCTCAGATTGCTGATCAGCTAACTATAAATGAGCAGCTTGCAATAGTGATCAATGAAAATAGGGAGCCATGGGTTGATAGAGCCAATCAAAATTTGGATAAGATTTTGGAAAAGGCTAACAGAGATAATGATGTGTTGAGGAGGAAGGTCAAGCATCATGCTCAAAAGGAGAAAGTTACAATGGCCAAGTTCAAAAGAGCTAATGCAAATATTGAGGCTTTGACCATGCTGGAGGAGAAAAGAAAGTTATACATACTTGTAGAGGCTTCACTCAAAGCCTAGCCAACTCACCAGCACCATCTCCACCAATTTGGAAGCCATTTGACCCATTTTTTCAAAATCTATGTTTTTTTGTGTATTCTCGAACGAGTTCATATCAGCAAGTTGGTCAAATGCACAACACCCCAGGTGTTGTGCACTTTTTTGAGGCATCCAATGGCCAAAAAAAGACCACCATTAGATTCATAATGACGAAGACATGCACCCTATCAATTTTCTAGGTTTTTTTGGACAAACTGGTCAGTGAAAAGGGCAAAAACCACCCTAAAAATCATGTTTCTGCCCCTATTTTGGCCTAGGCGCTACATGTAGAGCAATCTTGGGAGAATGAATTTTTGAGGGATCAAATCACCTTAATTTTTCAAACTGGAGACATATTCAGAAAATAGACTTAAAGATATTCCAACAAGCCATTTTGGGCATTATTTTTACACCTACAAGTCATTCAAAATCAGCCTTGAACAAGGAGGGCACACTTGATAGAAAAATGGTGCACTTGACCATTTGCTGATTCTTTTTTGAATTTTCACTGTAATTTTGACTTTATCTCAGAAATTGATGTTTCCATAAATGTAATTGAGGATGGAAAATGCAATTATGTTGTAGATAAGTTACCTATGGGTAGATTCATCAGGTAAAAATTTTCATTAAGTCAAATGAATAAGTTTGAATGTATTTAGGGAGGAGTCACTTAGAGCTCCCTATACTCCAACTTTCAGTTCATAATTTTGCAGATATCTTCCTCACCTCATGGATTTGACCCCTGAGGATGAATTGATTTTGTTTTGATGTTTATTTAGTCCCTTTATTCACTCTTAGTAAGGGTTTTAATTAGTTTGGATGCTAGCTCATTGATCAAGGACTATTGTACTCAGTTTGGCAGTTAATAAAGAAGAGTTGCAGCTATTTTTTGGGATACATGTGGTATGATGTTTATCACTATTTTTTCTTTGGTTTGATATGTTATAATGTGTTGTGTTCATGTTCATTACATCTCTGTTGTATGATCTCTTTCAATTTGATAGGAAAAATACATGCTTTCTCATGCTCTGTTTAGGGAAAGATATCATAATTTGTCCATTTTCCTTTGTCTAGGAAGAATACACCTCCCATGCTATTCCTAGCTCCCCATCAGTCTTAAAACCATCTCATCACAACCATATTAAAGTGTTAAGCCTTATTACTACATTTTCCCATTGAATCTCTGTAGCCCTATTTCATTTGCCCTAACCTAACTCCCCTGACCATACTTTCATCCAACATCTCGACCAAAATCAATTATCAAAACCCCTGAACTCATACCTAGCCTAAAATCCTAATCCATTCAGCCTCCTAGGCTATGTTTTGTAGAGATATCCCTCTCCAACTTGGTAGGGCTAGCTACCAAGTTAAAATTTTGGCCCACAGTTACCTCTGTTTGGATTTCTTCCTCATTCTTAGAAATCTAGCGAAGTGATAACATCTTGGCGCTGTTTCTAGGGAACGAAAGATCAAATATTTCCTGGGAAAGAATGAAAAAATCATATCTGATTTTTTATGGTGAAAAATGATCAAGCACAAGAAGGTTGTGCATCATTCACCTGTCGACTCTAGTGTCGAAGAATCCCAAGGTTTAGAATTCTCATGGTGACTCCAGTCTTCAAGGACTGGTAGTCTAAAGAACCTCTTGGTGACTCACTATTTTCAAAATGGATTTGATTGCTCGAAGGTATGCTCCTATGAATCGAGCTCATAATCTTGCTTTTCCGAACCATATTCCTCGTATATATTGGCAATCAAGACTATCAAATTTTAAGGGTCAGGACAAAGAATATTCTAGTTTGCATTGTTCAAATTTCATTTTCATATTCATAGCCTAAAGATTGAGTTTCTTGAAGATTTTCTAATGAATATGTTTATGGCTACCTTGGAGGAAAAAGAAAGATCATGGTATGAGAGTCTACCATCTGCTAGTTTATATTCTCTAAAGGAATTTCATTCAATTTTATTTCAACATTACCAAAGCTCTAATTATTCCTTGTCGATGATTGATAGTTGTTGTGAAATCTATGATAATTTCATTAAGTTTCTTGAAAAAATTTATGGGGATGAAGAGTGTCTAGATGATGAGATCATAGAAGCCCTATATGATTTTTCCTTCCAACAAGAATCAGTGGTTTCCTCCTTGTATGAAAAATACCATGAACTAGAAAGAGAAATGCCTATTCATGATCTTGAAAATGAGAATCATCAAGCCAATGTTAACTTCTATAAAACTCATTTTTCTCCTTTGTCTGAAGATGACTTATATTGGCTCTTGAACAATCATATTACAACCCAAGCTAATGCAGGTTTGTAGTGTTCACATAGTCACGAATGTGTTAGTGAAAATTCTTCCATCATTGAAATTGAAAATATGAGTTTAAATAATGACAATAATGAGATTGAAGAAACTATACAGGAAGTTGTTGAGAGTAAGCCAATTTTTGACGATGATTTCCTGCAAGGAGATCAGCTAAAAGAGACTATTGTCCTTTATGAAGAAAATAGGGTTGTCATGTTTGATAATCTTGAAGAATTTTTTATGTTAAAAGATGATTTAGACTATGAATTTGAGGAGTATGAACCTAAGACAGACAACGTGAAAGTGATAGAGTCAAAGTTTCCTGTGCTTTAGGAAGATGCAGCCAACACTCAGATAACAGAAATTCATACTTCCCTATGTCTCCTATGGATCAATAAACAAGTGTTATTTCAGATCAGAATGAAGAATGTGCTTGTGTTTTTTCCGAATCTCAAGAAAAGGTGACATTTCATATTTTTGAAGATCCTTTTACGGATTTTCTATAGCTAGTAGGGAAGTTTTTTTTTTTTTTTCATGGACATAAGCACATATTCAATAGACACTTGGAGTGGCCTAGTTTTTGTTTTTTCTGCCTGCTCAAGGAAAATGAAAGCATAATTTCAGTAAGTATCCATTTGATGGGTTCGTTACACTGGAAGGATCACTTCACATGATTCTACATATGTCTTCAGCAGAAAGGGGGTTGTTATCAGAATTTGAAGCCCTCAAGTCTCGGTGATATGCTTCCATCAATAAGTTTAGTAATTTTTTTATTTTCAGCCAGTTTCAAAGTCAGTTTGTGTCATTGAGTTGTCAGTATTTAGTCATGCATTTCAATTTGAGTTTTTTTTATCGTATTGGCCCAATGGAAGAGGCACTTGGTCTATGATGTTCTTGAAACCTCCAAGGAGCTTCCATTCCCAATAAGTCTAATACTAGTGTCATAATTTTCATTCTTCCATCAGTGATCAGAATAACTTTTTTCATATTCATTTTAGGGGTTCCACTTAGATTTTTATTTTTTATCATTCCACTAGGTCATGCAAAAAATTCACTCAGTGATGGTAGCCCTAGTCATAAATCCTCACTCTCCCTCAAAAATTCACATTTGTTGGCCTAGCTTCATGTCTTGCTGAGCATAAGTTAGTCTTGAAAGCTTATCTCACTATTTCATTATGTCAGTCAAAGTCAACATGGAGGCTGGTCATTCAAAGTCCATTTAGGTCACTAGGTTTCATTTTTCAAGGTTCAAAATATTCCATTTCATCTCAATAATGTCAGCAAAACTGTGAGAGTGATTGAATAATACTTATTTATCATTTGAAGAAGATTTTTCAGCATGTAAATATTATTTTTAAAGGTTGTAATTATGGTTTCAAAGTAGGATTTTTATACCGAAATGTAATTTTATTCAAAACATAGATGTAATTTATTTTTATTTTTTATGTAATTTTATGCTCATTATATTTAATATGTATTGTCCCAATCTACCAACTCAAACTCATATGCAAAATTTAAGATCAAAAAATTCAAAATGTAAAGAGTTCCAAACTCCAACACATCAAACTGCAAAGAAGAAAATCAAAGTGAAAAAGGTATTCAACAAAGTTTTCAAAGGTGAGATGAAACATTAGAAAAGTGGGTTTTAGATCAAAAGATCAATTTCATTCAAGTATTAAAGCCTTCATGACATCAAATTAAAACTAATATTTCTCCTACCATCGTTGAGCACACTCCAAGGGGGCAAAAGTTTGAGTTTCTGGGCGAAAATTTGGAAAAAATAGAGCAAAGGTGTAATATTCCTAATTAGCTTTGAGCTAGTTGGAATATTAAATTTTTCTTTTGATTAAAATATAGGTGAATAAGTGGGTAGAGAGACCCATAAATCTCTTTAGTAGGAATAAAAACTACTTCTCATGTGAATGTGGATCATTGAATTAGTTGTATAAAGCACCTTGAGGTGTGAACAAGGGCTAAAGCATGTGGAAAAGGTTAATGTTGACCAAATCAACAACACTATTATGGAGATAGTGGAGGATTAATGGAGGAAAACACAGTCATAGAGGAGGAGTGTGTGCATGAGAGTAGCTCCTTTAATGAGTGAGGCCCAGGGTGAGGAAGCTCACCAAACCTAAAAGGAAGGGGATGTCATCCATAGAAGACATGATTTGGATTACTGATATTGTATTGGTTTTGTATGAATAATTGCATGCTTCAGTTGTTTAGCTAAGTCTTCTATGCTATTTAGCACAAGGGTGTTTCTGAGTGGAAATCCCACCCTCATCCTCGGGGGACTTTGAGTGCCGATTCATGAGAGGTTTATTGAGCATCATTTCCACTATTTGACACTTGACCAAGCTTCGACCATTATTCCTAGTGCTGTCTCCTTCATGATTGTGTTGCGTTTCAAGGTTGTAGTAGTGGAGGGTTGAGAAACCCAATTACTGAGCTTCATTTCCGCATTTAGCATTAGGCTAAGTTTGTTTCCATTAGCTACAGTGTATTTCCCTTTAGGAATTGTGTTATTTCAGTGAGCAGTTGTAGTGGACGGTTTAGAGCCCTAGTTGAGGAGTTATATTTCCAATGAGGGGATCAGCCCTTCATTCGGGGGATCTATTGGAGGAGTTCCATATATTTCTACATTAGATCAGTGACTTCCTATCAGCTTCAAATTGTAGAAAATTATTCATCCCTAGGGCCACATTTTGTATTTTCTTCATTTTTGAGTATTTCCGGAAACCCCTTCTGGGTTATCTTGGAATAGTGCTAGAAAGCGTAGATCTTAGATCTTGACATTTTATAAGAACCCTTTCAGCAGATCCATGTTTTTTAATTTACAGCAATAGTAATACCTAGCTAAAACTACAGTCTCTTAGCCTCTGGCATGCTTGTATAGAATTTGTTCTTCATATTTCATGTACCTGGTCTATTGAGGCTTGTTTTGCCTAACTTGAGTGTCTTTTTTCCTCAAGATCTTATACATTTTTTGCTGTTATAATGTTAATATTATGGCTATATGATTTTCTTACATATTATATGTTGATGTATCATTGCATTTTCCAGTTTATGTTCTATATTCTTGTCTTTTCCATTTTGGGATATTACAGTGGTTTTAGAGCATGATCTCTAGCTCAGCTTGTGGGAAATACATCTCATGACACAAGAAGAAGAGATCCATAATGATGGAGGGAATGAGTTTTTCCTCATTTGTTTTCAGATCTATACAGGACCTCTCCAAGGAGGTCAAAAGAATGAGAAGGGAGATATCCAAGGAGATCTCAAGAATTTTTTCAGATGAGGAAGGTCCAAGCACTTCCTATCAGCAGCAGAAGAAACCAGTATTGCATAGAGCTCCAAAGTAATATACTATGCCCACTTTCTCTAAAGAGGAAGGAGAAAGGCATGGAGATGGAGGAAACTTAGATCGTGAGACTCTAAGTTATTATTTTGCAGAGTACAAATCGCAATCAAGGGCTTTCAAGGAGAATCAAACTCTTCAGCAATTCATTCAGATTAAAGAAGAGCGAAGACCTTGCAGCAATAGTATAAGAAAAAGACGCAATATATTTCTATTGTCTACTTTTGATGGGTCATACACAACCACATCAAAGGCTTGGAGGAAGAAGTTAGATGCATTCTTCCTGCTACATCCAGTAGCAGAAAGAGAAGATGTTGATATTGCAACATTGCACCTTGAGGGTGAAGCAAATGTTTGGCGGTACAACCATTTGAAACATGCAAGAGTAACTTCTTATGCATATTTTACTCAAAGGTTGATCAAGAAGTTTGATAAGAGGAAACCGGAGGTAATTCCTATTGAGCCATTTCCTGACATAGATGAGAAATCACGTGAGGAGCCAAGGGGAGATGTCAACATTATCACTCCGAAAGAGGAGAAATTTCCACCACTTTCAGTTGCAAGAGTACTTGCATCAGGGGAAGGAGCACATGAACCTTTGCAAGATGGTCTTGATCTCTTGACATTGAGAGTCCCATGCATTATTTAGGAGATGCATGAAAAAGAAGATACATATATCAGTGCTGGTGCAGCAGTAGAAGAGTACTGATTACCATCACCAGCAGTTGGAGGAGTCATTACATTGGTAGGAGGAAACCTTGTAGATGTACAAGATGTTACCCAGTATTAGTTTATCCAAGGTATGGAAACATTTCCAACCCATATTATTTCAGCACATCAGATGGAGAGTTATGGGAACATGCGCCCATCAGGGCAATTGCATGACCAAGGGTTGAAACACATTGTTGATTTGGAGCAATAGACTATCACATCGTAGAGGACCCTTGACTGGTTCAAGGAGGAGATGCATAGCCATCCTCGTTTCTCATTGTTAAGCTACACACAACACTTTGGGTTGGAGTGTATAGTTTTGGAGGATAGGATGAGCATAATCCTAATCAATCCAATGTAGAATTGTGTGTTCAACATTGTGAATGACCATGAGATAGCATATGCACCATCATGGAGATAAGCAACGCTGTCACTGAGCAACAGTGATGAGTTGGGGACCCAACTATTATTGAAGAATTTCGATTACCATACCACTTTGAAGCATTGTATAGGTATATGGTTGATGAGAGACATCTTATGATGGATAACATCTCCCATTATTATGATAGATCCTTTTTTATGAGCACCTCATAGCTCATTGAGAAGCTTTTTCCTACAACATATTTGGAACCCTATGGGTTCAACTTGGTCATTAATAAGTGGTCTTTATGTAGAGATCTCCAGGAGGCTGCACTTCAGCATATCATGGGGTGCAAAGATAACCTTCAGATTTGGGAGGATGGTATTCTCCATTGGATGGATACCAATTTGGAGCATGATAGGAGACACACACAGTTGGATGGATGGGTGAAGTTGATGAGCAAGGGGTTGGTAAGCCACTTGTAGATTTATGACACAGGGCAGCAGGAGGCATGATTGCACTGGCTACTCTTGAGAGATTTTGGCCATCACATGACATATCCTATGTCAAGTGGTGTATCATTGTTTGGAACATGGCATGAAACTTACATCATGTGGCAGAAATTAGTTTGGTTATATTGGGTTTATGTGATGTTTTTCATGTCAATCATCATGTTTTTACTCCATGATTTGTATGATGATGATATGAGGAGGCAACAACAGTTATTTTTGCTTTGGTTACTCTTAGGAGAGTATGGGTTAACTTTCTCCCATACCTTGCATGATGTTTCAGGAGTAGATGATGACATAGTCATGGTGCAAAGGGGCTACTCCTTAGCCTTGGAGGATCAAGAGGTACTTCCACATAGGAAGGAGTCTTCCAAATATAGCAACATTCCCGCATGTGACTTTGGCATGTGGCATGTCAAAGAGGGGAGTTATGAGATGACAAGAGCCTTATCACAAAGGCCAACAACACTGTCATTTGGGAGTATGGATCTCTTGATGGAGTGTTCCAGGGATCACTTCACATATGTGGTACTTGATGAGAAATTATAAGGGGAGAGGTATAGAGTGGTGGATAGAGTCATCTATTACCATGTCAGGATATTCTTGTTCAAGAGGAAGACACTTCATACATCACATGATTCATTCATTTACCAAGGTCTCATGGAGACATATCAGACCATTTTGGGGATATTCTCATGGGAGGGCTCATCCATGAATATCATCATCAACTTACGCACAATATATGTTAAAATTTGTGTACTTATGCTTATTGATAATCAACCAAGTATTTTCATTCCTTTTCCATGCATTTACAGTACATTGCTCCATAAGAGGGTAAGCCTCTATTTGGGATTCATGGTCTTTTTAAGACCAACATCAGTGATGGATATGACCATTTATTTTATGGCTTTGGGAAAGTATCACTCTATTTTTGGTATGATCAGTTGATACACAATGCCATTTGTTGATTTCTAGTAGATGAGAAAACATGCACAACTAGCAAATGGTTGGGAAACTACTTGCCACACTATGATCAGAGGAAATAGGTAGCAGAACTGCATTGTGACCACTTGGGGAACTATTGGCACCATCCAACATTTCACATAACACTCTTTATCTTTCTCATTTGGATGCCATATTGTGAAGATGTTATATTCACTATATGTGGGATTGCTTGGGCAAGCAAGGTTCATAGAACCAAAGAGGGGATTTTTGAGAATCCAAATGCCTTTTTACCTCTTGAGGGCAACATTATTGTAGCTCAAGATCAAAAAAATATCTATACATATCATAAATGGAGAGAGATATATCTTGGGATGGACAATTTATTCTATCATGTTCATCCATACAACCCATCTACATTGAAAGAGCAAGAGATGGCAGAGTTTTTCTATGAGTCACCACTTTGGAGGGTGATCCGTTTTGTTTGGATGATAGCTTAGGGATTGGATTTTCTCATGGGGCTTGAAGTTCCCAATATTTTTCAAATCCCATGCCTCAAGAAGGTCTCAATACAACATGTAGTTTCCTCCATGGATATCCCACTTCTTCATGATGAGAGACAGTGGGTTTTATCACCAAGGGCTAACTTGCACACCTGGGAGGAGCAACTAGGGGACTGATTGATTGGAAAGCATCTTGTTCAGTGGAGGAGCTTATCATATGAGGATGCTATAGGAGGAGGATAGGAGGCTTTACAGTGTATATCCTTGCAGTTTCTTGAGGACAAGCAACATTTGGGAGGGGAGGACTGTAATATTCCTAAATAGCTTTAAGCTAGTTGGAATATTAATTTTTTCTTTTGATTAAAATATAGGTGAATAATTGGGTAGAGAGACCCATGAATCTCTTTAGTAGGAATAAAAACCACTTCTCATGTGAATGTGGATCATTGTATTATCTTTATAAAGCACCTTGAGGTGTGAACAGGGGATCAAGCATGTGGACAAGGTTAATGTTGACCAAATCAAGAACGTGATTATGGAGATAGTGGAGGATTAATGGAGGAGAACACAGTCATAGAGTAGGAGTGTATGCATGAGAATAGCTCCTTTAATGAGTGGGACCCAGGGTGAGGAAGCTCACCAAGCCTAAAAGGAAGGGGATGACAGTGATAGAAGACATGATTTGGATTACTGATATTGTATTGGTCTTGTATGACCAATTGCATGCTTCAGTTGTTTAGCTAACTCTATTGTGTTGTTTGGAACAAGGGTGTTTCTGAGAAGAAATCCCACCCTCATCGTTGGTGGACTTCAAGTGCCTACTTAGGAGACATTTATTGAGCATAATTTACACTATCTAGCACTTGGCCAAGCTTCAACCATTAATCCCAGCGTAATGTCCTTCAGGATTGTGTTGTGTTGCAGGGTTACAGTAGTGGAGGGTTGAGAAACCCAATTTCTAGGCTTGTTTTCTAGTGGAGGGAGTAGCCCTTCATCTAAGACGCTAGCAAGGAGAATCCTTGAGCTTAATTTTCTCATTTAGCATTAGGCTAAGTTTCTACCATCAGCTACAGTGAAATTCGCGCCAGGAATTGTGTTATTTCATTAAGCAGTTGCAGTGGAGGATTTAGAGCCCTAGTTGAGGAGTTATATTTCTAGTGATTGGATCATCCCTTCATCCAGGGGATGTATTGGAGGAGTTCCATATATTTCTACATCAGATCAGTCACCTCCTATTAGTTTCTAGTTGTAGAACATTATTCATCCCTAGGGCCACATTTTGTATTTTCTACATTTTTGAGTATTTCTGGAAACCCCTTTTGGGCTATCTTGGAATAGTGTTAAAGGCCTAAAACTTAGATCCCAACATTTTATAAGAAGCCTATCAATAGATCCATCTATTTTCATTCATAGCAGCAGTAGGCCCCAACTAAAACTGTGTTATCTTAGCCTCTGACATTCTTGTATAGCACTTGTTCTTCATATTTTATGTACTTGGTCTACTGAGGCTTGTTTTTCCTAACTTGAGTGTCTTTTTTCCTCAAGATCTTGTACACATTTTTCTGTTATAATGTTAATATGATGGCTATATGATATTCTTACATATTATGTATTAATGTATCATTGTATTTTCTATTTTATGTTCTATATTCCCATCTTTTCCATTTTGGGATATTACAAGAAGGCACACTTGCTTCTGAGAGGGCGCACTTCCTTCTACAAGGGCACACTTCCTTCTACAAGGGCACACTTCCTTCTACGAGGGCTCACTTCCTTCTGTGAAGGCACACTTGACCCGAAAAGCCAGAAACTCATTCAAATTGAAAAAAATTGTTTCCTAAGCTTCAACAATGTTCTCATTGACTTCCAACAAGTGAGTGAAAGCTAATTCCATCAATTATCATTTCCATCAAGTTCATTTGTTGGGTGTTGTGAAAATTGTTTTAGAATTTGGCATTTAAATCATTTTAAAACCCTAGTATCTCTGATTGCACACTTAAATCCCCAAATTTCATTTCCCTACACCTTCATACCCTTCCTACATTACCAAATACCCATTCCTAAACCCCTGTATTACAAATCCCCTTTCCCTAACCCTTTTTCCCAATACACTATGCCTTAGGTGCTACAACTACCTAGGCTGCTAACCCCAAACTTGTAAATAATTTCCCCATCCTAAATTCCGCTATATCACTACTCCCTATCCCCTTTCCCATTTCATAAATCCCTAGCACTATCTCCCTCAATTTCCATTTCCCATTCCTCATTCCTAAGACCACTTTCCACCATCATCAACTTCCCTAGGGTTTTGACTTTAAAACAACATGGTAGAAGTGTTGGAAATATGATGCAGAGTGTTGTCCTTGATGGCAACCCACTGAATGAAGATGAAGACATGTGACTGTTGACATGTGTTGTCCTTGATGGCAAACTACCTGATGAAGTTATTCTTGACCTAATGAACTTGGTAAATGATGTAAATCTGATGTGATATGATGTTTGTTAGCAATATGGTGTTGAGTGTTGTCCTTAAATGGCAACCCATTTGATGAAGATGATGACAACTTACTTGATGAAGTTGTGTTTGCTAGAATATGTTCTTGATGAGCTAAATATGATGTATCTACAGTGTGTACAGAAGGTAGTAAAGAAAAGAAGTCAGCATGTGCTAAATCTATGATGAAAAGAGTATGTCTCAAGGCATATGCGGATATGTCTAGGGGAAGTTGCGTATGCACACGGGGAAGAACGTGATAAGTCGTGTATGGGCAAAAGCGCTCAAAAGGTGAAAAACCAGGGGTAACCACCATGGTATTGACCCATTGTATTGGGTAATGATTCGTCTAAATGACACCGTCCAGGAATACCATCGGAAGTAATGTAGTTTTGGGCTCATGGTATTGTTTTGGCTCATGGTATTGAAAAAGGGGGCTCATGGTATTGAAAAAGGGTAAACCTATATAAAGAGAAGAAATTCATTGTGCAAATCAAGAGAGTGAGAGCAAGATGTCTGAGCTTGAATGAATACTTCTCTATGAAGTATATCTGTATGGAAAGGGTAAAGGTTTGATGATAGATCTGAATCTATGATGCACCTATGAAGAAATGATGAAGTGGGATATCTAGATCTGAAATGTATCTGTATTTGCTAGATCTATTTATGGAGTGATTAGATCTGTGATGAGGCGAACATCTGTCTGAAGTAAAGGGTTAAATCTGAACTGAATGTCTGATCTGAAGAAGTATGCTGCTCTATGATGGTTGAAGATCTATACGCTACTTTTCCGAAGAGGAAGCGCGTATATACGCGGCTTCGCTGAAGAAAAAGCGCGTATGCGCAATTAAATACATACAGAGGTATACACTGGTTTGTGTGGACGAAAGCGCGTATATACGCGACATCAATGAAATGAAAGCACGTATGCAAACTAGGGTTTGCTGAAGCATGGGGTATGAAACATCTAATCTGTTCTGCTGTATTACTGTTATCTGAACTGTGTTGTCTAAATTGATAAGTATCTGTTGGTGATGTATGGTTGAGCTTAAAAGTATTGAAAGGGTCCAGTCTGAAAATATGATGAAACGTGGCCTGCAAGTGTTGTTCTATTGAAGTTGTTGGATCCAGTGTGAAAATTGATGAAACATGGTCCAAGGTGGTGCTGAGGGTTGTAGCCTTCAGTCAGGGGGTGGTAGCTCCCTTCCAGGAGGTCAAACGAGATCGGGGCCGTAGCTCCTTCCGTGAGGGGAATGGGTAAAATCCAGAGTGGGGTCGAGCTCCCTCCAGAGAGGCCGGTAAACGCAGCCGTGGGTTGGAGCCTCCCTCTCAGAAAGAGGCCTGGTAAATGAGCGTGTGTGGGGAAAATAAGGTACGGGTAGAGTCTGCACCAGCACATATGTTGTAAGATGTTTTCTCTATAATAAAAATATTTAAGGCTGAGCAACTGCAGCGGTGGTTTTCTCCCGACTTGGGTTTCCACCTAAAAATCCTAGTGCTCATGTGTGATGTTTTGTGTGATGGTTTATTCTATTCTTACTACACATGTTTACTATTTATAGAACATCTAATGAATGAATGATGGAATGATATAAGTGAAGAACTAATGGCATAATTAGATCTCTGTGCATACGCGAGTTTTATGAAGGATATCCGCGTGTATATGCTAGTTGGCTTCAGCAAAGTAGCGTATGGGTTTTAGAGCATGAAAAAGTAAAAAGTTTCAGTTTGCCCTAAATACTGATTCACCCCCCCCTCTCAGTATTTTTTCCAACAATTGGTATCAGAGGAGGTCCTTCTGCAGAAGCTTGATCGCTTGAAGGAGATCCGCCACAATGGGAAAGAAGCAAAAGAAGAAGGCTACTGAAAAGGAGATATCTCAGAAAACATGTGCAGCAGAAAATGAAGAAGATAAAACAAGTATTGATTATTGTTCTGATGATTCACTTTCTTATGCATGCAGTGAAATAAATGCTATGGATCTAGAAGAAGCTCTCAAGGTTAAAGTTGAAGAACTACACAAATCATCTAATGAGCAAGAATCTCTCTACAAAGAGATAATCTCTCAAATGAAAGGACAGATAGAGACAATGAATGGTCAGGTGGATTTGTATCAAAGACAGATAGACAAGCACCAAAGGTTCCATGCTTATGCATCTAATCGAATGAAAAGACTAGAAGCAGAAATCAATGATTTAAATGAAGATCTCGAAAAATCAAGCAAGAAGAATGAAGGACTTGAAGCTGCAATCATTTCTCTGCAAGCAGATCTTGAAGAATCAAATAAGAAGAATGAAGGACTTGAAGTAGAAAACGTTTCTCTAAAAACAGATCTGGAAAAATCAAAAAGGAAGAATGAAGGTCTTGAAGCTGGAATCATCTCTCTACAAGCAAAACTTGAAGCATCTAGTAAGAAGAATGAGCAACCTCTACAATCATTTGAAAAGGAAGGACTTGAAGCAGAAATCATTTCCCTCAAAGAAGACCTAGATAAAACAGGTAAGAAGAATGCAGGTCTTGAAGAAGAAATCATATCTCTGAAAGTAAATCTTGAAGCATCGAAGAAGAAGAATGAAGAACTCTTGCAAACTTTTGAAGAACAAGGAAATGGGTTGAAAGAAGAGATTCTAAATCTGAAGGATCAAGTAGAAGATGGAAGAAGGAAAGAAGCAAGCATGAAGAAGCAATGCCAAAGCTTGGAGGTTGAGGTAAACTTTCTCAAAGGTAAATTAGAAGAAAAGGATAAACTCTTGAGGTTTCAAGATAGTACTAAGATTCTGGATAATATTCTTAGTAATCAAAGATCTCCTGCTATTAAACTTGGTCTTGGTTTTCATGAAACTGTTAAAGGAAAATCTAGTTCACAAGGAAGTGCTAAAGATTCAAAGGATGCCAAAGAAAAACCTGAAGAATTGAAAGAGACAAAAGGTCAACCAACAATGATGAAATCCCAAAGGAAATCAGTCAATAATGTTGAATGCTTTAAATGTCATAACTATGGGCATGTTGCAGCAAATTGCAGGAGCAGGTCATTTCAGCCTCAAACAAACAGATCCTATTCTGGTTTCTTCAAGGGATATTGTTTTTCATGTAACAAGTATGGACATAAAGCAGCTGATTGCAAAAGAAGGAAGATTAGAAATACTCATTATAATTCTTATGCTTATTACTCTGGACACATGAGATGTTATTCGTGTAGCAAGTATGGACATGTAGAAAAGGAATGCAGGATGAACAGATATGAGATATTGGATAACTTCCAGCACACAAATAGAAAGTTCAAACAAATCTGGAAGAAGAAGGAGGACAGATCAGAAACGTAGGGAATTCAGACCCTACTGCAGTCATCTGCTTCTTAAGCTTACTTCTCTTATTGGTTGCAGGAATGATGTGGGATACATTATGAGATTTAGTAATGTATCGTCATAGGGGGAGAAATGTATGATGTCTCTCATGTTTGATTTGATTATTCTGGTTATATGTATTTCTGACAGAACATCTGATATGAAGAAGACACGTACAGGAAGTACAAGTTCAGGGGGAGATGAAGGAATGTTGAAAATTTCTATGCTTCACTTTCCATACGCGGGTTCTATTAACCAAAGTCGCGTATATACGCGAGTTCCAGCAGACACAGTCGCGTATGCATTGATGATAAGAGAATTTATATGATAGCTGAAGATCTGGAGCAGAGGTGCAAGGGGAGCATCAGTCTGAATGTTAATAACTGTATTATTGACTCTGTATCAGCTTAGTTTCTCAGTTCCAAATAATGATGATATGATACTTGGTTTCTTATGTTGAAGATCATGGATGAGCCCGGATTGATGAAGAGTATCTGTTGGATGAGATGGAAGTCTTATGATTCAGAGATAAGGACAGAGCATGTAGAATGCATGAAGATATTGGTGATATCAGATCACATGGTTGACTGCTTGATTGACTATTGAAAAAGTGGTTCCTCTTGGGAAGAATATGCTGATACTGCGAAAAGATATTTGACGATACAAGTCTATGTTGTTTGCTCATGCTATATTTCATGATGATTCCCACATATGTTTATACAAAGAAGAAATGGAAAGTTCAGATAAGAGATTGAGTTGATAAGCTGACTTCAACAGAAAGACACTATGATGATGATGGAAACATAGACCCGGTCACAGGTTGAAGATTGAAAAGGAACTAGTAGTGGTGCATTCTTTGTCGAGTCCCGATTAGGAATCTAGGTTCAGCAAACGATGGGTTCAGCAAGAAACAATTTCTCAGATAGAAGTTTGGAGTAGTCTCTGCTATGCCAAGAATCAGATTTGATTAGAAATCTGGAGATTAATTTGTATACGCGGATTTCCTTGAATATAGTCGCGTATATACGCGATTTAATACACACAAAACCGCGTATGTGGGGTTGATGAGAAATTGTCTGGGTTAGCATGTCTATATTCCTATTTGGAATCTCTGATGCTGTTTGAAGTCTTTGAGGAGCACTGGTTCAGGGGAAGCAGCAGGTTGAATACTAATGATTGCATTGTTGGCAATATGACTACTTATTCTTGGTTATTGTGATACTCATGCTTAATGATGACTTGGTACATGGTTTATTATGATGAGATTTTGATCCCGGTTTACTGAAAAGTATCTTTTGTGTTCACACATGGATGAGTTGGAAGTCGTTTGATTCAGAAATAAATCTTGCAGAGCTTTGTTACTATGGTTGAGATCTTTTGTCTACATATGTTACTTCATGTTAAATCTTAAATATCATGGTGATACTGGACCACATGGATGATTGACACATATTTGAAGATGTTGTTCTGGTATGATAATCTCTCTTGGAAAGATTGTATTGATGCTGCAAAGAATCTGAAGGCTTGGTTACTAATGTGCTTATGCTACAACCGTTGGATGACGCTTGAAGATAGAACGACATTGTCCTATCTGTCTGCCCTCACATGTTCCAGGGAAGCATTTGAATTTCACAAGCTGAAGCTGGAGTTGTCTCTGTCTGTCAGAAGAGAAAATCTACTTAAATGCAAAAGATTGAATTGGATACGCGGGTTTCCTGAAATACAGTCGCGTATATACGCGAGTTGAAACACATAAAGACGCGCATGGTTTGTTGTTGGCAATTTTTGTTTGGAGTCAGCTCTCTTCAGCACAACTACAGTGCTGTTTGATGTCTCTGATACTGTTTGATATCTCTGGTGGTGTTCCAGTTCTCATAATTCTATTTCTCATGTTTTGATAAAGATGCCTTGATGATTTGTTGGTGAAAGTGTTTAGGATGCACAAACTAAGGGGGAGCCTTAGTCATATGAAACGGATGTTTGGATGCACATTTTCAGGGGGAGCATTAGCGTTGCTGAGTATAATGATTTGTTGGCATTATGATGGTTCTGAAATATGTTCTCTTTCTTGAGGATTTTCTAGGTGTTGGTCTTAAATGGTCATACTTGTATTTTGATGAAAAGGTCTTGTTGAGACCCTTGATGTAAAATTGTAATATTCAGTCATGTAAGGACTTGTCAAATTTGTAAACCCACTTGGTTGGGTAGCTGAGTCAAATTTTGTAAACCCACTTGGTTGGGTAGCTGAGTTGAAATGTGTAAACCCACTTGGTTGGGTACTTGATTCTCATATGTAAATCCACTTGGTTGGATATTTGATGTAAGTATGAGTCTTTGGTGATAGGAAGTTCATAGAGTCATGTACTTCATTGAAAAATATGTTTGAAGATTCAGCATGAACTCAGGGGGAGCTTGGTCACTTCAGTATACATCAGATCTGCAGAACGCTTCTTCTACATGAGGAGAAAAAGGGGGTGAGTGTGTTGGTTTTGATCCGCCCGTTGCCCTTGATGTCAAAGGGGGAGAGTGTGTTGGTTTTGATTCCGCTGGTTTTGATCCGCCCTTTGCCCTTGATGTCAAAGGGGGAGAGTGAAATGGTGTTTGAATGCAGATAATGGTGTCAAATAATTGGGAGAGTGACATGGTTTCAATGTACTTATCTGTTGTGGTAACCAAACACCATCGTGGTTGCCATCAAGTCCAAAGGGGGAGATTGTTGGAAATATGATGCAGAGTGTTGTCCTTGATGGCAACCCACTGAATGAAGATGAAGACATGTGATTGTTGACATGTGTTGTCCTTGATGGCAATCCACCTGATGAAGTTATTCTTGACTTGATGGACTTGGTAAATGATGTAAATCTGATGTGATATGATGTTTGTTGACAATATGATGCTAAGTGTTGTCCTTGAAAGGCAACCCTCTTAATGAAGATGATGACAACTTACTTGATGAAGTTGTGCTTGCTAGAATATGTTCTTGATGAGCTAAATATGATGTATCTACAGTGTGTACAGAAGGAAGTGAAGAAAAGAAGTCAGCATGTGCTAAATCTATGATGAAAAGAGTATGTCTCAAGGCATACGCGGATATGTCTAGGGGAAGTCGCGTATGCACGCAGGAAAGAACGTTATAAGTCGTGTATGGGCAAAAGCGCTAAAAAAGTGCAAAACCAGGGGTAACCACCATGGTATTGACCCATTGTATTGGGTAATGATTCGTCTAAATGACCCCGTCCAGGAATACCATCGGAAGTAATGTATTTTTGGGCTCATGGTATTGTTTTGGCTCATGGTATTGAAAAAGGGGGCTCATGGTATTGAAAAAGGGTAAACCTATATAAAGAGAAGAAATTCATTGTGCAAATCAGGAGAGTGAGAGCAAGATGTATGAGCTTGAATGAATACTTCTCTATGAAGTATATTTGTATGGAAAGGGTAAAGGTTTGATGATAGATATGAATCTATGATGCACCTATGAAGAAATGATGAAGCGGGATATCTGGACCTGAAATGTATCTGTATTTGCTAGATCTGTTTATGGAGTGATTAGATCTGTGATGAGGCGAACATCTGTCTGAAGTAAAGGGTTAAATCTGAACTGAATGTCTGATCTGAAGAAGTATGCTGCTCTATGATGGTTGAAGATCTATACGCTACTTCGCCAAAGAGGAAGCGTGTATATTCGCGGCTTCGCTGAAGAGAAAGCGCGTATGCGCAATGAAATACATACAGAGGTATACGCTAGTTTGTGTGGACGGAAGGGCGTATATACGCGACATCAGTGAAATGAAAGCGCGTATGCAAACTAGGGTTTGCTGAAGCATGGGGTATGAAACATCTGATCTGTTCTTCTGTATTACTGTTATCTGAACAGTGTTGTCTGAATTGATAAGTATCTGTTGGTGATGTATGGTTGAGCTTAAAAGTATTGAAAGGGTCCAGTCTGAAAATATGATGAAACGTGTCCTGCAAGTTGTGTTCTATTGAAGTTGTTGGATCCATTGTGAAAATTGATGAAACGTGGTCCATAGAGGTGCTGAGGGTTGTAGCCTTCAGTCAGGGGGTGGTAGCTTCCTTCCAAGTGAGGCTGGTAAACGAGATCAGGGGGTCGTAGCTCCCTTCCAGGTGAGGCTGGTAAACGAGAGCAGGGGTCGTAGCTCCCTTCCAGGAGAGGCTGGTAAACGAGTAAGGGGGTTGGAGCTCCCTTTCAGGAGAGGCTGGTAAACGAGCGCAGGTGGGTGCCTGCGTGCAGGTAGAGTCTGCACCAGCACATATGTTGTAAGATGTTTTCTCTATAATAAAAATATTGAAGGCTGAGCAACTGCAGCGGTGGTTTTCTCCCGACTTGGGTTTCCACCTAGAAATCCTGGTGTTCATGTGTGATGTTTTGTGTGATGGTTTATTCTATTCTTACTGCACATGTTTACTGTTTATAGAACATCTAATGAATGAATGATGGAATGATATAAGTGAAGAACTAATGGCATAATTATATCTCTGTGCATACGCGAGTTTTATGAAGGATATCCGCGTGTATACGCTAGTTGGCTTCAGCAAAGTAGCGTATGGGTTTTAGAGCATGAAAAAGTAAAAAGATTCAGTTTGCCCTAAATACTGATTCACCCCCCCCTCTCAGTATTTTTCGCAACAAGAAGAAGAGAAAATATCATAAAGTGAGGGAGAAGAAATAGAGGCTAGAAGACCACATAAAGGTGGAAGAATACTCAGACATGAGCCAAAAAGTACTAGAGAACTTTTGGCATCTCCTATGGCAGTGACATGTTTCAAACATGTTGGGTGTTTTTAATTCTGTGAGAAAATTCAGAGGGTCCAACACCAAACCATGTTGAACAGGATTTTAATATCCAACCTCCATGACAATCAATTCACTCTAGCTAGTGTCACCTTTACTGTGTCAAATACCATCATTCTAGTTGCCGTTGGGATCCCAAATGTTGGGTAGAAATAGTTCAAGCACATTGAATTGGAGGAACACTACTATAAGCCTTTCCTGAAACTAAGATATAAGAATGAGAAAAAGAGGTTCTTTATTTTTTCCTACCTTCTAGATAATATGCACCAATGATGAATATAATCATTAAATACTTTTCATGTGAAGGTATATTTTCAAGAATTTATACCTATCACATCCAACTTTTAATGCATTTCACTAGGGTAAAGATGCTCAACATACCCTATTACCTTTTCCAGAGAATTGATAAGATGGAATTTACTGTCCAGAAAATGGAGTATGAAAATCAAATGAGAAGTATTTTACATCATTCCCTTGTCAAAATCATAGTCCTCTATCATCTCAATGAATTAAAAATTGCATGGAGTACCTTCATAGCCAATGATATATTTAGAGAGCCATCTACTCAGCATACACAAAGTGTGCCTTCATCATCTCAACCATCCACTTCGATCCCTCCATCTCAACCCATAGCACATTCATCATCATCATATCAATCCCCTTAACCCATTTCACCTCCTTCATCTCCATTTCATCATGACATTGGATCACCTAGCAGGATTGAGGTCAGTGAGCCTAAGAGGGCTAATGTGGTTGAGGTTGAGCTATTGTCAAAAACCTACCAGAGAGGTCATAGGCATGTGTTTTCTCCACACATAGTGGAAGGGGCAATGCCTTCTACATCAACAAACCAAGTGGATAAAGGCAAAGAAAAGGTGATTGAGTCAGAAATTTAGCCAGAGGTTAGACATGAAGAAACCTCCATGAGACTGAGCATGATTTTTAACTTCTTGACCTAGGTGAGGAGGATGATGATGAAAAAATCAACATATCCATCAAAGGAAAGGATGCCAAGATCAGAGAGCCCCAGAATAATATTGAAAGGGCCAAGTTTTTCATAAAGTTCCTTTGTGGCAGGAGAATAAGCGGTTGAAAACAAATCATACCATTGATGAGAAGAAATTCATCACTTCTCAAAGGGAGGCACAAAAGGCCAAAGTTATGCTAGATGAGACACTTCAAAAGTATGGGTTTCTTGATGAACAAGATGAACAAGCATCAAGAGGCAGACCTAGAACTAGAGGGCTAAAAGGAGCTCTAGCTCTAGAAAGACAAAAAGAGGTTTAGATTGTTGATCAACTAACCCTAAATGAGCAGCTTGCAATAGTGATCAATGAAAATAGGGAGCAATGGGTTGATAGAGCCAATCAACATTTGGAGAAGCTTTTGGCAAAGGATAACAGAGACAATGATGTGTTGAGGAGGAAGGTCAAGCATCATGCTCAAAAGGAGAAAATTGCAATGGCCAAGTTCAAAAGAGCCAATGCAAAGATTGAGGCTTTGACCATGCTGGAGGAGAAAATAAAGTTATACATACTTGCAGAGGCTTCAGTCCAAGCCAACCACCTCACTAGCACCCCCTCCACCAATTTTGAAGCCATTTCACCCATTTTTGCAAAATCTGTATTTTTCTATGTATTCCCGAACAAGTTCATATCAACAAATTAGTCACATGTGCATCACCCTAGGCGTTGCACATTTTTTTAAGGAATGAAATGGCCAAACAGAGACCACCATTGGATTCATAATGATGAAGACATGCACCCTATCAATATTATAAGTTTTTTGGGACAAACTGGTTAGTGAGAAGGGAAAAAAACACCCTAAAATTCATGTTTCTACCCCTATTTTGGCTTAGGCGCTGCACACAAAGCAATCTTGGGAGAATGAAGTTTTGAGGGATCAAATCACCTTCATTTTGAAAACTAGAAACATATTCAGAAAATAGAGTTGAAGATATTTCCAACAAGCCATTTTGGGCTTGATTTGGACACCTACAGGTCAGTCAAAATCAGCCTTGAACATGGAGGGCGTACTTGACCGAAAAATGGCGCACTTGACCATTTGTTGATTTTCTTTTAAATTTCATTGTCATTTTGGCTTTATCTTAGAAATTGATGTTTCTACCTATGTAATTGAGGATGGTAAATGTAATTATTTTGTGGGTAAGCTACCTAGGGGTAGATTCATCAGGTAAAAGTTGTCATTAATTCAAAGGAATCAATTTGAATGTATTTAGGGAGGAGTCACTTAGAGCTACCTATAGTCTAGCTTTTAGTTCATAATTTTGTAGATCTCTTCCTCACCTCATGGATTCAACCCCTGAGGATGAGTTAATGTAATTTTGATGTTTATTTAGTCCCTTTATTCACTCTTAGCAAGGTTTGGAATTAGTTTGGATGCTAGCTCATTGATAAAGGACTATTGTACTCAGTTTG
This sequence comes from Pinus albicaulis, assembly GCA_034641835.2. Taxonomy (NCBI): domain Eukaryota; kingdom Viridiplantae; phylum Streptophyta; class Pinopsida; order Pinales; family Pinaceae; genus Pinus; species Pinus albicaulis. Next base: position 1,019,965,496 of record CM076578.1, read on the forward strand.
GCCAGTTAATAAAGAAGATTTGCAGCTATTTTTTTGGGATACATGTGGTATGATGCTTACCATTGTTTTTCCTTCAATTTCATATGTTAGAATTTATTGTCTTCATGTTCATTACATCTCTGTTGTATGATCTCTTCCAAGTTTATAGGAAGAATACATGCTTGTTCATGCTCTTTCTAGCTCCTCATCAGTCTTAAGAACATCTCATCACAATCATCTTAAAGTGTTAAGCCTTATGCCTACCTTTCCCCATTGAATCTCTGCAACCCTATCTCATTTTCCCTGACCTAGCTCCCTTGACCATACTTTCATCCAATAGCACGACCAAAATAAATTATCAAAACCCCTAAACTCATACCTAGCCTAAAATGCTAATCCATTTAGCCTCCTAGGTTGTGTTTTGTGGAGAGAGCCCTCTCTGACTTGGTAGGGATAGCTACCAAGTTAAAAGTTTTCCCTGCGGTTACCTCTGTTGGGATTTCTTCCTCAGCCTTCAAAATATGGTGGAATGATAAAATTGAACATAACACAAAATAAGAGTTGTTGTTGAGGGTTATACAACTCATCATATCCTAAAATATGCTTCCAAGTGATTTCAAGGGTGTGTGAACAAAGCCTTGTTGCAATCTTCTTCTTATGGTTTTGTACTCATCATTTTTTGGCTTTCATTAAAAATCTGAAGATGAGAAATATGACACATAATTTAAGTGCTCCATGTAAATTTTGATCATGTGCTACAAAAATGTACCATGAAGTCAATTTTTTCTATTTCTAAAATAATTATTTTTCTCAAGAACATCATGTTGATGGACCATTAAGGAAAGCATGGATTAACAAGAAGATAAATTTTAAACAAGAGAGTGGTGAAAGAATAGAAGAACATATTTATGAACATGGAAAACAATGAGATGATTGCATGGGTGGCAATAATTTGTTGATAAAGAATCAATCATAACTTGTGGGATTGGTTTTTAAAAGTTATGAAAAAAAACATAATGGGAGAAAAATTGGAACTACATGTTTACAATAGCTTTTCATCACAATTTCTAGAATTTTTAACAAATTGAAAAGTTTAAGGCTAGTTTTACATCAAGTTTACTTTTGGAAATTGGAGAATATAACATGATCTAATGGTTGTTTTGGTGTTTATCTGGCTCAGTTACTCTCCTCCATGATGTGTTGACCTCCACTTTGACCTTGCTCCACAAAATGTATCTTTTTTCATGTAGCAGATTTATTTTTCCAATTTCTCTCAAATGGTAAATCAAATTCTCATTAAATTTTCTGAGGTTTTTACTATTAGTATTATGCATTTTCCCACAAAAAATCTCAGCCAATGGGTGCATGAATCTCGATAAAAGTGAGAAATTTATGTACGTGAAAGTGGAAATTTTTTTGGAAAATACACATTGAAATTTTCTTTGTTCATTTACCCTACATCAAAGCATTTATCATAAAAATTTCAGGTCCAACGGATACACATTTTTCAAGTTATGATCAAATCAATTTCTGCGATGTTTCACCTTTCATGTTGCCCAATATTGCAACAAAAACGTATGCCACGAACTCATTTTAAGGCCAAATTGAGTGATTCAAAAGGGAAACCATGTACTTTTACCTTTTCTATTGCCACATGCCTTCAGAATCCCATTTTTATGAAGAAAAGGCATTGTTGTGCAAAAATACCAAAATCTGCCCTAACATATCCAAAATGGTGAAAAATGGAAATCCGCGTTTGAAACCTGCTGAGAAGTCCTGGAAAATAGCACTTTTTTTGAATTTTTCCCTCCTAGTACTCAATTTATAATATTCTAAGAAAACCCATAATATCAGAATGTTTTATTTATGCTCTAGTCTCTTTCAATATTTGTGCGAAAACTTCCTCTGGAAAAATATGCTACAGCAAAAATAGACTGCTATAGCAATAGCAACAAAAACTGAAACTTTCCGCAGTTGTTGCAAAAAATGTCAATTTTTGCATAAAATTGCTTTATCCGAGTTTGAACTGCATATTTGAATTATGTACTATATGTTGAATTAGAAACTATGAAACATAATGCATATTGACTAAAATAGGCCCAAATTTATTATTTTTCTTGAAAATGAAATGAATGAAGAAGTGTTGTAATGGTACCATCATGTTGCTGTTGAATGAAAAAAATATGAACATGCTGCTACAAGAAACCAATAAAATGTGTTGTTCCAAGTTGTTGTTGATTCCATAAACCATTAGTATTCATCAAAGCCAAAATTCATGGTACAATTCTTACCATGCGAATGAATGTGTCGAAGTTGAGCATGGGAAGAAATCATTGGATTACCAATCAATGATGAAAATAGTTTACCAATTCGAGACAACTCACCGATAATGTAAATGAGTGTCAATGTACCTGAGCACATCTTGATGGAGATGAATGAATGTGTTGAAGTCAAGTCACCTGCAACATTTGACAATCAAGAGACATTGTTGTATTCCCATTGTTGTCAATGAGGATGCTTTCCATTGATGTATGAAAGTTCCAAGGCACTCCAAAATAATCTTTGATCTTGACCCTAGATAAGGTGTTGAGGTTGATGGGACAAAATCTGTTGGAAGGTGGACCTTAAGGAATTCCACATCATCCAACTCGAGCATAGAACTAAAAATGATTTGAAGAATCATAATAAAAGATTGAAACCATCATGAAATTGCAAAACTTATTATGAAATTTTCTCTCTAGATGCCTGGTTTTCAGGAAAATATCATGTCCAATTGCGCTAGCAAGATGATTTTCACAATAGGACTTATTTTTCTCTTTAATTTTTTATTTATTTGTTATATTTCCTACTATACTTGAAAAATAAATCTTGTTCAAGTATATGAATACTTCCAATCGAACCGGGTCTATAATAATATGATAGATAAACTCATATGCAGGTTTGAAATATACTCTTTGATATGTACCAGTATAGGAGAAACCAATTGCCTTGATTGAGACAATGTCAGAAGATACTGAAGAATTGAGCATTGGGATCCAATGACTGCCCTAAACTAAGATTCAATGTAATATTGTATTCCCTGGCTTCCTGCTGTCATGTCATGTAAGTCTTCAGAGATTTTATCTTCATTCATAAAATCTGGTAATAGACATGCAAGAAACTTTTCAATATTAGGTTCCAACAACTACTCTTTATCAATAGGCATCCATGATTCTTGGACCTTATATGAACATTCTTCTTCTCGTTGTTGTTCTTCATTGGAAACTGGTAAATAATTTTTCAATACCTCAAAATTGTAAGTGGATTGAGGTGTTTTATTGTTGAGGATTTGAAATGGTTGTGCAAGAAATGGAGTGGGAATGGATCTTTGGGGTGCTTGTGTGGTTGGTAATAGGAAAGGTTTAACTGAGGTCGATTGATGGTGAAATTGATGTTGTGGTGGAGGTGAATGGTATTGATAACATTGATATTGGTATTGAGGACAGAGAGGGAAATATTGAGGATATGGTGGATTTCCTTTGTAAGGCCTTTGCCAACTTTGTTTCCAAGATTGGTTTTGAGGTTGGGATTGAGATGACCAAGGTTTCCAAGGTTGGTTTTGAGGTTGGGATTGAGATGTCCAAGGTTTCCAAGGCAAGGGTGTTTGCCAATTACTTTGAGATTGTTGTGCATAACCTTGAAACTATGCATAAGGATATTGCATCATGTTATAGGTAAATATGGGCATCATTCTCAATGACCTGGTTAAACTGGACATCATCCCCAGAACCAATGAAATAGGATCTATCATCCCCTATCATTTCAGTTGCTACATGCCCTAAGACAAGAACAAACAATTCATGACTTCTATTGCAAGGTTTCCAAGGGTTGAAGTATATGTTATATCACTTATGATCTCACCAACGCAGCCTCTCAAGGCAGTAACTTCTTTACATATACAAATTCCTCCATTCAAGGGTGCTCTGTAAAGAACTTCCCAACATTCAAGAGTGCGTTGGTCAAATGGGAGTGGAATTCTCATTGTTCTGGAATCTCCACATGGCCAGTGCCTTTTAGAAGATTCCATATGTGTCAAACTTCGAATCAATGTGTCCATATAACACCTCTAAGCTTGGGAACATGTCTTGCCTATTATTAGAAAGTCACTGATTGAGAAAATACCATCAGTTTCCCTATAAATTGAGCACAGATCCTAGCGCTAGGGAGGGAAGAAATTTGGTAAGGAAATGTTGTTGGATTCTCAATTGAGTTTGTGATAAGAGTGATATGTTGCTGGTGAGATGTTTATTATGATGAGGTTGGGATGAATGATGAAGCTAGTGACATAAAATCGATTGCTGGTTGTAACCTCCCCCTTCTATCCATTAATAAAGATTGTTGTTCATTTTCCCATATATGTATCTGTTTATGTTTCTACTTTTCATATTATGGATTATTAACTGATATATATGTTTCATGTTTAATTGATTTAACTGATTAAGATAAATATACATCTATATATTGCAATCTCTTCGTTGTTTAATGTTTATAATTGCAGGAACTATTCTGGAGATCTAAGTTGGATTGGAAGCTACAGCAAGAGCAACAGAAGGAGAATGAGAAGCGCTTGGATCACAAGTAGGTTCCTCTATATTTTTTTGTGTTTATTTACCCTTAGAGAAAGTGTCTAAAAATTCTTTGATCTATTGTTATAAATGCATAGCACCACATTTAGGGAATGTCTTTTATCTGTAATTCATAATTCCGCATAACAAATTCATGCCTTCATTGGGGAGTTTTCCTTATCATTCATTGGTCAGGCTGCAAAATGGTACATTGAGTTACCTAGAGCTTCTTTTGACAATTTCACTACCCTAGCTACTGTCTTTATGACTCACTTCTAGTTACCCATACGATATGAAACTAGAACGAAACTCTTGACTAGTTTTAAGTAGACTAATGATACTCACATTTCTGATCATATTCATGAGTAGCGTAGTTGTCGTAGAATGGTTAATACATTTGTTCCTGATAATCTCCTTGTTGAGTGGTTCATTCAGTCCCTGTTACCATCTATAACTGAGGATGTGGCTAAGGGTGGCGTCGTCACTAAAGAGCAGGTCATTGCTTGTGCCCAATATTTAGACTTGATTTATACTCAGTCTAGCACACTCTATGAGAAAATTCCTAATGTGTCAAGATATAATTTTATTGTTCCTCCTCCATCAAATGACTCTCATGCCATAGATGGTATGATCAGTACTGCAAGAACACATAAAACTAATGCATCTGATCTCGTGCCTTCTTCTGAAATCCATGCCATGTCACCTGACAAGGGTAAAAGTGACAAGTAACCTGGAAGTAAGAAAACAAGGGAAATAAATGAAAAATAAAACTTCTACCCCATAGGAAATATCATCTAATCAATTTTCTGGAAATCGAAAACCTCATTACCCTTGCATAATCTATAATGAGGAACACTTTTTTTAGGATTGTCCTCACCGTGTTGAAGTCTCAAAAATTATTAAGACATCACATGCGTCAGCTGTGTTGACAAATCCCTTTCCGAATCCAGACACAAATTTGGCTGCTACGGATCCAGCTTCTATTTCCCAAGTGCTTATGTTATCTATCACAAAGCCATCAATAGATGTTTTTGTGTCAACATGTAATAAATATTACAGTATTCAGGCCACTTATCAACCTACTACCTCGACCATGAATCCGTCTAGTGAATCAATAACGCTGCTTGCTATTCCTGAATTGGAAATAAAGCCACAGAAGGGAGTCGTTCATAAATCGACACTTAATCCTTGAGCTAGAGGTGCTCAAAATTATAATATAGTTGAATATTTGGCTCAATCCCCTTCAACTATGTAATCTCTTAAGGTGCTACAAAATTTTCCTTCCTAGAAACATGCTTTGTTATCAGAAATTGGTGGAATTGATCCGATTGATTCTAATCTCGTAGTCTTTAATCATATGGGCTATGTGCCACAAATACCAGCAAAATTGTCATTCTCCATCCAGGTAAATGTTCTCAATCACCTTGTTCATCGTACTACTATTGATGAGGGAGAATATATGTGCATTATGTCTCGAAACCGTTGGAAGTCACTTGGTTCGCCGCGCCTATCTCAATCGCCAATGACATTAAAAGCTTTCGACAGACGTACATATAAGCCTTGCAGTATTATCAGTAACCTGCATGTTGAACTAGGGGAAAAAACAATGAATGTTGAAGTTGAGGTTGTTGATGGACCCCTTGAATACAATATTTTACTTGGAAGGCCATGGGTATATGTTATGACTACCATTGTTTCTACATATTTTAGAATGATCACCTTTCCACATAAAGGTGTTATCACAGTCATCAATCAGCTATCCTTCTTTGCCTTTAGTTCCTAGGTAACTGGAAGTGTTTCGTTAGTTCACAGGCCCCAAATTGCACTTTAGAACATTGGTGTAGAACTATTAAAGGATTCCACTCTCATGGGAACCTTTGCATTACTGCCGCCTGCGACATCGACAGAAACTGCAAGTATAGAGACCTGCTACATGACCTCTTCCACTCCATCTAGCTTAAGGAAGAGTATGGGTGATTATAAAATTGCTACATTGAATGAGTTTCTGCTGCCTAGCCCTATTGAGCTGGCTAGAAATTAATATATCCGGCCTGGGCGGCAAATATGAAATCATCTTCGTCAGTCATTTGGGTTGATCATTCATTAGATTATGCTACTCCATCTAATCCTTTTTCCTCAACTTTCTTTACAGATGAGAATATTTTGGAAACTTTGATGTCGGAAGGAGAACCATGGGAATATTATCATCATCATTCCCATCTTCCTAATTATGAAGAAGATAATCTTAGTGAACTATATCACCTATCGATCAAAAATTTCTTTTCGAATTCTTTTCCTATTAATGCAATCGATTCCGAGTGAAATTTGTCAAATATTGAAGAAACCATTTCTATTGATACTTTTACCAAACCTACCATGGTAGAAAACATTCATGTAGGTGCGTCTTGTTCTCCATCAGAACTCGAAACATATCTCTCTCTCTTTTGTGAATTCCATGATGTATTTTCTTGATCTTATGAGGAAATGTTAGGCATAGATACTAGTATCGTTGAAAAAACTATTAATATGTACCCTAATGTCAAGCCGGTACGTTAACACCTTCATCCTGTTAATCCGAATAAGGGTGCTGCCAATAAAGCAGAATTTGAAAAAAATTTGTGTGCTGGTTTCATTTACCCTGTTCCGCTAACTGAGTGGGTTTCCAACATCTTTCCTGTTATGAAAAAACAAGGAACCATCAGAGTGTGCATCAATTATCGAGATGCTAATATTTCTTGTCCATAAGACAACTATCCTACTCCCTTTATCACCCAGATTATTGACGATTATGCTGGATGCGAAATATTTTCGTTCATGGATGGATTTTCCAGCTACAATCAAATCAATATCTACCCAGAGGACCAATATAAGACAACATTCATCTATCCCTGGGGCACATTCGATTATAGGAAACTCCCATTTTGTTTAAAGAATGTTGGGGAAATTTTCAGAGAGTAATGGATTATGCTTTCAATGACATCAAGCACATTGTTCAACCCTATCTAGATGATTTACTCGTGCATTCACGAAATCAGATTGATCACCTGATGCATTTGAGAGCTATATTTTTATGCTACCGACACTACAAAATACGTGTCAATCCACATAAATGTGTGTTTTGTGTTGGTTCTGGTCATTTTTTAGGATTCTTTGTCTCAAAATAAGGAGTTCGAATAGACCCATTGAAGGTCCAGGCCATTCTTGATTTGTCTGCGCCATCAAATTTTCTTCAGTTACAGAAAATTCAGGGAAAGACTAACTTCCTAAGGAGGTTCATACCCAACTACACTGAAATGGCTAAAGGATTTACTTGGCTCTTGAAAAAGGGGATTCCCTTCCATTTGGACCAATTTGCGCAAGCTTCTTTTGATGCTGTCAAGGATACTCTTGTCCAGGCATCATTAATGTATCCCCCCAATTATCTGTTACACAACATTTTGTCACCGTCCCTACAATCCATCGTCCCATACATTGGAGGACTATTCCCATGACCTGTGAACAGTAAAATGTCCTGAAAACACCTTGATGGCATCCTTCTGCATTAGGGAAAGAATTCTCCTCAAGAACATTTCCTCTAAAAAACCCTAAAAATAGATGTTTTGGCCTTGGCGCAAGTATCCAGTTCATCACTTGCACCAACCTAGAAAAGCTACACTAGGCCCGCGCCACTTGGCGCTCTATCCCTGTGTCGTGCCCGTGCCAAGCCTATTAAGGAATTATTTTTAACAATAGAAGTCAGAAGTTTGATTCTAACAACTTTAGAACGAATCATCACAAAGAGGTTGGGCTATTTGGCTCCGGATCTCCCTGATTAGAAAGTGGTTTTCCACCTCTCATGGAACCTTCCTAGGAGATAGGACTCTCCCCCATGATTATAGGGATCCTAACCTCTCCTTCTCCCTCTATAAAATCCTTCCCTCTCCATTTTCTAGCTAGCTGAACTTTTGGGAAGGAAATTACAGCTGAGTGACAACCAAGAGCAAAGCTAAGGAGAACCCTTTGAGAGAGAGATTTTTGTCAAATCCCTGATGAGCTTTGTGAGAGACGTCCCACTGGAATCCCATTGAAGGAAGATCATGACGTCATAGCACTGGTTGTAATCGTTCTCTCGTATATTAATATACATGAATCTGTTATTGGTTCCATGATTGCATTTGTCCATTATATAATGTAATTTCAGTCGTTCCTCTCTGACCGATCGATATTTATCAAGTGTGAAATAATACGTTGCATGTTGTCTTTCTTCTTTGCATGTGTACAGGTATCTGGATGCAGCAAGCTCATGGATCGTGACCTATCCAGTTAGGAATGGAAGCGCCATTTCTTCTTCGACAATAGCAGCGAAGGAATCACGGTAAGAAATATATCACAATTCTATCTTTTGTAACTAGGAATCAATAGCTTTGCGTGTTTCTATTGTTGCTAGACCCACTCTAGGGCTAGTGGGATCGCCTCTGTCTGCAGAGGGGATTTACCTCCAGAACAATTTGGCGACTCCTTGGGGATCAGTGGGAGTTGTTCCTTTCTCCATTTGGTTGCTTTTTGGCTTTTTGTTTGATTAGTCTACTTTTTCTGGCTCACCTTCCTTGGTGTTAAAACCCCGTTCAGCCCCCAGAAGACCAGATCTAGCCTTTGTTCGTTCATTTTCATAATTTTCTAGGGTAAACCTAATTGGCACGGTTATCCCTCTGAATTTCGTGCTGAAGGGCGCTTGTTGCTAGTTAGGCACCCGTGCCATCCCCTGTTTGGCATAGATTACAGCCAGACAGGCACGCCAACCCTGCTAGGCTTTAGGGTTTTCATGTCTTTGGACTTTTTGAGCTTGATTTTTGGTCCTGGTTTGTTTTTTCTTATTGATTGAGTGCTTTGAAGTCATTTTTTACTATTTTTATTCCTTTTCCTCTGGTTGTTTTCCTTTTTCTGTAAGTCTTGCATTTTAGCCCTAGGGATTCTAGGTGCTTCAGTGTGCTGAGCCTCCTGTGGGAGTTTTGGGTCTTTTCTTTCCCAGTCAACTTTGTTTCTACTTCTTTGCATTCATCTTACTAAATCAGATTGAGTGATTGTGTTTATTGAGTGATTTTCCTCTCTTTCGTTCAGTTTCGCTTTGTGTTGCCCGAAGCCTAGATCACACGGCTTGTTTGAGTCTCTTTCGATATTCTTCTTCACTTTGAGGGATTTCGTCATCAGTTTGAGTCTTGATTGTGCTTGTTTGAGTTGGGTGAACTTGTTTTGTTTCGAATCTCTCTTTATCATTCTAAAATTGAATTTTTCATCAGTTTTTCATTTATTTAGTGTATTTTCTCTCATATATTGAAAAATACAAAAAAAAATCTTTTGCATTTTTTATTGGCATAGTGAAAATTGAAAACTCTTTCACATTACTAGTGTTGTATAATTCTAGAGAGAAGTTTTCTAGTTTCATTAGCTTGCATTGAAATCAGTAGTGGATGTTTTTGTGTGTTCATTTTGCTATCATTTGAAAGCTCTCAACTCTCCCGTAGATAGCTCTTCATTGAACAAAATGATATTTTGTGGCATGTAGTTTTCATCTAGAGGATTTATGAGATCCAAAATTTGATAGGGCCTTGAAATGGAAACGTAAATTGAAGATCAACTTTAAATTTGCTGAATTAACCTAAGGCAGCATTAAAAATTAACAGAACATCTAGTAGTCTAAGGTAGAGACGTGTTTCAGCGTCTTTGAACCTAGTAGCTGTCGCTCACCATCTGGCTACAGACAGCGCTAGTATGGACATGTGCTCCCTGTACCATCACGTATATAAAGGGAGACCCCATTAGGTTGTAAATCCTTTATCCATAGGAAGCCGAGTCTGTCACCTTTTACCCATGATAAAACAGACACAACATTCGGGGAGATTACCTACACGTACGTTAATTCCTTGGTTGATTTCTCTTTCATTTTTACCAAGGTGTATATGGAATTTCACAGATATTTGGTACACCCATTTACCTAGATTACCAGAGCAGTCATTTTGATCTTTACTGACTCCCTAAATTTGAAAAGATCATCAAGCGCTTGTCCTTTCACGTTTGTTTTCAAACTAAAAGTGATAGAGTCCTCTTTTACTCGTTTCTAGACTCTTAAAACATGAAACAGTAAAATTTCCAATTTCAATGTGGTAAAATTAATCACCTATGATCACACACCCATTTAGAGATTGATTTTTTTGGCATGTTTTTGTTTTCCTTGGTTTTTGCCCGTGTGTCTTTGTTTTTGATCTCTTCCTCTTTTTGCTATTGTCACCATGGTGAAACCATCAATTTCGTCCACTGGTAGTCCTTATACAAACGATTCCTCAGAAATATCTCAGTCCTTCACTAAGCATCAGTAGCCCGTTGTATCCAAGTTTCCCTTTGGGGGACCGATTATATCTAAGCTTCCCTTTGGAGGACCAGTTGAGTTCAATTGGCCCTTCTCCAATGCTTGGTTTGGATTTGGATTTTGGGAACACTTCCCTCCTCTTACATCAGCATCACCATTTTTGGTTGTTTTCATACCTCCTAGTCCCCATTGTCTTTTAGAAGATCTTACGGCAGGGTCAAATATGGACTCATCCAATCCTATTCCTAGTGAGGGAATTCCTACTTCTGGTGAAGACTACCAGCTTTTTCCTGAAGACATCCCTAAACCATCTGTTATGTCTTCACCTGATCCATCGCTCCCAACTGGATATAGGTCTTTAAGTCAGGTCATGGCCGCTATTGCCTCTATGGGAATATCGACTCCATCCATGGAACTGACCATTCCCTCGTTAGGGATGTCACCATCGAAACCTCTCACGGCATCTCCTTTTGTCACATCGGTACCTGTTATACCTACTGTCTGCGTGGCTGAATCTACGCCTATTGTCACCACTCAGTCAACTAGGACCTCGTCAGTTCCTGAAGACGTTTATATAGCTACTGCCATTCCTGATAACCTCTCTCCCGAGGAGTATCAGATGAATTTATAGCCTCCGATCTCCCAGGTTGATCAGTCATCTGAGGATCCTAATCTTCCTTAATTTTCTCATTATGGAGCAGATGGTACCCCGATCTATTCATTTCCATTTCAATATGATGAGCATGGAAACACCATTCATTTTCCTACTCCTGAGGCTTATCAGTATATTAACGGTTTTATACCTACCCTGCCTATGTAACCTTATCACCAACAAGGACAACCCTTTCAGGGACAACCTTTTTTTCAGCAAGGATATGCTTCTGGCCCATAAGGACAACCCTTCCAGGGACAAACTTCGGCCCAGCCAGGGTATGCGTTCGACCCGCAAGGGAAACCCTTACAAGGAAAACCTTCGGTCCAGCAGGGATTATTTTATAGCCCGCAAGGGAAGTCTTACAATCCTCAAGGTCAACCTCTATAGCCTCACCCTGTGGTCCGGCCAGGGCAACCTTAAGGACTGACAGGGCAACCTGTGTATCAACCTAGACCTTCATACGGTCCTGGGGGGCAAACCAATCCTTCTCAACCATTGGTGCAACCTCAACAACCTCATTTTCCAATTGGTCAAAATGTTGCACAGCTAGGGCCATCTTATGGTCCTGTCATAGGTCAACCTAGTTATCAGTCACAACCTGGCGCACTCTCGCCATCAGGCCAACTTGCTCAGCCGGGGCAACCTGGTGTCTCTCATTAGCTAGGCCAACCTGTTCAACCAGGACAACCTGCACAACCTGTTAACCCTACTCAGTTGTCGATCTATTCTATGCCACAGCCGAATCCACCTGTGCATCTGACTTATTTGACTTAGCAGGGTCCCACTTACCAGCAACCTGTTCGACCCCAAGGTGGTTATTACCCTCAAGGTCAGTCTCAACCAGTTTACAACCCGCCTCAAGGTTCTAGTTATTACCCTCAACAACCAGGCTATACTTATACTCCACAGCAAAATCCTTACATTGCTCAATCGGGACCCATGTATACTCAAAATCAATATCTTGGTTATCAAACCCCATATTCTGGTTTTTAGCTATCATATCAACCCAATTGTATGGCTTATACCCTCTATGGTAAAAATCCTCCAGGATAGAACCAATGGGGGCAGGGTTATGCTCAACCAGGATGGAGTACAGGTACAGGTCCTTATCAGTGACCTGACATGCCTTTTAACCCTCAATTACCATTTCTTGCTACGTTGGAGTTACCAGACATGTCCAAATTGACCAATGATCCGATTCTTCATAGTCCATATTGGCCTCTGGTTTGGACGAAGGTGCCTGGTGATTGTTCTAAGTTTGAGGAAAAATCTGGAGAAGACCCCCAAGCACATGTCATGACATACCATTTATGGTGTTCTTCGAATTCTTGGGTGGATGACTCCATTTTTCTGTGTCTTTTCTAGCGCACTCTCACTGGCGCTGCTGCTAAATGGTACATAGAACTGTCTCATGGTATTTTTCAAGAATTTAATACTCTAGCTATGGCATTCTTGATGCATTTCTAGTTACCGGTTAGTTACGAAGCCGGGACGCATCTCCTAACATCTCTGAAACAGGACAAAGCTACTCATATTTTAGATCACATTCACGAATGGAGAATTCATCGTCGTCTGATCAAGTTTGACATTCCTGATCAGTTTCTGAATCACTGGCTCACTACCTCCTTTGTAAATAATATTGCATAGGACATTGCTATGGGGGCATGTGTAACAAAGGAACAAGCCATTGCTTGCACCCAGTACCTCGATTTAGTGTACTCTCAATCGAGCACGTTATATGACATCTTGAGTGATGCCCCGCGACTAGGGACCTCTAAAGTGTCGGCTACCCCATTAGTAGACGGTGTTATTATTTCTGTCTCTCATACTTCTCGCAAGTCTTCCAATGGGAAGTAGAAATCGAACTCTTCCAACAATTTTTCTCCTCAGGCTACTCAAGTCTTCCAATGGGAAACAGAAATCGAACTCTTCCAACAATTATGCTCCTCAGGCTACTCCAGATTCCGGTAAGATCTCAGAGGTCAACGTCGTCCAAGCCAAACCTACAAAAAATATTTCCAAGGGGAAAAATAAGGGCAAAGGCAAAGGAAAATCCGATGCCCCAAAATCAAAATCATCCAAACCGGGTGCTGATGATGGTTCACAGCAAAAACCAAAGTACCCTTGCCTGATTTGTGTTGAATACCACTACACTAAAGATTTTCCTAGACGATCCGAGGTTAGTCAACTTCTTAAGGGAAATAATGGGACTCTGGTAGTTCTTAAGGAACCTTTTCCATCTCAATAGACCTAGATGGTCAAGAAGCCTTCGCCATCTGCACCATTTGGGTCTCAGGTATTCACGATGAATGGCTCTGCACCTATTTCTATCGCCACTCGGTCGAAAGACTATGTTGGATCACATCAGGTGACAGGGAAGGAGATTGCTGATGGTCCTCCTCCCCCACCTGTACCTGGCTCACTTGAGATTGAAAGGCCTAGTCCCAAACCCATTGTGCGACCACCTTCTAAAGGTGTTCTCAGGAAATCTTCCTATAATCTGAATGCCTGTGTTGCCTAGTATTATAGCATTGTTGAGGATTTGGCACATGCTCCATCTGCCATGTTTGCATTAGAAGTGCTCTAGAGTTTCCCATCTCAGCGGAAGGCATTATTAACTGCCATCGGCAGGATTGATCCTGCTGATTCTAGCCTTCTCTCTTTTGACTTGGAAAATTTTGTTCCCCGACTTCCGCATCATATTTCGCTTATTATACAAGTCGGTATTAACGGTCTCAATATCCATAGAGCCAATGTGAATGAAGGTGCATCCACATGCGTCATGTCATCTACCTACTGGAAGGCCATTGACTTTCTAGCCTTGACTTCATCTCCCAATGCCCTTGAGGCATTCTATGAAAGGGAATCGAAACCCTTGGGTGTTCTCGCGAGTCTACCAATTACTTTACAACGGAAGACGGTTAATGTCGAAGTAGAAGTTTTTGATGCGAAACTCAATTATAATATTCTGCTCAGTCACAGTTGGACCCATGCTATGTTGTGTGTGCCATCCACCCTCTTTCGCGTGTTGAAATTTCCGCATGAGGGAAAAATTGTTACTGTCAACCAGTTATCCTTCTTTATCTCGTCTTCCGAGAACAACATGCCATACGTAGACCAAATTCCCAATCCCCCTGACAGCATAGGGCCAGGTCTTTTCAAATATCTCGCTCTCATGGGTATTTTTCCCTTTCCACCACCCAATACCGTTCAAGTCAATATGATCTCTAGGTTAGATGACCCTTGGATCATCCCTTCTCCTGAACAGGTTGCCTCTTTTGGAGAATCAATGCCTCTAACCCCAGTTAAAATCAATTATTGTGAGATCATTGCCACATCGGATCCTCCTCTTGTTGATAATGCTCCTTTGAGCATGGCTCTTGATGTTTATTCTCTATCCCCTTGGCTCGGCGATGTAGATTCACCCGATCCTTTGAGAAATCTTTTTCCGTCTGACGAAGCTATCGTGGAGACTATGTCTCTCAAAGATCTGCCTTGGAGCGATGGGCATCATCATTCCTCGTTTATGCCTAGCCTGGGGGCAATGTATAATTATCTTGATCATTTTTCATCTGATTCTCCCCCTCCTAAAGCTGCTCCTTTGAGCTGATCGGATCATAGTTCCTTTTCTTGTGTCAAGATCCCTAAAAAATTAAGCAAGCTGGTCGGAGCAGAGTTCCTTTTCTTGTGTCAAGCTCCTTAAAAAAAAAAAAATGAAACAAGGTCATTCTGAGGATGGTTCGTTTTCTATGTCAACCTCGTTAAAAAATGAATTAGGTTATTAGGAAATTTCTTTTAGTGTGTCAACCTCGTTAAAATAATGAAACAATGTCCTATTCAATTCGATTCTTTGGTATGATCTCAATCTCGTAATTCGAACCTTCACTGCATCTGCTTTGCATATGCACTGAAGCTTGGGGGGAATGTACCTCGAACTGAGACACCATGCTAGGGGCATGCCTAGTTTTCCTTGTCATTTTCAAGCATACTTTACTTTGTGTTTCGAGCTTGCGTAAAAATGAAACCAATTTTCCAGCATAGTTTGCATTTGTGCTTTTAAGCTTGTGTAAAAATAAAATATGCTGGTTTGATTCATTTTGCGAACTTTTAAATTTTCCATTGGGTTGTTACTTATGCAGATTATTTAGATGATACATTAGATAACATTCTATTAGAAATTTGCATAACATATACAACATTATCATATGTAAGCAAGATCCATGTAGAAAATAGATGTATGTTGAGTGTTTGCAACGTGTGCATCATATAAAACCAAAAATATACATGTTTGTTTCAGTTACATACGGATACGACATGTCTCTCAAAAAATATGCAAATAGGAAGCCTAGGTGACTAATCGGGATGGTGATCGTGGTAGCACATCACTGCCCGCACCAACCGCCTCAATAACTGGTGGAGATGACTTGGCATCCCTACGGTGTGCCTCTGATAAGTTAGGGGAACATCAGCTAAACGAGCATAATCCAAAACTCCACGAGCAATCCCCTCTAGGTTCTGTACAAGCTCGTCCCACTCGCCCCCCTCACCTTGAGGGTCATAAGCAAGAGGGGTCCTCCTCATTATTGGTGACATTCCGGCGGGCCTCTCTGGGCCAACATCTGCATACATATAGGATTAGCTGTTAGAACATGCATGTATACCAAAAAATCATAAAACTCATAGAATTAAAAAGAGTCTTACCAAGCTCCTTATCCCAGTCCTCTCCCTCTCGGAGTGGAAAGTCTGGGTCTCCAGTAAAATCGATGCCCGCATACAGCCAGTCCTCCACAGTAATCAACTGTCATCGGAGCCAGTCAAAGAACTCGTGCCACCAAGACATTTGATGGCTGCCCCCTGCCCTGGGCATCAATGCCGCCCATCGAGCCATATGTGGCTCTCTTAGTGGTGGATCAGGAACTATGGCCTCCTTGCGCTGAAAAATTGGTAATCATTCCAGGAAGAATGACTCCAGGGTCGACCCATATCCAAACTGTTTTAGTTTGGTCTGCTTGCATTTTGTGAGTTGCTGTTTAATGTTCATGGTCACGGTCGTGGCCCAGTCAAAGATATTTGGGTTCATACACTTCGATGAAAGCAGTAGCTGCATCTTTGTGGCCTCGTACGGTGCCTGCGATCCTGCAGCCCGTGTAATGGTGTGTAGCACTACTCTCAGTGCTAGATCGGGGACGGTCTGAATGTCTACTTTCCCACTCCCTGTTCCTTTGCGTGCCCCTGGGCACACCTTGTTCACGACCATTGCCATGTTTTCTCCTGAAGGCCTGGTACCAGTCAAAATAGGGACTGGACCCCTGCGTGATAGTCCAGTGATGAAGTATACATATGAAACTTCAAGCTCAAGTTCCTAGTCTCAAAGTTTGAATTTCTCCTCATCCTCATCCCAAATGTTGATGAGATACTGCAGTAGTTTGGGCTGAGCCCGGAGACATGGCGTTAGAAAGAATTTTTTCAACCCACAATTTCAGAGAGCATTCATACAATGCTCATTTCCCATTGCCAGTTCATCCTCTTCGCTATGCTCTCTCTCTTTCCATTCAATAACCATCCTTTTTGCTGGATACCTGCATCAATCAATCATAGGAATGTTATAAACCTCCTTGGGTATTCAAAATTACATTTCATTGGTTGTTTTTTGATAAATTTTAGCCAGATTTTGTGTTGCACCGCTAGCACGACTGTTTGGCTAATAGTCGCGCTAGCTGGTGAGACCTCTGTGTAAAATAGAGCGGATTGGCACGGGTCTATGCCCAGAACCCGCGTTAACCGTGGAGCCCTAAAATTTGAAAATCCCTCCCTAAAGGACCTCAAGCAATGATTAAATACAATAAAATGTAACTTAAAAGATGGAAAAAGAGGTCAGCTCTTACTTGAACTGGATGGAAGTCGATTTGGTCCACTGGGTTGGTCGCACACATCACCTGAAGATCGAAGCACAAAAGGGTCATTGTTGCTTTGCAAAGAGGTAAAAAGTGAAAAGTAAATATTTTTTACCACTGTTGGTCTTTTATAGCTTTTTGAAGTCCTAAATGGGTTTTTAAGCATGTTTGTCGACATATTTTTACATTATTTTCGTCGAATATTTTTTACACGAGCCTTTTTGTGCAGCAATAGGTTTTTCACGTGGTTTTGACAACGAGACGAGTTGTATTTTATAATTTTTCGGACTCGGTAAAAACACGAAAAAGTCACTACTGGAGTTACCTTTCAGCTCTTTTATGACTCTCTAAAACTGAAAATATTGCAGAGTTGCTTGTCGTTTTGAGCTCATTAAATTGGTTGTGAAATGACATCTACCCAATATACGTTTACCCCTTTTTCGGGTTGGGATAGATTATTTACGAAAAAGGAATACCCTAGCCTATCACGACTAGGAGGTTCTCTCAGACATAGTTTTCTACCTTTTCAGATCTGTGGGACTGCTGGAGTTTTCTTTTCTGTTGTCTTTTAAAACTCTCTAAATATGAAAAGATGATGATTTCTTCCTTTGTCAGACTTGTTAAAAACTGATGACATCGGACTCAGTCGTAATGACGTTACTCGAGTTCCTCCTTCCTAGGGCTCGTAAAATGTACTAGGTTGGATTTGTCCAAAGGAAAAACTTATATCGAAAGCATATTCTATCCCCTTCAAGCTTGTTTTCAAAAAATAATTGGGGTACTTGCCAGAAATGGTGGGGGAAAATGGAACCAATATTATAGTCGTGTCGGCAGTATGTCACTCTTGAACATGGCACTTGTCTGCATTCGTGTCGAGCTGTGGACATCTCATCTCATTATCTACTTGTATTCATGGGTTTAGGTAATCTCTTTTGACCGCTAATCTGCTCTTTTCCATTTCATCATGACCTTAGATCCCTTGATGTCAAATACTACCAAATCAAGTGTCGTGTCACCGATATGTTCAAGAGAAGTTGGCCTCTACAGTTTTCAACCTCCCTCTGATTCTCTATTGGTCTTGATTCAAAAACATCATGTTCCTCTGTCTCATGTCGATGATGTGGGAAACTTTATGACCCACCTTTGATCAAGGTCACTTCCTGTCGACTTCAGCTCATTATCCAGGAAATTGGTCTAGAGACTCCCTTTAGGTACGTTGGAGCCTACATGCCTCCATGGTAGGTTCTTCGCATTTGACACAATGTTTACATTATTTGCCTTTGATGGGATGATTCTGCGGGTGTTCGATGCCAGATCACTATTCACATTCCGTGGATTTTACCTCTTGTACCTTGAGGGCCATCGTCATTATTGGTGGTTTCTCTCGCGTCTGTTAACAACTTTCATCATTAGCTGGTAATTGGACGATGTTCTTGCATGTTCGACTTCAGCTCACATATTCGCATGCTCGAACTTGTACTTTGGTCAGATCGAGATGGAGCGCAAGACCCCGGATTTTGTCTGATGAAATCCAGGCTATGGGTTCTTTGTGGATTATTATGACTTGTTACATGAATCTTTTGATTGGATGGCTGCGACCATACCTGAGTCTACTTGTTGATCCTTATTCTACTAGATGGCTGCGTCCATACCTTTGGTTCCCAGTTTTTGTACACTTTATTATGGATGGTTGCACCCATACCACATATCATGTGTTAGAGATATCAGTTGTATTTGTGTGCGCAGGTCTTCCGATGGTAGTGTTTTCAGTTGGACACGTTCTCATAAAGCATTTCACCCCTCCCTCTCTCTCGGACCTCATGCTTTAGGGGGCATCTGTTACACAACATTTTGTCACCGTACCTATAATCCCTCGTCCCGTACATTGGAGGACTATTCCCATGACCTGTAAACAATAAAATGTCCTAAAAACACCTTGATGGAACCTTCTGCATGAGGGAAAGAATTCTCCTCAAGAAAATTTCCTCTGAAAAACCCTAAAAATAGATGTTTTGGCCTTAGCGCGAGTATCCAGTTCATCACTCGCACCAACCTAGAAAAGTTACACTAGGCGCGTACCACTTGGCGTTCCGTCCCTGTGTTGTGCCCACGCCAATCCTATTAAGGAGTGTTTTTTAACAATATAAGGTGGAAGTTTGATTCTAAAAACTTCAGAACGAATCATCACAAAGAGGTTGGGCTGTTTAGCTTCAGATCTCCCTGATTAGGAAGTTGTTTTCCACCTCTCATGGAACCTTCATAAGAGATAGGACTCTCCCCCATGATTTTAGGGATCCTAACCTCTCCTTCTCCCTCTATAAAATCTTGCCCTCTCCATTTGCTAGCTAGCTGAACTTTTGGGAATGAAATTATAGCTGAGTGACAATCAAGAGTAGAGCTAAGGAGAACCCTGTGTGAGAGAGAGAGAGTTTTGAAAAATCCCTGACAAGCTTTGTGAGACACGTCCCGTTGGAATCCTGCCGAAGGAAGATCATGACGTTAGATCACCAGTTGTAATCGTTCTCTCATATCTTAATATACATGACTCTGTTATTGGTTCCATGATTGCGTTTGTCCATTATATAATGCAATTTCATTCGTTCCTCTCTGATTGATCGATATTTATAAAGTGTGAAATACTACGTTGCATTTTGTCTCTCTTCTTTGCATGTGTACAGGTATCTGGATGCAGCGAGCTCACGGATCGTGACCTGTTCAACTAGGAACAAAAGCACCATTTCTTCTTCAACAACAACAGCAAAGGAATCACAGTAAGCGATGTATCGTGATTCTATCTTTTGTACTAGGAATCAATAGCTTTGCGTGTTTCGATTGTTGCTAGACCCACTCTAAGGCTAGTGGGATTGCCTCTGTCCGCAGAGGGGATTTACCTCCACAACATTATCAGAGTGATTATTTCTTATATATCACCGCGAATGATATGACCATTGCTATGGTATTGGTCCATGTAGAAAACGGGATATAACATCCGATCTATTATTTGAGTCATAATCTCAATGATATAGAAGCGAAGTATTCGTAAGTAGAAAATATTACCTTCGCAGTTGTTTAAGTTGTCCAAATATTTTTCCACTATATCCTATTCCAGAAGACCATATTCATTTTAGATTGCAACCCCATGACTTATATCTTATCACGTCAATTACTGGGGGGCAAGTATTCAAAATGGATTGTCATTTTGCAGGAATTTGATTTGGAATTCATCAAATCCAAGTCAAAGAAGTCTTTAGTTTTGGTTGAGCTTCTCTGTGACCTTCCCTTTGATAGTACTGCTACTAGTTCAGAACCATCTATTCTTGATGAGTCTATGTTTCTTATCGGATCATTTGATTCTTGGTATGGGGATTTTATCATTTATCTCTATATCTAGAATTTTCGGCCTTATACCTCTCGATCCGACCAATGATGTATTCGATACCAAGATAAATATTATATGATCATTGTAAATACACTTTATCACTGTGGTGTCGATACAATTTTAAGAAGGTGCCTCACTCATGAGGAGGACAAAAGGTTTTAAATTATTTTCATGTTGGGGCTTGTGGTGGACACTTGTTTGGATACGCTACCGTGTAGAATATACTCTTCCCCAGTTACTTTTGGCCTACCATATTTCACAATTTCATCCTTGCGGTCAGAATTTTTCATGCATGCCAGATATTTGATCATAAAATCCGCAAACCGCTAATGCCAATGTATTCTGCTGTCTCTGTGGGAACATTTTCAAAATGGGCCATTGACTTCATGACATGTAACCCTCGTTCGTCCCACAGGCATGGTTATATTATTCTTGCAGTATAATACTTTACCAAGTGGGCTAAAGCGATGCCTACATTCAACAACATAGGATAAAAAATTGCATTTTTTTTCTTTAATCATGTTATTGCATGATTTGGGGTCCCACAGGCTATAGTCACAGATCATCGTAAGCATTTCCGCAACCATATGATAACTGAATTGATTGCCAAGTTAGGATTTTCACATGATAGTTCTACTCCTTATTATCCAAAATTAAATGGACAATTTGAGGTGATTAAAAAATTCTTAAATGAATCGTTCAACGAATGATAGGATTTCATAAACGAAATTGGAATTTAATCTTGTACTCGACCTTCTGGGCATATCAAACCTTGGTGAGAAACATAACCAAATTTACCCCCTTTTCATTGGTGTATGGTTTGGTAGCTCTCTTTCCAATCCAATGTGAAATGCCATCGTTGAAACTCGCAATCGACTTGTTACCTGACACCCCAGATGAAGAAGTGCATCTTTTTAACCTCATCCATCTTGATGAAATGTGTCGTGAAGCCCAATTGGCCAACGAAGCGCATAAGAGACGTATAAAGGTGTAATATGACAAACATGTCATTAGGGGAATTTTGAGGTCTAAAATGGGCCTCCTAAGGAAAATGTACAATAAAAAATCACTTTATGAGAACCAATCACATTTTAGCGGATGACATCATCCCCAATGTTTGAGGTGGCATTGCTTGAGTTAGAGGTACTTGTTACATTCTCAATGGTGGATAAAAAATCATGGTTAACCATGGTAGTGATTTGAGTAATTTTAAAGTAATAAAGTAAATTACTAAGAATAAATGTCATTTCACATTTAAATACAAAGGAAAAATGCATTAGTTTTTCAACGATAGTCACATCAATACAATTTTATTATTATTATTTTTTGTACATATTTCCAATTGGATTTAACCATAGTTACATGGATTGTGGTGTAAAAAGTAAAATGAAAATTCATAAATATTATTTTATTGTTTCAACTATTATTTTATTATTTCCTTAGTAGGCCCATTTTACACCTCAAAATTCCCCTAATGCCAGCCTCGCATTTTCACAGAGGGCGACTTGGTCCTTCTTTATGATCAGGAAGCTGATGTAATAGGTACAGGGAAATTTGAGCCATTATGGCATGGCACCTATATTGTCAAAAGAGTTCTTGCTAAAGGTGCTTATGAGTTGGTAGATTACGATGGAATTGCGTTGGAGCAGCCCCGAAACTAGTTGTACCTGAAACGTTACTATGCTTAATCATGAGCGTAGTAATTTTTTTTATTATATTGTATATATATGTTGTTGATTTGGATTTACTGTGTTAGTTTTTTTTTTAGAGTTTTCTTGACGGTAGTAATCCACTTTACATTTCATTGCAGATGTCTGAATCTTTGGAACCATTTGTTGGGTATGCTGATGGTGCTAGTCGTAGTATGCAGAATCTATCTTGTGCAGCATGGGCCATTTTCACTCCGAATGATGAATTAATGAGTTTTCAAGGGATTTTTATCATTAGATCGACAAAAAATATCACTGATTATAGCGCGTTGATTGAACTTCTCTCTGATGCCATTTCATTTGGTATTAACTACATCATCATAAGGTTAGACTCACAACTTGTGGTATTACAAATTACTAGTGCTTATACTGTTAGAAATCCAACACTGGATTATTTGTTCCTAAGAATTTGACTTTTGGAAATACATTTTTATTTTATTCAATATTAACACATTTCCAGAAACTTGAACACATTGACTAATTCTTTAGCGAATTATGTTATAAATATAAATTTCCAACACATGTAAAGATACATTCACATAATTGAATAGGATTGCGCAATAAACATAGGAAAACACTGAAACAAAATAGATAGATAGTTATAGGTTTTTACAAAAAATTGTTCTCAAGACATATTGGTCATCTGACCTCAAAATGTATGCAACATGTCAAAAGTAAACTAGTGATGCTCATGGTAACATGCTATCGATCTAGCTATGCTACGTAGTAACCCAATCCAGTGGTTCAGAACGCCAATAGTGTGGTGTTGTAGTCACATAGGTAACCCTTCAATCCGGCAACCTGGAATTCTAAAGGTCAACCCCTCTATGTGTCGTCGAAGCTTAGAAAGATTCTCAACCATGTCTAAATCATGAAGGATTTCTCTCCTGACAACACTCTCTGCTGGCTCATCCACTCCATGCTCTTGTTCCTCCACTGGTTGAACTCGAACCACATCTGCATTACATTAAAAATTTATTTTTGTCTTGGGAAAACACAAAAATACAAAAAAATGTATAAACCTTAAAAAAATAAAAAAACATGGTCAAAATATTCTTACCAATTTCACCCCGATGAGTGCCTTCTAGTAAATCTAAGTCTATATCTCCTCGGAAATCGATGCCTGTGTATGCATAATCATTTATGGAGATAACATGTCTCCTAAACCAGGAGAAGAATGAAGTCGAGAACATGATGGATGATTGGCCTGCATGTCTAGCCATTAGTTCTACCCATATATGCATCATCAGATCTCTAGGGTTAGACACACCCAGCGTCACATGCTGAGGCTGCATCAGTGGAATCCACTCTAAGGCAAAAGAAATGAGGATCGAACCATAACTAAATTTTTTCTTCCTTCCTCCCTTTACCTTTCTCAGTTGTTATTTTATTTGAGAAAGTATAACTTTAGACCAGTTGAAAAATTTTGGTTCCATGAACCCTAACACATACTGCATATAAGATCTATTCGCTACATGTAGTGTAACAGTACCAGCAAGCTTTATGATCATGAATAGAATGTTTCTCAATAGAAAATCAAGGAAGTCCTGGATGTTTATTTTCCCATCCATGCTTGGCTCTACCCTTGGATAGAAATACTGTAAAATATAGTCTCTTACCGTCTCTCGTCCAAGAGCAGACCCTAAGAGAGTTATGGGTAAAACTCTCTTTAACAAGCCTATCAGAAAATATATGTCCTCCACTGTAATAGGAACCACTTTGTTCCTAATTTGAAATTCCTCAATTGTCAGATCCCATGCACGAACAAGGATTAACTCCAAAAGTTATATTTGTTGCCTCATACTTGATAAGAAGAAGTACTTTAATAACCCACAATATCTTAGGGATATTACAGTACCTGAATCATTAAGGGAAATCATATTTTTTTCTTCATGCTCTCTTTCACTCCAAGAAATTTTCATTATAGTTCGATGAATCCTAGAAACATAACCATAAGACTCATTAGAATCCTTTTCATGCAAAACATTAGGAAAAATTTTGGTACAATGCAAGAATAAAAAATTTGAATTGTGTCCAATGCAATCTTGGTCAATAGACAGTGCGTTGCATATGCACCTAGGCTTCATTTTGAATGCTTTACAATGCATTTTTTGATGCCTAAGGGTGCGTTTCCCTCTTTGGAAAAATAATTTACCCTAAGGGGACCAAATCCCTAAAATTTTTCAATGAAATCAACTTAAATGACTATTGAAGGAAGAGGGGTTTTATAGTACCAACCTAGAACAAACGGTGACGAAAACCATCCACAGAATCAACCGCAATCAACAGTTGAAGTTCGGGGGAAAAAACAGGTTCAAAGCTCCAAAATGCAAATGGTAACTTTCAAATGGTAAAAATGAATAGTAAAACTATTTTAATTAGTTATTTGATTATTTTCAAATCATATTTATTGCTGTGACTATGGTTTTATTGAATTTTTATCATGAAACAGGTATTTTTAATCCATTTGATGTTGTTCTGAATAGGTTTTGAACTAATGAGAATGTTAGTTGTGAAAAT
Source organism: Pinus albicaulis (assembly GCA_034641835.2). Taxonomy (NCBI): domain Eukaryota; kingdom Viridiplantae; phylum Streptophyta; class Pinopsida; order Pinales; family Pinaceae; genus Pinus; species Pinus albicaulis. Next base: position 1,019,990,579 of record CM076578.1, read on the forward strand.
TTATTTCAAGAATGATTTGACCATAAAGCATACTTTTATCCTTATTTTTTGAGCTTTGATAAAAATGAAAAAGGACTTGAAGTGCACTTTTATCTCTTTGTCGAGCTTTGATAACAGTGAAAAAGGAACCCCTCGAGTCTTCTTTTAGCTCTTTTCAGACTACGATAATATGAAAATATTGCCGAGCAATTGTCTTTTCGAGCTCGTAAAAGTAAATGAATTTATGTCTACTCAGTATAGGTTTAACCCTTTTCCGAGCTTAGATAGATTATTTATGAAAAAGGAATGCCTTAGTCGAACATGACTAGGAGGTTCTCTCAGATATTATTTTACACTTTTTCAGATATGAGAAAAAACTTTATGAAAAATTACTTATGGATTTTTATTTCATCCTCTTTTCCAAACTCTCTAAATATGAAAAAGGACCGGGCTGTCAGTGTTGTTAGGCTCGTTAAAACATAAAATAACGATGAGCTTGTCGATCATGGCAAGAATTGAGCTTCATTCATCGCTAGACTCATTAAATTATTAAATAGAGATACGTTATTAAACCGAAGGGTTGAATTATAGATCAAGCATATGTTATCCTCCTAAATATTGTTAAAAAATAAAGAGGTACTAGTCAACAAATGACTAGGGAAAATTTGGGAAAGTGAACAGAAATTTTATGGTAGCAGGTCTCTCTTGAACATGACACTTCATTCCATCATTGTGACTATTTGGGTTGGTTAATATTCTTGAAGGTTCATTAATACCTATGGTTTATCATACCTTCACTTCGGTTTTGGGTCAATGCAGCCAACTCATATCAATATCGCCAATATGTTCAAGAGAAGTCATCCAATGAATACTCATCCTTTTGCAATACTCATAAACCTTCAGTCTCATGACAGTCATCCCTGACCATTTCTATATCAAGTCACATTTTGTCTCTGAAATCATTAACTCCAATTTCACAATAAAGTGACTTCCTGTCAACGTCAAATCATCATCAAGGAATTTTACTCAGAAACATCATCTTCCAGTACCATGAGGCTTGTTACAACATCAACAAGATCCTCACTTCTGGACTTTTGACCAAAATATTTTGTTTGTCGTTCGACATCAAATCATATATTCACGCGTTATGAAATGTATTGTAGTAACTTGAGGTCCATTAACATCAACGGTGGTTCTCTTGCATTTGTTAACAACCCACATCATTGGCTAGTAATCAAAAGATGTTTTACCATGTTCGACTACAAATCATATATTCGCATGGCTAGACATGTACTTGAACAATCGAGTGAATGAGATAAGAAGACCCCAGATCTAGTTTCATCCATCCAGGTTGCGATTTCAATAATGTTGTACACATCATCCGTACGATGACCTTACATACAAATTGTCATCCGAACATGAGCCTATAACTATAGGCATGTTTGTATTGGGAAACATTCCAATGTAAACGACTTTCTGTACTATGTACATGTTATTAGATAGTTTATGTGTTGAGCATGGAAATGCCTTCCCTCAGCAATTCATGATCAAGAGGATATATCATGATGTAATTTATTATAAGATTGATGCAGGTCGCCACTCTACTTCAGTTCCGGCCCATCACATCGTAAATCATCTCATTCAAAAAATATTGCTATTATTTTGACTTCATGCTCTAGGGGGAAGCTGTTACAGGTCAATTTGGGCATCATTCCTAATGACCTGGTTAAACTAGACAACATCCCCAAAACCAATGAAATAGGGTCTATCATCCCATATCATTTTAGTTGCTACATGCCCTAAGACAAGAACAAACTATTCATGACTTCTATTGCAAGGTTTCCAAGGGTTGAAAAATATGTTATATCACTTATGATCTCACTAACACAGCCTCTCAAGGGAATAATTTCTTTGCATATGCAACTTCCTCCATTAAAGTGTGTTATGCAAAGCATTTATCGAAATTCAAGAGTGCATTGGTCAAATGGGAGTGAAATTCTCATTGTTTCGGAATCTCCACATGGCCAGTGCCTTCTAGAAAAGTCCATATGTCTCAAAATTTGAATCCAAGTGTCCATCTAACACCTCTGAGCTTGGGAACATGTCTTTCATGTTATTTGAAAGTCATTGAATAAGAAACTACCATCAGTTGCCCTATAAATTGAGCACAGATCCTAGTGCTAGGGAAGGAAGAAATTTGGTAAAGAAATGTTGTTGGATTCTCAATTGAGTTTGTGATAAGAGTGATATTTTGTTGGTGAGATGTTTATTGTGATGAGGCTGGGATGAATGCTAGAGCTGGTGACATCAAATCGATTGCCGGTTGTAACCTCCCCCTTCTATCCATTAATAAATATTGTTTTTCATTTTCCCATATATGTATATGTTTATGTTTCTACTTTTCGTATGATGGATTATTAACTAATATTTATGTTTCATGTTTAATCAATTTAACTAATTAAGATAAATAGACATCTATACATTGCAATCTATTCACTGTTTAGTGTTTATACTGGCGAGAACTAGTCTGGAAGTCTAAGTTTGATTGGAAGCTATAGCAAGAGCGATAGAAGGAGAATACGAAGCACTTGTATGACAAATAGGTTCCTCTATCTTTTTGTGTGTTTATTTACTCTTAGAGAAAGTGTTTGGGAAGTATTTGATCTGTTATTCTAAATTCATAGTACCACATTTAGGGAATGTGTTTTATCCGTAATTCATAATTCCTCATAACACATCATATTGGGTCGATGAGGCTGCCATAGTCCTCTTGGATCTACATAACAAAGTTTCTTTTTTTCTTGATCTGCTCCATTATACTTCTGGTAAACTGCCTTCGACCCTGGTAATGATGGGTAATATTCAGTAGTATGTGATCCTGCACAAATTTTACAAATTTTAATGTTATCAAGTGGACATTCATGCAAAAAATGTTTCTTTGTACATTTAGGGAAAAATAAAGCAATATTTCCAACTTTTTTCTTGTTTTGCATTCTTAACATGTTAGTTTTTTCATTTAAATTACCAAGAATGTTTAGCAAATTGTTAAGTTCAATTTGAATTACCAATCCTGATGCTGACTTACTTACTCTTGCCATAAATGGATCTTGAGAGGATCTTACATACTTTTATTTTCCTCTTGATATGTTCTTGCACAGTTCACAAATCTCTTGAAATGAAAATTGATAGATATCTCCTTTTCCCACCAGATTAAGAAGATCAAGCCATTCATCCTTTATAGCATTTAGCAGGAGATTTTTTAATGTCAATTCCTAAATTATGAAATTTATATCTTTTGGTATTATAAGTAAATCTCTCCACTAAACCTTCTAGGCTTTCATCCTATTTTTGGTTCATCTTAAAGACTTCATTTCTAAATTCATGGTGTATGCAATAATCTTTATATTTTTCCAAAAATACTCTTTTCATATCATCTCATTTCCTTATATAATTTGTTCCTATAGTCATGAACCATCTAAGAGATTTATCCTTCAATGTTGTCGGAAACAAATTAAATTTTTGAATGTGTGATAAGTAGCCATAAGATCTACAAATTATTTCAAATTCAAAAAGAAAGGTTTCTAAGTCTTCTAATCTCATACCTTTGAATTTAGGAAGTACAGATGGAGGGATTCTCTTCATATGACCATTGGCATTAGTTTCTTGAATGGGAAATCCAAAAGTGTCTTCCTCATTTTCATCATCTTCGTCCATTTATTCAACCTCCTTTGTCACATCTTCTTCTACCTGAAAAACTAAGAATTCATGTTGTGGATGTGTGGCTCTTACTACACCACGTGATATAGTGGGTGTGGTAGCTGATTGAAGTTTTTTTTTTTTTTTTAATGAAAAGAAAAAGGCTCCTATTTACACTCCCCCGACAACGACACCAAAATGTTTAGCCAATTGAATTGTCTTAAATTGATTACATAAATTATCGTCCAGAGTTTGTAAACTTGTGAAGTGCAAGTGCACAATATATGCTAGAAGCCTCTTTTATTCATTGAGTTTATTGGTGTGATGATTGGATTTGTAGAGATTACTTCTAAGGATGTTTTTATTCTTATGTTCCTAATGAAATTAATAAATTTAAATTCCAACTAAGTTCTAAAAATCAACATGTTTTCTACTCTGTAAAGAAACTGAAACAAACTTTCTCTATCTTATGAAGAAACCTTAACTAATTTATTTTTTAGTCTCTAACAATTCTTCTTCTCTACCAATCTTGTGGATGAAGATAAAATTTAATTCTAGAAAAGAGATTTTTTACATTTTTTTTTGAAATGAAATGTTATGGAAATGAAACTTGTAAAGAAAGCATTATATCTCTTGAAAAGAAATCACTCGTGAATAGAAAAGAACACACTCATATGATGAAAGGAAATCACTCAATCACAACTGTTTCGAAAATAAACCAATCATGGTCTTGAAATAAACCACTCATGAACTTGTAAAGCTAATCTAAAATAAATCATTGTTGCTCTAGAAGTAAAACTATGAATCCTCTGCAATTTGACAATTTGAAAGGAAAGATTGATGACTCTACATAAAATGATAAAAGAAGACTTATGAAAGCATCTACATCAAATAACAAAATAAAATTCTGGAACTAACTACAGAAATTGACAAATTGGAATTCTGAAAACAACTACGGAAAATGACAAATTGAAATTATGAAAATAATTATATCAAATGATAAAATGAAAACATGAAAACAACTACATTAAAAACATAAAATGCAAAACCTTCACTATTTGTAGGGCCCCTTCACAAACAGACGGTCAAATATTTACTCCAATAGTTAGTTGTGCATCAATCCTTTAAGGTACTTCTTCATTAAAAATGAATGAAAAACAGAGTTTTAAAACTTCACAATATGCTTCAGAAAATTAACCTCCCCTCTTTATTTCAATGGAGTTTTTATATAGGGATTGCAATGTAACTTCACAGAAATTTATATGGCTAAATATAAGAACTAAATGTACACCTATTTTCCATGAATTTTATGAAGCACAGTCCATTCCAACCTATTTTTGCTTGAATGGGTGTTTATTGACACATGGGCACAATGTTTGGTCACGCAATTACAAAATAGGGCTCCAAAGAACCTGAAATATATCTCAAATGGTAACGAATTTGGGAAAAATGCTTGCAATGAAGTTAATTGGGTCCATGCTGAACAAAAACCATGTTATTTTTTTGTGATATTCATTTTCAAAAATAGTATTTGAAGTTAAATGGTAAAAATTGCTATGATTTTCCCTTGATCTTTGCTTTGAGGTCCACATGTGTGAGATGGGTGGAATTTGGCCACCAAAAATCCATATTGGAGCTTCTAGAAACAATTTCCATGTGTTGGATTTCATTCTAGAGTGATGCTACTACCTCAACCATGGAGACAGCTACAAAAACTGTAGAAACTTGAACTGTCAAACTATCATTAGTAAAACCATGCATAATGTTACACAACAATTTGTCACCGTCCCTGCAATTCCCCATCCTGCACATTGGAGGGCTCTTTCCGTGACCTGTGAGCAGTGACATAACTTGAAAACACTTTCATGGCATTCCCCTAGACATGTACTTTCATTTCCCTAAAGACAAATCCTCGTGAAAAACCCTAAAAATAGCCTTTTTTGCATTGGCGCGAGTACACAGTTCAGCCCTTGCGCCAAGGGTCAAATCCTCCAAAGAGGGTGCACCAATTGGCGCTCTGCCTCAGAGCCGCACCCGCGCTAGGATTAATAAAGGGTGTTTTTTAAAAATAAATGGCGGAAGATTGACCCCAGCCAATTCCTAAACTGGTCTCTAATTTTAGTTGGGAGGTTGGCTCCGAATCTCCATGTATAGGAAGTAGTTTTCCACCTCTCATGGAAGCTTCCTTGAGGATAGGGCCAATCCCATGATTGTAGGGATCCCAACTCCTCTTCCTCCATCTATATAAGCTTGCCATTTTCCTTTGCAAGCTAATCTCCAAGAGCTTTCATAGCCTAAAGAATGCTGCAATAGTCCTCATAGTGTCAAATCAATAGCAATGAGATTGATGATCAAAGAGAGAGGCTTGTCCCCATCCTTGATAAGCTTTTTAGAGACGTATTCCGTTGGCGACCCGTCGAAGGAGAATTCAGCGTTAGAGCCAGGTTGTATTTTCCTTTGTTGAATTAATGATAAGTGACTATTGGTTATGGTTCCACTCGTTTTATTCATTATGATCATGAGTTGTGTCCTCTCTAACTGACGCATAATTGTATATATTGGATTTTACGCTTGTATTTGTTGTGTTTCTTGCATGTGCATGTGTTTGATCGCGACGAGCGTGAGGATTGTGATCTACCGGAGCAAAGGAATGGGAGTGCTACCTTCTCTACAAACAACAACGTTGGATTCAAGTTAAAACTTCTTCGCAAGTTGGTTTATTGCAATTAGGGACCTGCACCATAGCGTGTTACGATTGTTGCTAGACCCATTCTAGGCTAGTAGGGATCGCCTCTGTCCGCAGAGGGGATTTACCTCCACAACACATAATTCTCTTTAATTCATTAAAAATAATAGAAATAACAATAATAAACCATGAAAACATGTGTGTGGGAATTTGGTGTGTTTATGAATAAATATGGTTAAAAATGATGACAATGGGTGAATGGAATGATGCGAAAATAGATGGTTTCATCAACAAAATTATGACAAATTGGAGGCTCAACATAGAATATTCAAATTTAACTTAATTTGCAGTCCATTCAAGTCTACTGGAAAATATTTGTTTATTTTATTAACACTTATTTCGATTACTATGGCTAATTGAAATAACCAAGGTTTGTTATGTTTTTCCTTTTTAAGTACATATTTTTCAATCACAACAGCAGAAACATAGCTTAAATTAGAACATGAATCAATTAATCTAAATACAATATTTCCAAATATTTTATCTTAGGTCTCCACCATAGTGGATTGACGATCAACCTTTCTATCATCCAACGTCACAATAATCCTTGGAATATTGTGAGAAACATCAATAACTGTAGATGCTTCTTGAATATTATGTATTTTTTATTTTCCGTTCAAAGGATTTTGTGGAAAATCTCTCCACACATAATTTTCACTACACCCCCAACACTTGATTGATCGCTTAGTTTACTCACCAAAATTTTGGTTTCCCGATCTTGCTACCTTCCATATTCTTTGACTGATGTTTATATGTTGATTTAAATTTCTACTGTAATTTACCCCTTGAACAATTTCCAAAGTATCAGCAAAAACATTTTTCTTAAATCCTTTCTTTTTAGCATTGATTTTTTCAGTTTTCTTTGCCATCCAAGTTTTATAATTATCACTTTTTTGCTTGTTTTGGTTCTAGCACAATTTTTATTTTCTTATTGTCTCATCCATTGTTTTTAGATTGTCAAATTCAATCCTCTCCTTGTAGGAAAAAGGTAGGTGACTCATAAACCTTTGAATTTTTTCCCTTTCTTCTTTCAAATATGGCACATACTGCAACAAGCTCATAAATTTGTTCACAAATTCATCCATAGTTAATCATCCAAGTCTCAACTCACGGAACTCCCTAGCTTTCTCATCGAAGTATATTTCTTTTAAATACTTCTTTTTTAATTCCTTTTGATAATTTCTATGTCTAAGTTTTTGCCTCTTATTTTCTTTATTAATCCTCCTACCACAAGGTTGCTTTTCTAGTTAGTTGATATGTAGCCAATATGGCTTTCAAGTTATTAGGGTAATTGTAAACCTCAAAATATTTTGACATATTTACAAGCCAAGCTTCTGCCCCCACTTTAGATTCCACATCAAATTTCAGAGGTCTAATATTCTTAAATTCACCTTGTAATTGAGATACAACCTCTTTCTTCTTAGATACAAAAAAACTACTCCCGAACTTTTGTTCTTCCATGTCATCATTAAACTTAGGTGTTTGAATCTCACTGAAAATTATAGATTCGATTTTGTGTGAAGACTCACTTATGAATATTTTTCCTATGAGTTTTCTCATATTTCCTACTCCTTGTGTTTTCTTCTAACCTCTTCAGTATGTAGCCATTTATATCTTCTTGTTCATCCCTTACTTTAGAAAAATTTTCTTGATTAGCTTTAACACCATCTAAATCTACTTTAGACTGCAGAGTACTTGTAAAATATCAGATTCATGGTTATATGGATTTCTAGTTTCTCCTCCCATCATTTTGAGCTCAATGTCATGCTCTCCACCTCCTCCATGTGATCACATAGAATTTTCTCTATTTTTATGTTCAAGCATTCTTCAATTTTCTTTCTGTAGTATTTTTGTTTTCTATATATTGCATAGAAAATATTATTTTGATCAAGGTGCATAAAGTCCCAATTTGAAATTTATAACTCTAATACCACTTGTCATATACCTCCCACAATACACCAATTTTTTTTTAGAAGAAAACAAAGGCAATAACCAACTACTATTCCCTTGTCTATACCTCAACAATCTACCATTACATCTCTTCTCTTTGATATATATATATATAATTTAATTAAATCTTCATGTCTTTATATTTTAAGCCCATATATATCTCGAAGGATTTTCCAACAATTGTTTGTTATAAAATCATATGTTTATAATAAATCATATTCCCATTATGTCACTAAGAATTAAACCTCGCTTTCCTTTTACATGTTATAGCGAAGGTTATAATAGAAATTGGTGAACCTTATAAACCTAGGCTTTAGAATTCTTGGCACATAGTTTTTACTTGGGTTATAGGTTTGTGAGTGATTAATTCATTATTAGACACTTGGAGTGTTATTTATACTTTATTTATCATGTAAACATATATACATAACTTCGTATCCTCTCAACGGACTTGTGTTTGAAACTTGATGGTCTGAGATTTTATGTAATGAATTTTATTATATCCGACATATCTTTAACTATGCAATCATTCTGGTATTTTTTGACATGGATTGTTTGGACCCTTGACTTTGCAATGATGTAGTTTAAAAAAGTAACAGAATGGGTTAGAATTTGGCAGGGATTTTGAAAAAAATCGCAAAGATTTTATGAGAATCTTGTTTACAGTTGTTAAACAGTATTTTGGGTGTCTTAAGGGTTTTTGATAGTGCTGAATCCATTTTCACTCTCAAAAATGGATTCCAAACACTACAACTACCTCATTTTTTGAATTTTACTGAACGAGATTCGGACAAAAACCTGCGGTCCAGACTATTCTGTTCCCTGAGAAAACAACTTCCTTTGCAATTCCACCTCTCCTCACATGGACTGTCGTGGAGACTTGCAAACCCTAGCTTCAATGGACATGATGAAATATTAGTTGATCTACCGTTGTCATTGTTTAGGGTTTTTTCATCCTCAGTAATGACGATACCTCCTCTCACCCATTTGGTGGTGTTGTTCCTTTAGTGTTTAGTGGACAAAGCTCTTCTTTGTTCTTCTATCCATTAAAATTTATCCCATTCCTTACGAATCTAAGAAGCAAAATCTTTCCATCTCTCCAAATTGGTTTATTCTCCTTGGAATTTAAACAATATGACGTGGTTCGAGTGGCTGTCTAAACAAGTTACAGGTATGAAATAGCTCTGTAAACATTTACGAGTTATTTTTTTAATTTTCTAAGTAATCCATGTTTATTAATGTTGAACTAGTCTTCCTCCATTCTCTCCCATTTCTTCTTTAGACTCTAAAATGAGGTTACGTAACGGGTTTGAGTGGCCAAATCTTGGAATAAACAGGTACAATAGTATCTTTTGTTCCAATTTACTCATACCCTTGTCCTCTAAACTAACAATTTTGTTAATAAATTATTAATTCTATTTTCTTGTAGGTAAATCCAAAATACTTTTTTGAAAATATAAAAATATTTTCGTAAAATAAGGTGCCAAAATGATTTCTTTACTATTTGGCCTTGTCTCTATTCTAACCATACACGTGTGGTTTCCCTCATCTTCAGGACCTGAAGGTAATTTCTATAACAATTATAGTTTTTCTTTTGTCGTTGATATTTGGCGTTTTGGTAGAAGATTATACACGAGGGTTTTGCACTAATTTCTTTGTTTTTCTGAGTGTATAATATTATTATGAAACCAAAATAAAATTTATGCCTTCCTGCACTCTAGATAATTTTCGATAAATATTTACTCGAGGGGAAATATTTTTGTTCCCAAAAAGGTAATTACCAATGTTCATGGTATACACAATTTTGTGGTTATTTTTGGCCGTGCAGGGTTTTAAATTCAAACCCTAGAAAAAGTCATAGGGTTATAATGAATTTCTTAAATGGTTTGTACATATTTAGGCTCTTTTTAATTGATGAATTTGGAACTTCATCTAAAAATCCCAATCTCTCATGGACTCTGGCCACTATATAAATTTTGGCTTATATTCTTTTAAAAACATAGAAAATTAATTATGTTTTACAAGCTATGTATAATAGTCACAGTATTCCTAGTTTCTAAATTTCTCCTTCAAGTAGTTATTTTGACATAGAATTATCATTCTTCCATTGTCAGAATTATTAGAAATATGTTTTTCTTACCTATTTATAATTACATGTTATTTCTCTATCAATTTCATAGGTAACTCCAATGTTGATAATTTTGAAACTTTTTCCTTTGGTGGGTCTCAAAAACTTTTACAGGTTTTAATGGAGTTCGCATCCTTCCTATACAAGTTCACATATTCAATTTCCTGGTCCTTTATTTTGTGAGATGTTTATTATCTCTTGTTCACATTATGAAACATGGAATCTTCTAAGGAATAGTTTCCCTTAAGGAATATGTATTTTCATAGACAATTATTACTTGATCATTTTGCTAGAAGACTAAGGTTGAAATCCTTATGTCAAGTGATGTTCCATTATAAGATTTTTGAGGGTATTTTGGATCTCATAATATAACATAAGATTTAATAATATATTGTAAACTGAAGTTCAATTTTGGACTCTATTTTTATGAAATTATAACTTTCTTGTTATCTTTGCGTGTTGTTATTGATTTACTTCGTGTTTGTATAATTTACTAGAATTTTCATTATAGATCAATATTAATTTTAGCGAATTCTATTTGTACAAAAGCCATAAAATTTAGATATATTTTGAGTTCAATACACCCCTATTGTTTAATTATTTTCCTTAATTCTATTAAATAAAGCTTCCTATATATTTCATAATTCTATTTTTTTCCTTTAAATTTTAATTCTAGAATAGAGATACAACTCACGTCTTTCTTGAAATTAATGTTACATTAGACTGGCTTCAATATTTAATTTTAATGTTTACGTTATATTGTAGTTATAATTTTGTATATCCATACTTATATGTAGACAAAATAAATATTGTTTACTTTTCTATTCTTTTTTTTTTTTGTTGAAAATGATAACAATAAAATTCTAACTTATTTTTTCCTTAAATTAAAATAGGAGAAAATTGTAATTCCACATCACAAGACAACAATAATGTGTTAACTAAGTTAGTTTTACTTAGTTGGCTTAGTTAATTCGAGTTGAGGGCATAATTTGAGTTATGTAGAGTGGTTCGTACTTTTTAGGAGCCTAGGTTGAGTTTAATTTGAGTTGTAATAGTTTAATTCAGTCAAACTGAGTTAAAGTCAGTTAAACTAGTTCGAACTATTGGAGGAACTAGTGGGAGGTCTATTACTAGGGTGTGTACTCAATGATAAACCATTTAATTGGTAAATCAACCATGATTAACTCATGCATGTGTGATATACGAGTTATCCAGTTGAGATTGGAGTTTAGGGGTAGTGTATTATCAATTGTATAACTATCCGAGTTGTACAAGTGGTGCATGTAGTCAATGAAGGACCTATACGGATTGCATAGTTATGGATGAGGAATTTCTATAATTAATAGAGGATAATTCCCAATGAAACAATGCAAGAAAACATGAGCTTGGAAGGCAACAAAATTGGCTAAGTATTGGCCAGAGTCATTTTGTGAGGCAGTGAGATAGATTATACTTGTGCAGAGATTGTTCAGGCTTGAACAAGCATTATATTTCTTCTATATTTTTTTATTAATACAATAAAGATAGGAAGGGGTTTTTATCAGTGGCTTTCACCTAGATATTTCCTCGGGTTATGTGTGTTAATTGATTCATGTCACATGTTTTTTATATTGCTTCTCAATCTTGAATTGCTTTCCGCAGGTGAGTAGAGTAGATTCATGTCTATTGTTTTAGTAAGTTACATTAGAAGTTTGAAACTACAATGAATTTATACATGGTATTGGAGCTATATTCAAAATAGAAGAGATAATTCAAAATTATCTTTGCAAGAGGAACGAGGTTGCAAATATATTCTTCAGAGCTAGCAGGATGTCGGTCTATGGTTTAAGGCTTGAGTCTGCCCTTGAGGGTAGCTCAAATTATATATCTTGAAAGGACTAGATGGCAGAAGTCATGAAGGACAATGGGTTTAAGGAATTCATTGATAACGATGTCTCGAAATTAGCACCATGTGATTCCCAGGATCTAGCAGATTGGAAGAAGAGCATAGAAAAGGAAAGTAGGATAATATTGGAGGGAGTTCATGATCTTATTGTCTAGAATATCCACGAGAACAAAAATTCATATGCATTGTGGAAGACATTGAATTAACTATTCCAGAACAATGGTGACCACAAGATTTGGCACTAAAATATAATATTAAGAATATCAAACTATAGAGGGGCAAAAAAATACCACAGTACCTGGGCAGATTCACAAAATGTTGTGATGAACTTGGGAGTGTTAGTGTTACGGTTGTAGAAGATGATCTAGTAAGCCTAACACTTCTAGGCCTTCCCAAGATCTGGAACAACTATCAAGATTCGGTCATTGGAGGGAGAAGCCACCAAACTAGGAAAGATTATGGTCAGATGTAGTATAGGAAGAGTTCAGGTGGAACACTAGAGACATGACCTTGTGAAAATTTTATCTGTTGAAATAACTAAAAAATATTATTCTAATTGATAAATATATTATGCTATTTATTTGCTATGACAAATATTGAATAAATTTACTACTGCAATTTTCACAATAAATTACTTAGGAAAATAAAATGCTAGAAATAGAGAGATTCTAGCACACACATAAAAAACATTAACACCGTTATTTTTGGACAAATTTCCCCAAAAAAAACCTAATGTCAGAAAACCGATGCAACAAATGAGGGTTTTCTTATTAATCTTCAGCGATAATCAGAGTATAAGAGTTCAGACAACCAAAATAGAGGAAAAATATTGAGAGAAATTTTGCGATAAATTTCTTACTCTCCACAGCGACTCCCTAAACCAAAAATGGACCCTCTGTCCATACGTTGGTGCCTCTACGTCACTCTATGTGCATAACTGTGGTGGACTATATCTTTCTTGATGTGGCCTCCTCTTTAATTTGATCTACACGTCCCAAACCTCTGCTGATACCCTCTCTCTCTCACCTACTACTCAACCTCTAGCTCTATCTCCTTTACTAAATCTCAGCCACAAAAATTCATTTTTCCTGGGAAACTGACTAACTACACTGGTGTGTTCTCCATCTACCCAACAACTTCTTCTTATAATATTATGTTGGGGCACCAAATACCAAGATTAAAACATAATCGATTGCCCAAATTATTTCCCTGTAAATCCAAGTGAGTTTCTAGAACATTCACACCATGAATTAATTAATTACGATTAATTAATCATATTTCCTAAGTTTATACTTTAGGAAATATTAAAAACTGATTAATAAATCTAATTAAGTCTTCTCTAGGTGGAATTTCTAGAAACAAATTCTCAGTATTGGAGAATACATGTATTCTAGCATATCCACCAAATCCCGTGGCTAGAACACTTCTGATGCTAAAAAAACTAACACTCCCTCTTAGCGAGGAAAGTGTTCTAATGATGGAACTACTTCCACAATAAACTGTCTTTGCATCATTTCTTGTCACGCAGCTGATTTCTAGCCATACTGCCCACCAACCACTGCATAACTCTGATATGAGTTGCATGTGTGTTGTTGTTGATTGTGATGAACTACTTCCAACACTGCAACTCCCTCTCATTTGTTGTTACTGCAAGTGAGAGATATATGTTTATGCTATTGAAACGAGTTCTCCACCATACCCATATGTTACCTAAACTAGATGAATTTAGCTGTCTCTAAAGCTTTTGTGAGTATGTCTTCTACCTCATCTCCTGTTAGAATATAATGCAGTTGGACTGCCCCACATTGTACATAGTATCTGATGAAATGACATATGATATCAAAGTGCTTCGACCTATCATGAAACACTGGATTCTCAGAGAGTATTATGCAATTATGATTATCACAATAGACATTAGTCGCTCCCATCTTATTCATGAACAAACTCATGAGAAAATTCCTAGTGCTACTGACTTCTGCTTCCTACTGCACCAAGAGACCATCCTTGACCCAACACTAAAGAAGTACCCGGTGGTACTTTCCATATCTAATGAAATTCTTGCCCAATCTTCATATGTGAATCAACATAATACGATGTCATCCCCTCGAGTATATTTCAACCCATACCCGACTGTTCCACACACATATCTAAGAATGTGCCTTGCTATGGCCCAATGTACCCTTTTCGGCTCCACCATGAACTGACTAAGGGTATTGACTGCGAAACAAATGTATGGCCTAGTGTTAACCAAATACATGAGTGAACCAATGAGCCTCTTGTACAAGGTGGGGTCGACTTCCTTATCCCTTGATGCATCTATATTCTTCCAATTAGTGATCATGGGAGTCGTCATGGGTCAGAAATCTTGCATTTTGAACCTCTTCATAATATTTGTAGCATATCTCCCTTGCCCAAGGAAGATCTCCCCATTCTTCAACCATACTTCCAATCCTAGAAAATAGTGCATCAACTCCATATCCTTCATGTCGAATTTTTCTTCAACATTCCTTTTGTAGTCTTTTATGAGCCCTGGTGATACTGTCAAAAATAGATCATCCACATACAAAACTAGAATGAGAGACTCATTCTCCGAACCATCAAATAGTATAAGTTGGGGTCTGCATCACTCTTGACGAATCCCAACTACTGCAAGTAACTGTCAATCTAACAATACCATGCCTTGGATGCCTACTTGAGCCCGTATAGGGTTTTCTTTAATATGCATATATGAGTGCGCTTATCGTGAGTTTCAAAGCCTTCAGGATGCTCTATGTACACCTCTTCATCTATCACCCCATTCAAGAATTTTGTCTTGACATCCCTTTGGTGAATCTCTGATCCCATATGTACTGCTAGGGATATAACATATCTAATAGATGTATATCTAGAAATTGGGGCAAAGGTCTCCTCATAGTCTATCCCTTCCTTCTGTGCATACCCCTTTTCCATAAATTTATCCTTGTACTTCTCTACACTTCCATTTACAGTGTACTTGATCTTGTAGATCCGTTTGGAACCTACAACTGATCTGTCTTCCAACCCTGACACTACCTCCCAAACATCATTTGTCATGATAGAGCTATATTCTTCTACAATGGCATCCACCCAAACCTGATGTTGTGTGGCTTCCTGAAAGCTGGAGGGTTTTGCAACTTGATCTACCAAAGCTTGATATTTTCCAGGCTGCCTACGCTATCTCTTGTTAATCCTAGGAGCTCTGACAAAATCCTCTACATCTCTCAAGGTCTGACACACTTCCATACTAGCTCTACCACTAGTGGTGGGAGGTTCAGTCAGTTCCAATTCATGTCCCTACTCATTAGGGGAATTTTGAGGTCTAAAATGGGCCTCCTAAGAAAAATGTACAACAAAAATAGAATTTATAAGAGGAAATAGGATTCAATATGATGATGCCAACCATGGGGGGTGATTCACCATTTTTTAAGTAAAAGGGTAAAACTATAAAAAAATAGTAAAATAATAAAACTACTTTTTCAACTCGTATTTTCAACTTATCCCCCAAAGTTTTTACTCAATTTTTGAGTGGGATTACTTGTTGGATGTAGAATTTAATTCCTCATCCAAGGAGTACCCATGTTGCATACATTCAATGGACCCTCCTAAATGAAAAATGAGAAATGAATTAAAAAAAAAACATGATTGCAATCACAATTTCATGTATTTCTCATTTTTCATGTAGCAGGACCCATTGAAAGTATGCAACATGGGTACTCCTTAGATGAGGAATTAAATTTTCCATCCAATGAGTACTCCTACTCAAAATTTGAGTAAAAAATTTGGGAGATAAGTTGAAAATATGAGTTGAAAAATTAGTTTTTTCTTTTTCCCTCTAAAATTTGATGATGTAATCAAATCTGATTTTATTATTTCCACTATTATTTTATAGTTTCCTTAGGAGGCCCATTTTAGACCTCAAAATTACCCTAATGCTTTCATCTGCTGCGAACTCCCTGGATCTCCTACCCCTAAGGAGATATTGGTACTAGTCACTGTACTTGATCCCTATGAATGTCCTCCTATTGGTACCACTTGTTGTCCCTACTGCTAGACTAATGGAACTTCTGCTAATTGGTCAACTGCAGGAATGAGTCTCAAGATCTCCTAAAAGCTCTTTATTCCATGAACTATACATCTCGTTTCACTACAATCTTCCTGCTTCTAGGAATTTATATCTTTTATGCCTTTAGGGTCTCGCTATACCCGATGAGTAACCCCTTCTCTGCAGTCTGATCCAATTTTTTGCGCTTTTCATTTGGCACGTGGAAGTAAGCCACACTCCCAAAACTCCTTAAGTGACTCACTTCATGCTTCTTTCGTGTGAATATTCCCTCCGGAATTTTCTTCCCTAATGCTCTATGTGGTGTTCTATTTTGAATGTACATTGTTGTGTTACATGCCTCTACCCATAACAATCTGGGCAGATCCTGATCATATAACATAGCCTTTGCATCTCCAATTATTGTTCTAATTTTTTGATCCACTATTTCATTCTGTTGAGGGTTATATGGAGTTTTCCATTATCTTTTGATGCCTTATGTTAGTTTCAATATTTGCATTCTTCCACCAGTGATCAAATAAACTCTTTCATGTCATGTTAAGGGTCCCATTCTAAATTTGTTTTCATTCCATTAGGTCATTGTTAACACTGGAAAATCGTACAGAAGAAGATAACATTAATTAATGTCAAGCCTAAGGATTTACAGGGAAAGAACACATTATGAAATCAAGAAGTATTCAAAATCTCTAAGGTTTTGAGAAAATCAAATTTGAACTAGTCTTAAATGCTAAATTTTGTGCTTAATCCTTCGAGAAGAGCGCCTTTTGCATGCATTCCTAGAAATGGAAAAATGTCAATTTCCAGGACCACACAAAGAAAAGGACATGCAATCCTTATATGAAGCTGCCTAAGGACAACCATTATTGCTTCCTGAGACACTATGTGATCACACAAAGGAATATTTGGAGCACACAATGGAATCATACCTCTCCCTTGGGTCACCATCCATCATGTACAAAGGGAGGGAAGGAGGATTTGAAATCCCATATATAAAGCCACCAAGAGATGAAGAAATGGTGATCACGTTGTTATGCTGGCCAAAATTTCCCAAGCAATACCAGTAGTGTGTAACCTAGAGCTGGAGATAGAGGGGACTTGATTGTTGGCCACCCAACAATCCTAGTCCATCAGAGCAGAGAGAGAGGGAGACTGCATCAGAGGCAAAGATTGGAAAACAACATCCTTGCATTGAGACCTAGAACCATTGTCTAGGGGCCCTTTGGCAAGTGGGTAAAATTTATTCTCCATATCAAACATTTAATAAGAAGAGGCTTTGAGCCATCGTTTGCATTATTATCATTTTGACTCTCTTCAATAGCTTCTGTATATTTGTGTTTTAGTTTTAGCTTACTTTGAGCATACATTCACATATTTTTCCCTCTATATTATATGCTTTTGAGCTCCACCAATTTCTGCCTGTTACCAATAGTTTATAGGGGTAGACCACACCCCTTAAACTGGTGCGATTTCGTAAACCCGTGTGTCAAATCCACCACTACAGGATTGGCGACTCCACTAACGATTTACAATTTTATGTGGCAGTGCCATCTCTTGCAGGAGACTTTTATCTACGTTGGAGAGTGGAGCTGATAGTCCTCTGATCCATATTACAGTCCCTAGATACACTTGGAGTGACATACTGAAGAAGGCAACTCCTAATATTTTTACTTGCAGGATTTTTGCATGCATTTTTTTTCTCACAGA
Source organism: Pinus albicaulis (assembly GCA_034641835.2). Classification (NCBI taxonomy): domain Eukaryota; kingdom Viridiplantae; phylum Streptophyta; class Pinopsida; order Pinales; family Pinaceae; genus Pinus; species Pinus albicaulis. The sequence goes on from CM076578.1 coordinate 1,020,008,745, forward strand.
CGCGCAATGTGTACGTTTAGGACTGACCTGCGTGCAGGAAAGTGCACTTGTCAGAGCCTTTTCCACGCAAATTACAAAATGAGATTTTTCTCCCTATATTCTACCTTTCTCTACTTGTAAGTGTGCTGGGCAACCCCTAATGTATCTGCCAGCACTTGTGTTGATACCCCACAGCTTCTGAGAACTTACTTTTAGTTTCCTTCTGTAGGCTTAGAGTTAGTTTTCCTTTAAGTTGGTTTTTTGAAAAAAAATATTCACATAGTTTAAGTAGGGGGAATTTAACCATTGCATTCCGAAAAATTTATGTTTTGAAAATTCTGGTATGCAGACTTAGATTAACTAGTCCAAGTAAGTGGCCCAAGACCACACATTCATAAGCTATTTTTATTTTCTAGTGTAGAAATTGTTTAGTTTAGTTCAATTTGTGCATTAGGGATTGCGAGACTAGGATCGATTTGTCAATTAGAGAAAGTAATCTATGCTACCTTTTCACCATTCGGTGATCCTAGGTATGGATATGAATGCTCTATATTTACAATTTGCCATCTCCCTTTAGTTAGTCACATAGATTAACTAGGAAAATTTGAAAGTGGCCCTTTATCCAAAAATGTTTTCCATTTGAGCCAGGAACAACATCACATAGTTTAACTAGGGGACTTTGTAAAGGATAATCGATATCCATATGTTGAAACTATGAGATTTTTCACCATATTCTCACAAAAAATCACCCACTAAGCAAAGGAAGACACCTGAAACTAACTTAACCATACTCACTAAATTCTCCCCACAAAGGCCACCAAAAAATTTATATTTTAAGTTAGGATCAAGGGGGTAGGCATCCAATAAGCCGGCTTGATAATAATTCATGTTGAAACATAGAAGTTGTGTATTTAGGGAGCTTAAAATCCACCTATCATCCCACGGAAAAGAAAACCCGAGCGTGGCAGAAACCCAATTCAGAGAGGGTTAGGCTTAGCCATAGTGCATGCGGTATCCGTTGGGGCTACCTGATTCGACTGATACTCAGTACTGTTAGCTGAATACCAAGAAGCCCAAGACTCGAATACTCATGTGGGAAGGTGGTTCTTAGTTGCCAAAAACTAGGGCATCCTTTACCCTATAGGTGACGGTGCAGGCAAGCACCAGACCCTCTACCCTTACCTTGGTTGATTCTCTTTGGCTGACTGGGGGCATCGCCAGCTCTTATGGGACATTGTGCCAACACTCGCAAGAAATATTCTCAAGGCCCAGTTACTTTTGAGTGTGTGAGGACAAATAGGTATTCTATGACTTTGAGTATCACACGCAAACAAACAAAAAACAATTTTTTTTTCTTGATTGATCACATAGATTCAGTTAAAGGGAAAATTCATTTCATTTTCGCTATGTTTTATGTATGTGGCCATAAATTTGTCATGATCATACTCTCTATCCTCTCAAAATTTTCCAAAACCTAACCTGGTCGACACCCGAATGGTCCCAATGGAACCTCGTCGATCTAGGCGTCTTTTGGACCTCCCCCCATTAAAAGGAGGGGTTCCAGGTCTTTCTCCATTTAGGCATCAAAGACAGAACACTGCCACCATCATTGGTTCATCTTTCATTGGAGCAACCATAGTTGGGAACCCTAGTCAGTTTCCCAACACCACACTGCACACCACTCCCCCCTCGACCCCTATGGGGCAGAGGAGCGCATCCCATTCGGGAAGCCAACTGAACACACATCAGGGTACATCACAGACTAACCCTCGTTCTAACCAGAACTTCGTGTCTTCAAATTTTTCCATGGCGTCAACCTCCCAATCACCTTTATTAGATGCGTTGAATCTACCCGATATAACCAAGCTCACAAATGACCCCATCACAAACAATCCTTCATGGCCTCCTATGCCCACGAAGCTCCCTTTGGATATACCAAAGTTCAAATGCAAGCAAGCGGAAGACCCAAGTAATCATGTAATGAACTTTCACCTGTGGTGCTCATCGAATAGTATCATCGATGACATTATTCGATTGAGGATATTTCAACGCAATCTTACATGAGTAGCCGCAAAGTGGTACGTGGAGCAACCTCCTGCTTCACATGGAACCTTTAGCACCCTTGCTACCACGTTCCTCACTTATTTTCAGTTACCCATTCACCATGATTCGGGAATGGAGTTACTGACTCATTTTAGACAAACCCCCGCTGTCCATATCTCGGACCATCTTCATGAATGGAGGCGGCATCTTATTTTATGTAAAGCTAAACTCGATGATAAGGTCCTATTAGATTTATTCTTGAAAACTCTAACAACGGATATTTTAAAGGATGTGGCACAACAATACCCCACATCCGAAGAGGACGTAATCAGTAAAGCCTAGAAGCTTGAACTGATTTATACGCAGTCAGGATACATTTACAATATCCTGCCTAACGCCCCGCGCCTGCAAATTTATCAAGAATTTATAGCCGTGTCAAACTCTGTAGATAGGTTAATTGGGTCAATGAACCAAGGATACGTAGGCAGCAGTTTTCAAAATCATATTTACACACATAATTCTACCCATAACATGTCTCAACCCGGATTTCAAAGTCATCATATGCGTCAGCAAGATTTGACTAGTAGGGCGCAAGCATATCACCAAGGAGGACCCTATCCTCTAGCTGAGGGGACCCAGTACGCAGAAATAAACAATGACAGAAGAGCTCCCCCCTAACGACCAGGTGCAAACAAGGGAAAATCTTATGCTAAGTCCCAAGCACACGACACACCTATGCAAACCAATGCACAGGTGAACTTTGTGCAGCTGTCCCAAAATAAACCACACCAGTATAACTAGGAAAACTCACCTCCTAACGTGGTTAATAAAAAATAAAAAATAAAAGCCAAAATGGAACCCTAGACAGGGGGGCAGCAACCAACAACGTCCACTGCGATCCCAGGCTGGAGGCAACTCTAATAGGAATCAAAACCAGGAGCCAAGCAATGCCCAATGGCAAGGAAAAAAGCCACCTCTGCGAACAAACCATTCTTGTTCAATATGTGGTGAGTATGGGCACTATACTCACCAATTTCCCGATCTCCTCGACCTAAAAAAGCTTTAGAGTAACTGAGGACAAGGAGGATCTTCCCAGAAACCCACTGTTATGCAAGAACCTTTCCCCCACCAAGGGACGGTCAGCACTTAGCAACAAAACCCAGAAGATTCCAGTAAAAGCAGCCACGAAATCTACATGACTGGGGAATAGATGTTTTTCCAAACACAAAATCATAGTTACGAAACCCCACTAGACTCCACTACATTAGCGGTTAGTACTAGTGCGCCGACTGCACCTTTGGCCATTTCAAAGATTCCTATAGAACCATTATGAAAGATGGAAAAGGGACCTAATAGGTGAGCATGTAACTACTCCAAAGTGGCCCATAATTATAGCATCGTGGACGATGTAGCTCAATCACCCGTTGCTATGTTCGCGTTAGAGGTACTTCAGTCGTGCCCAAAGACACGGAAATCCCTACTTTCTGCGTTAGGCACTATCGACCCTGCTGATATGCGCATGATGGATTTTGACTTAGACAAAGCCACCTCTAGTCTTCCTTCCATGGTCGCCTTCCAGATACTAGTATCGGTCTAGAATATCACTATTCACCAATGTGTCATTGATGAGGGTGCATTGATATGCATCATGTCAAAAAAAATTTGGCAGAAGTCATAATGCTTCGAGCCTACGATGGTCGTCCCTTGACCGCTGTTTGCCTCTACCAAAATTTCCCAGTCTCTTTAGCTGGAAAGATAGTCCGCATAGACATTGAAGTCTTGGATGCTCACTTGGATTACAATATACTCCACGGGCGGAGTTATATGTATGCCATGTCCACCATAGCCTCCTCCGTCTTCAACATTATGATGTTCCCCCATGAGGATCGCATCATTACTATAGACCATCTAACACACAGTGAGAAGTGTCCCCTAACCAACATGGCTATAATTCAACCCTATGAAAATACAGTCGCGGATGGTCTTTCACGGTACCAAGAATATGGCCCTGGCCAATTCAAACCATCATCCATCCTAGGGTCATTCCTAGGAGATCCTCCTATTATCCCTGAGGCATTTCTCGATGCCATAGGGGCCCCGGTGTGCATGATATCCACATCAAGCACTGAAATTAGTCAGGATATTGACTCAAGCAGTAATGACACCAAGGCATTAGCCATGGCAACCTCTCTAGCCTACGCCGCCTCCCAAACCCCTTTCCTCAACCCCCCAGTTGGCTTCGTCTCCTAGTAGGTTTTGGCAACACTGGTGTTACCCAACATATCATTGGCATTCCCAGTGTGGTACCTTGTTCCTCCTTCCAGAATAGGAGCCACCAACGTTATTGCCATAGGGTTAAAGCCCCTCAGTCCCGAGGAGCCCCAACCTACCCAAGAAAGGGTCAAGACCACCCTCACAAAGGAAGTTCCTATTGTGAAAACGGTTAACATGGCCAAGAAAACAGAGAACAGAGGAAATAAGATGGTGACCCGCGCCATTCAAATGGATTCACTAGTCTGCGCCATATGCGAGGTTATAGGTCACCCTACCCACATATGTTCGGAGTTGGACGAGTTAAAACCACTCCTTGGCTCCGAAGCAGACATCTCGACGCCACGTTCTCATAAAAAGGAACCTACCACCAAAGGTAAAGGTAAAAAAATGCATACCAATCACACATGCGCTCTCTATGGCAACTATGGGCACTATACCCACCATTTTCTAGAGATATCACGATATAGGGATGCCTTACATGCGGTCAAGTGATCCTATCAAGAGGATCCCTCCATCCAGTCTATCAATGACGAGCCTCGTAACATCCTATACTTATAAGAGGAGCATAGGATCATAGAAATACCCCCAGTAATGCCCATTATATGTTGTATGTATGCGACGAATGTGGCCACTACCTTGAAGAATGCACAGCCTTGGAGCTCATTCAACGATGGTACCCAATTGAAAGGGTTTACTACATGGGGCTGCGGGCAGCACAGTTCACATGCCCATTATGTGCCGACAGTCACCTTTTGGATGATTGTCACTACATACCTCGCTTCCAGCTAGCCCTTTCTAGCCTCCACTCAGCCATAGTCTGCCTTTCCTAAGAAGACAATATGGATGCCGAGTCCACCAGCAGCTCCATCACCTAAGTAGATGTGATGAGCGGGTCCATCATGTTCTTGATAGCCAAAGAATGACCCAGCAGGGAACCCCTAGTTATCCCCAACCACACTTTGCAGCAACAACCAGCGTGTATGTTATGCAAAAATACGGACCATGTAGTCATCCATTGCCCTGATTTAGCAGCCTTCCAGCATTGGTTCCCCATCAAACCTCAAAGTAAACTATACGAAACCTTCGTATCAAGGATATTTTTCCTGATATGTAAGGGTAATCATTACGAGCGACGTTGTACTTATGCCTCGCAAATTCGTCCCACTATCGACATGATTAATGCCATAGAGAAGAGATAGGATGATCTCCGAGAATGGCATGAAAAGTACATCCCCCAATCAATGTCCCACCTCTGCAATGGTGTATCAAGCCTAATAAGAAAACACATCACCAAAGAGTAACCTTGGCCAAGCCTAGGATAACATGCGGCCTATGTGATCTGACAACCCACCGAGTCAACCGATGCAGAGAACTCAAACCCCTTGCAAACAGTCTCTGCATAGTCTCTTCTCTCCCTCATAAACATCTCTCCAATCAAGAGAATATCACATGCACTTAATTCCAAATTTTCTCACACTTTCATCATACGTTTAAGTGTGTACATCTCCCCAAGCTAAGAGTGGCACAAGCTATGTTAATTCTACACTCCACCATAGAGGAAGACACGTTTAAGCCAATGATACAGAAATGGAGATAGTAGACAACCTCGTCTACATCTGACCCTTTCCAAGCATCTACATCAGGAACAACGAGTAGCATAGAATCACACACTATCTACTCCATTGGCTTAGTGATACCATGCACCATATGCACTAGCCAAAATCATGCACCAGAGTCATGCCTGCTAATGGAAACATTTAGGCACCTATGTGGCAAGCACAATTTCCACCTACCGGAAATTGACCATCCTTGCGGGAAACCCAATCTTGAGCCCATACATAATTCCATTATAGAGGTTTTACCCCTGCCAAACACCGATGACATAATCCACCACATACAATTTGTATCCGCTCATATTGACGATAGGATTACTGCCTCACCCTCATCCTAGTATTTCCATCATATTCCTGTCACTAAAAACCAAGGTACTTTGTGCTTTTGCATTGATTTTCGCAAGATCCCCAATTTTCATGCTGCCATCGAACTCCTTAATGACACTCAGCCTCTAGAGTAGTGCCTAGTATAACTAGAGCTTGTTGACAAAAATTGATGAAATTTGTTGCAGCATAACGAGGCCCATAAGAAAAGGGTTAAAGCTTCCTTTGACCGCCACATCACCCCTCGCTCGTTCATCGAGGGAGAATTAGTCCTCTACTATGAAGTTGTAAAGTAGGCCTTAGGGCCAGGAAAGTTCGAAACCTTGTGGAAAGGACCCTACATCATAAAACACTGCCTCCGATAGGGGGCATACATCTTAACGGAACCGGATGGGACTTGCCTCACTAATCCCATCAATGGCCTTTACCTCAAGAAATTATACCCATAAGGGCCCCAATGACCCTTCCCCTAGAGTGAGAGTACACAAAAAACCCACCCACTCAAATTTTTTGACCCAAAGACTTAGTTAAAAGCGCTCAAAGTATCACCATGGATCACCAAAATGAACCATATTTTGGATTTGCTGATGGAGCATCAGTATGGTCCTAAAATTTAGCCGTCGCTGCCTGGGTCACTTACCACCCTGATCGATCACCACTATGCTCAAATGGCATGTGTATCAGTTCGGCAAAAAACAATCAGGTAGAATATGATGCATTCATTAGACTTATGTGTGACGCCCTCCATCGAGGCATTCACCGTATGCATATATACCTCGATTCCCAGTTAGTAGTATCACAGCTAAACCAAACATTTGAGACCAGAGACACACACCTAATTAGAAAATATTTGTGTGCCAAAATATTAAGCAGACAATTTGATTACATTACATTTTCACATGTATCAAGGAATCAAAACCAAGTAACTGATTGGATAGCTAACAATATCCTATAGTGGAATGCATCTCGAATAAACCATGATACATAAAAACCAAAAATAAAGAAATCCATCAACATAACACAACATGAAAATCCCAAATAGGTGATACATCATGTAGCACTACAAAAAACATCTCTCATATATATATCAAAAAATATGTGTATCTGAGTACAAAAAATAGTGTCCTTGGCCCACTGGCTAGCCGAAAGATACAAAAGTTCTCAAAAATAATGGAAGCAACCTCATAACGGGTGCTTTCCCTATGTACAAAACTACTCTAGGGGGGTGCCCCCTCAAGAGGAGTACTTGGACCCACCACTGCTCCTGGTACCACCACCGGAGCCGTTGTCGCCACCGCGATCGCCACCCGACGTAGAGTGGGCCGATAATCCCTCTCGCGTGCCATCACCACCTCTAACCAAACCTCCTTGAAGTCATCCATGAAACCTTGATCAGCATACCCTGGGTCAAGCGGTCCACTCGACCCCGAAATTACTCAAGAGAGGCCACTTGAGCTGTCAGTACTACATTGCGAGCCTTAGCTGCATCAGCATGAGCTCGCTCAGCTACAATCTCTGCTGCAGCTGAGTTGCTACCCTCACTAGAAGGGCCAGCACCATCTCTACAAGGTCCACTAGCACCACCCCCTAGTCCACCTGCATCACCTCCTCCCTAACCACCTCGAGGTCGTAGCGAAGGGTCGTGACCCACCATTCGGGCTACAGGGTGACCTACCTCGCCAACATATACACGAGTTACCAAAATAATGTTAGTGTCAATAAAAAAACACATAAGTACATAAATAATCAAGAAAATGTAGAAAACATATAACACATACATGCAGGTCCCCAAACATAACTGAAAGGGAGACCCATGTTTGGGTCACCCTGAAAGTCCATCCCCACATACATGTATGGATGGAACATATATGGATTGGCCTCAAAATAGGCCTATATCGTGTCGTTCCAATAACAACCCACCATGCCTGTTAGGTCCCTATATTACTAGTTTAGCCCCTTATTGTTATTAGTGTAGCCCCCTTATTGTTATTATTGTAGCCCCCTCTAACCCCAACATTGTTATTATTGTGCCCTTACATCGTTATTGTTAGGTTGGCTAGGATTACATTGTGGCCCCACTAGGATTAAATTATGGCCCCATGGACTCCTATATATAGAAAGGAGGTTTTGTCATTTGTATCATCCAAGAATTGTTCATTCATGTAATGTATTGGAGGTTGCCCCCTCGAAGTGGCTTATTTCTAAGGCGTTGATATCTATTTTCTTCTATTTTTGGAGCTGGTTTCACAACATTTGGTATCAGAGAAAAAATGGGTCACAAATATGTTGGGTTATGACTTTGAAATAATCTACAAAAAAGGGAAGCTAAATGTTGTTGCAGATGAAATTTCAAGAAAAAATGAAGAGGTGGAAGCATTGCTTTGTGCCATTTCTATTATCCAACCAGATTGGATAACCGAAGCAAGGGATGAATGGAAGAGGGACGAAGAAGTGTGGACACTCATTCAAAAGTTTCTGCAAGATCCTAGTACATCTGATACATTTATTTGGAAAAATGATTCCTTATGGTACAAAGATCGCTTATATCTTTGTAAGAATTCCCATCTAAAACAAAAGATTCTTTTTGAATTGTACACTTCTCCTTTAGGAGGAAACTTAGGATTTTTAAAAACTTACCACAGGGTGAAGAAATAATTTTTTTGGGATGGCCATAAATATGATATTCAAAATTTTGTGGTGGAATGTTTGGTTTGCCAACAAATAAAGTTGCGACAATTAAGATCCCGGGTCTTCTACAACCTTTATCCATTCCAAGTCAACGTTGGGAGGAGATTTCAATGGATTTTATCACAGGTTTATGTAAGTCCGAAGGAAAGAGTGTCATCATGTTGGTAGTTGATAGACTTACCAAGTATGCACACTTTTGTGAATTATCTCATCCATTTAAATAAAGTACAGTTTCTACTACATTTATGGAAACAATTCAAAAGATACATGGAAACCCAAAGGTTGTTGTGAGCGACAGAGATCCCATTTTTACTGGAAAATTTTCAATGGAGTTATTTTCTTGTTTGGGTACTCAATTAGCTCATAGCTCATCTAATCATCCTCATTCCAATGGTAAAACTGAGATAGTGAATAAATGTTTGGAAGGATATCTTTGTTGTTTTGTATCTGATAAGCAAACACAATGGGTCAAGTGGTTACCTCTCGCTGAATGGTGGTATAACACTCCCTTCCATACTGCAGCAAAAATGACCCCATTTATGGCACTTTATGGATATCATCCACTGTCCATCACATCATCTTTAAGAGAAAATTCCAAGGTTCAAGCAGTGGAAGATCACATCGAGCATCAACAATAATTTCTCCAACTCTTAAAGGATAGCCTAAATTTGGCACAAAATCGAATGAAACAACAGGAAGATCAACATCACAGCGAGAGAAGTTTTGATGTAGGAGACTGGATATTTTTACGGCTACAACCATAAAAAAAAATGTCCCTCAAGCAAGCTAAGAAGGATAATAAATAATCACCAAAGCACTATGGTCCATACAAGGTGTTGCAAAAGATTGGTACTATGGCATACAAATTGGAGCTTCTTGCTTCTTTGCGAGTGCATCCAATTTTCCATGTTTCATGCTTAAAGAAGGTTATAGGTGAAAATATTCCAGTTTAAACAATACTGCCAAAACTTGATGAGGAAGGAAAAATCATATTGGAACCTGAAGCGATCACGGAAACAAGAACTTGACAGCTACAAAATCGATCAATTTCAGAGTATCTCATCAAGTGGAAGAACTTATCCACTTAAGATTCTACATGGGAGGATGAGGATTTTATACAGAAGCACCTAGAGCTACTCAAGCATTGAGGACAACACTTTTTTGAAGGAGAGGGGCATGTTAGGTCCCTATATTACTACTTTATCCCCTTATTGTTATTATTGTAGCCCCCTCTAACCCCAATATTTTTATTATTGTGCCCTTACATTGTGCCCCCACTAGGATTAAATTGTGGCCCCATGGACTTCTATATATAGAAAGGAGGTTTTTTCATTTGTATCATCCAATAATTGTTCATTCATGTAATGTATTGGAGGTTTCCCACTCGAAGTAGCTTATTTCTAAGGTGTTGATACCTTTTTCTTCTATTTTTGGATCTGGTTTCCCAACAATGCCACCACTGCCTCGCGACATCACTGGAGCCCACCTCCTCATGCGTGGCTCCCGCAGTCCCCCAATAGGCACCGCCATCACCGACCTTAGTGGAACCACGCTCTTGTACATGATGTTGCATAGGATGCTAGTGTACGCAAATGACTTAGATCCACATTGGACCTTGTTCCATTGTGACAGCATGCCATCAAAAGAAAAGAATGTGAAATCAAAAAAATGCCCGCCCCTTAATCGGCGTAAAACTCCAACCTGCTGGCCAGATGCCTAATGTGCAGCAACCGATCCCGCAAGTCACACAATAATCACCAGAGCACACCGCTCAGCCACATCTATCACTGATGCAATGTTTATGCACCCCTCAGTAAGAGGCGCATCACCACAATATCACCTTCGGAATCTGTCTAGATTCACTATCCCAGCAGAGAGTGGGTTCCTTAGAGCCTCACCCTGAGGTAGTAACCCGATCACAAAGTAAATATCTGTCCTAGGACGGATCACCAAGTTCGTCCCCCGTAGCACGAACATGTTGCACCTCCTGCACCAATGTTGTATAATGTAATGTAATAAACAGTCCTGTGACCGCAGTAACTCATTCTCAACAAATTTTAGAAGGCCCTATGCAGCAAATTGACGACGAGCCACAACATCAGTAGCTAGAGTGGTCCGGATCTCAAGCCAATCTCGTTCTCTCCACACCAACCTGCCAGCAACACAAGTACCCATTAGTATAGAGAAAAACATAAAAAATAGTCAAAAAATAAAAAATTTCTGTGATCATGGCCTTTGCGCGCCTGTCCCTCAAACATGCGCACCCTCACGCACCTGTATTCTTCACAGGCGTGCCTTTACGTGCAAAAATAAGGGAAAAATGCACCCTTGCGTGCCTGTCCCTCAGAATTGCACGCAAAGGAGGCGATCTTTTGCCTAGATCACCTATACAATATAGGGAAAAAGTCACTCATAGGTCATACAAATGTAATTTGTATGGCCCCTGGCACCATCAAACTGAAGAAATTACAATGTAGGACATCATGAATGTTACCTCGACATAATATCGCTAATCCTTGGTACACAGGATGACCGCAATGGCAAGAAAGGCTCTACAAGCACCTCTGATTTCCCAAAACTCAACAAGTACAAATGAATAGGATTAGGGCCATAATCCCATATTTATCACCCTTTTCCAAAAATTTGGAGGTCCATAAAAGGAGATCATAAGGTCCATTCTGCAAACCATAGGTTTCACCATCATCAGTATGCCATGACGAACGAAAGCAATGCCACACATTTTATTTCCAGGAAAAATAATTTTTCAGCGCTGGCAGGTATGCACCCTCCCTTCTTCCTTTTTTAAAGCTCATGCCTTTCAATAATGTTTGATGAAAACAAGATGTTTTCACTTGAGGTAGTTTTTTTTGCAAGAAGAGCCCACAAACCTTTTACAACACCATCTACTGAAGGCCCTTGAGCAGGTATCATTCTACCCTCAGCATGATAGAGCCCTAGAAAACTTTGCATATCCTGACCTCATTTCTCCATTAGAAATAAACTACAGGGTCATCATACCTAACTGCGTTTATCATCACCTCACCCTGCACATGATAAATGCTCGTGTTGGTTGGTAGAGCTTCCCCTCCATGTCGCTCGTCACCCAAAGTAGACCATATATCACAGCACAAGTGATGCCATGGCCATACCATTTTAGTTCGGGAAGCACCTCATGCCCATCCATTCATCATGCATAAGGTAAATTTTACCATCCAAACTCAAACCCCCTTCCCAAACAACCAGGTTGTACAAGAAGATTGAAAGTGCACCTCCGTGCATCACATTTGGTCCACCATACCTCCATCAGCATAATCCCATCTGCGACATTTCTTCATCCACTTCATCTACCCCGCACATGAGACCAACCAATGGGACCACCAACCCCAGTAAAACAACATCCTCACACCTTCAGTGAGTGAACCCTTTCATGTTTTGGGGTACCCATCTCTGTGTTTTGTACAAACCAAACCTCATTATTTTATGCTTTTGGTAAGTGTACAAAGACCGCAAACAATGCACTTCGCTACTTCACCCTCATATTTCATATTTTACCCCATGGAAGCAGTCCCTCATTCCCCTTGGTTGGAGTATTTCACCCCCACACACACACCATCTTGACATTCATAGTTGGTTCACACCTGCCCTGGAAGTCCTATTGACTCCAGGGATTTTCCCTTCAGAAATAACTATGGCTGCCACTAAGCTGCTAAAGTATACTCCGACCTCGGGCTACTGAATCCCCATCATCCATTTTCAGTCACCTCTCACCAACATGCCTATGTTAAACCCATCACATCTAGGTCTCCGACCCCTCAGGTCGGCGACCCATGGTTCGATTAAGGCTTCCTTTTCGTTGACCTTGACACCTCTTTTCCAAAAGGGAAGCGGTACCTTGGATCACCCCTCCCCATGCAAAGGGGTATCCTCGGGTGTTGAGGCGGTAAATCCCCTCTGTAGACAGAGGCAATCCCACTAGCCCTAGAGTGGGTCTAGCAACAATTGAAACTTGCAATGACATTGGTTCCTAGTTACAAGAAAGACAAAGATCGCGAAACGTAGCGTACCTCAAATCCCACACTGTTTTTATCGAGGAAGAAGCAGTGCTCTTCGTCCCTATCCTAATAGATCACAGTCCTTCCATTCGCCACGTTCGGACACCTATACACATGTAGAGAAACGATGACATACAATGTAATACTTAAAGCATGTAACTATATATCAGTAAGAGAAGATATAATTTGTTGCATTACATAAAAGAGTAGACACACGAATGGAACCAAAATCAGAGTCACTTATATTAAATATGAAAAAAATGGATATTACTTACAGTGGAGCGCATCTCAACGAAGCATATCAGGAATCTGGACAAAGCTCTCTCTCTTACGGGGTTCTCCTTGGCTCCGCTCTCCATAGTTGCCCAGTTATAGTTTCCTTCCCACAAGTTCAGCTAGCTAGCAAATAGAGAGGGAAGGATTTTATAGAGGGAGGAGGAGAGGTTAGGCTCCCTATAATCATGGGGAAGAGCCCTATCCCTAGGAAGGCTCCATGAGAGGTGGAAAATCACTTCCTAATCAAGGAGATCTGGAGGCAAACAACCCAACCTCATTTTGGTGATCCATTCTGAGTTTGTTAAAACCAAACTTCTTCTTTCAATATTAAAAAAACATTCCTTAAAATGCTTGGCATGGGAATGACACAAGGATAGAGCACTAACTGGCACACCCACTATGGTTCATTTTCCCCATTGGCGCAAGGGATGAACTGGCTACCCAGGCCAATGCCAAAACATGGATTTTTAGGGTTTTCAGAGGAATTGTTCTTCAGGAGAATTCTTGTCCTTATGCAGAAGGATGCCATTAAGGTGTTTTCAGGACATTTTACTACTCACAGGTCATGGGAATAGTCCTCCAATATACAGGACGAGGGATTCCAGGGATCGTGACAAAATGTTGTGTAACAGATGCCCCCTAAAGCATGAGGCTCGAGAGAGAGGGAGGGGTGAAATGCTTTATGAGAACGTGCCCAACTGAAAACACTACTGTCAGAAATCCTGTAGATACAAATACAAATGATATCTCTGATACATGATATGTGGTATGGGCACAACCATCCATAATAGAGTGTATAAATACTGGGATCCAAGGTATGGACGCAACCATACAGTAAACAAGGATCAACAAGTAGACTCAGGTATGTTTGTAACCATCCAATCGAATGAGTCATGTAATAAATCATAATAATCCACAAATAATTTGCAACCTGGATGTTTATCATACAAAACCCAGGGTCTTGTGCTCCATCTCGACCCAAACAGAGTAAAATTTCATGCATTCAAATATGTGAGCTGAAGTCGAACATGCAAGAACATCGTCAGATTACTAGCGAATAATGAAAGCCATTAACAGATGCGAGAGAAACCACCAACAATGACGATGGTTCTCAAGGTAAAAGAGGTACAATCCACGGAATTTGAACAGTGAGCTGGTGTCAAACACCCACCGAATCATCTGATCGAAGGCCAATAATTAAAACCTTACGTCGAATGCGAAGAACCTACCATTGAGGCATGTAGGCTCCAAGGTACCTGAAGGGAGTCTCTAGATCAGCTTCCTAGATAATGAGTTGAAGTTGACAGGAAGCGACTTCGATCGAAGGTGGGCCATAATGTTTCCCACATCATTGACACGAGACAGAGGAACATAATGTTTGTGAATCATGACCAACAAAGAATCAAAGGGAGGTTGAAAACTGCAGAGGCCAACTTCTCTTGAACATATCGGCGGCACGACATTGGATTTGGCAGTATTTGACATCAAAGGATCTGAGGTCATGGTGACGTGGGAGAGAGAAAATGAGTGGTAAAAAGAGATTACCCAAACCCATGGAGGCAAGCAGGTTACGAGATGAGATGTCCCCAACCTGACACGAATGCAGACAAGTGCCATGTTCAAGAGCGACATACTGCCGACGCGACTATAATCTTGGTTCCATTTTCCCCCACCATTTCTGGTGAGTACCCCAATTATTTTTGAAAACAAGCTTGAAGGAGATTGCATGTGCTTGCGATATAAGTTTTTCCTTTGGACAAATCCATCCTAGTACATTTAACGAGCCCTAGGAAGGAGGAACTCGAGTGACATCATTACGACTAAGTCTGATGTCATCAGTTTTTAACGAGTCTGACAAAGGAAGAACTCAACATCTTTTCATGTTTAGAGAGTTTGAAAAGACAACGGAAAAGAAAACTCCAGCAGTCCCTTTTTGTAGGTAGTCCCACAGATCCGAAAAGGTAGAAAACTATGTCTGAGAGAAACTCCTAGTCGCGATAGGCTAGGGAATTTCTTTTTTGTAAATAATCCATCCCAGCCTGAAAAAGGGTTAAACATATATTGGGTAGATTTCGTTTCACAGCCATTTAACGAGTTCAAAACGATAAGCATCTCGGCAATATTTTCAATTTTAGAGAGTCAGAAAAGCGCTGAAAGATGACTCCAGTAGTGAATTTTTCATGTTTTTACCGAGTCCGAAAAATTATAAAATACAACTCGTGTCGTTGTCCTAGTCGCGTGAAAACCTGTCGCTGCACAAAAAGCAAGTGTAAAACCCATTTTTCGACAAAAATATAGTAAAATATTGGAAAAACAAGCTCCAAAACCTAATTTTGATTTTGAAAATTTATAAATATTACAAATGGTAAAAACATATTTACGTTTTACCTTTTTACCTCTTTGCAGAGCGATAGTGAG
Organism: Pinus albicaulis; assembly: GCA_034641835.2. Lineage (NCBI taxonomy): Eukaryota > Viridiplantae > Streptophyta > Pinopsida > Pinales > Pinaceae > Pinus > Pinus albicaulis. The sequence goes on from CM076578.1 coordinate 1,020,024,412, forward strand.
CCATTTTCGTTGCGATCTAGTGGACGAAATCGGATCCCATCTTCTTTAGGTAAGAGCCGCTTCCATTAGCCATTTTTAAGCCATATTTTATAGCTTTTAACTATCATTTGGTGTCCCTGAGGGGAGGAATTAAAAATTTAGGGCCTCTGCGGTTGGTGTGGGTATCCAGCACAGACCCGCGCCAACCGACCCTTTTTCTAACAGGGGCCATGCCAGGTGGCACGAATGTTAGAAAAACAGCCGCGCCAACTGCACAACCCAATATTCCATTCAAATTTAACAAAAAATGAGCCAATTAATTGTTATTAAATTCCCAAAGGATCTTACAATGTGTTTGTGACCAAATTGATCTAGGTACACAACAAAAATGGTGATTTAATGGAAGGAAAGAGAGCATAGAGAGGAAGATGAGTTGGCAATGGGGAATGAGAAGTGCATGAATGCTCTCCGAAATTGCGGTTTGAAGAAATTCTTCTTAACACCATGTCTCTGGGCTCATCCTGAATTACTGCAATATCTAATAAGTATCTGGGATGAGGACGAAGAAAAATTTAAACTTCGAGATCAATTACTTGAACTCGAAGTGTCCGACGTATACTTCATCACTGGACTGTCACATAGAGGTCTAGTTCCTTTCTTGACTGGCACCAGACAATCAGGTGAAAACATGACAATGGTCATGGAAAGAGTGTGTGAAGGGCCATGCAAATGGTCAGGTAGCGGAAATGTGTACATCTAGAGCATTCCTGATCTAGAACTTAGAGTAGTGCTACATACTATTACGCGGGCTGCGGGGTCGCAAGCACCGCACGAGGCTACCAAGACACAACTCCTTCTCACGTCACAATGCACAAACCCAACATTATTTGACTGGGCTACCGCTGTGATGATGAACATCAAACGGCAACTGAACAAATGTAAAAATACCAAACTAAAAAAGTTTGGGTATGGGTCCTATCTTGGTATCGTTCTTCCTGTAGTGACTACCTATATTCCAGGGCTAGGGGACTATAGTCCTGGATCCACCATTGAGAGAGCCACAGATGGCTCAATGGGCAGAATTGATGCCCAGGGCAAGGGAAGCTAGCAGATGCCATGGCGGCCCGAGTTCTTTAGATGGATCTGACGATAGTTGATCGTCGTAGAGGACTGGCCCTATGTTGGCACTAATTTCATAGGAGACCGAGACCTTCCGCTCCCAAAAGGAGAGGATTGGGATGAGGAGTTGGGTACGAATCTTTTTAATTTTATGAGTTTTATGATTTTTTTGGTGTACATGCATGTTCTAACATTTGATCCTATATGTATGCAGATGTTGGCCCAGAGATGCCCGCTGGAATGTCACCAGTGACAAGGAGGACCCCTCTTGCTTATGACCCTCATGGTGAGGGGGGCGATTGGGACGAGCTCGTGGAGAACTTGGAGGGGATTTCTCGCGGGGTTCCGGACTATGCTCGTCTAGCTGATGTTCCATTGGCTTATCAAAGGCACACCGTAGGGGTGCTGAGTTGACACCACCAGTTACTGAGGCAGTTGGTGCAGACAGTGACGTGCTACCATGAGCACTATGCTGATTAGTCGCCTAGGCTTTTATATGCATATTTTTTGAGAGACATGTTGTCTTCGGATGTAACTGAAACAAATGTGTATATTTTGGTTTTATGTGATGCACACGTTGCAAAACACTCGACATATATATATATATACATCTTATTTTCTACATGGATCTTGTTCACATATGATGATGTTTTTTATAAATTACGTAAATTTATATCTAATACAATGTTGGCTACTGCATTTGTTAGTGTATTCATTCTTCTTGGTATATGTTGATATGTAATGTAATCAAAATTTCTCTCAAGTAAACGAATACGTAGATACAGTCTTAAAATGCATGCGCTTCTAACTGAATAATCACCATTCAGCTGTAAAACCACAAGCTATGAATATAGATGTACAATTAATGCACGAATACCGAGGTTAAAAACCTTGTTTAATAATTCCAAAACGGCACTATATTCTGTGACATCATTTGTAGTAGGCCCTAAACAAACACCTTGCAAAGTAACCAACTCACCAGCAAGATTCTAAATTACCCAGGCTGCCGAGGACAGGTTCCTGGTACTGCGGGAGGCACCATCCGTGAAACTGACATAAAGAGTAATAGACATCTGCACAACTAGGAAGACCTAATGAGCAGAAAAACGCTTACAAAGCACACCACACCACACATGCACAAAAATGAAAAAATCACCTATGTACATATACTACGCAAGAATGATTCAATCATAATATTTCTTCAGGTACAACCCATTTTTGGGCTGTGCCAAAGGAAGACCTTCATAATCGATCAACTCACGAGCCCCATTTTTCAAGACACATTTAACGATATAGGGCCCATGCCACATAGGCTGGAATTTTCCTACCCAAAGCTTATCATGGTCTTGATCATACACGAGGACGAAGTCTCCTTCGATAAAAGAGCGCGGGGAAGCCATTTGATCGAAATGAGCTTTAACTCGCTTTTTCTATGCCTCGATAACCAAAGCAGCCAAGCAGCGAGTTTCGTCCAATCTCTTGAGATACAGGAGAAGTTCTTCCTCCGGGGAGGTATCCGGTAGTAATTCCACAGTTGATTTCAGTGAAGGGATCTCACATTCAACCAGAAGAGTACCTTCCAAACCATACACCAACTGAAAAGGTGTGAATCTGATCACACTCTTCACTGACGTTTGGTAGGCCCAGAGAGCTGAAAACAATTGGAGATGCCAACTTGATTTGTGTATCCCAATTGTTCTTTGAAGCATTATGGCAAGCACCTTGTTCACGTCTTCAACCTGGCCATTTTCTTGAGGGTAGTATGGCATCGAGCTATTGTGACGCAAGCCCAACTTCGATGTTAGCTCTACCATCATGTAATCGCGAAAATGAGAGCCATGATCAGTGACGATGGCTTGAGGAACGTCGAAATGCTTGATCACATGGTTGAAAATGAATTGGGCAGCTATCTTACAGTCTGCGGACAATGTAGGCATCACTTCGGCCCACTTGGTGAAATAATATACAACAATGATGATATAAGCATGTCCCCCGACCGAGTGAGGGTTACATATCATAAAATCAATGCCCCATTTGGAAAAAGGGCCCATGGTAATGACAATATGTAAAGGGAGGGGTGGCGCACGCATCTTGCGTTGGAAGATCTAGCATGTGTGACACTTTCATACTGCAACAATATAGTCTTTAAATATAGATGGCCAGAAATAGCCCACACGAAGGATATTCTGTGCGGTAGCATAACCGGACATGTAACCGCTATAGGCGCTACTGTGACAATCATTCAGAACTTTCTCAGCCTTTTCTAAGGTCAAACACTGATGGAGTACAGAATCGACTCCGACCCAATATAGGGTATCTTAGACAATGTGATATGGTTTTGAGTGGTGTCAAACATGGCATCGAGCATCCTTCATTAACTCAGACCAGAAGGTAGATGTCTGGAGGTACACGATGATATTGTCGTACCATGGATTGAGAGTTCTGATTAAGAAGAGAGTTTCAATGGGAGATGAAGTGAGGGCTGGAGAGCCAATGGCCTTCCAGCAAGTAGATGACATAATGCAGGTAGAGGCACCTTCGTCCACAATGGATCTGTGAATGTTGAGGCCATTAATACTGACTTGTATAATAAGCACGATCTGTTGCGTAAGTCGACGGACAAAATTCTCTAGATCGAAGGCGAGAAGGCTAGAATCGGTAGGATCAATTACACCGATCGCAGATAACAAGGCTTTGCGTTGAGACTGACAACTCTGAAGCACTTCCAACGTGAACATCACGGAAGGCGCCTGTGCCAAATCCTCAACAATGATGTAATGCTGAGCAGCACGGGTGTTTGGATTATAGGAAGATTTTCGGAGAACACCTTTGGAAGGTTGTCGTACAATGGGTTCAGTGCTGGGCCTTTCAATCTCAAGAGGACTAGAGGCAGGTGGGGGAGGAGGGCCATCAACGACTTCCTTCCCAGCTGCCTGGCGTGATCCGACATAATCCTTCGATCGAGTGGCAATAGAAACAGGTGCAGCACCATTCATCATGAAAACCTGAGACCCAAACGGTGCAGATGGTGAAGGCTGCTCGACCATCTGGGTCTGCTAAGATGGAAAAGGTTCATTAAGAATTACTAGAGTTCCCTTATATCCCTTAAGAATTTGACTAACCTCGGATCATCTAGGACAATCTTTGGTATAGTGGTCTTCATCACAGATTAGGCAAGGGTACTTCGGTTTCTACTGTGAACCATCATCAGCAAGTGGTTTGGACGATTCTAGTTTCGAGGCATCAGATTTGGCTTTTCCTTTGCCCTTCTTCTTCCCTTTGGAAGTCTTTTCCACATGATTGGCCTGAACGGTGTTGACCTCTGTGGTCTTACCAGAATCTAAATTAGTCTGAGGAGCAGAATTTTTGGAAGAATTCGATTTCTGCTTCCCATTGGAAGACTTGCGAGAAGTCTGAGAGATGGAACCAATAACACCATCTACTGATGGAGTAGCCGGCGCTTTAGAGGTCCCTGGCCATGGGTCATCAGTCAAGATGTCATATAACGTGTCGGACTGAGAGTACACTAAATCGAGGTACTGGGCACGAGAAATGGCTTGTTCCTTGGTTACACATGCTCCCATAGCAATGTCTTGTGCAATCTTGTTGACAAAGGAGGTAGTGAACCAGTGAGTTAGAAGCTGATCAGAAATGTCAAACTTGATCAGACGATGATGACGTCTCCATTTGTGAATGTGATCTGAAATATGAGTGGCTTTATCCTGTTTCAGAGATGTCATGAGATGCGTCCCAGCTTCATAACGAACCAGTAACTGGAAATGCATCAGGAATGCCATGGATAGAGTATTAAAATCCTAAAAAATACCACGGGGAAGATCTATATACCATTTAGCAGCAGCACCGGTTATTAAAATCCTGAAAAATACCACGGGGCAGCTCTATATACCATTTAGCAGTAGCGCCGGTGAGAGTGTGTTGGAAAAGACGTAGATGAATCGAGTTATCTATCCAAGAATTTGAAGAACACCACAAGTGGTATGTCATGACATGTGCTTGGGGGTCTTCTCTAGATTTACCCTCAAACTTAGGACAATCACTAGGCACCTTTGTCGGGACCGGAGGCCAAGATGGATTATGAAGAATCGAATCATTGCTCAATTTGGATACGTCCGGTAACTCCAACGTGGCGAGAAAAGGTAACTGAGGGTTAAAAGGCATGCCAGGTCCCTGATAAGGACCTGTACCTGTACTCCATCCTAGTTGAGCATAACTCTACCCCCATTGGTTCTGTCCTGGAGGATTCTAGCCATATGGGGTATAAGCTATATAATGAGGTTGATATGGAGGCTGATAACCAAGATACGGGGGTTGATAACCAGGGTACTGAGTCTGATTATACGTGGGCCCCGTTTGAGTAGTGTATGGAGTATAAGTATAGCCTAGCTGTTGAAGGTAATAACCAGAACCTTGGGGTAGGTTGTAAACCAGTCGAGACTGACCTTGAAGGTAATATCTGCCTTGGGGTCGAATGGGCTACTGGTAAGTGGGGCCCTGCTAAGTCTGATAAGTCAGGTGCACAGGTGGATTCGGCTATGGCATAGAATAGATTGGATGCTGAGTAGGGTTAACAAGCTATTCAAGTTGTCCTGGTTGAATAGGTTGACCTGGCTATGCAGGTTGTCCTAGTTGAATAGGTTGACATGGCTGATGAGGGACACTAGGTTTCCCTGGTTGGACAGGTTGGCCTGATGGCAGGAGTGGGCCAGGTTGTGCTTGATAACCAAGTTGACCTGTGACAAGACCATATGATGGCCCTGGCTGTGCAACATTTTGACCAATCAGAAAATGAGGTTGCTGAGGTTGCACCAAAGGTTGAGAAGGATGGGTTTTCCCCCCAGGACCATATAGTGGTCCAGGTTGATACCCTGGTTTCCCTGCTGGTCCTTGAGGTTGCCCTGGTTGGACCACAGCGTGAGGTTGTAGAGGTTGACCTTGAGGATTGTAAGATTGCCCTTGCGGGCTATAAAGTAATCCTGGCTGGCCCGAAGGTTGTCCTTGGATGGGTTGTCCTTGTGGGCTAGAAGCATATCCTTTTTGAAACAAAGGTTGTCCCTAAAAGGGTTTCCCTTGTTGATTAGAAGGTTGCCCAGGCTGGGTAGATAGAAAACCGTGAATATACTGATAAGCCTCATGAGTAGGAAAACGAAGGGGGTTGCCCTGCTCATCATATTGATATGGAAATACATAAAATGGGGCACCATCTACTCCATAATGGGAAAAGTACGGAAAATTAAGGTCTTGAGAGGACTGACCAACCTCGGAGATCGACGGCTATAAAGACAACCGATACTCCTTGGGAGAAATGTTCTCTGGAATGGTAGAAGCTATATAAATGTCTTCAGGAACTAACGAGGTCCTAATTGACTGGGTGGTGACAACAGGCATAGATGCAGCCATGCAGACAGTATGTCTAACAGGTGCCAATGAGACGAAATGAGATGTTGTGAGAGGTGTCGATGGTGACATCCCCAATGAGGGAATGGCCGGATTCTTGGATGGAGTCGATATTCCCATAGAGGCAATAACAACCATGACTTGACTTAAAGACCTATATCCAGCTGGGAGCGAAGGACCAAGTGAAGACATAACAGAAGGTTTGGGGATGTCTTCGGGAAAAAGCTGGTAATCTTCACCAAATGTAGGAATTCCCTCACTAGGAGAAGGACTGGATGAGTCCATATCTGACCCTGCCGTAAGAACTTCCAAGAGATGACAGGGACTAGGAGGTATGATTGCAACCAAAAAAGGCGATCCTGACGTAAGAGGAGGGAAGTGTTCCCCTACTCCAAATCCAAACCAAGCGTTGGACAAGGGCCAATTGAAGTCAACTGGTCCTCCAAAGGGAAGTTCAGATATAATCGGTCCCCCGTCGGGAAACTCAGATACAACGGGTTGCTAATACTCAACAGAGAACTGCGAAACCTCTGATGAATCATCTATATAAGGAATACCACTAGAAGAAACTGATGGTTTGGCCACTGTGACTATAGCAAAAAAGAGGAAGAGATCGAAAACAAACAGGAAAAAACCAAGCCAAATAAAAACAGGCCAAAAAATCAATCTCTAAATGGGCGTGTGATCATAGGTGATTAATTTTACCACATTGAAACTGGAAATTTTACTGTTTCATGTTTTAAGAATCTAGAAACGAGTAAAATATGACTCTATCACTTTCAGTTTGGAAACAAGCATGAAAGGACAAGCGCTTGATGATCTTCTCAAGTTTAAAGAGTCAGTAAAGATCAAAATGACTGCTCTAGTAATCTAGGTATATGGGTGTACCAGATATCCATGAACTGCCATATACACCTTGGTAAAAATGAAAGAGAAATCAACCAAGTACTTGATGTACATTCAGGTAATCTCCCCGAATGTTATGTCCGGTGTATCACGGGTAAAAGGCGGCAGAATCGGCTTCCTACAGATAAAGGATTGCAACCTAATGGGGTATCCCTTTATATACTCAATAGTACGGGGAGCACAAGTCCATACTAGTGCTATCTGTAGCTAGATGGAGAGCAACAGCTACTAGGCTTAAAGACGCCGGAACAAGTATCTACCTTAGACTACTAGATGTTCTGTTAATGTTTCAATGTTGCCTTAGGTTAATTCAGTGAATTTTAAAGTTGATCTTCAATTTACGTTTCAATTTCAAGGCCCTATCGAATTTTGGATCTAATAAAACCTCTAAATGAAAACTACATGCCACAAAGTATCATTTTGTTCAATGAAGAGCTATCTACGGGAGAGTTGAGAGCTTTCAAATGAAAACAAAATGAACGCAAAAAAACATCCACTACTGTTTCCTATACAAGCTAATGAAACTAGAAAACTTCTCTCTAGAGTTATATAACACTAGTAATGTGAAAGAGCTTTCAATTTTCACTACGCCAATCCAAATGCAAAAGATTTTTTTTTGTATTTTTCAATATATTAGAGAAAATGCACTAAATGAATGAAAAAATAATGAAAACACCAATCCTAGAAATGACCAAGAGAGAGATGAAACAAACAAGTTCACTCAATTCAAATGCACACAATCAAGATTCAAACCGATGATGAAATCCCTCAAAGCGAAGAAGAATCTTGAAAGAGACTCAATCAAACCATGTAATCTAGGCTTGGAGTAACACAAAGAAAAATCGAACGAAAGAAAGGAAAATCACTCAATTAACGCAATGATTCAATGGAATCCAGCAAGATGAATGCAAAGAATAACAAATGAGGTTGACCTAGAAAGCAAAGACCCAAAAATCCCATGGGAGGCTCAGCACACTAAAGCACCTAGAAGCCCTAGGGCTAGAATGAAAAACCGATAGAAAATGGCAAACAACTGGAGGGAAGGGGTTAAACATAGTCAAAAATTACTTCAAAGCACTCAAGAAAACATAAAAAATGAACCAAGACCAAAAGTCAAGCTTAGAAAGCCCAAGAATAGGAAAACCCTAATACCAAGCAGGGTTGGTGCGTCTGTTTGGCTGTAATTTGTGCCAAACAAGGGTTGGTGTGGGCGCCTAACTAGCAACAAGCACTAGTCAGTGCGACTGTCGGGAGAAAAACCGCGCCAAGCCGGTTTACCATAGAAAAATGATAAAAAGGACAAACTAAGACTAGATTTTGTCTTCTGGGGGCTAACCAAGGTTTTAACACCAAGGAAGGTGAACCAGAAAAGAAAATAAATCAATAAAAAGCCAAAAAACAACCCAAAGGAGGAAGGAATAACTCCCACTGCTCCCCAGTGGAGTCGCCAAATTGTTGAGGCAGTAAATCCCCTCTGTGAATAGAGGCGATCCCACTAGCCCTAGAGTGGGTCTACCAACATTCGAAACATGCAATGACGTTGGTTCCTATTTACAAGAAAGACAAAGATCGTGATAAGTAGCCTACCTCAAATCCCACGCTACTGTTGTTGAGGAAGAATCGGTGCTCTTCATCCCTAGCCTGACAGATCACAGTTCTTCCATTCGCCACATCCAAACACCTGTACACATGCAGAGAAATGATGACATGCAATGTAATAGTTAAAGCATGTAACTATATATCAATTAGAGAAGATATAATTTGTTGCATTACATAAAAGAGTAGACACACGAATGGAACCAAAATCAGAGTCGCTTATATTAAATATGACAAAAAGGGAGATTACAACCAAATTCTCTGATGCTATGATCTTCCTTTAGCGAGGCTTGTAGTAGAGCGTGTCTCAACGAAGCTTGTCGGGTATCTGGACAAAGCTTTCTCTCTTACGGGGTTCTCCTTGACTCTGCTCTCAATAGTTACCCAGCTATAGTTTCCTTCCCACAAGTTTAGCTAGCTAGCAAATATAGAGGGCATGCTTTTATAGAGGGAGGAGGAGAGGTTAGGCTCCCTCTAATCATGGGGAAGAGCCCTATCCCTTAGGAAGGTTCCATGAGAGGTGGAAAACCACTTCCTAATTAGGGAGACCCAGAGGCAAACAACCCAAAATCATTTTGGTGATCCGTTCTGTGTTTGTTAAAACCAAACTTCCACCTTCTATATTAAAAAAGAAATTCCTTAAAGGGATTGGCGTGGGAATGACATAGGGACAGAGCGCCAACTAGCACACCCACTATGGTGCATTTTCCCCATTAGCGCGAGGGATGAACTGGCTACCCATGCCAATTCCAAAACATGGATTTTTAGGGTTTTCAGAGGAATTGTTCTTCAAGATAATTCTTATCCTTATGTAGAAGGATGCCATTAAGGTGTTTTCAAGACATTTTACTACTCACAGGTCATGGGAATAGTCCTCCAATATACGGGACGAGGGATTGCAGGGACAGTGAAAAAATGCTGTGTAATATCAAGTGGCAATGTGGGAGACATCATTGTCATAGATGTCATCGATCCTCCTGAAATTTGACTACGAAAAAAACTTTGGTATCAAGATGGTATCGTACCTTACAACCATTGCACTTTGATCAGATCCATCGAAGACTCATGCCTCCATAAGCATCTCTGTCAACAATGCTTACACGGGAAGGTCCCAACCAGTACATATGCGTACATTGCACAATTATATGCCATACTAAGGTTACACATATGGGTACGACGTTCCACCTATCATCAAAGAAACAACGCCCCTGAGGGTGTCAGCAGTCATCATCAATAACCGCCAGCATCACTACCACAACAGTGACATAGACAACACATGTATTTGTGAATTTTGTTTAACTAGCCATAGCATCACGAGCATGGGACATTCTCGCCTCATTGAAATTTTTTATATATGTTTTATATTTGTTTGATTGCAGGGGTCCCTTAGGCCATGGTCATCTCGGAAATGGTGCAAGGTGTTGTCAATTCCAAGATTCACGCAAGCCTCTCTCTCTCTGCGCACGATACATAAAAGAAAATATAATGTATATTGGCTATACAGTCCTTCCTAGACCTCGCACATTAGGGGGCAATAGTTAACACTGAAAAATCGTACAGTAGAAGATGACATTAATAAATGTCAACCCAAAGGATTTACAGGGCAGGAATACATTATGGAATCAAGAAGTATTTAAAATATCTAAGTTTTTGAGAAAATCAGATTTGAACTAGTCTTAAATGCTAAATTGCGCATTTAATCCTTCGAGAAGAGCGCCTTCTGTGTGCCTTTTTTCTCAATAAGTGTGCATTCCTGGAAATGGAAAAATGTCACTTTCCAAGACCACACAAAGCAAAGGGCATTTACTCCTTATATGAAGCTGCCCAAGGATAGCCACCAGTGCCTCCTTAGACACTATGTGAGGACACAAAGGAATATTTGGAGTACACAATGGAATCATACCTCTCCCTTGGATCACCATCCATCATGTACCAAGGAAGGGAATGAGGATTTTGAAATCCACTATATAAAGTCACCAAGAGATGAAGAAATGGTGATCACATTGTTATGCTGTCCATAATTTCCCAAGCAATACCAACAATGTGTGACTTGGAGCTGGAGATAGAGGGGACTTGATTGTTGGCCACCCAACAATCCTAGTCCATCACAGTGGAGAGAGAGGGAGACTACATCAGAGGCAAAGCTTGGAAAAAAACATCCTTGCATCGAGACCTAGAACCATTTTCTAGGGGCCCTTTGGCAAATGGGTAAAATTTCTTCTCCATATCAAATGTTTAATAAGAAGAGGCCTTGAGCCATCATTTGCTTTATTATCATTTTTAATCTCTTCAATAGCTTCTGTATATTTGTGTTTTATTTTTAGTTTACTTTGAGCATACATTCACATATTTTTCCCTCTAGATTATATGCTTTTGAGCTCCGCCGCTTTCTGCCTGTTACCAATGGTTTATAGGGGTAGGCCACACCCCTTAAACTAGTGCGATTTCGTACACCCATGCATCAAATCCACCACTGTAGGATTGGCGACTCCACTAACATTTTACAAGTGTATGTGGTTGTGCCATCTCTTGCAGGAGACCTTTTTCTACGTTGGAGAGTGGAGCTGATAGTCCTCTGATGCATCTTACAGTCCCTAGATTCATTTGGAGTGACATACTGAAGAAGGCAGCTCCTAATATTTTTACTTGTAGGATTTTTGCACGCAGTTTTTTCTCACAGACACGCAGTGCGCATGTTCAGGACTGACCTACATGCAGGAAAGTGTTGGGAAAAATACTAAGAGGGGGTGTGAATCAGTATTTAGAGCTGACTGAAATTTTTTTTACTTTTTCTTTGAGAAGATTTCTATATACGGTTTTTATGAACTGAACTAGCGTATGCACGCGGAAATATAGAAGGAAACTAGTGTATACTGATTTATCTTTTAGATTTAGAGAATCATTCTTTTGAACAGATTTATCAGTTATGAATAAGGCTAGATAATCATAATTTATGAGCAGTAAACAACAATATAAAGCATCACACACATGAACACCAAGATTTAAGGTGGAAACCCAAATCGGGAGAAAACCACCGCTACTGTCGTCTATGTCTTCAATCTTTATTATATAGAAAACCTTTTACAACATTGTACTGATGCAGACTTATACAAGTACGCAGGCTTCTACCTGCAGAAGGCTATAACCTTCTCTTGTTTTCCAGCTACAACTGGAAGGGAGCTCCAACCCCCTGATCTCGTTTACCAGCCTCTCCTGGAAGGGAGCTTCAACCCCCTGATTTCAACACCAGATTCTACTGGCTGAAAGATTCTATTGCCATACTGAAGGCTTCAACCTTCAGACCCACTGTAGACCACATTTCATCAATTTTCACACTGGATCAAACAGCTTCAACACAAACCTTCACTTAACATCAACAAACATATTTTGCCCAATACTTCAAACATAACAGTGAGACCACTGTAACCAAAATATCAGAAATAACCCAAACTTCAGAATAGATATGTAGATACAAACTCAACCCTAAACATTCATTAATTCAAATAGCATACGCTACTTTTATTCACTAAAGCTGCATGTATACGCGATTTCCTACTCACCAACCTATGTATGCCTCTGTGCATATTGTTTTTCATAACATGAAATGCATACACCACTTCTATTGACCGAAGCTGTGTGTATACGCGCTTTTTTTCGTATCAACCTGCGTATACTTCTGAGAATACTGATTTTCAGAATGTGATCAATCTCAGATTCAGATCTGAGGCTTTCAATCAGACACCTTCTCAGCAATGCAGAACCTTTATACAGTCAGTCAGAGTTAACCATGTTTTCTCACTCATTGATTAGATTTGTTCATTATAAAATCAGCAGCATACTCCATATTCAATCAACCCAGAACTTCAAGTAGACTTCATTGACCAACAGCAGAGAGAAAACAAAAATCACAGAAGTAATATCTATACATAAGCTTCAGAAACCCTAACTTCCATACACGCTTTTAATGAAGCGAACCCGTGTATATACACGCTTTTACTGAGACAAACTAGCGTATAGATATGTAAAAGATAAATTTTGCAGAACATACCAGATCTATAAACTTACCCAGATTTCTTCAATTTCTTCATCAGACTTGTGCCAGGTCTTCATCATTTCTTTTGCAAATCATCCTAGAGATTCATCATTTCTATATCTAGAGATCTTGAACCTTCATCATATCCATAGGTGCATCATAGATTTAGATCTATCAATTAAGAACATAGTTCAACCATGCAGATATTCCTTTGAGGAATTTATTCATTAACAACCCTTACACATGCACACCTTGCACTATGATCCTCTTCTCCTTATATAGTGTTAGCCTTTATCAATACCATGAGTCAAAACCACTTAACCGCTGATGGTATTCTTGGATGGGATCAAATAGATAATCTAACGCTCAATACAGTGGGCCAATACCATGGTAATGTCCCCTGGTTTTATAAATTTAGAGCGCAAATAGGCATACGCTACTTGGTACGTACTTTTCCGTGTACAGACGCTACTTTTCCTTTACAAACCCACATATACTTTGTGACATGCCTTATTCATCATTACTCTGGCACTTACTAGAATTCCTTTCTTCTGTTACTTCTGAACTGCTCTGTAGATACATCAGATTTACATCATTAACAAATAGGTTTCTATCGCAACTCATCAAGTAGGTTTCCATGAAGGTTTCCATCAAGGACAACTTCATCAAGTAGGTTGCCATCAAGGACAACACATTGCATCATATTGCCAAAAATCTCCCCCTTTGGACTTGATGGCAACCATGATGGTGTTTGATCACCACAACAGATAGATACATTGATTATAACCATTATTCAAACACCATGATACTCTCCCCTTTTGACATCAAGGGCAAAGGGCGGATCAAAACCAAACAAGGTTTTTCTTCTCTTGTAGAAAGAAGAGCTCTGTAGATCTGATGTGCACTGAAGTTACCATGCTTGCTCCCCCTGAGTTCATGCTGAATCTTCAAACATATTTTTCAATGAATTACATGACTTTATGACCTTTCCTATCACCAAGGACTCATACTTACATCAATGATCCAACCAAGTGGATTTACATATGTGACTCAAGTACCCAACCAAGTGGGTTTACACATTTTTACTCAACTACCCAACCAAGTGGGTTTACAAATTTGAACAAGTCCTTACATGACTGAATATTACAATTTTACATCATAGGTCTCAACATGACATTTTTCATCAAATTACAGAAATGAATTATACAATCAAGATCAAATATTCTCAAGCATGAGATCAGACTACAACAAATAAATAGAATGCCAACAATGCATCCTTTCCACATGACCAATGCTCCCCCTTAGCCTGTGCATCCTAAACAACAAATCATCAAGGCATCTTCATCAGAAGCATTAGAGAATGAAACAGAAGTATGAGAGCTAGAAAATCACCAGAGATACCCAACAGCACCACAGCTGTGCTGAGGAATGTTGACCAAAAAAACATTGTCAGCAAACACCCATACGCGGTTTTCTGGGTATAAACTCGCGTATATACGCGACTGTTCTTCAGGAAATTCGCGTATCCAATTTAATCTTCTGAATTTAAGCAGATCTGATCTTCTGAGAGGTAGAGACAACTCCCATCTTCTGTCTAAGATATTCAAATGCTTCCCTGGGTAAAGGTTTGGTAAATATATCAGCAACTTGTTCTTTGGAGGGAACATACTCCAACTTCACCTTTTGTTCAAGCACTTGTTCACGTAAGAAGTGATACTTGATGGGAATGTGCTTGGTATTGGAATGCATAACAGGATTCTTTGAGATACTTATGGCACTTGTATTATCACACATAATGGATATAGGAGGTGAACATTTGATTTGAATGTCTTGTAAGGTTTGCATCATCCAAAGAATTTGAGTGCAACATGATGTGGTAGCCACATATTCTGCTTCTACTGTAGATAAGGCAATAGAGCTTTGCTTCTTACTGAACCAAGATACTAACCGGGGCCCCATATAGAATGCACCACCACTAGTGCTTTTCCGATCATCAACATTTCCAGCCCAATCTGCATCAGTGTAAGCATGAAGAGTGAGATCAACATTCTTTTGATACCATAGTCCAAAGTCTTGAGTTCCTTGTAGATATTTGAATATTCTTTTGACAGCCTAAAGGTGAGACTCTTTTGGATTAGCTTGGAATTGTCCAACAATCCCAACTGCATGCATAATGTCTGGTCTAGTCCCAGTGAGATAAAGTAGACTTCCTATCATAGATCTGTATTCTGGTTGATTCACCATGGGAGAATCATCATGAGAACTGAGATTACATCCAGTTATCATTGGTGTACTTACAGGTTTGCACTCTTCCATGCCATACTTCTTTAGAATTTTCTTAAGATATTTTTCTTGTGATAAGAATATACCATCTGTAGTTTGATGCACTTGCAAGCCAAGAAAGAATGTTAGTTCCCCAAGTAAAGACATTTCAAATTCTTGCTGCATGACAGAAGCAAATTTCCGACTCATAGATTCTTCATTACTTCCAAAAATGATATCATCAACATATACAACCACAATCAATAGTTTATCATTTTCAATTTTTGTGTATAAGTTACTATCAGCAGACCCCTTTGAAAATCCTTGTTGATGAAGATATTTGTCAAGACGATAATACTATGCCCTTGGAGCTTGTTTGAGACCATATAGAGCCTTTTTAAGTCTACAAACAAGTTTTTCATCATTTCCAAAAATGAATCCTTCTGGTTGTTCTATATAAACTTCTTCTTCTAGATCACCATTGAGAAAAGCAGATTTAACATCCATTTGATAAACTTTGATTTGTTGGAAGCTTGAAAAAGCAAGAAACATTTTTATGGCTTCAAGTCTAGCTACAGGAGCAAAAGTTTCTTCAAAGTCTATACCTTCTTGTTGAGCATACCCCTTGCAAACAAGTCTAGCTTTATTTATTATAACATCCCCATTCTCATTTAACTTGTTTTTGAATATCCATTTAGTTCCAATGACATTTTTGTAATGAGGTCTTGGTACTAATTCCCAAGTGTGATTCTTTTCAATTTGATCAAGCTCTTCATTCATGGCTTGAATCCAACATTCATATTTGCTAGCTTGATTGACATTATGTGGTTCAATAGTGGATAGAAATGCCAGATAGCTAGAAGATCCCACAAGAGTCCTTCTTGTTTGTACACCTAATTCCTTTTCTCCCAAAATTTGAGATTATGGGTGATTCTTTTGAACATATCTGGATGGAGATTTTTCAGATAAATAATCTCCGGGTTCTTCATTGGGTTCATTGTCTATATCATTTCTATTTGATGTAGAAGGATATGTGTCGTCTTCGTCTTCATATGTTGTTTGTTTTTCTTCTTTTGGAGCTGCAGGAGACTCATCAATAACAACATCAATACATTCAACAATCTTCCTAAGTCTTTTATTGTAACATTTATATGCTCTACTCCTAGAGGAGTAACCAAGAAGTATTCCTTCATCTGCTCTGGGTTCAAACTTGCCAAGTTTTTCATCATTATTTTTTATAAAGCATTTGCTTCCAAAAATTCTAAAATGCTTTACAGTGGGAGGATTACCATACCAAAGTTCATATGGAGTTTTATCACTATTTACACGAACATGTGCCTTGTTAAGAATATTTACCGCTGTATGTGCTGCTTCTCCCCAAAATGTGTCAGGTGTTCCGGAATCATCAAGCATAGCTCTAGCCATTTGTTGAACTGCTCTATTCATTCTTTCTGCTACGCCATTTTGTTGTGGAGTGCCAGCTACAGAAAACTGTCTTTTTATGCCATGTTGTTCACAAAATTCAAGGAATTCATCTGATGTATATTCTCCTCCTCGATCAGATCTAAGACACTTGATTTTTAGATCTAATTCATTTTCAACCATTGCTTTGAAGATCTGAAATTTCTCAAATGCTTCATCTTTGTGTTTAATCAACCCAATCCAACACATTCTAGAGAAATAATCAATAAATAAGATATAGTATTGTTCACCACGTGGTGACTTTTTCCTCACAGGTCCACATATGTCAGTATGAATGAGTTCAAGAGGCTTACTTGATGATCCTTCCTTGGCATTAAATTGTACTCTAGTTTGCTTACCGAATTGGCAAGATTTGCATATGATATTTTCAGGTAGAGTAATATTGGGAAGATCACGAACAGCTTTAAGTCTGCTTGATTTGTTGATTTGAGAGAAGCTCAGATGCCCCAACCTTCTATGCCATAGCCAGTTTTCTGAAGATTTACTCAAGTAACATTGTTCTTTGCAGTTCTTCAATACATACAGGTTGCTTGTAGTTCTTTTCCTTTTTACAATTGTTTTACCTGTATCAAGATCACGTACCACACATTCTTTTGAACTAAAGACAACTTCAGTTCCTTGATCACACATTTGACTTACACTTAACAGGTTATGCCTTAATCCATCCACATACATGAAATTATTAGCTTTCACCTTTTCTTTTAGAAAAATAGACCCTTTTCCCTTAATGACAGCAGGAGTATCATTTCCAAATGTAACATTCTTTTCCTTTTCTAGAGAACTATATGCAAGAAGTTTGTTTTTGTCACCTGTCATGTGTTTTGAGCATCCACTATCAATGTACCATTGGTTTTCTTCACCTTCTGCAAATAAAGCTATGCAACAATTTTCAAACTGTAATTTCTTCTTTTTCCACACTTTGGAGCTTGAAGGAAAATGCTCTTTTGGCTGAACTTTGCTCCTGCATTCAGATTCTTCATGGCCAAAGTTATTGCAATAAGCACATTCAAATTCATTTTGAAGAGGAGAAAAGTTGTTATAGGTATTCTTCTTTGTTCCAATATCAATCATTTTCTTTCTTTCTTCTCTTGTCATGATGGTTTTATATGCAACACATTGAACAGCTTTATGACCAAAATTGTGACATGAGAAACATTGTCCATTGAAGAAGAAATTTCTGCGATCATGAAATCTTCTACTTGAATTTACCTGTTGATTGGTGTTTCTTTGAAAGGTATTCCTGTTAGTGTTCTTTGAATTGAGATGGTCATGCTTTACCTGTAAAGATTCTTTATTCCCTTGCTGAGTGGCAGAATGTTGTATACTAGCTGTAGCTGCTTTTAGATAATTTGGTGCTGAAGATTGATAATTTGGTGCCTTTATAAGAGGAGACCATTGTACCCTGATAATCTCATCTAAGGTTTCAGATCCTTTAGCAAATCTAAGATTCAAAGTCTTCACTTTCTCAATTTATTTTCTTAGACTTACTATTTCACATTATAATTTCTCATTGTGTTTCTCCTTTTCTTCAAGCTACTTTTTTAGAGTTTCTATGGATATTTTACTTTCTTCTATGCATATTTTACTTTCTTCTAAGCATTTTTTGAGTTGATTGAATTCATCAAGAAAATCATTGTCCTCTAAAGCATCCATAAAAGTATATTTTTCTTCTCTGGATTCTTTTTCAAATGCCATGAGAAGTCTAAGATCTTGTTCACATTCTTCCTCACTGTCAAATAACCCATCACTGTCTTCATGAGTATAGTAACTTTTTTCTAGTGCTAAAATGATTCTTATTTCTTCTTGCTACTTCCTTCCATTTTTCATGTGTTTCTATATGAGGACACTTAGCAGCATAATGACCAACTCTTCCACAAGTAAAACATTTGAAAGGAAGCTTACCTTTGAACTGGCCTGTGCCAAGTTGGAGTTTCTTTACAAAATTTACCTCATCTTCTTCTGATATGTACCCTGATCCTTCTGTCTCTTGTACTTCTTTTCCTTTTGTAGAAGCTCGAAAGATAGCTTCTTTGAGTTCAGATGGTCCTCCTCTTCTCATTTCACATGTAATTAGTATGCCATAAAGTTGCACCACAGTAAGATTTTGAGGAGCCTGCTTTTCTTCAAGAGCAGAAACTTTTGACTCAAATTTTGTCGTTAGTGATCTTAAAACTTTCTCAGCCAAAGTAGATTCAATTATTTTTTCTCCCAGATTTCTCATACGATTTACAATATCATCAAGACGTAAAAATAAATTGGCAATGCTCTCCTCATTATGCATTTTTAGATTCTCATATTCAATTCTGAGAGTTTGGAGTTTAGCACTTTTTACCTTTACATCACTTTCATAACTTAGAATGATTTTGTCCCATATTTCCTTTGTTGTATCCAGCTGCATGACTTTGAAAAATTAAGATTCAGTTAGACTTCCCAGTAGAGCATTGACCACCTTTGCATTTGTTTCATAATTCTTTCTTTCCGTCGGATCTGTTGGTGTTGCGGCTGGATATTGATATCCTCCTTCAACAATAGCCCATACATTTGCTCCCAGAGACTGAAGATAGGATCTCATCCTTGTTTTCCAGAAGATTAAATTGTTTCCGTTGAAGAGTGGAGGCCTGATAGATGCTGTTACATCTTGATTGCTCATATTGTTTGATCTTCCTTCTAGCGGCTAAGCTTTTTCAGAAGGACCTGCTCTGATACCAATTGTTGGGAAAAATACTGAGAGGGGGGGGTGAATCAGTATTTAGAGCTGACTGAAAACTTTTTACTTTTTCTTTGAGAAGATTTCCATACACGGTTTTTATGAACTGAACTAGCGTATGCATGCGGAAATATAGAAGGAAACTAGCGTATACTGATTTATCTGTTAGATTTAGAGAATCAGTCTTTTAAATAGATTTATTAGTTATGAATAAGGCTAGATAATCAGAAGTTATGAGTGGTAAACAACAGTATAAAGCATCACACACATGAACACCAAGATTTAAGGTGGAAACCCAAATCGGGAGAAAACCACCGTTGCTGTCGTCTCTGTCTTCAATCTTTATTATATAGAAAACCTTTTACAACATTGTACTGATGCAAACATATACCAGTACACAGGCTTCTACCTGTAGAAGGCTACAACCTTCTCTCGTTTTCCAGCTACAACTGGAAGGGAGCTCCAACTCCCTGATCTCGTTTACCAGCCTCTCCTGGAAGGGAGCTTCAACCCCCTGATTTCAACACCAGCTTCTATTGGCTGAAAGCTTCTACTGCCATACTGAAGGCTTCAACCTTCAGACCCACTGCAGACCACATTTCATCAATTTTCATACTGGATCAAATAGCTTCAATGCAACCCTTCACTTAACATCAACAAACATATTTTTCCCAATACTTCAAACAGAACAGTGAGACCACTGTAACCCGAATATCAGAAATAACCTAGACTTCAGAATAGATATGCAGATACAAACTCAACCCTGAACATTCATTAATTCAAATAGCATACGCTACTTTTATTCACTGAAGCTGCGTGTATACGCGCTTTCCTGCTCACCAACCTGCGTATGCCTCTGTGCATATTGTTTTTCATAACATGAAATGCATACGCCACTTCTATTTACCGAAGCTGCGTGTATATGTGCTTTTCTTCGTATCAACCTGCGTATACTTCTGAGAATACTGATTTTCAGAATGTGATCAATCTCATATTCAGATCTGAGGCTTTCAGTCAGACACCTTCTTAGCAATGCAGAACCTTTAGACAATCAGTCAGATTTAACCATGTTTTCTCACTCATTGATTAGATTTTTTCATTATCAAATCAGCAGCATACTCCATATTCAATCAACCCAGAACTTCAAGTAGACTTCATTGACCGACAACAGAGAGAAAACAGAAATCACAAAAGTAATGTCTATACATAAGCTTCAGAAACCCTAACTTCCATATGCGCTTTTAATGAAGCGAACCTGCGTATATACGCGTTTTTACCGAGACAAAATAGTGTATAGATCTGTAAAAGATAAATTTTGCATAATAGACCAGATCTATAAACTTACCCAGATTTCTTCAATTTCTTCATCAGATTTGCGCCAGGTCTTCATCATTTCTTTTGCAGATCATCCTAGAGATTCATCATTTCTAGATCTAGAGATATTGAACCTTCATCATATCCATAGGTGCATCATAGATTCAGATCTATCAATTAAGAACAGAGTTCAACCATGCAGATATTCCTGAGAGGAATTTATTCATTAACAACCCTTACACATGCACACCTTGCACTATGATCCTCTTCTCCTTATATAGTGTTAGCCTTTATCAATACCATGAGTCAAAACCACTTAAACACTGATGGTATTCCTGGATGGGATCAAATAGATAATCTAACGCTCAATACAGTGGGCCAATACCATGGTAGTGTCCCCTGGTTTTGTAAATTTAGAGCGAAAATAGGCATACGCTACTTGGTACGTACTTTTCCACGTACATATGCTACTTTACCTTTACAAACCCGCGTATGATTTGTGACATGCCTTATTCATCATTACTCTGGCACTTATTGGAATTCCTTTCTTCCGTTACTTCTGAACTACTCTGTAGATACATCCGATTTACATCATTAACAAATAGGTTGCTATCGCAACTCATCAAGTAGGTTTCCATCAAGGTTTACATCAAGGACAACTTCATCAAGTAGGTTTCCATCAAGGACAACACATTGCATCATATTGCCAATAGAAAGCGCACTTGTCATAGCCTTTTCCATGCAAATTACAGAATGATATTTTTCTCCCTATATTCTGCATTTTTCTGCTTGTAAGTGTGTTGGGAAGCCCCTAATGTATCTGCCAGCACCTGTGTTGAAACCCCAAAACTTCTGAGAACTTACTTTTAGTTGCCTTCTGTAGGATTAGAGTTAGTTTTCCTTTAAGTTGGTTTTTTTCAAAAAATCGTCACATAGTTTAAGTAGGGGTCAAAAATACCAGCAAGTAAAATAATGACAATAAACACTTTTTATTATGAAAGTTTGATTTGAAAATTTAATTTCAATTCAATATATAATTCTATGTTTCTTAATATGTGATAAGTTCTCAAGGTTCCAAGGTAGTTGTATACTAAAAGTTCCATGAGCTAAATAAGTCAATGTTCTAAAACTCATAGTGTTCCAAATCCACCAAAAGATCAAATCCAAAGATCAAGTTCAAAAGGTAAAGTGCAATGTTAAAGTTGAGTTCAAAAGGAAATTTGGGTGCCAAAGCCAATTTATGAAATTTCCCCGAGTATAAAGGGCCATCAAAGTCCAAAGAGACACTCATTTGCATCCTCATGCATTGAGCTCTCAAAATCCCAAAGGCAAAATTCAAATTTCAAGCAAGAAAATTGAGTTTTTTGGAAGGCATTGCATTCCTGCTTGAGGCGCTGCACTTTTGACAGAGAAGGCAATGCGCTTCTTCTTGAGACACTGCACTTTTTCCTCGAAGGCACTGCGCTTCTGCTTCAGGCACTGTGCTTTTGCAAGCTTTCTCCCACAACTTCAAATATTCTTTGCAAGTGTTCCAGTCATCAAGCAAGGGTTTCCTTAGTCAATTGCAAGTAAGTTTCACCTCTCCAACCCCTCCTTTCACTTCATAATTTCAAATTCATAGTGTAAACTTTCCTCTCTCAACATTTCAACTTTTGGGCAAAGAAACACTAGCTTTCACCATTTCAATTCAAGATTGTTTCCCCTAAACCTTATTTTCCCTTCCCACACTCTATAATCACTCCCCCTATCCTTACATCACCTTATCTCTTATTCCCAAGTCCCATTTCCAAAACCCTACTCATATGCTGCATTTTCCTAGGAAGCTACACCATACCCATGTAGTCAAATTCCCTACCCTATCTCCCTAAATATTTTCTATTCCCCACTACTTCCCTAAGCTCCCTAACTCCCTTCCCCAATTCCTTAAATTTTCCTACACTTATCCCAACTCCCTAGACCTACTATCCTACCCCCTTTCCCTTCCCCTTCCCTACCACAAACGAGGGAGGATTTTTACGCTTAAGCCATCCAACACTAGAGAATTTTTGGCCTCACCCATGACAGTTATTTGATTCAAAAATGTGGGTTGTTCTGAATTTTGTGAGATGGTCCAAAGAGTACAGCATCACCCTGCTTTTACCAGAGTTTTCATCTCTAACCTCCAAGTTAACCAAGTGACCATTGCAGGGGTGACCTTCACCATATCCACATATATTATTATTGTAGCCATAGGGATACACAATGTGGGTGAAAAATGGTTTAAGGCCAAACATGGAGATGCCCAACATTATGAACCATTTCTCAAGCGAAAGTACAAAAATGACAAAAAGAAAGTATTTCCTTTTAGTCACCTACTTGGTAGATTTTCTCCCATGATGAAGATCATCATGAAATATTTCACTTGTGAGGGTAGATTCTCTAGACTATATTCCTATCACATTAGGTTTCTCATGCATTTCACAACGGTGCAATTGATCAAAATCCCTTAATATTTGTATAGTAGTATTGATAAGATGTCATACATAATGCAGAACAGAGAGTATGAACATAAGATGAACAACCACTTCCATCACTCTCTAATAAAAATAATTGTACTTCTCATCTTAATCATTTAAACATTGCATGGGAGACCTTAATTGAGAAGGATGTCTTCATTACTCCACCACCTCAGCCTACTAGACCAATTCCACCACCAGAATTAGTGTCTCAAAGACAAATAGGGTCATCTAGCAGGGCTACAGTGAAAGAGGCCAAAGAGAAGTCAAAGAAACGAAAAAGGTCAAAACCTACCAGAGGGGACCTAGGCAAGTGTTTGCTCCATAGGTTGTGGAAGGGGCCTTTCCTTCTTAATCAACAAAGTAGGTACATCAGCATGAGCAACAGGAAGAGACAGTTGTCCATGAAGAGGAACACCTTCATGAGGAAGAAATATACTTTGAGTTGATGGACTTGAATGACCAAGATGACCTTGAGGCCTAAAAAATGATCATCAAAGAAAAGCATGCTATAATAAAAGAACTTCAAGACAACATGGAAAGAACCCAATATATCATATCATTCCTTGAACAAGAGAAAAAGAAATTGAAATACAAGCAGGTACTCATGGAGTTAGAGCTGCTAAAGGAAAAAATACAAGACATCAAGGGTAAGGCAATGATGGCACCTAATGAATCTGACCACACTGATACTAAAACCATCACGTCAAGACATAAAAAAATAGGTCTTAAGAGAGCTTTAGAGCAGGAAAAACATGAGGAAGAGCAAATTATTTTTTAGGAAAGGATTGCAAAGGAAGTTGAAGATGACAGAGAGGTGTGACTTGACAGAGTTAAAATTCACCTTGAGAATATTCTCCATAAGGAAAACAAAGAAAATGAGATGTTCAGACACATGTCCAATAGGTACATCACTAGAAATAAGATCTGCAACATTAAGCTCAGGCCGTTGAAGGACAAATACAAGAAAACCCTAGCCAAGAAAAAGGAGGAGGATAAAATTGAGATTCTTGTTCATGCCTCTCTGATTTCTTGAGACACATCATCAACACTCCATATACCAATTTTGAAGGTTTTTGGGTAATTTTTTGCAGGTTTGAACATTTTGACGATTTTTGACAGAATTTTAGCATTTTCCACCTGTCACAAACGCAACGCCTATTTTTCTAGGAGCATCCAAATGATAAATGGGCACCATTATTGGATTTAGAAGGCCCGCTAAATCAAATTTTTACTATTTACACATAAAATTTGGACATTCTGAAAGCGAGAAATGGCTAAAAACATAAAAAAAGAACACCTTTCTGCCTCATTTTTTAGGCTAGCGCTGCGCTTTTGACCAGTTTTGGTAGATTTCACTTTTGAGGGCCTTAACTTCACCATTTTTTATAATTTAAGGTCATTTTTGGAAATTATACAGGAGTAGCTTTCCAATGATATATCGTGGGCTCAATTTGGACTTCAGAAAGTCCTCCAAAAGTGGTCTTAATGTTTGCGCTACGCTTTTGCTTCATGTGTTGCACTTTTGCTTCAGGCGTTGCACTTTTTCCAAATCACTGATATTTTCCATTTTTTGAATTTTTGTCAGTTGATCAATGGATTTCATGGATTTTACTGATGTAATTGATTCATGTAAATGTAATTATGTCACTTTTAGTTATTAGAGGTAGATACATTGGGTAAAAGTGTATTTTTGGGACAAATGAATTAGTTTCACCAAATTTAGGGATGAGTTTGTTGACCTTCCTAGTATTTGGGTTTCCAGTTGAGAAATTTGTGGATCAGCTCCACAATTCAGGAATTTGACCCCTAGGACGGGGAGAATAAGTTTTGGTCTATATTATTAACTTATTTTCTCATAATAAGGGTTGGATGTTGTTGGATTGATCTTGGAACACTTTTTGTAATCAGACATTTGGAAAGTAATAACAGATTGAGGTGCAGCTATTTTGATGGAATTCTTGTGGTAAATTGATTTGACATTGTTTCTTCCTATGTTTTAAAAATGTGTGAATTTTTTGTGATTTCATATTCATTCCATTTCTGAATGTAATTGTTTCCTAAGTCTAAAAGACCAAATTCATTAAGCTTATGCTATGTTTTGGAGGAATAATTATAGTTTGTTTCATCTTCTTCTTAGTAGAAAATAATTCATATTTTTTATGATGTTTTCTCAAACCATATCAATATAGACTAGTCCATAAATATATCCTCTTGCATTGAACTGCTTACCTACCTTTCTCCATCAGATCCCTGTAATTTTGATCCTTGCTTTGACTGGCCTAATTCCTTCCTTGGCCTTTTCAACATCCAACACCTCAAAATTAAATCAATCAAACCCATTTTCCACTATACCTAGCCTAATATATCATTGATCCAATCATATTTACTGAGATCCATTGGAGAGAGTCCTCTCCTACCTAGTAGGGCTATCTACTTGGAAAAATATTGGTCAGTGGTTACCTTTGCTAGTCTCTTCTCAGCCTCGGAGATCTGGTGAAGTGATAACATATTCGCAACCATACTAGGGAAGAAAGTGACATATATTCCCTGGTTTTACCATTATTTCTTCAAATTCTTGACCTCTATATGACAGGTCTAATATTTTGTTGAGGCTAATCTAAAATAGTTTCAGAGAACAAAGTTTCTGAACAATGAAAATTCTGGCTTCGAGAAGATACACCAGATCAAATCCTGATCCTCAGCTAGCTGATCGAGTTAAATATCTAGAGAGGCTTATTCAGAAGCACATATATCAAGCTACTCAAATCTAGTCAAATCCAATTCCATTGGTAATATCTTCTTAGCTTCCTACAAAATTTCTATCTCTTGAAGACATACCTTTTTATTTAAAATTTTAGCTATCTTTGTTTCGATCTAATTCTGAAACCTCCTTATCTTATATAGTCTTTGACCCATTAAGGATTTTTGAGGTAAAATAATTATCTAAGATAGATATTAGTTCTTTAAAACTTGAAGAAAATTTACCCTTTCAAGAAATTACTAAGTCTGAATCAGACTTTGACATTAAAGTCTGGAGTCAAGTCTATAAGCTTAAAATTTTAGCTAGCCAACTTCAATACCAGTCAGAAAAATCCATAATCCAATATCAGCAAGATTCAATACCTATCCTGACACAATCACAGTTAGTTGTTGCTTTTTCATCTGCACCATCTACTTCATTATCTATTCAAAAAACTCCTCCTATTGTCACTCATGTATTTCATTTAGCGGAAATTATGGCCATATTTTCACCCCTCATCTCACCAGGTCAACTACATGCCTTACCATAAGGCTATGGCCAAAGACTCCCACTTTTTGATGAAAATTATTCAATCACTGCAAAGTAGCACATAGTTAAAGTCACTGACTTTATTTATCTGGAAGAAGTAGATGAAGATGATTCTAAAATGAGAATCATAGTTCAGAGCTTTTGCAGAGAGGTTAAATTCTGATTCAAATCATTAAATGAAATCTCTATAGTCACTTCAAAGAATCTAATAGATGATTTCATAGCTAGATGGGAGGCAAATAAGAATCATTTCTAAATACAATAATCTGAAAAGGGAACCAAATGAATTGGTACAAGACTTCACTACCCGATTCAATAGAGTATACAATTCCATTCCCAATGAGGTCAAACCTCCTCTAGGGTTGGCCCTCTTGAATTACCTGGATGGATTTGATCCAGACATGGCCTATCAGTTGTGAGAAAGGAATACTGCTACATTAGAAGACATGCAAAAGAATGAAATTAGTGTAGAAGCTAATTTTTCCATTAAGAAGTAAAAAATGAAGGGTGAGAAGAGAGTAAATATCAAAGAAGAAGCATCCTCATCCTCCGATGTAAAACTAGACACCTTGATAATAAAAGTAGAAGGGATGGTTGACAGGATGTCCAATACTAAAATACAACCGTAACCACAAGTTATAAATCCTAACTTCAAAGGACAATAGAAACAACCTCAATTTAGAATCAAGCAAAGAGAGTAGAGGGAACTTGAGCAACTAGCACAACCACAACATATTCAGAAACCCTTGCAGCAAAATTATGCTCAAGTAGGTGAGGAAGAAGAATAAGAAGATCATATTGTTGAAGAAAATCACTTTTTTACAACTAATGGCCAGCCCATATTTTTGACAGAAAATGAAGAGTATGTCGAGAAGACGGATGTGCCCAAGGATGAAGACTATATTATAGCCTAGGATCATCAGATGGAGGTTGAATCCGATGATTATCAGTGAGGTTACTTGAATTCCCTCAGCTCATAGCAAAGGCAGTACACATTGATGGGTAGAGATGTCCTAATAACTCCTATTCAGAAGCGGACATATCAACAAAAGGATACTCAACCGAAACATAATTCTAAAGGTAATCAGAATAAAAGAAAATAATCTGCAGTTGCAAGTCATAACAAGGATAATCAACCATCTACAACCTTATCGGGTAAGGAAAATGACAGCCAAAAGAAATAAACTACATCAAATGATCATGCCAACAAAAGAGACATTATTAAAGAGGTAGAAAAATCCATTCCTTTTAGCTTAGAAATTGAAATTTCCAAATTGAAAGTGCCAATACCTTTAATTGAAATTGTCAAGAACAATTAGTATAAGTCTCATGTAGCCAAAATGTTAAAAGTTTATCCTTCATCTGATGTACTAAATGTCGAAGATGACCAACCTGAACTTATATTTGGTCCAGCAATAGACGGTAAGTTAGCAGATAGTGAAGCTACCCCATTCTATTTGGGTCTGAGAGTCCACCAAAATATCCTTCACAATGCCATGCTTGACTCTGGAGCTTCCCACAATTTGATTTCGAAAGCCATTACAGAGAAATTGGGCCTAGATATCACTCGTCCTTATCATGACTTGTATTCCTTTAATTCAAGTGGAGTCCATTGTCTGGGTCTTATAAAGGATTTAGTAGTTTCCCTTGAACAAATTCCAGCAAAGAATGTCTTGATGGATGTGGAGGTGGCTGATATACCACCATGGTTTGGTATGTTTCCATCTATATCTTGGGGAGGTAAGTTGAGAGGCACTTTGCAACTAGACTTATCTTATGCCACCATTCCAGTTTTTGGGCAATTGAGAAAGTTGTACCAAGAAACAAAGATGAAGTACATGATAACCAGCAAAGAGAAGCATAATAATAATCTAATTAATGTTGTACATACAAATTTAGAATCATTCATTTTGTTCAATGATAGTAGCCTAAATGTTGTAGATAGTTAGCTGGTAGAGGTAGAATATATTCCAGAGATTTCTAGTTATTTTAGAACAATTTTAGATAAGGGAAAATAGAATTTGCAAAGTGCTTCAGAGAACTCATCAGAGAAGGCAGAGAAAAGTTCAAATCATAATCAAGAAGTGGGCCAGAAAGTTGAGAGAGAACAGAAACCAGAATTCCAACACTTGGATGATGAAAATGGTTTATGGACCATGAATTTTGATGGTGTCTTGGGGTAAGATGGGGCAGGCATCGGAATTTTTATCTACAACCCTCTTCATTATCCTAGTAATATTCCTAAGAATGTTATATTATGTTCATAAAAATTTGATTTTGATAGTTCTAACAATGAGGCGGAATATGAAGCATCGATCGTCGGTCTCAAGATCTTAAAAAGTTGGGCGCAAGAAGAATTGCAGTATATGGAAACTCCAAACTTGTGATAAAATAAGTACAAAGGGAATACCAGGCCAAGCATCCATGAATGAGAGCATACAAGAATTTTGTTATGGATATCCTAAATATGTTTCCCACACATACATTGTCAGTAGTTCCCAGAAGTCAGAATCTCATGGCAGATTCACTTTCTACAGTAGCAAGTAGTTTCAAGATCCCTATATTTTCCAATAGAAAAATATAAATCCATGTTAAACATCGGCACACTATTCCTGACAACTTGCGGTATTGGCATGATAAGCAGGTAAACAAATTTCTGTAGAATGAAGGAGAATTTGAGAATTCTTTCATTGACGAAGTTTATGACAAGGATGATTAAGTCAATGAATTTACCCAGGTTGATATTTAATAGCTGAAAGATAATAATATTACAAGAGGTCTCATACCTTTGGAAGAATTTTTTGATCGAGCGACGAGATGATGTGGCTCGAAAGCCAACATTGGTTCCTATGGAAAAGGGTGTGGAGGATGTAAACATCGGAACATCGGACATGCCTAAGATGGTCAGATTGTCCAAGTATTTATCTCCTGAGGTAAAGGACAAGTACATTGATTTACTTTCTGAATTTTCAGATGTTTTCGCTTGGGATTATGCAGACTTAAAATTTTATGATAAGGATATCGTACATCACACCATTCCAATTAAGCTCGATCAAAAGCCCTTTTGGAAAAATTTAAGAAGGATTAACCTGAGGTTGTTGCCATCCATAGAAAAAGAAGTGAATTGTCTCTACAAATTAGGTATCATTACTCCTATGAGGTTTTCCGGTTGGATATATAATATAGTCCCTAAAGAAAGAAGACTAGTGAAATAAGCCTTTTCATAGATTTCAGAAATTTAAACAAGGTGTCTCTTAAAGATAATTACCCCCTTCCCAAAATGGATCACATCTTATAGAGAGTGATTGGGGCTTCCTAAATGTCTTTACTTGATGGATATTTGGAATACAATCAGATTTTAGTGCATGAGAAGGATTAGGAAAAAAACTTCCTTCACTACACCTTGGGGTACATTCAAATATGAAAAGATGAAATTTGGACTAAAGAATGTAGGGGCTACCTTTCAGTGGGCAATGGATATAGCCTTTTCAGATGAGAAAGATGTTTTCCAAGTGTTATATTTAGATGACTTGGAAATTTTCTCCCATTTCGATGATGAACACTTGTATCACCTAAGGATTGTTTTTAAAAAATGTAGGAAATTCGAAATCTCTCTTAATCCAAAAAGGATGCTTTTTGCCATAGAGGCGGGAAAATTTCTCGATCACATCATCTCCAAGGATGGAATCCAGATTGACCCTTCTTGGGTTGAGGCAATTCAACATATTGACTTTCCACAGAGAAAGAAAGAAATTCAAGCTTTAAATGGTAAGATGAATTTCATATGCATATTTATTCTAAATTTGGTTGAGCACCATCGAGAAATGACCAACACGTTGAAAAAAGAGAATGAGGGAAAGTGGTCCGAGGATGCCAAGAATTCCTTTGAATCGGTAAAGTTTGCCTTAACCACAACCCCTGTTTTAATCAGCCCAAATTATTCAATAGATTTTATCATTTTCTCATTTGCCTCCAAGCATACATTGGTTGTAGTCTTGATGTAAAAAAAGGATAAGACTTAACAACCCATAGAATTTTCAGCCAAAAAATCAAGGATGTAGTTCTTTCGTACAATATCATAGAGAAGTAGGCCTTGGATTTGGTAAAAGCATTGAAGGATTTCCGTGTTTATATTTTACATTTGCATATTTTAGCTTATGTCCCCAATGCAGCAGTAAAATATGTTCTTATGAAGACATATCCGGAAGGTAGAAGTGGAAAATGGATATCATTAATTTTCGAATATGGCCTCTAGATCAAGCCCACAAAGAAGATCAAAGGTCAAGGTCTAGCAAAGCTCATGGCAGAGTCATATTTTCATGTTCTAGACACCAACCTTATTACAAAATTATCCGATGAAGAATATAATGTCACTATTATATAGGTATTTGATATGTTTTTTTTGTCTCCTTGGTATTTTGATATCATATATGTTCTTTAGCATTTGAACCATCCTCTAGGCATGACTAAGAGTAAGGGTAGGTCTTTAAAGTTGAAAGCTTCCATATACTACATTTTGGATAACGCCCTTTATTGGAAAGATCCAGGAGGTATTTTGATGAATTCTTTAGTTGAAAATGAAGCCCAAGAAGTTATGAATGATTTTCATAGAGGAGATTGTGGGGGCCATATGTTTTGGAAGACCATGGCTAATAACTTGTCTAGAGAAAGATACTACTGGCCAACTCTTTTTATAGACTTGTACAAAACAATGATGAGTTGCCATGAGTGTCAAATGTTTCAAGGTAAATGCAATATTCCCAATTTTCCATCAGTTAAATGGAATATTATAGTTCTTTATTTTCTTAATTAATTAAGTAAATAAGAGGGTGGAGGGACTCATAAACCCCATAGATGAATAAAATCCACTTTTGATGTGTGTATGTGGATAATTTTGAGTTAGATATACATTATGGAGTAGTGGAGAAACTTCTTAAATGAAGGAAGAGTGGAGATCATGCCACATTAATGATAGATCATGGAGATCATGGAGGAATTTAAATGAGATCATCGTGCATTAAAAGTAAAATAATATAGCACTAATGATGAGATAGTGGAGAAAGTTGTGCATCCAATGCACACATGATGGAGAGAGTGGGAATTAAATGCAGAGATGGTGGAGAACATGGAGAGACATCACAGTCTTCATGGAGGCTAGTGGCCACATGTGCAATGCAGTTATGAGGTGGGCCAAGGCTATGGAAGGCTCACAAATCATATAAGGAAGATGAAGGCAAAAATAGAAGGCAAGCTTTAGATTATTGTTTATGATATATTTAGATCTAGACTTGTCTTTGGACATTTCTATGCATGCTAATGTTGTTTAGCTAAGTCTGCAGTGTTGTTTAGCGCATGGGTGTTTTCCGAGTGGAAATCCCACCCTTACACACGGGGGAATTCGAGTGCATACTCTAGGAAGGTTTATTTGAGCTTCCATACATCATCAGGAATTGCTGCCACATTCTGCCACTCTAATATGCACATTTAGTCTCACGAATAACACATTCTTGCTTGATGGTTTGAGAAGTGGAGATTGTTTCTAGCATTTCAGCTATGAAACCAGTGGAGGATTCCTCATTTCACCTTGTTCTTCAAGTTCAACCTTTCAGGATCAACATATCTATATCCGACATTGAGGCCATCATTTCATACCTCCATGCAGTAGCAATTCCCCAAGGGATTTTTCACTCCAGTCTTGTCGACCTGAAGGAGGAAGGAAGTTTCTAATATTTTAGCTGGAAATCCTGTGAGGAACCATTCCCTCACCTTGAGCATACTGTTTCCATCATTTTTGAGCTTTATTGCAGCATATAACATCAGACTATAGAGTCTCCCTCCTTGACAGTGCAGTTTTATTCAGCTGTTGAGCATTCAACATCAGCATTCAGTGGAGGAGGAGAGAGGGACTAGATCTTGAGCTTCTAGCTTGAGGATATAGTAAAGGGATCAACCTTTCATGCATAGAGCTGGTTGTAAATCATTGAAACAATCATATCTTTATTTCATGCTTTAGATCCTCATATCCAATAGTATATAGTTGCAGGGACTAAGAGGGTGATTTTCCAAGATTTTTAGATATGGAAATCCTTTCTAGGTTATCTTGGGTATTCATCATAGAGCCCGAATCTGAAATCCAGACATCATCTGAGCTCCAGAACCACCAGATCTACAATTCCATATTTTATTGGAAATTTCAGTCCTGACATTTGCAGCAGGGACATCACAGTAGTCCTTCCAACTATCCAATAGTTACGCAACCCCTCTTGTGGGATCATTTCAGGGTAATTCTAGGTCATCTCTTTGGCTTGAGTGTCTCATATTTTGAGAATTGTTGTACTTGTATTCCACCTCCTATATAATAAAATGGCTCAGTTATTCTATACATTTGTATAGTGTCTTTAGATTATTTTTTTACATTGTTGCAATTCTTATATTATGTTTTTTTATTACTACATTCTCCCTTGTGGAATATTAAAATGGTATAAGAGCATGATCTTTGGCTCATCTTGTGGGCACTTCATCTTTTGCATCAAAAGAATAAGAAAATAGTAGAGATCTACAATGAAGGAGGATTTTAGTTTTTCCACTCTTCTCTTTAGATCTATGCAAGATCTCTCCAAGGAGGTCAATCAAATGAAGAGGGAAAGGAAAAAGGACGATCAAAGAAAATTTCAGAAAGAGAAAGGTCCAAGCACTTACTATCAGCATGAGAAGCAACCAGAGAAGCAAAGAGCTTCACATCATTCTAATAGATACACTTTATTTGATAAGGAAGGGGAATGGTGTGAATATGAAGGAGAATTGGGGTATGAGACCCTAATTAAATATTTGTTTGAGTACAAAGCACAACCTAGAGCACTGAAGGAGAATCTATCTCTCCAACAAAATTTGCAACTCAAAGAAGAAAGGAGATCCTGTAGTAACAATAGAAGAAAGAGGCATAGATTCTTCTTGCCTGCATTTGATGGACCTTCCACAAGCACATTGAGGGATTGGAGGGAAGAGTTAGCTAAATTGTTTCAGCTATATCTAGTAGCAGAAAGAAAGGGTGTTGAGATTGCAGTGCTGCACCTAGAGGGTGAAGAAAAATATTGGCGATTCAGTCATTTATCCCATGCTGAAGTGACTGCTTATGCAGATTTCATTCAAAGATTGAAGAAGAGGTTTGGTAGAAAGAAACCAGAGACATCTCACATAGAGACACTTCCCATCATTGAGGAGGTAGTACATGAAGAGCTGAAGGAAGATGTCATCATTATCACTCGAGAGGAGGAGCCTCTACCACCACCACCAGCTACAGATGTACTTACATCAGGAGGATGATCACTTGCATATTTACAATATGGTATTGATCTCTTGACATTTGGAGCCCCATGCATGATCCATGATATGAATGAGAAAGAAGAGACAAATACCAGCACTGGTATAGTTGAAGAAGAGCAGCCATCATCATTACCAGAAGTTGGAGAGGCCATTGCACTGGTTGGAGGAACTCTTGTAGATGTTCAAGATGTTCCCGAGTTTCAACTTATCCAAGGTTTGTAAACACTTTCATCTCATATTATTTTAGTACCCCATATTGATATTTTTGATACCATGCCATTAGGGAAATTTCATAACCAAGGATTAGAGCACCTTGCTGATTTGGAGCAGAAAATTATCACTGCACATAGGACCATTTACTTGATCAAGGAGAATATGTCTAGCTATCCCAGTTTATCATGGTTGAGCTACAACCAACACTTTGTGTTGAAGTGTGGAGTTGTAGAATATGGGAGGAGCACAGTCTTATTCAATACAATGTCGTACTATGAGCTCAACATTGTGTATGGCCAGGAGACAACAGATGTATCACCATGCAGATATACAACGTTTTCACTAAGCATCAGTGATGAGATGAGGGCCCCATTATTATTGGAGCATCCCGAAGACAACTTCACTCATGAAGCACTGGAGGGAAAAATGATAGATGATAGAAATATTATGATGGAGAGAATTCCCCATTATCAAGATGGATTTTTCTTGACGAACTCCTCATAGCTCAAAGAGGAATTTCTACCTACAACATGTATGGAACCTTATGGGTTTTTTTGGGCCATAGATGAGAGGATATCATGGAGATACCTCAAGGGAGGTGCACTTAAACATATCATAGACTGCAAAGATTATTATTTGCGGGAGATTGCTATTATACCTTGGGTGGATACCAAGAATAAGCATAGTATGATTCATCATCCACATTGGGATGAATGGATTCGGATGAGGAGCAAGAGGTTTCAAACCCTCTTGGAGATCTATGATACAGGGCAGCATGAAGCATGGGTGCACTGGTTACTTTTGGGTGAGTATGGGTACTACCCAACATCTCACATTAGTGTATACCATGCCATGGATGTCACTGATGTTATGCAGCAGCAGGAGGCATGGCTATGCTTGTTATTGTTGAGAGAGTTTCACCATCACATGATGTATCTTATGTCCTTGTATTTAATTTTTATTGGGATATGCCTCATGTCTTTCAATGTACTTCTGTTTGGGATACATCTTATGTTCATGTATGTACTTGGGTTTGGGACATGGAATAACTCTCACATGATGTGGCAGAAGGGAGCTTATTTGTATTGTTCTGATATGACATACCACATGTCACTCAATATGTTGTTGCTATTAGAAAATTAAATATTACAGAGCAATGAAACACATACCATATGCGGAAAACACAAGCACACAAAACACATAAAACCAGAGAGACACAGATATACGTGGTTCACCGAGTTTGGGCTACGTCCACCTCGAATAGCCAGTCCTTCCTTTCTATTATCTAGCAAAATGAAGAGACACAACCTACAACAGATCCATTGTAATATCCTCTTTTCTCTCTCACAGTATCCCTATCTTTTTATCGCTCTGAGAATTACACATACAATACATAGCTGCAATACAATACCCTCATACAAGCGAGGGGGTTGCCTTCTAGGGCAAAAAACCATAAAATAAACATAACTTCTACTGTCATATCATCTGCCTAATGAACGGTAAATATTGACTAGAAATTACTATACTTTTACAAGGCAATTTTACATCTATTTTTAGCTTCAGGGGCACTGCCCTGAAACCCCCCGCCAGGGGGGGGCTCCATAAAGTCACAGCCGCTCCCCCCTAGACCCCCCCAGGAAGCGTTTAATTACGGGTGGCATTGCCACCCCCATTAAGGTACAGGGGTCCAATGTTGTGATACAAAATAAACAAGATAATCAGGCTCCACACCCAACAGTTGCTCCATGACTTTCATCATGCTGATGTAAGATGGCAACAAGAATTCTTGTTTCTTTGGTTACTATTGGGAGAGTATGGGATTATTTGTCCCCATAAATTGCATGATATTGATGGAGGATGGAAATAGGAGGCTTTACTGCATTAGCTTCTGTTGGGGGATTATGGTCATTGTACTTGGTTAAATGATGATGTGATGGGGCAACAAGAGGCATTTTTGCGGTGGATTCTCTTGAGATAATATGGACACTACATTTTGTATGATGATGAGGTGGTATGGAAGCAAGACACATTGCTGCGGTGGCTTATTTTGAGAGAGTATGAATCTCATACTTATATTGATGCTAATTTGGCATGGCAACAATAAGCATTGTTGTGGTGGATTCTATTGAGAGATTATGGCTCTATTACTTTTTTTCATGATGATTTGGCATGGAAGCAGAAGGCTTTGTTGTGGTGGTTGCTATTGGGAGAGTATGGTTTGACATTTTACATGTTCATCCATATGTCTCCACTTCTTGTTTTTCACATTGTTGGGATCATGCTTGGATTCGAAGAAGGCCAACGGGCCTAAGGATGGAAGCATGGAGAGATGCAATCTACTTCATGTATGTAATATTCCCAATTCGGAATAGCTAGCAATCCATGGCTGGAAAACAAATTTCCCAGAAATGGAGGCAGCAGGATTTGAAACCAGGACTTGGATCCCTTAGAAAAATATGTCTAAGACCTGTATCCAAGAGGAGGCTCTAAAGAAATCCTTCTATAGTGGTTAAACAGATCTCCCACTACTAGATGTCCTCAAAAGTGCCCGGTGAGGGATTGCAACAATTCTTCAGCAAGAAATGGAAAGACAATGTTATTATACAACCATGAGCATATGAAGATCTGAATAGCCAACAAATATTTTTATAGTAGTAGAAAGAGTACAATATCTTGAGGAAACAACCTCTCAAGGAAGGCAATGCAAGCCTCAATAATACATGTACATGGAAATGAAGAAACACTGTCGCATATATGAAACCCTTGGCTATGAAAACGTAGTCTATTATGGAATAATGCTGCAATATAATGTCAATACATGGATATGGCAATGATATATCTCAAATACAATAGGGGAGAAAATCTCTAACCCTTAGAAGCAATAAAATATCAATCCTCCAAAGGATTGGCTGAAATACACAAAATGGAAAAAATGTCGGAGTTGCTGGGTAGCAGCTGTAAATCAAATATGGAACTAAATAGACAAGGCTGAATATGATGATAAATATGAATTATACCTTCCCCAATGGATCTCCAAAGTGGAAGGCTGATCCTTACACTTGATATCTCACCCTCCAATCAATCTGCAAACCCTCACTGCAGATGCTCCATGAAAATAACACAGTCACTAAGAGGGACTGCGTAATGGGTGGAATAGAACACTATGGCCAAGTGCCAAGATCTGAAATCATCTCCCAAGCTTCCAATATGATCTCCCAAATAAAGGAAAGACTAACTCTCTCTGAAAAACAAGAGATGGAAGAGGTGTTGTGGAGTCTCCACTGCAACACCCTACAACACAGAGTTATGTTGTTGCAGCAATAACGTTTTCCTAGAGGAGGATGCTTTGGCCTTGAGACAAGAGATGTTGAGAATAAAGAACCAACCTTAAAGATGCCTCACAAGAAGGTGAGGAAATCGTAAATAGGAATTCTTGGGCAATTCTTGCTAAGAAACAAAGAATGCACAATGTCTGAATAGACATGAAATGAATAATCATAAGCATGAATAACAATGGCTCTCCTCCTCTCCATATATAGCAAGTGAAGGCTCTCTCTCCATGGGCCCCATCCATTAGGGTTTCCTCCATAAAGTAATATTCCCTCCTCTATCTTTGCGCTGTCCCTTGTAGTGCTTTCCACCTCATACCCAACGCTGTTTGACTTGGTCAAACTTAACCAAGCCTCTTTGCAAAATGTCCCCTTTCACACATGAGGGTGTGAAATATAGTTCCAAGGCTGATACATTTTCATATTAGAGGGATTTTATCCATGTTTTTATTATGAATGGGCCTCTTCACCTAATTATCCATCTCCTAAGTGAAAATAGACAAAATTAATATTCCAATTTATTGAAGGAAAAATTTGGAATATTACAGTCCTCCCCTCCCAAATGTTGCTTGTCCCCAAGAAACTACAAGGATAGAACTGGAAAGTCTCCACTCAAGGCATGGAGTCTGAAATGTGATGAGGAACATATTCCCCATGTGGATCCTCCATTTCCAAGAAATCATCCAAACAAAATGAGTTACCTCCCAACAACGCAACTCCTAAAAATCTCCTTCCAACTCAAGCTCTGGTAATGAAGGTGGGCTGAAAATCTGAACATGGAAAGCATCATATCCTACCCCAAGCTGTCCTTCTCTCCACTTATGGTAAGTGTAGAGTGTATGCTTATCATGGGCTGCAAAATTATTGCCCTCAAGTGGCAAAGTGAGGAAC
Organism: Pinus albicaulis; assembly: GCA_034641835.2. Lineage (NCBI taxonomy): Eukaryota > Viridiplantae > Streptophyta > Pinopsida > Pinales > Pinaceae > Pinus > Pinus albicaulis. The sequence goes on from CM076578.1 coordinate 1,020,062,768, forward strand.
AATCCTCCAAAGGGTCTTCCTCCAACATTGAAGAACAAGTTGACCCAACACAATCCATCCATGATGAATAGGAAAAGGTCATCATAGAGTATCCCAATGAGAATTTTTTTGCAAGTTATACATGATGATACATGGTACAAACAATGTCTCACAAGGATAGAACACAGTTTCATCCACTGCAATCTCAGAAAAGAACATGGCAAGTGACATACAAAATCCATCACATATACTAAGGAATAGTAAATGGCTGAATATAACAACAATACAAGACCAAACACTTGCCCATGGCTGTACAATGGATGACTAGAAATTCCATGGTCCACCTCAAAAGAGAACACATATGTAGTAGTGGTGGCCATATCTTCTCCCATGCTCCCATTAGAACATGTAGTGCAAAAAATGTGAGAATTCTTCCCACTCAAGGACACATCCAACTCATGTGCCTCTCTCATAATCATGCTTATTATATAAATTTGATCCATATCAGAAAATCAAGGCATTATCAGCAACAAAATGAAGAAAATTCTAAAGGTTTCAAGTGATGCAAGAAGGTACCAACAACTTCCCCAATAGTGACAGCGCAGTTTTGCAAGCCGCTACTTGAGAAAAGTACAAGGAAAAATGTTTCTTTTTACATGGTTAATCATGCATGTCTTCATATGGTACATGTTATAGTGCAACAACTGAACATACATGTGATGATAAAACATTTTCCCAAGGCCACATAAGACATGGTTGCCTCCATCATATAGATTGGCCCAATCATGATCATGGATCAATGTGACAAGCTTGCCCTCTTGTGAAGCAATGTATTGCAAAGTAATGGTAAGAGTATGGAAGTCAATGCATGTAGAAAAAAACTTCTTACCATATGCCAGAATTAAGATGGTACATGGATCCATGAGTGAGTCCTACATATTTTTTTGGCATGCTATGAAGAAGAATGGACCACGTGCTGCAAGAAGATAATCCCCCTCATGCATGGAAACCCAAGTCAAGAAGAATATGTCATAGTGAGAGATTCCTCTATCCACTACTTTATCATCCATATCTCCTCCTTGTCCACCAAGTGCATCCAAAATTAAGTGATCTTGGGGACACTCCATCCATCAATTCCTGCTCCAAAGTGACAACGTTGTGAGCTCATGCAAGTAAGCTCCTGTCAATACAAAGCTTTGTTCTTTGACATGCTTCTTGTCAAAGTCTCCTTAATAATGCTGCAAAAAATATGGAATACCTCCCAAGATGGAAGTGCTTCCAAATAATCATCAGAGACCAAGGAGAAAATTCCATCCCTCCTCCTGTAACATCATGCAAGGTGTGAGAGAAAATCTACTCTTTCTCTCGCAAAAACAAGCAAAGAAATAAAACATTTTGCTGCCTTTCCATACTTCCATCATGTAACTCATGTGATGAAGAAAAAGTGAATTATATGAGTATCACATCAACATCACGAATCCATACTCTATGCTACTCAATGATGCAAGTATCTTGTCATCTTTCCTCCATCCTCGTACTCTTAGGAAGAGTGTTTTCCAAGTGATGGCCAAACTCTTTCAAGAGTAACCAGCGCAGCTAAGTCTCCTGCTGCCCGGTATCATAAATTTGCAAGTAGCCTCCCAGCTCCTTGCTCATCAACCACATCCACTCAAACCCTTGTGGATGCTTCCTTCTTCTCTTCATCTTGGTACTCCTCCCATGAGGGCTACCATCCTCCCAAATCAAATTCCTATATTTGCACTTCATGGGATTTTGAAATGCAATCTTCTCATGGATCAATGAGACCCTATCAAGACCCAAATAGGTGGTAGTAAAAAGCCTCCCATCATTGTGTGTATGGCTCAAGGAATTTCCAACACAAGCATGAGAGATGTTATCCATCCTAAGATGTCCTCCATCTTCTATCTGCTCTTGTGATAAAGGAAGAAAATATTTGCACTCCATGGTGTGTTGAAGTGCACCTCTGATGAGATCTATCCTTCATACCTCCCTCTCATCAATAGTCTTCCAAAACCAATGAGGTCTTGGATCTGAAAGTAGAATTTACTCTTTTAGTTGAGAGGAGCTCATTGAGAAAGTGTCATCTTGAAGGGAGAAATGGTTTCTCACTGCAAGATGTCTACTATCATCCTTCAAGGCTTCAAACCACAACCTAAAATGTGATATGCAATCCAACAAAGGCTCATGAAGATGATGGTTTATTTCCTCCTTGAATGTTTTCATGTTTCACAGCACAGTGCAACCAAGCTACTCTATGGTAGAAATGGGATTTGACCCTTGGTCATTCAAAAGAAAATTTCCACATTGTTCAAAAGAATTTGCTGCAACAAGAGATTGTGGAAATATTTTCATACCTTGATGTGCATTTGGAACTTCTTGTAGGGCTGCAAGAGTTCCTTCCTCCAAAGTGTTGGCTGCCCCAATTGTTGATGCATGTGGCTGCTCCTCCATGAGTGTGACAGCATTATCACAAGTCTCCTCAAGGGGTGGTGTGGCCTTCTCTTCCTTTTCCCTTTCACCATCAAAGGTTTTGATCAACCCTTGGATGAACTTTGAAAAAGTTTTCTCCCTTGCATGGCTCAAGTAGTTTCTCCACCAATCATGGGATTCACCCTCCAAGTGCAGCGCTGAGATTTCAACAACTTCTTTCTCTACTACAGGATGTAGTAAGAAAAATTCCTCCAACTCCCTCACCCAAGTTCTTGCAGTAGATGACCCATCAAAGGTAGACAATATAAATCTATTGCTTCTGATTCCTCTTCTGCTATAGGGTCTCTTTTCTTTCTTCAACTGGATGAAATGAGGAAAATATAGAGTCTCCTTGAAGGCTCTAGGTTGAGATCTATAGTCAACAAGGTAATCACTTAGAATCTGATAATCCAAGTGTCTTCCATGCTCAATGTCTTCTTCTTGATGAGAATAGGAAGTGCATGGTCCTTCCTCTTCTTCTTCTTCAATCTTCTTGACCTCCTTGGAGAGGTCTCCTCTGGATCTGAAAATAGATGAGAGTAAACTCATCTTCTTCAAAATTCTGATCTTCTTGGGTTTAGACTCACAGGCTGAGCCAAGAAAGTTGCTTCGATACCACTGTAATATTCCCAATTCAAAACAGCTAGCAATCCATTGTTGGAAAACACATTTTCCAGAAATGGAGACAACAAGATTTGAAACCAGGACCTGGATCCATTAGAACAATGTGTCTAATACCTGTATCCAAGAGGAGGCTCTAAAGAAATACTTCTAGAGTGGTTAAGCAGATCTCCCACTACTAGATGTCTTCAAAAGTGCTCGGTGAGGGACTGCAACAATTCCTAAGCAAGAAATGTAAAGACAACGTTATTATACAACCATGAGCATATGAAGATCTGAATAGCCAAAAAATATTTTTATAGAAATATATCGTGTACAATATCTTAAGGAAACAACCTCTCAAGAAAGGCAATGCAAGCCTAAAAAATACATGTACATGGAAATGAAGAAACACAGCTGCATATATGAAACCCTTGGCTATGACATAGAAGTCTATTACGGAATAGTGCTGAAATATAATGTCAATACATGGATATGGAAATGATATAGCTAAAATAAAATAGAGGATCAAATATATAACCCTTAGAAGCAATAAAATATCAATCCTCCAAAGGATTGGCTGAAATACACAAAATGGAAAAAATGTCGGAGTTGCTGGGTAGCAACTGCATCTCAAATATGGAACTGAATAGAGAAGGCTGAAGATGATGAGAAATATGAAGTATAACTTCTCCAATAGATCTCCAAAGTGGAAGGATGATACTTACACTTGAGATCTCACCCTCCAATCAATCTGCAAACCATCACTGCAGATACTCCATGAAAATAACACAGTCACTAAGAGGGATTGCGCAGTGGGTGGAATAGAACAATATGGCCAAGTGCCAAGATCTGAAAATCAGCTCCCAAGCTTGGAATATGATCTCCCAAAGAAAATAAATACTCTATCTGAAAAAAAAAGAGATGGAAGAGGTGTTGTGGAGTCTCCACTACAACACCCTATAACACAGATTTATGCTGTTGTAGTAATAACGCTGTCCTGGAGGAGGATGCTTTGGCCTTGAGCTAAGAGATGTGGAGAATGAAGAACCAACCATCAAGAGGCCTCTCAATAAGGTGAGGAAATCCTAAATAGGAATTCCCTGACAATTGTTGCTAAACAACAAACAATGCAAAATGTTTGAATACACATGAAATGAATAATCATAAGCATGAATAAAAATGGCTCTCCTCCTCTCCATATATAGCAAGTGAAGGCTCTCTCTTCATGGGCCCCATCCATTAGGGTTTCATCCATAAATTAATATTCCCTCCTCTATCTTTGCATTTTCCCTTGTATTGCTTTCCACCTCATACCCAACGCTGTTTGACTTGGTCAAACTTAACCAAGCCTCTTTGCAAAATGTCCGCTTTCACATATGAGGGTGTGAAATCTAGTTCCAAGGCTGATCCCTTTTCATAGTAGAGGGATTTTATCCATGTTTTTATTATGAATGGGACTCTTCACTCAATTATCCATCTCCTAAGTGAAAATAGACAAAATTAATATTCCAATTTATTGAAGGAAAAATTTGGAATATTACAATGTAGAATGGGATGGAGAGATAGTCTATGATGGGGGACTTTCCACTTTGGGAAGAGACCACTTCACTTTATGTATATACTGCATAGAGGGGGATCTTGGAAAACATATGGTTTCCACTTGGAGATTCATTGATGAGGAGAGGAATTTAACTTTTCAGTTGGAGGCCATTCTAGACATTCTAGAAAGATAGTGTTGGAGTTGGGCATGCATTACACATTGTAGAAGATGGGGAGGCCTTCCATATTAGGATGCCATTTGGAGGGATATGGATTTTTGTAGCATCCACTTTTGAAATTTCTTGAGGACAAGCAACATTTTGGCAAGGAGGACTGTAATATTCCCAATTTTCCATCATTTAATTGGAATATTAGATTTCTGGCTTTTCTTAATTAAATAAATAAATAAGAGGGTGGAGGGACCCATAAACCCCTTAGATGAATAAAATCCACTTTTGATGTGTGTATGTGGATAATTTTGAGTTAGATCTACATTATGGAGTAGTGGAGAAGCTTCTTAAATGAAGGAATAGTGGAGATCATGCCACATTAATGATAGATCATGGAGATCATGGCAGAAGTCAAATGAGATCATGGTGCATTAAAAGTAAGATCATATAGCACTAATGATGAGATAGTGAACGAATTTGTGCAGCCACTACACACATGATGGAGCGAGTGGTAATTAAATGCAGAGATGGCGGAGAACATGGAGAGACAACGCAGTCTTCATGGAGGCTAGTGGCCACATGTGCGGCGCAGTTATGAGGTGGGTGAGTGTTGGCAATATGATGCAGAGTGTTGTCCTTGATGGCACCCCACTTAATGAAGATGAAGACATGATATTGTTGGCATGTGTTGTCCTTGATGGCAATCCACCTGATGAAGTTATTCTTGACCTGATGGACTTGGTAAATGATGTAAATCTAATATGAAATGATGTTTGTTAGCAATATGATGCTGAGTGTTGTCCTCGAATGGCAACCCACTTGATGAAGATGATGGCAAATTACTTGATGAAGTTGTGCTTAATAAAATATGTCTTGATGAACTAAATCTGATGTATCTACAGTGAGTACAGAAGGTAATGAAGAAAGGAATTCAGCATGTGCTAATTCTATGGTGAAAAGAGTATGTCTCAAGGCATACGCGGATATGTCTAGGAGAAGTCGCGTATGCACGCAGGAAACAACGTGCCAAGTCGCGTATGGGAAAAAAGCGCTCATAAAGTGCAAAACCAGGGGTAACCACCATGGTATTGACCCATTGTATTGGCTAATGATTCGTCTAAATGACCCCATCCAGGAATACCATCGGAAGTAATGTAGTTTTGGTTCATGGTATTGAAAAAGGGGCTCATGGTATTGAAAAAGGGTAAACCTATATAAAGAGAAGAAATTCATTGTGCAAATCATGGGTGTGGGTGCAAGATGTCTGAGCTTGAATGAATACTTCTCTCTGAAGTAGATCTGAATGGAAAGGGTTACAGTTGAATGATAGATCTGAATGTATGATGCACCAATGATGAAGAGGGGGATCTAGATCTGAAATGTACTTGTATTTGCTAGATCTGTTTATGGAATGATTAGATCGCGATGAGCGAATATCTGTATCGAGTAAAGGGTAAAATGCGAAGGTGTATCATTGTGAAGAATTGCAATGACATAAAAGTCTGAAGGCTTATCATGTCTGTAGGAAGCGATATCTGTGACTTAGGCGAAAAGAGAAAGCGCGTATGCGCAATGAAATTGGATCTATAATATGTACAGAAGTATACGCTGGTTTATGTGAACGGAATCGCATATATACGCGACATCAGTGAAAGGAAACGCGTATGCAAACTAGGGTTTGCTGAAGTCTGTGGTAAGAAATGTCTGATCTGTTCTGCTGGTTTACTGATATCTGTCAGTGAGTTATATGTATCAGTTTCATGTTTGATTGTGCTTAAAAAGTATGGAAAGGGTCCAGGTGTGAAAATTGATGAAAAGTGGTCCATAGAGGTGCTGAGGGTTGTAGCCTTCAGTCAGGGGGTTGTAGCTCCCTTCCAGGTGAGGCTGGTAAACGAGATCAGGGGGTCGTAGCTCCCTTCCAGGTGAGGCTGGTAAACGAGATCAGGGGGTCATAGCTCCCTTCCAGGAGAGGCTGGTAAACGAGCGCAGGTGGGTTCCTGCGTGCTGGTAGGAGTCTGCACCAACACATATGTTGTAAGATGTTTTCTCTATAATAAAATATTGAAGGCTGAGCAACTGCAGCGGTGGTTTTCTCCCGACTTGGATTTCCACCTAAAAATCCTGGTGTTCATGTGTGATGCTTTGTGTGATGGTTATTCTGTTGTTACTACACATTTTTACTGTTAACCTAACATCAGATGAATGAATATTGCAAAGAACTAAGTTAATAAATATCTGCATGTTTAGATCTCTGCTAATACGCGAGTTGTATGAAGGATATCCGCGTGTATACGCGAGTTTACTAAAGGAAAGTAGCGTATGGATTTTAGAGAGTGAAAAAAGTAAAAGGTTTTGAATATGCAGTAAATACTGATTCACCCCCCCCCCTCTCAGTATTTTTCCCAACAATTGGTATCATAGCAGGTCCTTCTGCAGAAGCTTGATCGCTTGAAGGAGATCCGTCGCAATGGGAAGTCAAGAAGGAGTAATGTCTATAAAGCCACCTCTATTCAATGGAAGCAATCTGATATTCTGGAAGGTACGAACAAAAGCACATCTGTAAAGTCTTGGTGCAGATGTATGGGCAATCGTGGAAGAAGGTTATCAATACCCAGCAAGTATTCCTACTGATGCAGCTGAAAGGAAGAAGTATGAAATCAATGCCAAAGAAATAAATGTCTTATTAGGAAGCATGTCTGAATCAGAATTTGCTAAAGTGATGCAGCTACATTCAACAAAAGAAATATGGGACAAAATCATTCTGAGCTATGAAGGAGATACAAAGGTAAAAAGTGCAAAACTCCAAACTCTTAGAATCGAATATGAAAATTTGAAGATGCATAGTGATGAAAGTGTTGCCAGTTTCTTTCTTTGTCTAGATGATATTGTAAATCGGATGAGAAATTTGGGTGAAACCATAACCGATACTACTCTGGTGGAAAAATTCTTAAGATCCTTGACTTCAAAATTTGACTCTAAAGTTTCAGCTATTGAAGAAAGGCAAGATCTGCAAAATCTTACTATTGTTCAATTACATGGTATTCTGACTGCTTTTGAAATGAGGCAAGGAGGCCCTTCTCAAATCAAAGAAGCTGCTTTTAAGGCATTAGCAAAAGGAAAAGAAAAGGAAGTTGTCGAAGAATCCAGCTATATATCTGAAGAAGAAGAAGAAGCAAATTTTGTGAGAAGACTTCAACTAGGTACCGGAAAGTTCAAAGGTAAGCTTCCTTTCAAATGTTTCAATTGTGGAAGAGTTGGTCATTATGCTGCAAAGTGTCCTTATAAAGAAACATCGGCTAAAGAAAAAGAAGTAGCAAGAAGGAATAAGAATCGATCTAGCACAAGAAAAAGTTATTATACTAATGAAGACAGTGATGGGTCATCTGATAGTGAGGAAGAATGTGAAGAAGATCTTAGACTTCTCATGGCATTTGAACAAAGAGAAGAAAAGGATAATTTTGTGGATGCTCTGGAAGACAATGATTTTCTTGAAGAAAACAATCAACTCAAAGTAAGCCTAGAAGAAAAGAACATAATCATAGAGACTCTTGAAAATCAACTTGAAGCAAAGGAAAAATGCATTGAGGAATTGGAGTGTGAAGTAGTAAGTCTAAGGAAAGATAATGAGAAAGTGAAGACTCTCAATCTTAGATTTGCTAAAGGTTCAGAAACCTTAGATGAGATTATCAATATACAACGGTCTCCTCTTATAAAAACAGGTCTTGGATATACTGGGGAATCTTCCCAGACTTCAGCACCAAATTATCTGAAAGCAGCCACAACTAGTTCTCCACATTCAACCACTCAGCAAGGGAACAAAGGATCTTTACAGATAAAGCATGATCATCTCAAATCAAGGAACACTAACAGGGAGATCTTTCAAAGAAGCTACAACCAACAGGTAAATTCAAATAGAAGATTTCATGATCGCAGAAATTTCTACGTCAATGGACAATGTTTCTCATGTCACAATTTTGGTCATAAAGCTGTTCAATGTGTTGCATATAAAACCATCATGACAAGAGAAGCAAGAAAGAAAAGGATGAATATTGAACCAAAGAAGAACACCTATAACAACTTTTCTCCTCTTCAAAATGAAGTTGAATGTACTTATTGAAATAACTTTGGTCATGAAGAATTTGAATGCAGGAGCAAGGTCCAGCCAAAAGAACATGTTCCCTCAAGCTCTAAAGTGTGGAAAAAGAAAGAAATACAGGTTGAAAATTGTGGGATAGCATTATTTTCAGAAGGTGAAGAAAATCAATGGTACATTGATAGTGGGTGCTCAAGACACATGACAGGTGACAAAAGCAAACTCCTTACATATAATGCTCTAGAAAAGGAAAATAAAGTTACATTTGGAAATGATACTCCTGCTGTAATTAAAGGAAAAGGGTCAGTATTTATAAAAGAAAAGGTGAAGGCTAATGATGTCATGTATGTGGATGGATTAAGGCATAACTTTTTAAGTGTAAGTCAAATGTGTGATCAAGGAACATAAGTGGTTTTTAGTTCAAAATAATGTGTGGTTCGTGATCTTGATACAGGTAAAATCATTATAGAAGGAAAAATAAATCCTAGCAACCTGTATGTACTAAACGGCATAGATCATTGTTACTTGAGCAAGTCTTCAGAAAATTGGCTATGGCATAGAAGGCTAGGGCATCTGAGCTTCTCTCAAATCAACAAAGCAAGCAGACTTCAAGTTGTTCGTGGTCTTCCCAATATTAATCTACCAGAAAGTATCATATGCAAATCTTGTCAATTCGGTAAGCAGACCAGAGTACGATTTAATGCCAAAGAAGGATCATCAAGTGAGCCTCTTGAACTCATTCATACTGACATATGTGGACCTATGGGGAAAAACTCACCACGTGGGGAAGAATACTATATCTTATTTATTGATGATTACTCTAGAATGTGTTGGATCGGGCTCATTAAACACAAAGATGAAGCATTTGAAAAATTTCAGATCTTCAAAGCATTAGTTGAAAATGAATTAGATCTAAAAATCAAGTGTCTTAGATCTGATCGAGGAGGAGAATATACATCAAATGAATTCTTTGAATTTTGTGAACAGCATGGCATAAAAAGACAATTCTCTATAGCAGGTACTCCACAACAAAATGGCGTAGCAGAAAGAATGAATAGAACAATTCAACAAATGGCTAGAGCTATGCTTGATGATTCTGGAACTCCTGACATGTTCTGGGGTGAAGCAGCACATACATCAACTAACATTCTCAACAAGGCTCATGTTCGGGTAAATAGTGACAAAACTCCATATGAACTCTGGTATGGTAATTCTCCATCTATGAAGCATTTTAGAGTTTTTGGAAGTAAATGCTTTATCAAAAATAATGATGAAAAGCTTGGCAAGTTTGAACCTAGATCAAATGAAGGGATATTTCTTGGTTACTCATCTTCAAGAAAAACATACAAATGTTACAATAAAAGGCTTCGAAAGATTGTTGAATGTATTGATGTTGTTATTGATGAGTCTCCTGCAGCTCCTAAAGAAGAAAAACAAACAACAAAAGAAGATGATGGTGACCTATGTCCTTCTACATCAAATAGAAATGATATAGACAGTGGATCCAATGAAGAACCTGAAGATGATCTATCTGAAAAAGCTCCATCTAGATATGTTCAAAAGAATCATCCTGAATCTCAAATTTTGGGTGGCAAGGAATCAGGTGTACGAACAAGAAGAACTCTTGTGGGATATTCTAATCATCTGGCACTTCTATCCACAATTGAACCACACAATGTCAATCAAGCTAGCAAAGATGAATGTTGGAAGCAAGCCATGAATGAAAAGCTTGATCAAATTGAAAAGAATGACACTTGGGAATTGGTACCAAGACCACATGATAAAAATGTCATTGGAACTAAATGGATTTTCAAGAACAAGTTAAATGAGAATGGGGATGTTGTAAGAAACAAATCTAGATTGGTTTGCAAAGGGTATACTCAACAAGAAGGTATAGACTTTGAAGAAACTTTTGCTCCTGTAGCTAGACTTGAAGCCATAAGAATGTTTCTTGTTTTTTCAAGTTATCAACAAATCAAAGTTTATCAAATGGATGTTAAATCTGCTTTTCTTAATGGTGATCTAGAAGAAGAAGTATATATAGAACAACCGGAAGGATTCATTTTGGGAAATGATGAAAATCTTGTTTGTAGACTTAAAAAGGCTCTATATGGTCTCAAACAAGCTCCAAGGGCTTGGTATTATCATCTTGACAAATATCTTCATCAACAAGGATTTTCAAAGGGGTCTGCTGATAGCAACTTATACACAAAAGTTGAAATGATAAACTATTGATTGTGGTTGTATATGTTGATGATATCATTTTTGGGAGTAACGAAGAATCTATGAGTCAAAAATTTGCTTCTGTCATGCAGCAAGAATTTGAAATGTCCTTACTTGGGGAACTAACATTCTTTCTTGGCTTGCAAGTGAATCAAATTGCAGATGGTATATTCCTATCACAAGCAAAATATCTTAAGAAAATTATGAAGAAGTATGGCATGGAAGAATGCAAACCTGTAAGTACACCAATGATAACCGGATGTAATCTTAGTTCTCATGATGATTCTCCCCCGGTGAATCAACCAGAATACAGATCAATGATCGGAAGTCTACTTTATCTCACTGGGACTAGACCAGACATTATGCATGCAGTTGGGATTGTTGGACGATTCCAAGCTAATCCAAAAGAGTCTCACCTTCAGGCTGTTAAAAGAATATTCAAGTATCTACAAGGAACTCAAGACTTTGATCTATGGTATCCAAAGAATGCTGATCTTACTCTTCATGCTTACACTGATGCAGATTGGGCTGGAAGTGTTGATGATTGGAAAAGCACTAGTGGTGGTGCATTCTATATGGGACCCCGGTTAGTATCTTGGTTCAGCAAGAAGAAAAATTCTATTGCCTTATCTACAGCAGAAGTAGAATATGTGGCTGCCGCATCTTGTTGCACTCAACTCCTTTGGATGATGCAAACCTTACAAGATTTTCAAATCGAATGTACACCTCGTGTCCCCATTAAGTGTGACAATACAAGTGCCATCAGTATTTCAAAGAATCCTGTTATGCATTCGAAGACCAAGCACATTCCCATCAAGTATCACTTCTTACGTGAAAAAATGCTTGAGCAAAAGGTGAAGTTGGAGTATGTTCCCTCCAAAGAACAAGTTGCTGATATCTTTACCAAACCTCTGCCCAGGGAAGCGTTCGAGTATCTAAGACAGAAGCTGGGAGTGTTCTCTACCAGTCAAAAGAACAAATCTGCATAAATTTAGAAGATGGCATTGGATACGCAGATTTCCTGAAACATAGTCGCGTATATACGCGAGTTAATGCACAGAAAACCGCGTATGTCTGATTCTTGCAGACATTTTTACATTTAGACGACTCTCTTGACACGGTGCGATCTTCATTTGGTGATCTCTTGTTGGTATCTCTGGTGGTGTTCCAGTTCTCATAATTCTATTTCTCATGTTTTGATAAATATTCCTTGATGATTTGTTGGTGAAAGTGTTCAGGATGCACAAACTAAGGGGGAGCCTTAGTCATATGAAAAGGATGCATGGATGCACAGATTCAGGGTGAGCAGTGACATTGCTGAGTATAATGCATTGTTGGCATTATGATGGTTCTGAAATATGTTCTCTTTCTTGAGGAATTTATGGTGTTGGTATTTAAGTTATATTTGTAGTTTTATGAAAAGGTCATGTAGCGATCCATGATGTAAAATTACAATATTCAGTCATGTAAGGGCTTGTCAAATTTGTAAACCCACTTGGTTGGGTAGTTGAGTTGAGATGTGTAAACCCACTTGGTTGGGTATTTGGGTCTCATATGTAAATCCACTTGTTTGGATCTTTGATGTAAGCATGAGTCTTTTGTGATAGGAAGTTCATAGAGTCATGTTATTCTTTAAAAAATATGTTTGACGATTTAGCATGAACTCAGGGGGAGCTTAGTCACTTCAGTATACATCAGATCTGCAGAACACTTCTTCTACATGAGGAGAAAAGGGGGAGAGTATGTTGGTTTTGATCTGCCCTTTGCCCTTGATGTCAAAGGGGGAGAGTGACATGGTGTTTAAATGAAGAGAAAGAATGGTGTCAAAATGGGGAAAGTGACATGGTGTCATTGTATTCTTAATATACCTATCTGTTGTGGTAACCAAAAACCATCGTGGTTGCCATCAAGTCCAAAGGGGAGATTGTTGGCAATATGATGCAAAGTGTTGTCCTTGATGGCAACCCACTGAATGAAGATGAAGACATGAGATTATTGACATGTGTTGTCCTTGATGGCAATCCACCTGATGAAGTTATTCTTGACTTGATGGAATTGGTAGATGATGTAAATCTGATATAAAATGATGTTTGTTAGCAATATGATGCTGAGTGTTGTCTCCGGATGGCAACCCACTTGATGAAGATGATGGCAACTTACTTGATGAAGTTGTGCTTAATAGAATATGTCTTGATGAACTAAATTTGATGTATCTACAGTGAGTACAGAAGGCAATGAAGAAAGGAATTCAGCATGTGCTAAATCTATGGTGAAAAGATTATGTCTCAAGGCATACGCGGATATGTCTAGGAGAAGTCACGTATGCACGCGGGAAACAACGTGCCAAGTCGCGTATGGGAAAAAAGCGCTCATAAAGTGCGAAACCAGGGGTAACCACCATGGTATTGACCCATTGTATTGGGTAATGATTCGTCTAAATGACCCCATCCAGGAATACCATCGGAAGTAATGTAGTTTTGGTTCATGGTATTGAAAAAGGGGCTCATGGTATTGAAAAACGGTAAACCTATATAAAGAGAAGAATTTCATTGTGAAAATCATGAGTGTGGGTGCAAGATGTTTGAGCTTGAATGAATACTTCTCTCTGAAGTAAATCTGAATGGAAAGGGTTACAGTTGAATGATAGATCTGAACGTATGATGCACCAATGATAAAGAAGGGGATCTAGATCTGAAATGTACTTGTATTTGCTACATCTGTTTATGGAATGATTAGATCTGTGATGAGGCGAATATTTGTCTAAGGTAAAGGGTAAAATCTGAAGTGATGTATCTGTTGTGAAGAATTGCAATGACATAAAAGTCTGAAGAACCATACGCTATTTTGCCGAAGAGGAAGCGCATATATATGCGGCTTCGCTGAAGAAAAAGCGCGTATGCGCAGTTAAATTAACTTTGTAATATGTACAAAGTATACGGCGGTTTATGTGAACGGGCGCGTATATACGTATTTATCGAGAGAAAGGAAAGCGGCATTATTAAAACAGGGTTCTTGGAAGTGTAATATTGTTTAATGTACGTCATTCTGTGGACAAAGTCTATCACGTCGAGTGAGTTATATGTATCTGTTTCATGGTTGACTGTGCTTAAAAGTATGGAAAGGGTCTAGTGTGAAAATTGATGAAACGTGGTCCATAGAGGTGTTGAGGGTTGTAGCCTTCAGTCAGGGGGTTGTAGCTCCCTTCCAGGTGAGGCTGGTAAACGAGAGCAGGGGGTCGTAGCTCCCTTCCAGGAGAGGCTGGTAAACGAGTCAGGGGGGTTGGAGCTCCCTTCCAGGAGAGGCTGGTAAACGAGCGCAGGTGGGTGCCTGCGTGCTGGTCAAGTCTGCGCCAGCACATATGTTGTAAGATGTTTTCTCTATAATAAAATATTGAAGGATGAGCAACTGCAGCGGTGGTTTTCTCCCGACTTGGGTTTCCACCTAAAAATCCTGGTGTTCATGTGTGATGCTTTGTGTGATGGTTATTCTGTTGTTACTACACATGTTTACTGTTAACCTAACATCAGATGAATGAATATTGCAAAGAACTAAGTTAATAAATATCTGCATATTTAGATCTCTCGCGAGTTGTATGAAGGATATCCGCGTGTATACACGAGTTTACTAAAGGAAAGTAGCGTATGGGTTTTAGAGAGTGAAAAAGTAAAAGGTTTTGAATATGCAGTAAATACTGATTCACCCCCCCCCCCCCCTCTCAATATTTTTCCCAACAGTGAGGGCTATAGAAGGTTCACAAATCATATAAGGAAGATGAAGGCAGAAATATAAGGCATGATTTAGATCATTATTTCTGATCTGTTTAGATCTAGATTTGTCTTTGGACATTTATATTCACGCTTGTGTTGTTTAGCTAAGTGTGCAGTGTTGTTTAGCACACGGGTGTTTTCAAGCAGAAATCCTACCCTTACCCACGAGGGACTTCAAGTGCCTACTATGGTAAGGTTTCTTTCTACTTCCATACATCATCAGGCATTGGTACCACATTTTTCCAGTCTCATATGCACATTCAGTCTCAGGAATAACACATTCCTGCTTGAGGGTTTGAGAGGTGGAGGTTGTTTCTAGAATTTCAGCTAGGAAACTAGTGGAGGATTCATCCTTTCACCTTGTTCTTCAATTTCATCCTTTCAGCAGCAGAAGATCTATATCCGACATTGAGGCCATCATTTCATACCTCCATGCAGCAAAATTTCCCCAAGGGATTGCGTATTTAAGTCTTGTATATTTGAAGGAGGAAGGAAGTTTCCAGTATTTCAACTGTAATTCCTATGAAGGAGCATTCCCTCATCTTGAGCATATTATTTCCATAATTTTTTATCTTTATTGCAACATCTAGCATCGGGCTAGAGATCCCCCCTCCTTGACATCGCAGTTTTATTTAGTTGTTTAGCATTCAATAATGACATTCAGTGGAGGAGGAAAGAGGGACTAGATCTTGAGCTTCTAGCTTGAAGATCTAGTGAAGGGATCAACCCTTAAAACATAGAGCTGATTGTACATTTTTTGCAACAATCATATCTTCAGTTCATGCTTCAAATATGCATACCCAGCAGTATATAGTTTTGGTTTTTAAACTCATGTGGTGATCATTTTTTAAAGAGCTTCCCAGATTATACACAGTACTAAGGAACGAGTGTCGAAGTTTCGAATCCTAATGGGGATCCATCATCAAGACTTTCTTGAATGAAGAAATTGAGAGAAAGGATTCAGACCATTAATAGAGATAGATTTATTTTAAAGAGCCGACCAAAGTTTATTATTTTATTTTTTAATAATTTTAATAATTATATTTCTAATTTAGTAAATTTAATTTATTATTGTTAATAATCCAAGATTTTAAGGTTCACTTTTTATTTTTATTTTTATCAATAATAGTTTATTAAGTTAAATTCATCATTTTTATTTTAATTATTTTAGTAATCATGCAGGGCCTAGTTAGTAATTATTAGTTGTAGGGCCTAAGAGGGTGATTTTCCAAGATTATCCGATCTGGAAATACTTTCTGGGTTATCTTGGGTATTCATCATAGAGCCCGGACCTAAAATCTCGACATCATCTGAGCTCTGGAACTCCCAGTTCTACACTTCTATATTTTGCTGGCAGTTGTAGTCCTGAAATTTGCAGTAGGGACAACGTAGTATTCCTTCCAGCAGTCCAACAGTTACGCAACCCCTCTTATGGTAGAATTTCAGGGTCATTCTGGGCCTTCTCTTTGGCTTAAGTGTCTCATATTTTGAGAACTGTTGTACTTGTATTCCACCTCCTATATAATAAAATGGCTTAGATATTCTGTACATTTGTATGATGTCTTTAGATTATTTTTTTACATTATTACAGTTCTTATATTGTTTTTTTGTATTACTACATTCTCCCTTTTGGGATACTACAGTAAAAGAAAACTTCTTCCTTTACCTTTGCAGCCTATTTCAGTACATGCACCTTTTCAACATTGGGGACTTGACTTCATCAGAGAGGTTCAACCTACATCATCTGCACAACAAAAATGGATATTAACAGCCACCTACTACTTCACCAAAAGGATCAAGGTGATCCCAGCAAGGCAAGAAATATACCTAGTAATTATTTAGTCTCCCTAATTATATAGTTGCAGGGCCTAAGAGTGCGATTTTCCAAGATTATCCGATCTGGAAATACTTTCTGGGTTATCTTGGGTATTCATCATAGAGCTCAGACCTAAAATATCGGCATCATATAAGCTCTGAAACTCCCTGTTCTACACTTCTATATTTTTCTGGCAGTTGTAGTCCTAAAATTTGCAGTAGGGATAACGCAGTATTCCTTCCAGAAGTCCAATAGTTACACAACCCCTCTTATGGTATAATTTCAGGGTCATTACAAGCCATATCTTTGGCTCAAGTGTCTCATATTTTGAGCACTGTTGTACTTGTATTCCACTCCTATATAATAAAATGGCTCAGATATTCTATATAGTTGTATGGTGTCTTTAGATTATTTGTTTACATTATCACAGTTCTTATATTGTTTTTTTTATATTACTACATTCTCCCTTTTGGGATATTACATTAAAAGACAACTTCTTCCTTTGCCTTTGTAGCCTATTTCAGTACATGCACCTTTTCAACAGTGGGGACTTGACTTCATCAGAGAGATTCACCCTACATCATCTGCACAAGAAAAATGGATATTAACAGCCACCTACTACTTCACCAAAAGGATCAAGGTGATCCCAGCAAGGCAAGGAATAGACCTAGTAATTATTTAGTTTTTGGAGATTAACATATTGTCTCATTTTGGTTGTCCTCATAACATTATTACCAACAATGTGGCAACATTAAAATAAAAAAGGATGGTTGAGTTTTGTGACAAATATAACATCAAGTTTGGGCACTCAACCACCTATTATCCGCAATGTAATGTCTTAGCATAATCCTCTAATAAATCTATTATTAATATCATAAGGAAGATGCTAGAGGCCAACAAGAAGAATTGGCACAAAAATTTTGTGAACGCCTTGTGGGAAGACAGGGTGAGTAGTAATAAATCTATATGAATGTCCCCTTTTTAGTTAGTTTATGGTGTAGACACTATTTTTCTGACATCACTTGCAGTCTCAATCATGAAATTGTTGCAAGAAGTAGGAAGTGATGAGAATGATGTACAACACCAAATAAATCAGATGATTCACCTTCAGTAGAAAAGAGACGAGGTATTTCAGAAAAAATAAAAGCTTCATGAGAAGATAAAGAAGGTGTATGACCAAAAAACCAAGGTGGATTATTTTAAGCTTGAATATGTAAGATGCAAGGAATGAGGAAAAATGAAAGCATAGAAAATTTGAAAACTTAAGAAAAGGGCCATACATGCAAAATCTCAACATTCCATGGATAACATGCTTTTATACTGAAGGAGATGAATGGCGAAGAATGCTTAGGAGGACCGGTTAATGGTAGGTTCTTTAAGAATTATCTTTTTTGATGTAGATTTCAAATTTCTAAAAACCATTGTAAATATCAGTTTAAATTTTTTCAAAGTGTGAAGCGGAGAATCACTGAAGCTTGGAGCCCGAGGTGAAGGCCATAAAGTTTCATTGGTTTTCTGTTGTTTTCAAAATTAATTCAGTCAAATTAAAGTCAATTTTGAGTCAATTTTGAGTCAGTTTTTAGTCAGTTTGAGTTTGTTTCAAATCAGTTTAAGATTTTAGTTTTCAGTTTGTTTTTTTTTAAGCTTTTGACTCCATGCCCAATGGATAGCCACTTGGTCTACGGTGATATTGGCACCTCCAAGGAGCTACTATCCCCAGTTGGAGCCAATGATAGTGTCAATATTTTCATCCTTCCCCTAGTGATAAAATAAACTCTTTCATGTCATGTTAAGGTTCTCGTTCTAAAATTTTTGTCATTCCATTAGGTCATCATGCAAAAATTTGGTCACTTGGTGCATATTTAGGTCAAACCTCACTCTTTTCAGAAATTTCATTACTTGTTGGCTCATTTCACTAGATTGTTGAGTGTACATCAGTCATGAGTTTTCATCATCATTTCAGTATTTTCATCATGAAGTTCATTCAGTCAAAGTCTCCATTAGGTCTTAGGGTTTTCAATGTCCATCAAATCACCATTTGCATGCATAAAATACCAAGAAGTAAAAGAGTGACAATAAACACATTTTATTATGAAAGTTTTATTTTTAAATTTAATTTCAATTCAATATGTAATTTAAGGTTTCTTAATATGTAATAAGTTCTCATGGTTCCAAGGTAGCTGCATACTCAAAATTCCATTAGCCAAATAAGTCAATGTTCTAAAAGTCATAGTGTGCCAAATCCACCAAAAGATCAAACCCAAAGATCAAGTTCAAAAGGTAAAGTGCAATGTTAAAGTTCAGTTCAAAAGGAAATGTGGGTCCCAAATCCAATTTATAAAATTTCACCAGGTATAAAGGGACATCAAAGACCAAAGAGACGCTCATTTTCATCCTCATGCATTGTGTTATGTGGAATTATGGATTACGGATAAAACACATTCCCTAAATGTGGTGTTATTCATTTAGAATTATAGATCAAATAATTTGCAGACACTTTCCCTAAAAGTAAATAAACACACAAAAAGATAGAGGAACCTACATGTGATCCAAGCGCTTCTTATTCTCCTTCTGTCGCTCTTGTTGTAGCTTCCAATCCAACTTAGATCGCCAGACTAGTTCCTGCAAGTATAAACACTAAACAAAAAAGAGATTGCAATATGCAGATGTTTATTTGTCTTAATCAGTTAAATCGATGAAACATGAAACATATATATCAGTTAAGAATCCATCATATGAAAAGTAGAAACATAAACAGATACATATATGGGAAAAAGAACAACAATATTTATTAATGGATAGAAGGGAGAAGTTACAAACATCAATCGATTTGATGTCACGAGCTCCAACATTCATCCCAGCCTCATCACAATAAACATCTCACCAGAAGCATATCACTCTTATCGCAAACTCAATTGAGAATCCAACAACATTTCTTTACCAAATTTCTTACTTTTCTAGCACTAGGATCTATGGTCAATTTATAGGGAAACTGATGGTAGTTTCACAATCAATGACTTTCTAATAATAATAAATAAATGTTCCCAAGCTCATAGGTTTTACATGGACACATGGATTCGAAGTTTGACACATATGGACTCTTCTAGAAGGCACTGGCCATATGGAGATTCTAGAAAAATGAAAATTTCGCTCCCATTTGACCAACACACTCTTGAATGTCGAGAAGTGCTTTACAAAGCACCCTTGAATGGAGGTAACTACATATGAAAAGTAGTTAGTCCATTGAGATGCTGCATTGGTGAGCTCATAAGTGATATGAAATATACTTCAGCCCTTGGAAATCTTGCAGTAGAAGCCATGAATAGGTTTTTCTTGTCTTAGGGCATGTAGCAACTAAAATGATAGGGGATTATAGACCCTATTTCATTGGTTCTGGGGATGATGTCTAGTTTAACCAGGTCATTGGGAATGATGCTTAAATTGACCTATAACAGCTGCCCCCTAAAGCATGAAGTCAAAATAATAACAATATTTTTTGAATGAGATGCTTTAAAATGTGATGGGCTGGAACTAAAGCAGCGTGGTGACCTTCATCAATATTACAGTACATTACATCATGATATATCCTTTTGATCACGAATTGCTAAGGGAAGAAATTCCCATTCTCAACACATAAACTACCTAATAACATGTA
Source organism: Pinus albicaulis (assembly GCA_034641835.2). Taxonomy (NCBI): domain Eukaryota; kingdom Viridiplantae; phylum Streptophyta; class Pinopsida; order Pinales; family Pinaceae; genus Pinus; species Pinus albicaulis. Next base: position 1,020,083,103 of record CM076578.1, read on the forward strand.
CATAGTGCAGAAATCCATCTGCATCAGAATTTTGCCCAATAAGTACATGCCGACAGATATAGGCCCATGTTCGGATGACGATTTATATGTAAGGTCACAGTATCGATGATGTGTACAAAAATCCTGAAATCATAGCCCAGATGGCTGAAACTAGATCTGGGGTCTTCTTATCTTATTCAATCGATCGTTAGGGTACAAGTCTAGCCATGCGAATATATGATTTGTAGTCGAGCATGGTAAGCAATCGTTTGATTACCAGCCAATGATGTGAGTTGTTAACAAATGAGAGGGAACACCCATTGATTTTAATGTCTCTCAAGGTACCACAGTACATTTCTTAAGGTTTTAATAGATGATTTGATGTCGAATGCCAAACAAAATATTTCAATCAAAAGTCTGGAAGCGAGGATATTGTCGATGATGTAACAAGCCTCATGGTACTGGAAGATGATGTTTCTAAGTGAGGATCCGAGATGATTATTTTATGTCAACAGGAAGCCACTTTATTGCGAAATGGGAGTTACTAATTTCGGAGACAAAATGTGACTTGATATAGCAATGTTCAAGGATGACTGTCATGAGAATGAAGGTTTATGAGTATTGTAGAAGGATGCGAATTCACCGAATGACTTCTCTTGAACATATCGATGACACTGAAATGAGTTGGCATCATTGACCTAAAATCAAAGTGAAGGTAAGATGAACCATAGGTATGAATGAACCATCAAGAAGATTACCCAACCCAAACAGTCATGATGATGGAGTGAAGTGCCATGTTCAAGAGCAACCTGCTACCATAAAAGTTCTATTCACATTCCCAAATTTTCCTCGGTCATTTGTCGACCAGTACCTCTTTATTTTTTAACAAGCTTGAGGAGGATAACATATGCTTGATCTATAATTCAACCCTTCGGGTGAATAATGTATCTTTATTTAATAATTTAACGAGTCTAGCGATGAATGAAACTCGATTTTTTCCATGATCAACAAGCCCGTCGCTATTTTATGTTTTAATGAGCCTAACGATAGTGAAAGGCCAGTCCTTTTTCATATTTAGAGAGTTTGAAAAAGAGGATGAAATAAAACTCCATAATTACATTTTCGTAAATTGTCTCTCTCCGAAAAAGTGTAAAATAATATCTGAGAGAACCTCCTAGCCATGTTTGACTAAGGCATTCCTTTTTCATAAATAATCTATCTCATTCTGGAAAAGGGTTAAAATTATACTGAGTAGATATCAATTGATTTACTTTTATGAGATCAAAAAGACAAGTGCTTGGAAAACTTTTCACATTATTAGAGTCTGAAAATAGCTAAAAGAAGACTCTAGGGGTTCCTTTTTTGCTGTTATCGAAGATCCAAAAAGAGATAAAAGTGTGGTTCAAGTCCTTTTTCATTTTTATCAAATCTTGAAAAATAAGGATAAAGGTATGCTTTGTGGTCAAATCATCCTTGAAATAAATTTTCATGACCAATATGCTCATCAGTTGCAAACCTATTCAGAACAACTTCAAATGGATTAAAAATACCTGTTTCATGATAAAAAATGAATAAAACCATATTCACAGTAAAAAATATGAATTTCAAATAATAAAATGACTAATTAAAAGAGATTTACTATTCATTTTTACCATTTGAAAGTTACCATTTTCATTTTGGAGCTCTGAACCTGTTTTTTCCCCCGAACTTCAACCATTGATTGCGATCGATTCTGTGGACGATTTTCATCATTGTTTGAACTAGGTTGGTGCCATAAACCCTCTCTTCCTTTCAGTAGTCATTTAATTTCCTTTCATTGAAAATATTTAGGGATATAGGCCCCTTAGGATCAATTCTTTTTCCAAAGAGGGAAATGCACCATTGAGCATTGAAAATTGTGTTGTAAAGCACTCAAAATGAAGCCTAGGTGCATATGCAATGCACTGTCTATGGACCAAGACTACGTTGGGCACAATTAACATTCTTGATTCTTGTATTTTACCCAAAATTTGCCTAATGTTTTGCATGAAAAAGAGTCTAATGAGCCTTATAGTTATGTTTCATGGATTCATCAGACTAGAATGACGATTACTTGGAGAGAAAAAGAGCATAAAGAACGGAATATGATTGCCCTTAATTATTCGGGTACTGTAAGAGCCCTAAGAGATTGTGGGTTATTAAAGTACTTTTTCTTATCAGGTATGAGGAAACAAATAAAACTTTTTGAGTTTCTTCTTCATGCATGGGATCCGGAAATTGAGGAATTTCACATTGGGAACAAAGTGGTTCCTATTACAATGGAGGACATATATTTTCTAATAGGCTTGTCGAGGAGAGGCTTACCCATTTCTCTCTCAGGGTCTTCTCTCGAGGGAGAGATGGTGAGAGACTATGTTTTGCATTATTTCTATCCAGAGGCAGAGCCAAGCAAGGATGGGAAAATAAACATCTGCGATGTTTGTGATTTTCCTTTGATAACCATTTTATTCATGATCGAAAATTTTGTTGGTACTATTACACTACATGTAGCGAACAGATCTTATATGGAGTATGCGCTAGAGTGCATGGAACCAACAGTTTTCAACTAGTCTAAAGCTATACTTTCTCAAATAAAAGAACAAATGAAAAAGGCAAAGGGAGGAATGAAGAAAAAATTTAGTTATGGTTCGATCCTCATTTATTTTTCCTTAGAGCGGATTCCACTGATGCTTCCTCAACATGTGACATTGGGTGTATCTAACCCTAGAGATCCAAGGATGCAGAGATGGGTAGAACTGATGGCTAGACATGCAGGCCAATATTCCATCATGTTCAAGACTGCATTATTCGCTTGGTTCAGGTGAAACATTATCGCCATTGATGAGTATGCATATGCAGTCATAAATTTTCGAGGAGATCCAAACTTAGCTTTACTAGAAGGAGTTCAGTGGGGTGCAATTGGTAAGAATGTTTTGACCCTGTTTTTTTATTTTCCTAACGTTTATACATGTTTTTGTATTTTTATGTTTTCCCAATACTAAACTAAATATTTAATGTAATGCAGATGTTGGTCGAGTTCAACTAGTGGAGGAACTAGAGTATGAGTGGATGAGCCAACAGAGAGGTCTATCGGGAGAGAATCCCTTCCAGATTTAGAAATGGTTGACTCTTACTGAGCTTCGGTAGCACATATAGGGTTTGACCTTTGGGATTCCGTATTTCCAGATCAAAGAGTTACCCATGCGACTGCAGCACCATACTATTGGCATTCCTAGCCATTGGATGCGGTTACTACGTAGGATAGCTAAATCGATAGCATGTTACCATGAGCATCACTATTTTACTTTTGAAATGTTGCATACATTTTGAGGTCAAATGACCAATGTGTCTTGGGCACCAATTTCATAAAAACCTATGACTATATATCTATTTGATTTCAGTGTTTTCCTATTTTTATTGCACAATCCTATTCAATTATGTGAATGTATCTTTACATGTGTTGCAAATTTTTGTCTATAACATGATTAGCTAAATAATTGGTTAATGTGTTCAAGTTTTTGGAAATGTGTTGATATTTAATAAAATCAAAGTGTCTTTCCAAAATTTGAACTCTTACGAACAAACGATGCAGTGTTGGATTCCTAACAATATAAACACTAGTAAGTTTTAATACCAAAATTTGTGAGTCTAACATGATGATGATGTGGTTAATACCAAATGAAATGAAATCAGAGAGAAGTTTGATCAACGCGTTATGCTCATCGATATTGTTTGTCGATCTACCAATACAAATCCCTTGAAAACTCACTAACTCGTAGTTCAGAGTGAAAATGGCCCACACTACAAAGGATAGATTTTGCATACTATGACTAGCACCATCAGCATACCCAAAAAATGGTTCCAAAGATTCATACATCTGTGATAAAATGTAAAGCGTATTACTAACGTCAAGAAAACTATAAGAAAAAAAATTAGACAATGAATGCAAATCAACAACATATATAACCAACATAATACAAAAAATTACTACGCTTATGATTAATCATAGTAAAGTTTCAGATACAACCCATTTCAGGGTTGCGCCAATGAAATTCCATCGTAATCCAATAACTCATAGGCATCCTTAGCAAGAAATATTTTGACAATGTAGGGTCCATGCCATAATGGCTCAAACTTCCCTGTACCTATTACATCAGCTTCCTGATCATAAAGAAGGACAAGGTCACCCTCTGAAAAAATGCAAGGTTGGACATTTTTGTTGTATTGCGCCTTTATATGTCTCTTATGTGCTTTGTTGGCGATTTGGGATTCACGATGCATTTCATCAAGATGGATGAGGTTACAAAGACGCTCTTCTTCATCTGAGGTGTCAGGTAACAAGTCGATTGCGAGTTTCAACAAAGGTATTTCACATTGGATTGGCAAGCTAACATCCATACCATACACCAATTGAAAGGGAGTAAATCCAGTTGTGTTTCTCACCGAGGTTTGGTATGCCCACAAGGCCGAGTATAGGATTAGATGCCAGTTTTTTTTATGAAATCCTATCATTCGTTGAAGCATATGTTTAACAATATTGTTGATAGCCTCAACTTTTCCATTTGATCGTGGATAATAAGGAACATAATTATCATGTGATAATCCTAACTTGGCAGTCAATTCAGTCATCATATGGTTGCGAAAATGCTTCCCATGATCTATGACTATAGCTTGTGGGATTCCAAACCGTGAAATGAGATTATTAAAGAAAAAAGGCGATTGTTTGTTTTGTGTTGTTGAATTTAGGCATCGATTTGGCCCACTTGGTAAAGTAGTCTACTACGACAATAATATAACCATGCCCCCTGGACAAACGAGGGTTACAGGTCATGAAGTCAATGCCCCATTTCAAAAATGGTCCCATAAAGACAAAATGATGCATTGGTGCTGGATATTTGTGGATTTTACAATCAAATATCTAGCACGCATGACAAATTTTGATCGTGAGGGTGCAGTCGCGAAATGTGGTAGGCCAAAAGGAACCAATGGCGAGTATCTTCAGTATGGTAGCGTATCCAGACAAGTTTCCACCACAAGCCCCAACATGAAAATAATTTAAAACCTTTTCGGCATCCTCATGAGTGAGGCACCTTCTTAAAATTTTATTGACACCACGATGACAAAGTCTGTCGATGAAAAGATATTATTTGGCTTGGTATTGAATAAGTCGCTGGTCAGAGTGAGAGGTATCAGGTCAAAAAGTCTAGGTCTGGAGATAAATGATAAAATACCCACACCAAGGATTAGATGATCTGATCAGAAATAGAGACTCTTCAGGAATGGATGGTTACAACGTAGTAGTAGTACTATCAGAGGGAAGGTGATAGAGAAGCTCAGCCAAAACTAAAGACTTATTTGACTTGGATTTGATGAATTCCAAATCAAATTTTTGCAAAATGAAAATCCATTTTGAATAATTTCCCCCCAAAAATTGACGTGATATGATATAAGTCATGGGGTTGCAATCCGAAATGACAATGGTCTTCTGGAATAGGATTTAGTGGTGAAATTGTCGGATAGCTTGAACAACCGCCAATGCAATCTTTTCTACGTACGAATACTTCACTTCCGTATCATTGATATTACGACTCGAATAATAGATCGGATGTTGTATCCCATTTTCTACTTGTACCAACACCATAAAAATGGTCGTATCAGCCGTGGTGATACACAAGAAATAATCACTTTGATAATTGGCGAGATACATTAATGACGCCCGGACAAGAGTATCCTTGACAACATCAAAATAAGCTTGCACAACTTGGTCCCAATGGAAGGGAATCCCATTTTTCAAGAGTTAAGTAAATCCTTTAGTTATTTCAGCTTACTTGGGTATGAAACTCCTTAGGAAGTTAACCTTTCCCTGAATTTTGTGTAACTGAAGAAAATTTGATGGCATAAGAAAATCAAGAATGGTCTGGACCTTTATTGGGTCTATTCGAATTCCTTCTTTTGAGACGAAAAATCCAAGAAAATGATAGGAACCAACATAAAACACGCATTTATGTGGACTGAGGCATATTTTGTAATGTTGACAACATAAAAAGATAACTCTCATATGCATCAGGTGATCAATTTGATTTCGTGAATGTGTGGGTAAATCATCTAGATAAGGTTTAACGATGTGGTTAATGTCATTAAAAGCATAATCCATTGCTATATGAAAATTTTCTCCAACATTATTTAAACCAAACGGGAGTTTCTGGTCAGTGAATGTGCCCTAGGGACAGATGAATGTGGCCTTATATTGATCCTTTGGGTAGATATTGATTTCATTGTAGCTGGAAAATCCATCCATGAACGAAAATATTTCACATCCAACGTAATCTTCAATAATCTGGTCGATAATGGGAGTAGGGTAGTTGTCTTTTGGACAAGAAATATTTATATCCTGATCACTAATGCACACTTTGATGCTTCCTTGAATTTTCGTAACAAGAATGATGTTGGAAACCCACTCATTTAGCGGAACAAGGTAAATGAATCCAACGCGTAAAAAATTTTCAACCTCTGCTTTAATCTCAATGAACTTCTTCAGATGAAGAAGGAAAAGGCATTCATGTACCGGCTTGACCTCAGGGTACATATTGGTAGTGTGTTCAACGATACTAGTGTCAATACTTGGCATTTCCTCATAAGACCAGGCAAAGATATCTCAGAATTCAAGAAAGAGAGAGCGATATGTTTCAAGTTCTGATGGAGAAAAAGACACGCTGAATGAATATTTTCTACCATGCAAGGTTTGGTCGAAATATCGATAGAAATGGTTTCTACAATATTCGACAAATTTCACTTAGAATCGATTGCATTAATAGGAAAAAAATTTGAAAAGAAATTTTTGATCGATGGGTGATATAGTTCACTAAGATTATCTCCTTCATAATCAGGAAGATGGGAATGATGATGATAATCTTAACATGGTTCTCCTTATGACATCATGGTTTCCAAAATATTCTCATATGTTAAGAAAGTTGAGGAAAAATGATCAAATGGAGTACCAAAATCTAATGAACGATCAACCCAAATGACCGGCGACGATGATTTCAGATTCACCGCCCAAGCTAGATAGATTGATTGCTATGCCAATTCAATAGGGCTAGGTGGAAAAAACAATCATCCAACGTAAAAATTTTAGAATCACCCGTACTCTTCCTTAAGCTAGATGGAGTGGAAGAGATCATGTAGCAGGTCTCTATACTTGTAATTTTTGTTGACGTCGCAGGCATTGGTAATGAAAAGGTTCCCATGAAAGTGGAATCCTTTAAGAGTCCTACACCAATGTTATAAAGTGAAATTTTGGGCGTGTGAACTAATGGAACACTTCAAGTTACCTGCGAAGTGGAGGCCAAGAAGGATAGTTGATTGATGACTGTGATAACACCTTTATGTGGAAAGGCGATCATTCTAAAATATGTAGAAAAAATAGCAGTCATAGCATATACCCATGGCCTTCCAAGGAAAATATTGTAGTCAAGGGGTCCCTCAACAACCTGAACTTCAACATTCATTATTCTCCCACCTAGTTCAACATGCAGGTTATTAATAATACTGCAAGGCTTATATGTACGTCCATCAGAAGCCTTCAATGTCATTGACGATTGAGACAAGCATGGCGAGCCAAGTGACTTCCAACAGTTTAGATAAATAATTCACATAGATTCTCCCTCATCAATAATAGTATGATGAACAAGGTGATTGAGAAAATTTACTTGGATGGAGAATTCCAATTCTGCTGGTAATTGCAGCACATAGCCCATATGGTTAAAGACTACGAGATTAGAATTAGTCTCATCAATTCCACCAATTGCCGAGAGTAAAGCTTGTTTCTGGGAGGGAAAATTTTGTAACACCTCAAGTGTTGACATAGTTGAAGGGGATTGAGCCAATCTTCAACTATATTATAATTTTGAGCAGCTCTTGCTCAAGGATTAAATGCCAATTTATGAAAAACTCCCTTTGGTGGCTTTATTGTCAATTTAGGAATAGTAGGTTGCAGTATCAATTCCGTAGATGGATTCATGGTAGAGGTAGTAGGTTGATCAGTGGCCTACTATCGTAATATTTATTACGCGTTGACACAAAAACATCTGTCGATGGCTTTGTGACATATAACATAAGCACTTATGAACTAGAATATGGATCCGTAGAAACCAAATTTGTGTTCGGATTCGGAAACGGACCTGTCAAAACAACTGATGCATGTGAGGTCTTAACCATTATTGAGACTTCAGCGCAATGAGGAAAATCTCAAACAAAGTGTTCCTCATTACTGATAATGCAAGGGTAACAAGGTTTTCGATTTCCATACGATTTATCAGATGATCTTTCCTACGGGGTAGAATTTTGACTTTTCTTTGATTTCCCTTTTTTTCTTACTTACGGGTTGCTTATCGCTTTTTCCTTTGTCAAATGACACGACATTGATTTTGGAAGAAGGCATAGGATCAGATGAAGTAGTGTGATGTGTGCTTACAGTACTGATCATACCGTCTCCGACATGGGAGTCCTTTGATGGAGGAGGAACAATAAAATTAGATCGCGACGCATTGGGAATTTTCTCATAGAGCCTGCTAGACGGAGTATAAATAAAGTCTAAATATTGGGCACGATCAATGACCTACTCTTCAGTGACGATGCCACCCTTAGCCACATCCTTAGTTATAGATGGTAATAGGGACTTAATGAACCACTCAACAAGGATTTGATCAAGAACAAATGTCTTAACCATTCTACGATAACGACGCCACTCATGAATATGATCATAAACGTGAGTAGCATTAGTCTATTTAAAATTAGTCAAGAGTTTCGTTCCAGTTTCATATCATATGGGTAACTGGAAGTGGGTCAAAAATATAGTAGCTAGGGAAGTGAAATTATCAAAAGAAGCTTTAGGTAACTCAATATACCATTTTGCAGCCGAACCAGTGAGCATATGCTAGAAAAGACGTAGTTGAACAGAGTCATCATTCAGGGAGTTTGATGAACACCACAAATGATAAGTTATAACATGAGTCGAAGGGTCTTCCCTAGGGTTTCCATTGAACTTAGGAATATCCCAGCGTAATTTGTGAGGTATCACTGGCCACCAAGGAGCATGGTTGATTAGGTCATTGGTGAGATGATTTACATCCGGTAACTCTAAAGTTGCAACAAAGGGAAACTGTCAATTGAGGTCGGGTTGAGCATAGCCAAGGTATGATGGAATTGGTTAGGAAATAGGCATCTGAGCACTAGCATAAGGAATATGTTGTTGGTAACCCAGATAGGGGTTTTTTGGATAGTAAAACGCTTGAGAATTCTGTTGACCAAAACCTGGGTACGTTACTTGTTGAAATGAAGGTTGTGGAATTTGCACATGTAGCTGCCAAGGGGTCTGTCCACCAATTTTATAACCCAAATTAGGATAATTTGGATTCAACTAAGGATAGGTATAACCTGGTTGTGGCTGCGACATCCCATTATATGGTAATCCAACTTGTGAATAAATAATTCCGGATATAGTTGCTTGTTGTAAACCAGCCGAAGGAGTTGGAGTTTGAGGGCCCAAAAATTGAGGGTATTGGGTTGAAGGACCCGCCTGAAATGGTTGTGGTACAATAGTTTGAGTCTCTAATAGGAGTAAATATGTATTAACAAGTGGAGTTTATGTGGGTGCAACAGGTTGAACCGGTTGATACGAGTGTACAACCATTTGTGGTTGGATAGGTAGAGTGGGTTGCCATTAGCAAACATTCATTTTGACATTAGGATGACCAAATAACAACATAGTACTGTCAAATTGGGTGACCATAGGTTTCCCCCCAGCATGAGGAGTTTAATAAGATGGAAAATATTGTTCTCCAAATGCAAGGAGTCCAGTTGAGATGGTACTAGATGGAATATACCTATATGGACTAGCTTGATATTGCCCCGATGATGGATATAAAGGATCAAGCCATTCATTACGCACTATGATTTTACCAGTTAGAATACCATATGATGACATTGGTGAAGTCCATGGGTTTGAAGATGCACCAGATAAATTATAGATAAATATTTATAACCTGATGGGACCATAGGGCCACCATGTAAATATGACTCTCGTGATGTTATGAACATCAACGGGGTAGCAAGAGCAAGTACTGTCACAATAAAAAAAGATGGTCCAGCCAAAGATGTTGGTTCGGGCATGGTTACTTGAACAAATGTATACCCTTTTGGATTGACGGTAATTTTAATTGGCATAGGATCAAAAAAATCAGAGGGAGGTGATTGAGGAAAATACTCGTACAGGTAAAGCTCCACCCCAAAATGAGTTAGAGTTAAAGATGTTTTGTCTTATGGTATTTCTTCAATCAAAATTAAACCAAGTGGAAGGATTTCGCCGTTAGGCCCAAAGTATATTTCAAGAGGTTGACTGCACGATATGGGAGACTCAATGACTACAATAGGTTATGGGGCGGCTGATACAAGAACAAATTTCGGTCGTTCGACTTCGGGATGTAGATATTCTGGCAAAAAGGAGACAAGGTCTAGATCAACTTCCAATTGAACAACGTCAGGGTCAAGAGGTATGGCCTCTCTAATTGGATGGACCATGACCACGGGTATCTATAAGGACTCCATCTCGACAACAGTACACAAAAATGGATTTGTATAAACAACTTGTTTCGACTCTGGTATATGTGAAGATTATGCTTCACCATAGGTATTGATGGTACTAGTTTTGGTAGATCAATTTCGCCTTCGCCGACCAGAAGTGACTTGCGATGGTAAAGGTGGTTTCAATGCAAGTCTACCCGAACGATGGGAAAGGGATTTTCTTCTTCCACGATGACTGGTTAATTTTATGACCAAAAAAAAATAAACAAAATAAAAGGGTAATTTTAGGCAAAAGGTTTACCAAGAAACTATGAACTACAGAAAACCTCATGGTGAACCAATAAATATGAGCGGTAAATCTCCCCGAATGTTGTGTTCAGTGTATCACAATTTACAAGGCAGCCAACTCGGTTCACTATGGATGGATAGAAACCTAAATTTGTCCTCCCAAATATACCCAAAGGTACGTGGAGGCCCAAGTCCGTATTAGTGTTGTCTAATGTGAAACTGCATAGTGAGAGCACCCCTTTATACTTTTCGTACTATAACACCGCTCGATATACCCGAAGGTATGTGGACGATCTATGATATACTTACATACGTGGAGTGAGGTATCACACTCGGAATGTATCGCAGACAATTAACGACAACTACTATGTTTAACGACACTGGAACACTTCTCTAGCCTAGACCTTATAAATGTTATCGTTGTGGTTCCAATGCTTTTTAGGTAAATTGATGTAAATTTTAAGTTTATCTTGTTTATCATTTTTCTTTTCAAGGTTCACCGTGATGATGTGATGGAAATTCCTAAAATGAAAACTAAAATGACAAGAAAAATTTTCTATTTTACCTTTCTCAATGAAAATCTTAGCTACAAAATGGAAATAACAATCAGTTTTGAGAGCAAACAACAAATAGAACAAACTAATATGCAGTTTTCCTAATTTGTTCCTATGAAAAACACACAATTCACTATATGAAAATTCAGGTTTTTCTTTTCAATCTCCTTAATGTGAATGCAAAAAGGAAACTATATGCATCAAATCAACAAAAAAAAAATGTTTTCTTCTTTGAGAAATGATGAACTTAACAACAATTTCTCTTTTAGGAAAAACGAAGAATGGAACTACAAAATTTCCTTTAGGAAACGAAGAATTTAACGACAATTTCCTTTACGAAAACAAATGGATCTAATGCAGAAATAAAATACTTTGAATTTTATTTGTCAATGATAAAGAAAAACACTTAAAAATACATTGAACAAACTTACTATTCAAAGGAGGAAGAATCAAGAAGATTCACTACTCTCTATGAGGTATCAAACAATTGAAAACACATAAAACAAAAGGCTGAAAGTGATGGCAATGAAAAATTCAAAGGGAATTTGGTTGGCTTAGAGGGAAATGTAGTCTCTAAGGGGAGACAGTGCATTGTAAAGCACCCGTGAGTGGGAGACAGTGCCATGCAATGCACTGTGTCTTAACCAATAGTGCGTTAGGTGCAGCAGAGATTCAAAATACAAGCTACTAAACACACTTATAAAGAAATTCTTTGTTTCAAAAGATTAATAATTGACATTAGATGCTACTGGGTGGATAAGCAGAGGCAAAAACACTAGGAATGATAAGGAAATCTCCCCAGCGGAGTTGCCAATTTGTTATGTGTAATTACGGATTATGGATAAAACACATTCCCTAAATGTGGTGATATGCATTTAGAACAACATATCAAAGAATTTGCAAACACTTTCTCTAAGAGTAAATAAACACATAAAAATATAGAGGAACCTACTTTTGATTCAAGCGCTTCCTATTATCCTTTTGTCGCTCTTGTTGTAGCTTCCAATCCAACTTAGATCGCTAGACTAGTTCTTGCAAGTATAAACACTAAACAACAAAGAGATTGCAATATATAGATGTATATTTGTCTTAATCAGTTAAATCGATGAAACACGAAACATATATATCAGTTAAAAATCCATCATATGAAAAATAGAAATATAAACAGATACATATATGGGAAAATGAACATCAATATTTATTAATGGATAGAAGGGGGATGTTACAACCAACGATCGATTTGATGTCACCAGCTCCAAAATTCATCCCAACCTCACCACAATAAACATCTCACCAGCAACATATCAGTCTTATCACAAACTCAATTGAGAATCCAACAACATTTCTTTACCAAATTTCTTCCTTTTATAGCTCCAGAATCTGTGCTCAATTTATAGGGAAACTGATGGTAGTTTCACAATCAATGACTTTATAATAATAGGAAATACATGTTCCAAAAGCTCAGAGGTGTTAGATGGACACATGGATTCGAATTTTGACACATATGGACTCTTATAGAAGGCACTAGCCATGTGGAGATTCAAGAACAATGAGAATTTCACTCCCATTTGACCAACACACTCTTGAATGTCGAGAAGTTCTTTGCAGAGACCCTTTAATGGAGGTAACTGCATATGAAAAGTAGTTATTCCCTTGAGAGGTTGCGTTGGTGAGCTCATAAGTGATATAAAATCTACTTCAACCCTTGGAAATATTGCAATAGAAGCCATGAATAGTTTGTTATTGTCTTAGGGCATGTAGCAACTGAAATGATAGGGGATGATAGACCCTATTTCATTAGTTATGTGGATGATGTCCAGTTCAACCAGGTCATTGGGAATGATGCACAAATTGACATATAACACATTGAGATCTCAAAATCCCAAAGTCAAAAATCAAATTTCGAGCAAGAAAATCAAGTTTTTTGGAAGGTGTTACACAGGGATAATTTTAGGGGCTAATATTCGCAGGTGGGCTAATTCTCTATACATTTTCCAAAAAAAATATTTGCCAATTTCTATTTTTTTTCTAAAAATAATTCATCCAAGTTTTGTAGTATGAAATTAATTTATCTTAAGAATTTCCAAGATATTATATATAATAATATAATATAATAATTAATTTATATACTTTTTACAATTTTTCTATTACATATTACTAAGATTTGCGAAGGTTTCTAAACTTTCAAATAAATATCCATACTTAAAATTTTATTTGGTGTTGCGCTCTTGCTTGAGGTGCTACGCTTTTGATAGAGAAGGCGTTGCGCTCCTGCTGGAGGCGTTGTGCTTTTACTTGGGAGGCATTGCGCTCCTTCTTCAGGCACTGCGCTATTGCCAGCTTTCTCCCAAAGCTTCAAATCTTCTTTGTAAGTGGTCCAATCATCAAGCAAGGGTTTCCTCAGTCAATTTCAAGTAAGTTTCACCTCTCCAATCCCTCCTTTCACTTCATAATTTCAAATTCATGGTGAAAACTTTCCTCACTCACCATTTCAACATTTGAGCAAAGAAACCTTAGCATTCACCATTGCAAGTAAATTTTGTTTCCCCTAGACCCTATTTTCCCTTCCCACACTCTACAATCACTCCCCCTCTCCCTACATCACCTTATCTCTTATTCCCAAAAATAAATTCTTTCCTTTTAGTCACCTACTTGATAGATTTTCTCCCATGATGAAGATCATCATGAAATATTTCACTTGTGAGGGCATATTCTCCAGACTATATTCCTATCACATTAGGTTTCTCATGCATTTCACAAGGGTGAAATTTCTCAACATCCCTCACTATTTGTATAGGAGTATTGATAATATGTCCTAAATAGTGAAGAATAGAGAGTATGAACATCAGAAGAACAACCTCTTCCATCACTCTCTAATAAATATAATTTTCCATCATCATCTCAATCAATTAAACATTGCATGGGAGACCTTCATTTATAATGACGTCTTCATTACTCCACCACCTCAGCCTACTAGACCAAGTCCACCACCAGCATTAGTGTCTCAAAGACAAAAAAAGTCATCTAGCAGGGCTAGAGTGAAAGAGGCCAAAGAAACCAAAGAGGCCAAATAATTCAAAGAAACCAAAAAGGTCAAAAACTACCAAAGGGGACGTAGGCAAGTGTTTGCTCCACATATTTTGGAAGGGGTCTTGCCTTCTTCATCATCAAAGAAGGTACATTAGGATGAACAATAGGAAGCGACAATTTTCCATGAAGAGGAATACCTTCATGAGGAAGTAAGAGACTTTGAGTTGATGGACTTATATTACCAAGATGATCATGAGACCTCAAAATTGATCATCAAAGAAAAGGATGCTATAATCAAAGCACTGCAGGACAACATGGCAAGAGCCCAATTTATCATATCATTCCTTGAACAAGAGAACAAGCGGCTAAAATACAAGCAGGTAATAATGGAGTTAAAGCTGCTAAAGGAAAAAATACAAGACATCAAGGGCAATGAAATGATGGCACCTAACGACTCTGACCAATATGATACTAAAACCATCAAGTCAAGACCAAAAACAAGAGGTCTTAAGAGAGCATTAGAATAGGAAAAACATGAGGAAAAGAAACTTAGTTTTGAGGAAAGGATTGCAAATGAAGTTGAACATGACAGAGAGGTGTGGCTTGATAGAGTTAACCTTCACCTTGAGAAGCTCCTCCATAAGGAAAACAAAGACAATGAGATTCTCAGACACATGTGCAATTGGTACATCACTAGAAACAATAACGGCAACATTAAACTCAAGCAGTTGAAGGAAAAATACAAGCAAACCCTAGCCAAGCAAAAGGAGGAGGATAAAATTGAGATTCTTATTGATGCCTCCTTGATTGCTTGAGACACTTCATCAGCACTCCATCTACCGATTTTGAAGTCTTTTGGGTAATTTTTTTTCAGTTTTGGGCATTTTGACAAATTTTGACAGAATTTTAGCACAATCCACCTGCAAAAAACATAGTGCCTAGGGCACTACGATTTTTCGAGGAGCCTCCAAATGACAAATGGCTACCACCATTAGATTCAGAAGGCCCTCTACATAAAATTTTGACTATTGGCACATCAAATTTGGACATTCTAACAGGGATAAATGGCCAAAAATATCCAAAAAATCACCTTGATGCCTCATTTTTTAGGATCACTTTGAAATTTTGAACAGTCTTGGGAGATTTCACTTTTGAGGGCCTTTAATTCATCATTTTTAGAACTTAAGGGATTTTTTTCAAACTATATAGGAGTAGCTTTCCAATGATCTATATTGGGCTCAATTTGGACTTCAGAAAGTCCTCCAAAAGTGGCCTTGAAGTTGGCGTTATGCTTTTACTTTAGGCATTGTGCTTTTGCTTCATGCGCTGTGATTTTTCTCGTTCACTGATGTTTTCCAGTTTTTGAATTTTTCTTAGTTGGTCAATGAATTTGATGGACTTTACTAATGTAATTGATTCATGTAAATGTAATTATGTCACTTTTAGTTACTAGAGGTAGATACATTGGGGAAAAGTGTATTTTGGGACAAATGAATCGGTTTCACCAAAGTTAGGGATGAGTTTGTTGACCTCCCTAGTCTTTAGGTTTCTAGTTGAGAACTTTGTGGATCAGATCCAAAAGTCAGGGATTCAACCCCTGAGCTGGGGAGAATCAGTTTTGTTCTATATTATTCACTTCTTTTCTCATAGCAAGGGTTGGATGCTGTTGGATTTATCTTGGAACACTTTTTGTATTCAAATATTGGCAAGTATTAATAATAGACTAAGTTGCAACTATTTTGATGGAATTTTTGTGGTAAAGTGATTTGATATTGTTTCTTGTTATGTTTTGAAAATGTATGAATATATTGTGATCTCATATTCATACCATTTTTTAATGTAATTGTTTCCTAAGTCTAAAATACAAAATTCATTAAGCTTATGCTCTATTTTGGAGGAATAGTTACAGTTTGTTTCATCTTCTTCTTAGTAGAAAAAAATTCATATTTATCATGTTTTTTTCTCAAACCCTAGCAGTCTATACCACTCCATTAAGATATACTCTTATGTTGAACTGCGTTCCTACCTTGCACCATCAGATCCCTAGAATTTTGGTCCTTGTTTGCCATGACCTAATTCCTTCCTTGACATTTTCACCATCTAGCACCTCAAAATTAAATCAATCAAACCCTTGTGCTACTATACCTAGCCTAATATATCATTGATCCAGTCATATTAACTGGGATCCATTGCAGAGATCCTTCTCTTGCCTATTAGGGCTAGCTACTTGGAAAAATATTAGTCTGTGGTTACCTTTTTTGGTCTCTTCTCAACCTTGGAGATATGGTGAAGTGAGAACA
The DNA here is from genome assembly GCA_034641835.2 of Pinus albicaulis. NCBI lineage: Eukaryota > Viridiplantae > Streptophyta > Pinopsida > Pinales > Pinaceae > Pinus > Pinus albicaulis. The sequence goes on from CM076578.1 coordinate 1,020,099,853, forward strand.
CCTTCCTTCATGCAGAATTAGATGAAGTTTGTATCAATGTGTTATCCACTTTTATCTTAGAGTAACACCTTGATATTTTTCCTTGTCACGTTCTCTACGAGTGCCTTGAACTCTTTAAATCAATCAAAGACATCATATTTTTTATTTACGAAGTAGATCCTGGTCTTTCTAGAATGGTCATCAATAAAGGTGACAAATTATTATATACCACTAAGGTATCTATTGGAAATAGGGTAAAAAATATATGAGTGTATCAACCCTAACACATTATTTTCTCTACTGTCACCTCTTAGAAATTTTTCCTTCATGTAATTCCAAAGTATGCATTCTCTGCATACATAATTGTGCTTTGTGCTGAGAACTGGAACTCCTATTACAATTTCTATGAGCATTTTGAGTGCTCCATGGTGTAAATGTCCCATCCGCCTCTGCCATAATTCATTCAGCTCCTTTCCATTGCTACTATCACTGCTTATCAGTGCCATTGGAGAATCGAGTTGCAACCTGTATAACTTTTTGCTTTGAGCTCCAATATGTTTCACCTTCTTCCAGCTATAGTGTTTCACATACACTTTCTTCCCTACGAAGTGCACATCATACCCCTTGTCCTGTAATTTGGATACTGGAATTAGGTTCATACCCAATCCCTACACATTAAATACATTAATAGCACTAGTTCTGACTCATGTTTCTGTCTGAAACTATATGGTGCCTCTCCCTACTGGAGTAATTTTTTTTTTTCCCACAATGATCTAGGAGTTTATCTTCTCTTCCTAATAGCTAGAGAAATATTCTCTAACTCCCGTCCTATGAACTAAAGCTCCACTATATAAATACTAGACACTGGGTTATTTTGAACCTAAAAAGCAAGAAAAATCATTCTCCAACCTAGAAGATAAATCTAAATCATCCTAACTATTGATTTTGTCCATGGTTTTTTGTGTTGTTTCTCTTTCCACTCGATGTTGATTCTACTCCTGCAAAATTGTTGTGCCCAGCTAGAGATATACTCTAAAAAATATACAGTTTCTCCCTTTACCTTTGGTAATCCTCATTTTGGAGAAATCATATTTATCTATCACTTTCTCAGAGAAATTGATTTTCCTCAAGAATTTTGACCCTCCTGGCCAAGGAACTACACTACCTTTGAGGAATTCGAACTGCTGCTTACACGAAGAAACACCCCTCCTTCTCTTCTTTTCTATTGAGCTCTCTGTATGATAATGTAATATCTAATACGATGTGAAAGTTTCATCTATTCCAACAACTAAAAAAACATTTTTCTCACTGACAAATTGATTATGCAGTTTATTTTCTATGACAAATATTGAATAAATTTACTATTGCAATTTTCACAATAAATTATAACAGAAAATAAAATGCTGGAAATAGAGAAATTCTAACACACACATTAAAAACATTAACATAGTTATCTTTGGAAAATTGTCCCCAGAAAAATCCAATGTGGGAAAACTGATGCAGCAGATGATGGTTTTCTTATTAATCTTCAACAACAATCTGAGTACAAGAATTCAGACAACCAAAATAGAGGAAAAACACTGAGAGAAATTTTGTGATAAATTTCTCACTCTCCACAATGAATCCCTGACCTCAAAATTGACCCTTTGTCCACACACTGGTACCTCTGTGTTATTCTTTGTGCAGTGACTATGCAAAGCTCTAGTTGATTGCATATTTCCTCATGCTACCTCCTCCTAAATTTGATCTACACTTCTCAGATCTCTGTCAGTATCGTCTCTCTCTCACCTACTAGCTCTATCTCCTTTACTAAATCTTAGTTATAAAAAATAAATGTGCCTAGGCAACTGAGTAACTTCACTGGTGTGTTCTCCATCTACCCATTGACTTCTTCTTATAATCTTTTGTTGGAGCACCAATGACCAAGATTAAAACATAATCGATGGCCCAAATTATTTCCCTGTTGATCCGAGTGAGTTTCTAGAACATTCGCACCATGAATTAATTAATTATTATTAATTAATCATGTTTCCTAAGTTTAGACTTTAGGAAATATTAAAAACTGATTAATAAATCTAATTAAGTCGTCTCTAGGTGGAATTTCCAGAAACAATTTCTAGGTATTGGAGAATACATGTATTCTAGCCTCTCCACAAAATATTGTGGCTAGAAAACGTCCGATGCTACAAAAAATAACATAACTCATACAAGGTTGAGGATCAAATAAATGTGCCTTGGTTGTAAATTAAAATAAAGGGAAAGGGAAGAAATCCCAATCCAAAGGAGATTATGGTCATGTGTGAAAGAAGAAAGACTTGTCGAAGATTAAATGTTTTCATTGTCATGATCTGGGACACTATGCCATGAAGTGTCCACACAATAACTTGACAGGAATCCCTCAAAAGGAGCTGAAGGTGAAGCTCTAGCTTCACAATTCAAGTTGGATTTCACCCTCATTACATGCACGGTGACATCGGTGATGGGTAGTGTGTGGTATCTAGATAGTGGAGACTCATTGCATATTACAAGAAAGAAATAATTTTCCAGTGAATTGGAGGAGAAGGACCTTGAGATTCACATCGATATGGGAGATGATGGAATGTATAGCACGATCGACATCAGTACAATTACTTTTCACAGGGATTCTGGTTCTCCTCTCACATTAAAATATGTCATGTATGTTTCGGGTTTGAAGAAGAATTCAGTTTCAGTTTCTATGTTGGAAGATCATGGCTATGATGTGATATTTAGAAAATAAAAGGCTTTCCTTCATCACATCACCATGGGACAACTAAATCGGATTGGGTTTCAGGTTAAGAACCTCTACAAATTGGATATAGAATATTGTGCTACATTGAGAATGAAATCAAAGAAGGTGTAGAGCCAAGACATCAGTGAATTACGACATAGGAGACTTGGCCATTTGCACCATGGAGCTTTGAATATATTGCAACATATTTCTACAGGACTTCCCAACGGTACGCTAGAGTAGTGAGATACATGCAAAAGTTGTATATTGTGGAAGTGTGTCAAAGCCAACTTTCATGATAAGGAAATTCGAGCGTAAGAAGTCCTTGAAATAGTTCACTTAGATGTATGTGGACCTCTTTCGATAGCCTCAAAAGCTAAGCACATGTACTATGTTATATCTGTAGATGATTTCTCACGTAAGTGTTGAATTTTCTTCATGCAAAATAAAGACCAAACATTATCCAATTTTTTGAATTTAAAGCACTTGCTAGGAAATACACATGTAGGAAAGTGAAGGCTCTCAAGAGAAATAACGGTGGTGAATATGTGTCAAATGAGTTCAAGAAATTCTATGCAAAAGAAGGCATTCGACGAGAGTTAATAGTGTTGGGCAATGAAAAAGGTATGTTTTAACCTCATAATTAGCTCAATTTATCACTAAATTTCATGTGTTTACCTTCACTTTGGAAATAAATCTAGAAGAATTAATTGTAAACAAATGGTAAACTAATTATCAACAAACTATGTGATTATTGGCATAAAAACTAACTTTCATCATTTTTATGTGCAGGAAATCTGAACCAAATAACTACTGTTCAAACGATTGAAAAACAACGGCCAAGAAAGGGAAAATATCGTGTCCTGTTCATATGAACCATTGAAATATGAGGAGGATCACACCTATTTTATAAAGAAATCTGCTAGAAAAGTGTGAAATCCTCAAGATATCCTGATCTTGAGGATTCACTATTATCTGTTATGTTTTTCCATAGCATATAAAAGACTAATAGGTGAAATAGAATGGGAGGATTTTTACCCGTATGTTGTAATTGTGTATATTTACATTCCTTCAGAACAAAGTTTTCGCTCTCAACGATGTTGTATATTGACTATTGAATTTAATGAAAGAGATATTGGTTCCTTCGTAATCATGTTCTGAATATCTTTTTGAGGCTCTGGACCCGGTCGCTAGGAGCTCTTCTACCTTCCTGTGTTATATTCTTATTTTTTTTTTCGGAAATTAATCAATTTTGTGTTTCGTAGAATTATAGTTGATTTAATTATCATCAACATTAGGTGGTTTTCCTTTCCATTGATTTAAAATCTTAATCGATTTTACTTTCCACATGAATTTTATTCTTTGATTTACTAGAGTTATTTAAATATTTCGATTGTTGTTCATTCTGAGTGATATCATTTGGTTGATCAATCATTGAGACTTTCAATTGTGGAGCATGAATGAGTTACTCACTGTTCAGTTGCTGTAGTATTCCCTGTCTGATTAAATATACTGCTATAGATGTTGATTAGTGATTCTAGTTAAGTGTGAATTCTTTAATCCTTGCATTTCAGTTTGCTACCTCCATAGAATAAATTAGAATTCAGTTAAGTTGATTGATTAAAGTTATTTAATGATTTATTTCATAATTGTCTTGATTGAACTTCAAGAATTAGATTTTACTTCTTGCAACGATTTTGATTTGTTAACCTTTTATTTCACTTGCATAAAATTTTTTGAACACTCTTCAAATAAACATACCTACCATGGGTTTATAATTAATGTAGGTATTAGGATTGATTTTAAATAATCATCTTAATGCACCAACATTTTGGCATCGTTGCCAGGAAAAGAGTTTACAACTGATGTTCCTTTTATTTTATTTTTTTTAGAAGAATTTCATATTGAAAATGAAAGGTGAGAACCTGCATGCCATCAAGTAAAATGCTTGCCTATTATCCTGCTTTTCAGCAAAAACATAGAGGTTAAATAGAAATAGGTTTTTTTTATGAATGACTAGAAAGAAAAAGATAGAAACAAATATGAACGACCCAGCCAAATCCACGAAACCCAAGGGACTGGTGACCCTTGGAAGAAGAAATTTCATAGATGAAATCATAAGAAAAGCTGAATCTCAAGCATCCATAGGACCCAAGACCATTTCTGAAAAAGTCCTGCTATAATCCCTCAGGTAATAGGCTCAGCATCTGCAGCTTACGCCGAGATCCATAGTGAAACAAAAGGGTCAGAATAGAGCTTTCAAGTCACAGAACATCTGAATCCTGACCCTTCACAAGAGGGAAATTATTGAAACTTGCAATAAGGAGAGGGAGAAACTAGTGGTGATGTAGGAACAAAATTACAATCTTCATAACCTGGATCTCCTAAAATCTTGGTTGAAGAAGAAACACACGACATCCCAAATCGTGGTAGTACTGTAAGACCTTTTCCAAAGTTGACTTCTAGTCTGGTCCAAATTAATCTTCCAGACTAGGAAATCCCTAAAGGTTATTGGCACATATTTGACTAGATGGTGCACAATCAACCCCAGGGACAAACATCAACATTGGAGTACCCTATTGTTGACCCAATCGCTAATGCACCTATGAAAGCTATTCCATTGAAAAACATCCCCACATTACATGGATTAAATTAGGAAGATATAGATGTTTTCTTGTTTGAATTTTATTTTTGTGTAGGGGATATGATTACACCACTTAACCTTAGAAACTAAAATGGTTTCCCTCTACATTAAAGGGAGAAACTTTGCACTGGTTTATGGGGCTCGGTGGAGGGACTATTAATTCATAGGATCAAATGAAAAATCCTTTTATTGCTAAATATAAATACTACTACATGACTAGAGAATTAAAATATGAAATATTCAACATGACTGTAGAACATAACGAAACATTAGAAGAATATGTTGAACAGTTTCAATACAATCTACAAAGGTCCCCTTATGACGCATTGTCTAAAGATGTATTAAAAGTAACTATGATAAAAGGAATGAAAGATGAAAGGATAGAAACATTAAATCTAATGTGGAAAGAACATATCTATCAGTAAAATTTTGACGATATTATTTCATTATGTGTCAGGTGATCTAGAGGCAGCATGCGCGTTAGCCCAACAGGATGAGATTTGGCTGCCAGGAATAATATAACTTCAGGCGGTAGTGTAACACAAACAAAAATCAGCAATATCTTGGAAGATTTCAAGACCGATATCTTGGGCAACTTCACAACACAATTATATGTCCTGCAGGCCAAGTAGAAGCAAGCATTAGCAGAACATAACTTGGTTGTATTTTTCCCACATTGTCGAAAGAAGCATAGCCAGTGAGAATTCCCATTGGAAATGGTCCAAACGTGTGCCATATGCACTAAAGACCACACCACTGAATAGTGCCTGTCACTTCTAGGGTTGAAAGCAGTCTTCAAATAAGCAGAAGAAGAAACATAACCAGTATATTTAATGAATCAACGTCGACAATGGAAAGCCTTATCTTTAGGTATGTCACAAGACCCATCTCAATTCTTTCCTTCTTCACAATTTAATCAACGATAAAAATCTGGAACAACTTGGAAAACTCAACCACCTTTTTCTGCCTAGCCATCCCAACCATTCAACATGCCCCCTTGGCCAACTAAATCATTTCTAGGAAGAAGTTGGCCAAATTCTTCTTTCTCTCCTTCATTTTGGCAGAAAAATCCACACTCATCCCAGTGGCCTACCTCTACTTTAAAAAATCCAATCTGGTCCTAAAAATGGTAGTGACATTTGGAAATAACTAATTCACCTATGGGAATGGGTCCTCAACCTCAACCCACATTACCAACTCCATATACGTTACCAAAAAATTTTCAGCCTCTGATACGTCCTCAACTACCAACTCAACCAAACCCAAATCCCAATAATAGACCAGTGTAGCTAATACAGATTGTTGAAAATTCAGACCGTGAAACCGAACAAAAATAATGCAGTGAACTTAGGCTGAGATTTAGGTGTGATATTAACCTAGGGGAAATTGCAAACATGCAACAAGAAAAATTAGAACCCCCAACTATAATAAATCCATAAACTGTGATCAAAACAAAATTAAAATAGGGAGAAGGCACAGTTGAAGAAGAATATTATGGAAAACTTATCAATACCTCTCTCCCGTTCCCTGAATTAGTGATACCTAAACCACTTTTCTATCCAGATTTTGATATTTTATGGGAACTTAAAAATATTTGCATTAAAATTCCTCTCCTCCAGGTCATTCAAGATATCCCTATCTATGCTAAGAAAATTAAATAACCGTGCACAAAAAAACCTGTGAGGAAAACAAAAAATTCACCAACTATCCATGTCGTAGGAACCTTGTCTAATTTATTGTTGGGTAGGGAATCACCAGTAAAATATGAAGATCCGGGGAGACCTATAGTTATAGTCCAAATATATGGCCACTCTTTTCCGAACACATTAGTTGACTTAGGCATAACCATTAATATTTTGACTGTGGAAACCTGTGAAAAACTTGGTATCATCGCTTTAGAACCAACCACCACGTTGCTGGAACTTGTTGACCGATCAGTTGTTAAACCAGAAGGAACCTTGCAAGATATCATGATTTCCGTTGACTCATGGGAATACCGAGTAGATTTTCTAGTCATCAATCCGAAAAGCCGATTAGATGGACATCCCTTGATTCTTGGTTGACCTTGTTTGGAAACACCCAATGCTTACATAGGATGTTGTATAGGCAGCATGACTATTGCTAAGGGGGGTACTGTAAAAAAACTTGTTCTATATCCCCTTGCCAAACCAAGTCTTCCCATTGTAAAAATTCATAAACATATGCCCGCATACCTGGAAGAAAATATCCGTTCAACACTCACAATAGTAGAAGTTCTTAAATTCAAAAATCATATTGAAGATGACATAATTAATAATGTTATTAATCAACTTGCTGGTGCGAAAAATGAAAAATATCAAATGTTAAGAGAAATTATTGACATTGAGGCCCAAGAATATCCTTTAAAGGATAACAATGACCATCACATACCCACAACTATCATTCATAATAGAAAACCTGTTGAAATTGAACCAAGAAAAATTTTGAACATCAGTGACAATCTAAACAATGACCAACAACAGAAACTCATTAAAATTTTACAAAAATACAAGGGGGATTTTTCTTGGGATTATCCAGACATGAAGGGAATATATCCCCAACTGTGTACCCATCATATTTACACTGAAAAATATGCTCATCCCATCAGTAAACCTCAATGAAGATTGAACCCCCACCTTAAATATATCATGAAGGAAGAATTACAAAAGTTTCTAGATGTGAATTTTATTTATCCTATTTCGGATAGTAAATGGGTCTCTCCACTAGTGGTTGTCCCTAAGAAAAATGGAAAGTGGTGAATCTATGTGGATTACTGAGAATTAGACAAAGCCACGCAGAAGGACCACTTCCCTATTCCATTTATCGATCAAGTCCTTAATACATTGGTAGGGAAACGAACCATTTCCTTCCTTGACGGCTTCAATGACTATAATTAGATCCAAATTTCCCCTAAAGACCAGGACAAAACCACTTTCACCTACCCATGGGGTATGTTTGCTTACAATGTATTACCCTTTGGCTTATGTAATGCCCCAACTACATTTCAGAGGGCCATACTCAACGTTTTTCCCGATCTGATAAACGAAGGACTTGAATTTTATATGGATGAATTCACCCCATATGGTGATGATTTTGAACAAGCACTGCAAACATTAGAAAAAGTGTTGGAATGATGTATCACCACCAGGTTATGTTTGAGTAATGAAAAGTGTCACATGATGATGACAGAAGGTGTAATCCTAGGACACTACATTTCTGCGGTTGGAATACAGGTTGATCCAACAAAGATAGAGGTAATTATTTTACTATCCATACCTTGTACTTAGATGGAGGTATGTAGCTTCCTTGGATTGCATAATATTATCCTAGGTTCATAAAAAAAAAATCACAAGTTGCTGCACTTTTGTATGCTTTAACTGGAAATGTTGAATTTAAATGGTCTGATAAGTGTGACATTGATTTTACATATTTAAAGAAATTATTATCAACTGCACCATTATTACATGGTCCCAATTGGGAACTACCATTTCATATTTCATCAGATGCATCAGATAGAGCGACAGGAGTTGTTCTCGTTCAAGAAGAGGACAAAAATCCCTACACTATTTATTATATTAGCAAAAATATGACCCATGCTGAACTAAATTATGTAGTAACAGAAAAGGAATTCTTAGCATTCATTATGCCATAAATAAATTTAGACATTACATAACTAGCTATCAATTATTTATGTATACTAATAATTTTTCCATTAGGTACTTAGCTAGTAAACCAATTACAAATGGGAGAGTGACTCGTTGGTTGTTACTTTTGCAGGAGTTTGATATCACCATTAAAGATCATCCAAGAAAGGAGAACCCAGTCATAGATTTTCGGTCTCGGGTTCCAAAGGTAAATGATCCGCTAGCAGTAGATGACCAGTTTCCTGACCAACACTTGTTTTCAGTAGTAGTGAAAGCGTCATTGTATGCAGATGTGGAAAATTATCTCACAGTGGGAAAACTGCCTAGGCATTTAACATGAAAAGAAAGGAAGTTGATTGTCCAGCACAACACTCAATTTTCTTGGATTAGTAGATATCTCTTTCTCGTAGGGTCTGATATGCACATATGCAAATGCATTCGGGAAGATGAAAATTTTGAAATCCTGAAGGCTTGCCACGATGAACCTTGCAGTGGGCAGTTTGTGGACCGCAGAACCAGGAACAAAGTATTACAAATAGCCTATTATTGACCCACTATTTTTAAGGATGCTAAGAAATATGTGCAAGCCTGTCATAGCTGCCAAAGGATGGGCCTCCCTGGTCAATCTGATGAAATTCCACTGCAACCAAAATTGGTATTAGAACCTTTTGAATGGTGGGAATTGGATTGTTTTGGCCCATTCAATCCACCTTCAAACCAAAAAGCCTACATAATAGTTTCCATAGACTATGTAATGAAATGGGTTGAAATAGTAGTGTTGCCAAGTGCTACAAAAGAAACTGTTATTAATTTTCTTTTTGAGATATTTGTTTGGTATGGTTTACCTAGGGAAGTGATAATAGACAGAGGGGCACAATTCGTAAGACACAAGATTACAACCACTTTACGAAAACACAACATCACACATAGAATCACTTCTCTGTATCATCTGTAGGTGAATGGGGAGGTCATAAGTACCAATAAGGTCATTGAACCAATTCTGACTAAGATAGTTTCGACACATCAGCGGGACCGGGCTACTAGACTTCCAGAGGCCTTGTAGGCTTATCGCACAACTTGGTGAAATACTACTGGATTTTCTTTGTACCAACTTGTATTTGGAAAGGAACCTATTTTTCCCAACGAATTTGAGATAAAGGCTCTCAGAACATCTCAAGAAGTGGGACTAGACTTGATGGAGGCTCAAATTAAAAAATTTCAAGAGATAAATGAATTAGGTGAAGCCCGATTACTTTCTCTACAATGTACTCCAATCATTCAGTGGTAACAAACTAAGTGGCATGGAATCCTTATCAAGAATAATATGTTTCGGGCACTTGAGTCTACAATTCAAGATTTCAAGACCTCCCAGGTAAATTACAAACAAGATGGCTCGACCCATATGAAATATAAGAAGTGCATAACAATGGCACTCTCACTTTGACCACCATAGATGGGCCTGACTCTTCCTTCCAAGTAAATGGACATCAGGTACATATTTATCATAAACCACTCACAAAGGAGTATTTTTTCCAATAGGTACGTGACTACCCTACTATGTAAATTTTAGCTGCAGGGAGTAATGATCTGAAAACTTTACTTTCATTAAAATATGTTCCTTTCAATTTGTAAATAATGTATATATTTTATTGCATTTGATTGTAATTTGTTATTTTCATATAAGAAACACTATACAAATGAAAAAAATCCCTTGTCTTTTCTTTCTTTCCTTCTTTCATTTTTTTGCGTGTTTTTGATGTTCAATCAATTAAACAACTACTATTCAATCGACTGAAAAACTGTTGTTCGGTCGAATGAACAACTGATTTTATTTTGTATGTTTTTGTTGTTCGATCAATTCAATAGTTATTGTTGAATTGACTAAACAATTGATTTTTATTTTTGCATGTTTTTTTTGTTAAATCAATTGAATAGATGTTGTTCAATCGGCTGAACAGTTGTTGTTTGCTCAAATGAAAAACAATTTTATTTTGCATGTTTTTGCTGTTCAAACAATTGAACAACTGTTATTCAATCGACTGAACAATTTTTGTTCGGTAAAATGAACAACTGATTTTTCTTTTGTGTGTGTTTTTTGTTGTTACACAACATTTTGTCATTGTCCCTGCAATCCCTCGTCCCGTACATTGGAGGATTATTCTCGTGACCATTGATCAGATTTCATTCTTTGGTCCTCACATGACATATGGTCCACCATCATCCCTTCCAGGTCTTTATCCACCGGTTGTATCTTCCCCGCCGCAAGTTAATTATGTGGCTACATGTCCCGTGCTCGCATTCAGTGATAGTGTCATTGTGCATCAGGTGCTGGGGGCATTGGATCTTCATTTCCGAGATGTTTTTCTCCCATTGGATGAGAACCTCTTGGAAGCCATGACTTCTTATTCATCATGATGAGTTGTCTTCGGAGCAAAGTTCGTTTTCTTGTGTCAAGCTCGTTAAAAAATGAAACAAGGTGTTCGGAGCATGGTTCATCTGCTTGTGTCAAGCTCCTTAAACCATGAAACAATGTCTCTCAGAGCATGGTTCATCTGCTTGTGTCAAGCTCCTTAAAAAATGAAACAAGTTCTTTGGAACAGAGTTCATTTTCTTGTGTCAAGCTCATTAAAAAATGAAACAAGGTGTCCGGAGCATAGTTCATTTTCTTGTGTCAAGCTCGTTAAAAAATGAAACAAGGTGTTTCGAGGGTAGTTTGTCTTCTGTATCAACCTCGTTAAAAAATGAAACAAGGTCATCTGAGGATAGTTCTTTTAATGTGTCAACCTCATTAAAACAATGAAACATGTTCCTGTTCAAGTCAAGTATCTCTTGATCTCGTAATTTGAACCTTAAATCCATCTGCCATTCATATGGACTAAAGCTTGGGGGGCTTGTACCTCGAATTGAGTCACCATGCTGGGGGAATTCTTACTTTTTCAAGCATATTTTGTTTCCGTTTCAAGCTTGTGTAAAAATGAAATCTATTTCAATCATAGTTTATCTTTGTTTCAATCTAGTGTAAAAATGAAACCTACTTCAAGCATAGTTTATCTTTGTTTCAAGCTTGTGAAAAAATGAAACCAACTTCAAGCAGAGTTTCTTGATTTCAAGCTTGTGTAAAAATGAAACCTTTCCCATTTTACCTCTTGTGATTGTCATTTTATTAGCCTATTTTTCCAGATGAACCATGGTTTTCTCATTCCATCATCCCTATCTACTCGGCCGATCATATGCCTTCACTTGGTTGTTTTACCTGTTCCTGAGGAACTGCTGCGATGAGTGGTCTTGTTAGCCAGCTTCTTAACCTTTAATTCTTTTGAGTAGTTCCACCATCACTGGAACCAGTAGCTACCCTTTATACCACTCATTCCTCCAGGAGGAGTTAACTTTTAGCTCTTTTCTGACTCTCTAAAACTGAAAATATTTCCGAGTCGCTTGTCATTTTGAACTCATTAAATTGGCTGCGAAATGATATCTACCCAGTACACGTTTACCCCTTTTTAGGGCTGGGATAGATTATTTACGAAAAAGGAATACCCTATCCTATCACGACTAGGAGGTTCTCTCAGACATAGTTTTCTACCTTTTCGGATCTGAGGGACTATCTACGAAAAGGGACTGCTGGATTTTTCTTTTCCGCTGTCTTTTCAAACTCCCTAAACATGAAAAGGCACCGAATTCTTCCTTTGTTAGACTCGTTAAAATATGATGACATCGGACTCTGTCGTGATGACGTTACTCGATTTCCTTCCTCCTAGGGCTCATTAAATGTACTAGGTTGGATTTTTCTGAAGGACAAACTTATATCGCAAGAATATGCTATCCCCTTCAAGCTTGTTTCCAAAAATAATTGGGGTACTTGCCAGAAATGGTGGGGAAAAATGGAACCAGTATCATAGTCGTGTCAGCAGTATGTCGCTCTTGGACATGGCACTTTTCTGCATTTGTGTCGGGTTGGGGACATCTCATCTCATTATCTGCTTGCCTCCATGGGTTTGGGTAATCTCTTTTGACCGCTCATCTGCTCTTTGCCACATCTCCATGACCTCAGATCCCTTGATGTCAAATACTGCCAAATCCAGGGTCGTGCTGCCGATATGTTCAAGAGAAGTTGGCCTCTGTAGTTTTCAACCTCCATCTGATTCTCTATTGATCTTCATTCACAAACATAATGTTCCTTTGTCTCGCATCAATGATGTGGGAAACACTATGGCCCACCTTCGATCAAGATCACTTCCTGTTGACTTCAGCTCATTATCCAGGAAGCTGATCTAAAGACTCCCTTTAGGTACCTTGGAGCCTGCATGCCTGAATGGCAGGTTCTTCGCATTCGACGCAAGGCTTTCATTACTGGCCTTCGATCGAATCATTCTACAGGTTTTTGACGCTAGCTCATTGTTCACGTTCCGTGGATTGTACCTCTTGTACCTTGAGATCCATCGTCATTATTGGTGGTTCCTCTCGCGTTTGTTAACAACTTTCATTATGGGCTGGTAATCAGATGATGTTCTTGCATGTTCGACTTTAGCTCACTTATTTGCATGCTCGGACTTGTACTCTGTTCAGGTCGAGATGGAGTGCAAGACCCTGGATCTTGTCTGATAAAATCCAGGCTGCGGATTCTTTGTGGATTATCATGATTTATTACATGACTCATTTGATTGGATGGCTGCGACCATACCTGAGTCCACTTGTTGATCCTTCTTTGCTGGATGGCTGCATCCATAACTTGGATCTTGGTTATTGTACACTCTATTATGGATGGTTGCGCCCATACAACATATCATGTATCAGAGATATTAGTTGTATTTGTATTTTCAAGTCTTCCAACGGCAGTGTTTTCATTTGGGCACGTTCCCTACAATCCCTCGTCCTGTACATTGGAGGACTATTCTCGTGACCTGTGAATAGTAAAATGTCCTGAAAAAATCTTCATGGAAGCCTCCTGCATAAGGAAAAACATTCTCCTGAAGAACATTTCCTCTGAAAAACCCTAAAAACACATGTTTTAGCCTTAGCACGACTAGCCAAAACATCCCTCGTGCCAATGGGGAAAATTCACACTAGAGGGCGCACCAGCTCGCACTCTGTCCCTGTGTTTCACTCGCACCAAGCCTATTAAGGAATGTTTTTAAAAAATAAATGGTGGAATTTTGATTCTAACAAACTCCAAAATTAATCATCAAAAGAAGTTGAGTGGTTTAGTTCCAGATCTCCATGTATAGGAAGTGGTTTTCCACCTCTCATGGAACCTTCCTAAGAGATAGGACCTATCCCATGATTATAGGGATCCCAACTTCCCTTCCTCCATCTATAAATTCTTTCCCTTTTGCAAGCTAGCTGAATTGGTAGGAAGGAAACTATGTTTGGGAAACTATTGAGAGCAGAGCCGAAGAGAACCCCGTAAGAGAGAGAGCTTCGTCCAGATTCCCGACAGGCTTTGTTGAGACACTCTCCGTTGCAAGCCCCACCGAAGGAAGATCATAGAATCAGAGCATTTGGTTTTAATATCCCTTTTGTCATTTATAATATAAGCGACTCTGATTTTAGTTTCATTCTTGTGTTTACTTTTTATGTGATGCAATGAATTATATCTTCTCTGACTAATATATAGTTACGTGCTTTAAGTATTACGTTGTATGTAGTTGTTTCTCTGCATGTGTACAGGTGTCCGAACATGACGAACAGAAGGATTGTGATCTGTCAAGCTAGGGACGAGGAACACCGCTTCTTCATCGACAACAGCAGCGTGGGATTCGAGGTAGGCTACTTATCGCAATCTTTGTCTTTCTTGTAACTAGGAACCAATGTCATTGTGTGATTCGATTGTTGCTAGACCCACTCTAGGGCTAGTGGTATCGCCTTTTTCCGCAGGGGGGATTTATCTCCTCAAAAGCTATTCAAAAAAATGAATAGTTGTTGTTCAATCGACCGAACAACTATTGTTTGGTCAATTGAACAACTGATTTTATTTTTTCATGTTTTTGTTGTTCAATCAATTTAACAAATATTGTTCAATCGACTGAACAACTATTTTCAGTCAAATGAACAACTAATTTGTCTTTTCCATGTTTTTTTTGTTCAATCAATTGAAAAATTGTTGTTCAATCGACTGAACAATTGCTTTTCAGTCAAATTAACAACCGAATTTTCTTTTGTGTGTTTTTTTTCTCTATTCAACCAATTGAACAACTATTGTTCAATCAATTGAACATTTGTTGTTCGATCAAATGAACAGTCATGCTTTTGTAATAAATAGTTTTATAAATGAACTTTTCCCAATTTTATTTCCATATAACCATTTCTTCATACATTTTGTCATGAAAATATGTTTTAATGGGGAATGTGTATCTAGGAAGGAGAAAAATAGTGATACTGATAACATTATGATTTTTTTTACCTTTGACGAGTATATTTATTTTTGGACATTGATATGGTTCATCTATATAATGTCTTGTTGGATATGTCCACTTTAGACATATTATAAAGGATTCATTATCTTAATACCATGTTGGTTTTACTTTTTACACTATCAATGGATTACCCTCTAGGGAATGATGACTTAGGAATAAGGGTATAAATTTTATTGGCATTTATTTTTACTCCTCACACCATCCCTAACTCTTAAGGAGTTAATGGGCCTCCCTCTATTTATGATCCAAAAAATATATATATATATAAGAAAATAATATGCAAAATTTTTTAGAGAGGATAGGGGGTCTCATCATGAGCCAACCTACCATAATCATAAGGAGATAACAAGTAACATTACCATAATGGCCACCACACCAAGGCAATGACCTTCTAGCTAAGAAAAACTTCCTGAAGGATAGGAGGTCTCATCACGAGCCGACCTGATTAATTTGTTAAATCCTAGTGAATGGCATTGTGGTTATCTCATTACAATGCCAGCACAGTGGTATCTCTATAAGAACAAAAAAATTATGTAAATACTAAACAGAGGTTTCTTGCTCATTTTTGGGTTAAAAAGTAACATTTTTGAGGCCATGGATTCCCGCTGGCAGCAGTGGCTGTATTTGTGGGATTGGGGTTTCATGATAACAACCAATCATTCTATATTCACATATTCCTAGACTCATCCTCAAAGGTGAATTTACCATTTGAAAATAGTTATCTTATATTAACCAATATGCATGGTAAAACTACACTTTCATATTAATTAAATTAATTATGCGTGATCACTTGCTACCAGAAATTGTTACCACTCCTTACCTATCATGTTTCTATCACAACTTTCCATCAACACAAAAAATATTTTTATCATAATAATTATTTCTCCATTTTTTCCTTTTCTTGATCATTTCCCCACTTGTCTTATGATTTGAGTTGATTTGACTGATTTCTTCCACAATTGAAATTGCTCATATTATTATTCCGCTGCATTAATGATCCTCAACGTCTTTCCTCTTTTTCTATGCTCTAAGGTCATGGACATCCTTCTCTCATTGGAGGGGGAAAGGTGTACATTATGAGCAAGCATGTGAACTAATTATCAAAATCCTCTGAAACTTGCTGATATGAAAGACAAATATAATTCCATTTATACTCTTTTTAAAACAATTTTAAAGTATTTTCATGCAGTATTTGTGTTGTTCCAAATTTACGGAGTCGTGAGAAGTGCATGCAGAAGTGTAAATTCAGTCTCTGAAACACAACAGTAATGCATGGGAGATATGTCTACACCGATCCCACAGTACTCAATATCACAGAATAGGATCGTGCTATCCTTCAGAGCATTGGTTGGCTCCCATATCTGGAAAAATTATAAGGATTCCACACTGAGATAGCACTAGAATTCCGGCAGAACCCGCACGATGGACACACAATTGTAAAGGGAAGAGACATAAAAGTATTGGAAGTTGCAATAGATGAGGTTTCTGGACTTCCGGAATTAGGTACAAGGTGGACTGATAAGCACGTTCTCTTACATGAAGCAGTTTCAGTGTTATAGGATCCAGACAAGAAATTGGTACGCAAAGGAAAAGGGTTTCACCCTGCGTCTTTGAAGGAACCTTGGAAAGAATTGGAAATCATTGTTCAGAAGTATATTACATGTGACAGACACCAAGACATGGTAAAACCATGGAAAATCAAACTTCTAGCCATACTTAAACAAAAAATTTAAGTTTATTTTCCATTCTTCTTGAAATCTTTGTTTAATGACATATCTTGTCGGCTTAGGAGGGCTAAGAATCCACATACAATTATCAGCCATCATGGTATGATAAAGCTGATTGTCATTCATGAATTTACCAAAAATCAGTTAACTTGGGACAACTTTGTAAACCCTTCCCTAACCCCACTAGAAGAAAATCCTCATAATAGAGAAATTGACTAGCCAAGAATAGAGATATCAGTTCCAAAGAAAGAAAGAAGAAAAAATACTTATCCCTCTACCTCGGGCGTAGTAAAAGAAGGACGCTCAGAATGATTAAATTCACAAAAAGACACCTCAACCTTGGTCGATGAGGCAGGGCCATCCGATACACCTCCTCTAAGCACGCAAGATGAATTCCTACAGGAATATGAGGAAGAAATGGCCCGAGTGTTGGAAAGTATAAGTGCATTCTGTGAAGAAAGAAATCCATTCAATAATTCTAAGGGATAGAGTAATCCCCTAGACCATTCTACCTCTGGTGAAATTTCTAGCCACAGTAATTTACCTTCTAATGAGGAATTGTAGGATTTAAGGGATTCAACTCCCTGTGGTAATGAATATTTGGAAGAAGAAACCCTTGCAGAGAGAGCTCCTGAATCTGAAAACCAGTTAGGAAATACTGTCCCATTGGACCAGGATATTGATATAGGCACAACCCCTTTGGTGCCTGAAGAAAACACTGTCCCATTGAACTAGAATACCAATATAGGCACAACCCCTTTGGTGCCTAAAGAAAACACTGTCTCACTAAATTATGGCCTAGAAATTGGCACAGCTCCCCTTGTGCCTGAAAAAAATATTGTGCCCTCTTCCACTAAAAAACTTATAAAGAAGAATAGGCCAATTAGGTCTAAGTTGAGGAAGTTGCACAAGAAATACAAGAAATTGAAGAAAACAATCTAGAGATTAAGGGAATGGTTAAAAGAGGTAGATAAGGCCTCGAAGCTTAAAAATGAAACAAACACTATTGAAACCCAAATGGAATTGGAAACACAGACAGAGGAAACTCAGATAGATGAAACACCTTACTATACTCCTCTGATAAAAGAAGCTGTTATTTCAAGGCTTCAAAACGAATTGACACAGACCCAACAGTAGTTGGAAAAATATAAGAAGGAAGTGGTACCCTTACAGGTGCATAAGGAGTTGCTGGAAAAAATCAACAAGCTTGCTACAACTGAAGATGAAACTTTCTCCAACCTCAGAGGTGAACAGGAGAAGATAGATAAATCACAAGCTCAGTTTGAGGAAGCCACGAAGCAAACAAATTCTATTTTCTTGCTTTACTCAGATTTCTTATCTTGTAGATCGCCTGCTACTAATTATTCTTTGTTTTTATTATATATATATATATATATATATATGTTATTAAAAGTGAAAGCTGTTAGAGCAGGGAAACCCACCAAATTTAAGACCACTGCAGATTTCATCGAGTGTTGTGGGGAACAAAATGAGAAGGTTCATCGCCTCCTATGTGAATTGTATCTACACAATTTATTTTTGGAATATGAACGACATAGTAACCCTTGTCACTTCATAGGGGACATCCAATTTCAAGCCTTTCTTTCTTTTGCCGATAATCATATCAAATGGGCTAAAGTCTATAACTTTTTTCAGAGAAGGGAACATGGCTTGGATCTCTAGGTTAGAGGAGAACCCACTAAACCCCTGCATCTCTTCACTCAACATAAGATATTCATGAAACAGGAAGCGATCATAGATAAATTGGGGTCACTCCACAAGGACATTTTACAGACATAGAGAAAATAATTTTAGGAGATCAGAGAAGATGCTTTGTTAGTAGCCAAACAAAGATTGCAGGCTTCCACTAACAATGTTAAGAATTGGGATCCATTTAATTACAAGAACTTTAGAGTTGTTGTTGTTAATTTTAACAAATACAACAACATAATTTTATGCATGGGTCCTACACGGATAGGGTGTCGCTATAGGTGTCCTATTATATGGTACCCTATTGAAGGCTATCACCATGACTATGATCTTCCAGAGGGTTGTGTAAACCATGCTTTTTCAAAATTTAAATACAAACATGGTTTTAGATTATATAAGGAGGAACTATATCTTGATTATTCCTTGATATTGTTACACCTCAACCATCTCATTGCATGAGGACATGCAACAAGGTAAGTTGGGGAGTATGTTGGGCCATGAAAAAGGTAAATTTTACCCTCATAATTAGCTTGATTTATTACTAAATTTCATGTGTTTACCTTCACTTTGGAAATAAATCTAGAAGAATTAATTGTAAACAAAGGGTAAAACTAATTATAAAAAAAATATGTGATTATTGGCATAAAAGCTAACTTTCATTGTTTTTATGTGTAGGAAATCTGAACCAAATAATTGTTGTTCAAACGAATAAACAACAGTGGCCAAGAAAGGGAAAATATCGTGTTTTGTTCATACGAACCAGCAAAAGATGATGATGATAACACCTATTTTATAATGCAATCTGCTAGACAACTGCAAAATCTTCAAGATCTCTCGATCCTGAGGATTCACTATTATCCGTTCTATTTTTCCATAGGATATAAAAGACTAATAGGTGAAATATAATGGAAGGATTTTTACCTGTATGTTGTAATTGTGTTTTATTTACATTCCTTCAAAACAAATTTTTCGCTTTCAACAATGTTGTATCTTGAATATTGAATTTAATGAAAGAGATCATGGTTCCTTTGCAATCGTGTTATGAATATCTTCTGGCAGAGACTTCTGGAGGCTCTGGGACCGGTCACTAGGAGCTCTACTGCTTTCATGTGTTATATTCTTATTTTCATTTTATGAAATTAATCATTTATATGTTTCGTAGAATTATAATTGATTTAATTCTCATCAGTATGGAGTGGTTTGTGTTTCCATTGATTTAAATTCTTAATCAATATTACTTTCCACATGAATGTTATTATTTCATTTACCAGAGTTATTTAAATATTTCAATTGTTGTTCATTTTGAGTGATATTATTTGGTTGATCAATCGTTGAGAATTTCAATTGCAAAGCATGAATGAGTTACTCACTATTTAGTTGTTGCAGTATTCCCTGTCTGATTAAATATATTGCTTTAGATGTTGATTAGTGATTATGGTTAAGTGTGAATTCTTTAATCCTTGCATTTCAGTTTGCTGCTTCCATAGAATAAATAATAATTAATTTAAGTTGATTGATTGAAGTTATTTAATGATTGATTTCAAAATTGTCTTGATTGAACTTCAAGAATTAGATTTTACTTCTTACAACGATTTCGATTTGTTAACCTCTGATTTCACTTGCATAAACTTTTCTTAACACTCTTGAAAAAAACAAACTTACCCTGGGTTGATAATTAATGTAGGTATTAGGATTTCTTTTAAATAGTCATCTTAATGCACCAACAAATAGCACCCCATAACCCACAATAAAATGGGGTGGCTGAGAGGAATAACATGAGTATTGTGGGAGCTGCATGGTAAATGTTGCATGATCAGGGCCTACCATTGTGCTTATGGGACTAAGCATGAAACACAATGGTATATGTGAAAAACAAGAGTCCTCATCGTATTCTCAAGATGAGTACACCAGAAGAAGATATTTTAGGGAAGAAACCAGATGTGTCACACTTCAAGATATTTGGTTTATCAGTTTATTGTCACGTTTTCAAGGATGAAAGGAAAAAACTAGAGTCAACAACTAATTTGGGCATTTTTTTGGGGTACACTGATACACCTAAAAAATATTGGGTGTACCTGCCATCTCAAAGGAAGACAATTGTTTGCAGATATGTGAATTTAGATGAAGAAAATTCCATTATAATTTCCCTTGAGAGGGAGATTCAGTTACATGCATATAATGAGATTTTGTCTCCAAAGGAAGAACCTCGTGATCTTGTGGAGAAGCCACAAGCAGAGGAGCAGAGAGTGGAAGTTCTCACTCATGTAGAGACCTATAGAGAAGGAAGGAAGCACACTAGGGAAGCTGAAAAATTATTGCATGATGATAGAGAGAATGTGGGAGCACCCACATCACAAGGAAGTCAGAGGATGTCACTAGATCAGTACATTGGGTATATGGATCTTATGAGTGAGCTAGTTGAGACAGAACCATCCTCATTTGAGGAAGTAGTGTAGAATCCATTATGGGTTGATGCCATGGTATAGGAACATGATTCCATAGCCAAAAATAGTGTTTGGGAAGTGGTCCCAAGACCAAAGAACAAGTCATTGGAAGGTTCGAGGTGGATCGACAAGGTGAAGAAAGCAACAGATTGAAGCATCGAGAAACAGAAGGCCATATTTGTGGCCAAGGAGTTCTCTCAGGTGGAGGGAATTGATTAGGAGGAGAGCTTTGCTTTAGTATCAAGGTACTCTTCTATCAGATCAACTCTAACACTTGCATGATAGATGGGATGGAAGATCCATCAGATGGATGTGAGGAAAACATTCCTCCACGGAGTGATTGAGGAGGAGGTGTACATTAAACAACCAGAAGTATTTGAGACCTTCGATAGAGATTCACATGTATGCAGACTCAAGTGAGCATTGTATGGATTGAAACAAGCATGCCATTCTTCGTACACCAGGATTGACAACTATTTCACTAGGTTGGGCTTCACGAAAAGTGAAGCATATGCAAACCTTTACCATATTGTTGCTGAAGGTAAATTTTTTATTATAGTATTATATGTTGATGATTTAATTTTAACTGATGAGAAGAAGTTGATAAAATATTGCAAAGAGGATCTTGAAAGAGAATTCAAGATGAAGGACATGGGACTCATGCATTATTTCCTCAGTTTGGAAGTATGGAAAGGAGATGGGGAGTTGTTTGTCTCGCAGGAAAAGTATTCCAACACAATACTGGAGAAGTTATGCATGGAGAGTAGAGAACCCATGGACACTCCTCTAGAAGGCAGTTGGAGGAAAGAGGATGCCACTTTAGGTGAGGAGGTGGATACCACTATTTACAGGAAGCTTGTGGGCTCAATTATATTGGTGAACACATGACCCAACATGTGTTTGCAGTGGTTAATCCAACCAAACTATATTGAAAGGCAACCAAACATGTGTTGAGATACCTCAAAGGAACTACTCAGTATGGTCTTTGGTACATGTTAGTGTCAGTATGTGCATCCTGCCATTTTTTATCAAAAATCCTCTTTTCATATCATTTTATGGGTCCCACTTAGAAATTTTTATTCATTCAACTATGTCATGAAAAACATTAGTCACTGATGGTAGCCCTAGTCCAAAAACATCAGTCTTCCTCAAATTTGATTACTTGATAGCACAGTTTCATACCTTGATGACTGTACACCATTCATAAAGTCAGTGTCATCATGTCATCATATCAGTCATGTCATCTTGATATTCAATCCTTCAAGGTCTCATTACCTTTTTTAGGGTTTTCAAGGTTTTAATAGGTCATTAGGGTTTCCAAGGTCCAATAAAACTCCATTCCATTGCATAAGACAACCAAGTAAAGGGTGATCCAATATCATCTCTTCACCATCTGAGGATGATTTGTAAAGATAAATGCTTATTTCATCATGCAATTTTGAGTTCAAATGTAATTTTTTATATTTTCATCATGTAATTTTATGTCTTTCAAAATGTAATAGTTTCACCATCCCAAGATGCTAACTTAGTGTTCCAAAGATGCCAAACCACCAAAAGGTAAAATTCAAAGACTTCTCAAAGGTCATCAAAAGATCAATTTGTTAAAGGAAAGAATCAAGTGAAAGGTATAGTGTAAATTGAAAAGTGAATGTAAAAGAAGAAAGTGGGTCCCAACGCCCAAAATCATCAATTTCATGAAGTATAAAGACCACCAAGAAATTTCATTCAAACTCATTTGCACATCCAAAGGTCGTGTTTGCACTCCCTTAGCTCGAAAAAGTCAAATTGCAGAGTTAGAGACATAATTTTTCTTGGCGTTGCGCTTAGGAGGTTGGTGTTTCATGTAGGCAATAGGTGTTATGCTTAGATAATTTGGTGCTACCTTTTTTACCTCAGGGACTGCGCTTTTGGGCAAGGCGTTGTGCTTTCTCCCAGTGCACTGTAATTTTTCCCAGTAAGCACTAGAAGCAAAAAAACACCCTCAAACTCTTCCAAATTTTTAGCATAATATTTTTTCCTCCTTTATCAAGTAAGTGACACAAAATATTCACCTCCTTACTTTCTTAAATGTCATTTTTATAGTGTTTTTATTCATGATAATAATTAACTAAGTTTCTAGTGGAAAACCCTAGTATCACCCCCTCACTCTCAATTTACAGCCCATAAACCCTACAATACTTTCCTACATCACTATTCAACCCATCCCTACCCCTACACAACTCTTTCCTAACCCCTAAACCCCTTCCCCATAAAACCCTAAGTCCTAGGCCACTAAAATTCCTTGGCAGCCACTACCCCAAACTTGTAATCCAATTATCATTTTGAACTCCCTAAGTATCTTGACCTCCTGTCACCCCATAAATTTCCCTAACCCATTCCCTCATCTCCCTAAATTTTCCTACCCTAATCCCTACTCCCAAGGCCTCTCCTCATTCCCATTTCCTCCCCTGGGGTTTCTAGACCAAGACACCATGGAAGAAGATATAGACTATATGGAAGAGGACAAAGATAGGAAAGAGGAGGAAGATATATTGGAGGATGAGGATAGACATCAGAGAAGGCCACACAAATAAGGGAGAATCCTAAGGCTGGATCCCACCAACACTAGATAACTTATAGCCTCACTAATGACAATTTCATGCTTTGAGTATTTTGGTTTCCTTGAGTTTTGTAACGTGATTGAAAGGGTACATCATCACCATGTTTTGAGTAGACTCTTCAATGTAAACCTCAAAGGAAATCAAGTAACCCTAGTAGGTGTGACTTTCACAGTGTCTACATCCATCATTTTTGCTACCATAGGGATTCCAAACACGGGTGAGAGGTGGTTCAAATCCAAAGATTTGAAGGATCATTACTATGAGCCATTCATCAAACAGGAATTTTGAGGTATAAAATGGGCCTCCTAAGGAAATTATAAAATAATAGTGGAAATAATAAAATAAGATTTGATTACATCATCAAATTTTAGAGGGAAAAAAGAAAAAACTACTTTTTCAACTCGTATTTTGAACTCATCTCCCTAAGTCTTTACTCAAAATTTGAGAAAGAAAACTTGTTGGATGAAAAATTTAATTCCACATCCAATGCGTACCCATGCTACATACTTTTGATGGAATATTATACACAAAAAATAAGAAATACATGAAAAATTTGATTGCAATCATTTTTTTTCATGTATTTCTCATTTTTCGTGTAGCAAGATCCATAAAAAGTATGCAACATGGGTACTCATTGGATGGGGAATAAAATTTTGCATCCAACAAGTACTCCCACTTGAAATTTGAGTAAACCCTTAGGGAGATAAGTTGAAAATATGAATTGAAAAAGTAGTTTTATTATTTTATTATTTTTTAATAGTTTTTACTTATTTACTCCAAAAAGTGTGAATCATCCCCCATGGTGCACATCATCATCTTGAATCCTATTTGTTCTAAAAAAAATTATTTTGGTTGTACATTTTTCTTAGGAGGCCCATTTTAGACCTCAAAATTCCCCTAATGCCAATGTACATTAGGGTCTTTCCTTTGAGCTATCTTCTTAATAGGTATTCCCCCATCATGAAGACCATCATGAAGTATTCCTCTTGTGAAGGGGGGTTCTCTATACTTTACACTTATCACATTAGACTACTCACGCACTTCACAAAAGTTAAATTCCTCAATATCCCATACTATCTTTTCAGGAGCATAGATAAAATGGCATTCATTGTGCAAAAAAGAGATTTTGACTAGCATATGAACAGTCTTTTCCACCACTCCTTGATCAAAATCATTGTCGTTCATTAGCTTAACCAGTTGAACATTTCATGGGACACATTCATAGCAAATTACATCTTCACTGCTCCACAAGTTCCACATGCTGAAGATGTGTCTTCTTCATCTCACCCTACTACAACCATGCCTCCATATCAGCCCATAGTGCCTACAATTTCATCACCTCAGTACACTTTACTTACTCCATCACCATCACCACCATCATCACCATTTTATCAGCAGGATGAGTTACCTAGCAGAGTTGAGGTCAGCAAGCCTAAAGAGGCTGAAATGATCACAATGGAAAAGACTTATCAAAGATTGAATATGCAGGTTTTTTCCCACAGATTGTGGGAGGGGCCCTGACTTATTCACCAACAAAGAAGGTACATAAGGGAAAAACAAATATGGCAGAGGAAGATGTACATGAGGCAGCCATTCATGATGAGGACGACCTCCGTGAGATAGAGACAGATTTTGAGCTTGTTGATTTAGATGATGAGCATGATGATGAGGCCTCCAAAATGATTATCAATCATATATATTCCAAACTTAGGGAGCTTCAGAACAACTTATACAGATCCAAGTTTGTCATTACATACTATGAGTAGGAAAATGAACAACTCAAGACCAAGTAGACCATCATGGAGATTCAGCTTCTCAAGGAAAATAGAGAAGAAAACAAGGCAAAGGCCTTGCTTGATGAGGCCTCTGGATGGTATGGTGAAACCAATGAGGAAAAAGAACAAGTCCCAAGAAGAATACCTAGGACTAGAGGGTTGAAAAGAGCTCTAGAACTAGAGAGGAAAAAGGAGGTTGAGCTTGCTAATGAGCTCACTTTGGATGAACAGTTTGCCATAATTATCAATGAGAACTGGGATCAATGGATTTAAAAGGCTAAAAAACATCTTAATAAGCTCCTAGAGAATGAAAATAAGGACAATGACATATTTATAAAGAGGTCCAAGCACTACTTCAAGAAAAACCAAATTGCAAGCTCAAAGCTACAAAAGGCCAAATCAAGACTTGAAACCATAACCAAGAAAAATGAAGGTTAAAAGCTCAATATTCTTGATGAGGTATATCTCATAGCCTAGTATAACTCATCATCATCCCACAAAAAAAAATTGAAGAAATTTGGGCAAATTTTGGAAATTTTGGAAATTTTTGAGTTTTTGGCAATTCGACATAGTCAAACTGGCAAAAGTGCAGCGCCCTAGGCGTTGTGATTTTCCTAGGTACCTCCAATGGAGAAAAATAAAGCACAATTAGATTTAGAAGGCTAAATATAGTCAGGAAAACCACTTTACAAAACTTTTTTGGGTCAACAGGGCAGTCAAAAAGTCAAAAAACACCCAAAAAATGACATTTCTGCCCTATTTTGGAGGTTCGCACTGTGCTTTTGACCAGTCTTGGGAGAATGAAGTTTTGAAGGGTAAAAACTTAAAAATTTTGGAAAATAGGCACATATCCAGAAGCTAGATAGGACAGGATTTCCAATGAGCTATCCTGAGCTCAATTTGGACACATGGAAACCCCTCAAAAATGGAGCTGAAGGTGGCAATGCGCTTAGAGCAGTGGCATTGTGCTTTTGAAACATTTTCTTAGTTTGCTGATATTTTCCAATTTTCTCAGTTTTTACAGTTTTATCATTATCAATGGGATTTTTACCAATGAAAATCATGAATTTAAAATTAATTATGATGTGGTTGAATTACCTATGGGTAAATACATTAGGTGAATTTTTTTGATGACATGTAATGAATCAGTTTTTAAAAAGTGAGGGATGAATTGGTTTGACCTCCCTATACTCTAGGTATTCAGCTCAGGTTTTGGTAGAACACTTCCTTAGCTCATGGATTCGACCCCTGAGGTTGGGAGAGGTTGTTTTAGGTGTATATCATGTGCTTTTTTACTCATTTAATAGGTTGGATGTTGATGCATTGATCAGAAGCTCTAGTGTAATCAATATTTGGCAGGAAATTAATGAAAAGGTTGCAGCTATTTCTTTGGCATACCTATGGTAAGGAAATTTAGCATTGTTTTTCTTATGTCTCATTATGAATTAATGTGTTTTTTCATGATCCATTTCATTTCTATGACATGTTGGTTTTCAAGTTCTCTCATGCTCTGTTTTGGGAAAATCTTCATAGTTTTTTTATTTTCTTCAGTCTAAAATGAATTCATGATTAGCCTTGCTATTTCTAGCTCCTCATCAGTCTAATCCATCTCACCCTGAAACCCTAAATTGTTATTTTTTCTACCTACCTTGCCCCATTAAAGCTCTACAACCCTAATCCTATTTTCCCTGACCTAGCCTCTTTGACCTAATTCATCCATCCAGTAACCCCAATTCAAACAAAGAAACCCGTGTACTCATACCTAGCCTAAAACCCTAATTCACCCAGCCCTCTTAGCTGTGTTTTTTTGGAGAGATCCCTCTCCGAATTGGTAGGGCTAGCTACCAAGATAAAATATTGGTATGTGGTTACCTCTGTTTGGACTCTTTCTCAGCCTAAGAGATCCGGTGGAGTGATAACATACTGGCGCCGTTTCTGGGGAATGAAAGATTTATTTTTCTTGAGTGTATGACAAGAAACATTTGAATCTTATACTTTAGATGATAGGGTTAATTTTTAGAAAAGGCTGATTGGATAATTGCAATGCCAATATTGTAGAGCTCGCTTCAAGAAGATATACTAGAGAAAATCTCGATCCTGATCTAGCTTCCAGTCGAAGATCCAAAGAATATTTTCTAGAGCCATAGATATAAAACTACTAAGATTCATT
Organism: Pinus albicaulis; assembly: GCA_034641835.2. Taxonomy (NCBI): domain Eukaryota; kingdom Viridiplantae; phylum Streptophyta; class Pinopsida; order Pinales; family Pinaceae; genus Pinus; species Pinus albicaulis. Next base: position 1,020,127,726 of record CM076578.1, read on the forward strand.
CAGGACTAGTATTAATGGTAAGATCTACTTCACTGCATTCTAAACTACTATCTCTTGAAGATATAATGTAGGATTTGAAATTTGAATTGTCATTGCTTATATCTAAGTCTGAAACTTCTTTATCTGGAATAGTCTTCAATCCTTTAATACTCTCTAAGGTCAAGTAATTATTTTAATTAGAAGTTAGTCCTCTAAAATATTGGTTTTTTTAAGAGATTAAACCTGAATCAGAACTTGACATCAAAGATTGGATACAATTCTACCATAAAGAGGAAATACCTATCTTTACTCAACCTTAACCTCAATCAATTGTATTTTTTTCATCTGCACCTTCAACCTCATCATTTATACCTACTACTTCAATACCTACAACTGTTGCTCCACTACCTATTCAGCCAATTCCTCCTGTTGTCAATCCAGCACTTCACTCAGTAGGAATCATGGATAGATTTTCCTCACTTATCTTACCTTCCCAATTGAATGATTTACCTCAGGGTTATGGCCAAAGACTCCCCTTGTTTGATGAAAATTCTACCATATCTGCAAGACAACACATTGTTAAGGTCACTGACTTCATAGACTTGGAGGAAGTTGATGCTGACAATGTTAAAATGAGGATTATACCCCAGAGCTTCTTTGGAGATGTCAAAGTCTGGTTTATATATTTTACTACTAATTCCATTGCCACTCCATACTAGCTGATTGATGCATTTATAGCTCGATGGGAGGTAAAGAAAAATCATTTACAATTGCTTTTTGAGTATGAGAATATAAAGAGAAATCTCAATGAATCAGTCCAAGATTTCAATACTCATTTCAATAGAATTTATAATGCAATTCCTGTTGAGATCAAGCCTCCCCCAGGCTTAGCTCTCATATGTTATCCAGATGCATTTGATCTCGATATGGCTTACCAACTAAGGGAAAGAAATCTAGCTACATTAGAAGATATGCAAAATAACGCAGTCAACGCTAAAACAAATATGCTGATGAAGAGATCTAGAGCTGGAAATGAGAGAAGAGTCACTATTAAAGATGAACCATCTACCTCATATTCCGATGCTAAGATGGATACATTGATAAGGAATATTGAAAGGATGTTTGACATGATGTACATCACTGAGAGACAACCTGAGGTTAGAAATCCTAACTACAGAGGCCAAAAAAGGCCTCAATTAAGGATTAAGCAGAGAGAAAAATGGGCTCTTGAGAAATCACCACATCAGAAACAAAAAATCAAGACACCCTTGCAGCATAAATATGCTCAAGGAGAAGAAGAAGATGAAGACACAATTGTTTAGGAAAATCTCCTTTTCAAGGCTAATGATTTGCCTATGTTTTTTACTGAAGATGAAGAGTATTTTGAAAAGAAAGACGAGCCTAATTATAAGGATTTCATCCTTTCCAATGATCATGAATTGGAAAATAAATTAGATGATTATCAATGGGGGTACTTGAATGCACTTAGTTCACAAAATTGGCAGTTTTAATTAAGGAGCAGAGATGTGCCGGTTAATCCCATTAAAAAGAGAGCATCTCAGCAGAAAGATACTCAAACAAGGTAGAATCCTCTGAATAATCAGAGTAAGGGAAAAGAGTCTATAGTCACAAATCAAAACAAGGTAAATCAGCCATCCACAAGTTTAGAAAATAAAGAAAAGGACAACAAGAAGAAAGAAGCACCATAAAAATACCTTGTGACAACGAGACATCATCATTAAAGAGGTAGAAAAAACCACTCCCTTCAACCTAGAAACTGAAATTTTGATATTTAAAGTTTATATTCCTTTAATCAAGCTTCTTAAGAATAACCAGTATAAGTCCTAGGTTTCCAAGATGCTTAAAGTACATCCTTTGTCCGACATGGTGATTGTCAAAGATGATCAGCATGAACTCATTTTTGGTTCTGCTATTGATGGTCAATTAGAAGATAGCAAGGTTCCTCCTTTTGAATTCAGTCTAAGAATCCATCAATGCATTTTACACAATTCCATTTTAGATTCTGGAGCCTCCCATAATCTAATGCCAAAAGCCATTATGGAAAATTTGGGCCTTTACATCACTCATTATTACCATGACTTATACTCCTTCGATTCAGAGAGTCCATTTTATTGGCCTTATTAAAGGTTTGGTAGTCTCCCTAGAGTAGATTCCCTCAAAGAATGTTCTAATTGATTTGGTGGTAGCTGACATACCGCCACGATTTGGCATGTTGCTGTCAAGATCCCTACGAGAAAAATTGAGAGGCACATTGCAATTAGACTTTTATTATGAAAATATCCTTTTTTTCGAAAAATTGAGAAAATTGTACCGTGAAACAAAGATGAAATATATTATCACAAGCAAAGAAAATCCCAACAATCATCCAATCGATGTTGTACATAGATATTTAGAGTCATTCATTTTTTTTAATGATAACAGCTTAGATGATGTAGATAGTCAGTTTGTAGATGTAAAATATGTTCTAGAGATTCATAATTGCATCAAATAAGTTATAAAAAGGGAAAAAGAGAATATGCCTTGCTCATCAGAACAACCATCAAATGAAGCAGAGAAAAAATAAGTACAACCATTAGATAAAGTGGAAGAAAGTCCAGAAAAGATGTTCATAGGCCTCATGAAGCAAGGAATTTTCCTTATTTTTTTCTCTTTTTACCTTGAGAAGCTAAATCTCCATGATTGCCTGCTTGGTCTTGAGTTGTTCATTTGTTGCTCATAGTATGCAATGACAAACTTAGATCTCTATAATTTGGTCTAAGGCTCCTTGAGTTGGGAATATTTCTACTTGATAATCATTTTGGAGGCCTCATCATCATGCTCATCATCTAAATCAACAAGGTCAAAATTTGTCTCTGTCTCATGGAGGTCATCCTAATCATGAATGGCTGCCTCATGTACATATTCCTCTGCCATCTTTTGTTTTACCTTCTATACCTACTTTGTTAGTGAAGAAGGAAGGGCCCCTCCCAAAATCTATGGGAAAACACTTTCCTATGCCCTATCTGATATGTCTTTGCCATTGTGCTCATTTCAGCCTCTTTAGGCTTGTTGACCTTAACTTTTCTAGGTGACTCATCCTACTGATAAAATGATGATAATGGTGGTGATGGTGATGGAGTAGGTGAAGTGGACTGAGGTGATGAAATGGTAGGCACTCTGGGACAATATGGATGCATATATGTAGTAGGGTGAGATGAATAAGGCACATCTTCATCATGTGGAACTTGTGGCGTAGTTAAGATTTCATTTTCTATGAATGTGTCCCATGAAATGTTCAACTGGTTAAGCTGATGAAGGACAATGATTTTGATCAAGTGGTGGAAAATATTGTTCATCTACTAGTCAAAATCTCTCTTTTCCACAATGTATGCCATTTTATGTATGCTCTTACCATTGAATGCTTGTATTTCAAAGGTCGAGTTTGCACATCCAAAGGTCAATTTTTCACAATGGTAATGTTAAGTGCAAACTCTTACCCTTAATTAAAAACTCTTACCATTCATCTCACCCTACTACATCTATGCCTCCATCTTAGCCCAAAGTTCCTGCCATTTCATCACCTCAGTCCACTTCACCTACTCCATCACCATCACCATCACCTCGTACCCTTGAACAATGGTAATATTAAGTGAAAAATCATACAAATTAATCTTACCATTGAATGCTTGTATTTCCTTTTTTCTGCGAGGGAAATCAATCTGTTGAATTTCTTGAACACGAGAAGGGTCAATCCAGATATCATCCTTGGAGATGATGTGACCGATAATTTTCCCTCCTCCATGGAAAAAAGGATTTTATTTATGTTGAGAGATATTCCTAACTTCCTGCATCTCTCGAAAACAATTATTAAATGGTGAAAATGTTCATCATAAGAATGTGACAACACTGTCAATTCATCTAAATAGACAACCAATAAAACTTCTTTTTCATTGGTGAATGCTATGTCCATGGCCCACTGAAATGTGGTCTTTGCATTTTTCAAACCAAATGGCATATTTTCATATTTGAATGTGCCCCAAGGTGTAGTAAATGTTTTCTTGTCCTGATCATCCTCATGCACCAAAATCTAGTTATATCCTGAATAACCATCCAGAGTGACATCCGAGAATAATCAACAACTTTTTGAAGGATGTGATCCATCTTGGGAAGTGGATAATTTTCCTTGAGGGACACTTTTTTCAAGTTCCTGAAATCTATGCAGACCCCGATTTCTCAAGTCTTCTTTCTTACTAGGCCAAAATTACAAATCCAATCAGAGAATCTTATAGGGACAATAATATTGGACTTGAAAAGTACGTTTACCTCTTTTTCAATTGACGGCAACAATCTAGAATTTATTACTCTCAAATTTTTCAAAAAGGGTTTTTTATCGGGCTTAATCAGAATAGTGTGTTGAATGATGTTCTTGTCATACACCTTTAAATCTGCATATTACCATGCAAAAACATCAGGAAATTTAGTAAGTAATTTAACATATTCAACCTTTACCTAGGGAGATAATGAATTGGATAGTTCAACCATATTTGCTTTGTCTGTTGTCCCAATGTTTACATCTTCAACACCCTTTTTTGTAGGCACCAATGTACGCTTCCTTTCTAGGTCATCTTGGTCAAATAATTCTTCCAAAGGTATGAGACCTTTTGGAATATTGTTTTCTTTCAGCTATAGTATATCCATCTGAGTTTCTTCTATATCTTGGTAATATTTATCACAAATTTAATCTATGGAACAATTCGCAAATTCTGCCTCAACTTGGAGAAATTTATTTACTTGCTTATCATCCTAGAAAACCTGCCCATACCGAAATTTATCAGGAACAATGGGCTGGTGTTTGACATGAATCTCAAAATTCCTGTTTGAAAATATGGGGATCTTAAAATTTCTTGCAACATTATCCAATGAATCTACCATGATATTTTGATTCCTTGGCACAACTGTAAGTATACACTCCTGAAACATCTTCAAAATATCTAGTACAACATTCCTATATTGTATCATTTGAGGATGATTAGCTTGATATTCACCTTTAACTTGCTTAATCACAAGTTATGAATCACCATACACAAAAATCCTTCTTGCTCCCAATTTCTTCAAGATATTTAGGCTAGTAATCATTGCTTCATACTCCACTTCATTGTTAGTGCAATCAAAAGCTAACTTATAAGAGCAAAATCTAACATTTGGAGGGACCTTATTTTGTTGATGAAAAGGGATGTAGACCCAAATTCGAATGCATGCCCCATCTTTCTCTAAGGCACCGTCAAAGTCCATGGACCATAGACCGTTTTTTTCCTCTAAGTGCTGAAGCTATAATTTTTGTTTTGGCTCAAGTTTCTGAATTATTTCTTCATGATTTTCTAGACTTTCTTCCACTTTATCTAATGGTTGTTCTTAGTTTTTCTCTGCTTCATCTGATGGTTGTTCTAATGAGCAAGGCATATTATCTTTTTCCTTTTTTATGACTTCTTTGATGCAATTATGAATCTCTGGAACATATTTTACATCTACAAACTGACTATCTACATCATTTAAGTTGTTATCATTAAACAAAATGAATGACTCTAAATCTCTACGTACAACTTCAATTGGATGATTGTTGGGCTTTTATTTGCTTGTGATCATATATTGCATCTTTGTTTCATGGTACAATTTTCTCAATTTTTCGAAAAAAAGGATAGTTTCATAATAAAATTCTAATTGCAATGTGCCTCTCAATTTTTCCCCTGGGGATCTTGACAACAACATGCCAAATCGTGGTGGTATGTCAGCTACGACCACATCAATTAGAAAATTCTTTGAGGGAATCTGCTCTAGGGAGACTACCAAACATTTAATATGGCCAATACAATGGAATCTCTGAATCGAAGGAGTATAAGTCATGGTAATGATGAGTGATGTAAAGGCCCAAATTTTCCATAATGGCTTTTGGCATTAGATTATGGGAGCCTCCGAAGTCTAACATGGAATTTTGTAAAATGCATTGGTGTATTCTTAGACTCAATTAAAAAGGAGGAACCTTGCTATCTTCTAATTGACCATCAATAGCAAGACCAAAAATGAGTTCATGTTGATCATCTTTGACATTCACCATGTCGGAAAAAGGATGTACTTTAAGCATATTGGAAACCTGGGACTTATACTGGTTATTCTTAACAAGCTTGACTAAAGGAATAAACACTTTAAATATTGAAATTTAAGTTTCTAGGCTGAAGGGAGTGGTTTTTTCTTCCTCTTTAATGATTATGTCTCATTGTCCAACCTGGTATTTTGATGGTGCTTCTTTCTTCTGGTTGTTCTTTTCTTTATTTTCTGAACTTGTGGATGGCTGATTTACCTTGTTTTGATTTGTGAATATAGAATTTTTTCCCTTACTCTGATTATTCAGAGAATTCTTACTCTGAGATGCTCTCTTTTGAATGGGATTAACCAGCACATCTCTGCTCCTTAATGAAAACTTCCTATTTTGTGAACTAAGTGCATTCAAGTACCCCCATTGATAACCATCTAATTTATTTTCCAATTCATGATCACTGGCAAGGATGAAATCCTTATACTTAGGCTCGTATTTCTTTTCAAAATACTCTTCATCTTCAGTAAAAAACATAGGCAGATCATTAGCCTTGAAAAGGAGATTTTCTTCAACAATTGTGTCTTCATCTTCTTCTTCTTCTCCTTGAGCATAGTTATGCTACAAGGGTGTCCTGATTTTTTGTTGCTGATGAGGTGGTTTCTCAGGAGCCCATTGTTCTCTCTGCTTAATTTTTAATTGAGGCCTTTGTTGGCCTCTGTAGTTAGGATTTCTGACCTCAGGTTGTCTCTTAGTGATGGACATCATGTCAAACATCCTTTCAATATTCCTTATCAATGTATCCATCTTAGCATCGGCATATGAGGTAGATGGTTCATCTTTAATAGTGACTCTTCTCTCATTTCTAGCTCTAGCTCTCTTCATCAGAATATTTGCTTCAATGTTGACCGCATTATTTTGCATATCTTCTAATGTAGTTGGATTTCTTTCCTTTAGTCGGTAAGCCATATCGGGATCAAATGCATTTGAATAACGTATGAGAGCTAAGCCTGGGGGAGGCTTGATCTCAACAGGAATTGCAATATAAATTCTATTGAAACGAGTATTGATATCTTGGACTGATTCATTGAGATTTCTCTTTATATTGTCATACTCAGAAAGCAATTTTAAATGATTTTTCTTTACCTCCCACCAAGCTATAAATGCATCAATTAGCTGGTATGGAGTGGCAAAGGAATTAGCAGTAAAAGATCTAAACTAGATTTTTACATCTCCAGAGAAGCTTTGGGGCATAATCCTCATTTTAGAATTGTCAACATCAACTTCCTCCAAGTCTATGAAGTCAGTGACCTTAAAAATGTGTTTTCTTGCAGATATGGTATAATTTTCATCAAACGGGGGGAGTCGTTGGCCATAACCCTGAGGTAAATCATTCAATTGGGAAGATAAGATAAGTGGGGAAATCTATCCATGATTCCTACTGAGTGAAGTGTTGGATTGACAACAGGAGGAACTGGCTGAATAGGTAGTGGAACAACAGTTGTAGGTACTGAAGTAGTAGGTATAAATGATGAGGTCGAAGGTGCAGATGAAAAAACTACAATTGATTGAGGTTGAGGTTGAGTCGAGATAGGTATTTCCTCTTGATGGTATAATTGTATCCAATCTTTGATGTCAAGGTATGATTCAGGTTTAATCTCTTAAAAAAAACCAATATTTCAAATGACTAAGTTCTAATTCAAATAATGACTTGACCTCAGAGAGTATTAAAGGATCGAATACTATGCCAGATAAATAAGTTTCAGACTTAGATCTAAGCAATGACAATTCAAATTTCAAATCCTATGGTATATCTTCAAGAAGTGGGAGATCGCATCGAGCATCAACAAGAAGTTCTCCAACTCTTAAAGGATAACCTGAATATGGCACAAAATAAAATGAAACAACAGGCAGATCAAAATCGTAGCGAGAGAAGTTTTGGTGTAGGAGACTGGGTATTTTTACGGCTACAACCATACAAACAAATGTCCCTCAAGCAAGCTAAGAAGGATAATAAATTATCACCAAAGTACTAAGGTCCTTACAATGTGTTGCAAAATATTGGTACTATGGCATACTAATTGGAGCTTCCTACTTCTTCACGAGTGCATCCAATTTTCCATGTTTCATGCTTAAAGAAGGTTATAGGTGAAACTCTTCCAGTTCAAACAATATTGCCAGAACTTGATGAGGAAGGAAAAATCATATTGGAACTTGAAGCGGTCACGAAACAAGAACTCGACAGTTATGGAATCGATCAATTTCATAGTATCTCATCAAGTGGAAGAAATTACCCACTGAAGATTCTACATGGGAGGATTAGAATTTTATACAGAAGCACCCAGATCAACTCAAGCATTGAGGATAACACTTTTTTGAAGGAGAGGGGCATATTAGGTCCCTATATTACTAGTGTAGTCCCTTATTGTTATTAGTGTAACCCCCTTATTGTTATTATTGTACCCCTGTAACCCCCATATTGTTATTATTGTGCCCTTAAATTATTATTGTTAGTTCGGCCAGGATTACATTGTGGCCCCACTAGGATTACATTGTGGCCCCATGGACTCCCATATATAGAAAGGAAGTTTTGTAATTTGTATCGTCCAAGAATTTTTCATTCATGTAATTTATTGGAGGTTGCCCCCTCGAAGTGGCCTATTCATAAGGCATTGATATCTCATTTCTTCTATTTTTTGAGCTGGTTTCACAACAACTCATCTCTTCAATGGATCATACAAGAGCGTAGACATTTGAGGTCTAGAGATCCCGATCTATCATTGTATTCATGGGTGCATCATAGATTCATATCTATCAATAAAACAGAGCTTATCCCATGCATATATACCTCAAAGAAAATTATTTAGTAACAACCCTTACATATTCACACGCTTGCACTATGATCTTCTTTTCCTTATATAGATTTAGCCTTTACCAATACCATGATTCAAAACCACACAACAACTGATGGTATTCTTGGATAGAATCAAATATAAAATATAATTCTCAATACTGCGGGCTAATACCATGGTAATGCCCCTTGGTATCATAATTGTAGTGCGCAAAAGGCATACACGACTTTGCTTCTTCATGCTCACGTGTATACGCGACTTCTCCTCATAAAAACTGCGTATATACTAATTATGGATGTATACGCGGGTTTCCTTCATAAAAGTAGAATATACATTGCATCCATACGTGGGTTTCCTTCATAAAACCTATGTATAAATTGAGAAATATTTCCTGTTTCATTTCTCTGGCACTTACTGGAATTCCTTTCTCTATCACATATGAACTGACTTGTAGAAACATCATTTTTATATCTTTAACACATAGGTTTCTTATCATAGGCAACTCATCAAGTAGGTTTCCATCAAGCAAAATTTCATCAAGTAGCTTGCCATCAAGGACAACACATTTCATCATATTCCAACACTTTTGGAGGCCATGCTACGCTTTCTGAGTACTCTTGGGAGAATGAAGTTTTGGACGGCTAGGAGCCACCTTTTTTAGTAATGAGCCTATATGTAGTAGACATTTAGAGATTTCCATATCATATTTTATATTAGGTTTTGGCCTTGAGAATGCCTCCACAAGCCACTTCTACTTATTTCTCTATGCTTTCTCTAGGCACGCTGCGCTTTCTCTAGAATTTTCCACGCTTTCTCCAGCAGGATTTTTTCACAGGAAGTTTGACATAGTTTGAATTTTTACTTATGTAATTGATGAATTATGATGATTTTGTAATTTCATGAAGTGTAATTGAGCTGGTAAATAGTGAAATAGGGTAGATGCATTCTTGTTAATATATTTTTTGGTCAAATTCTTCTAGTTTCCTATATTTAGTTGATTTGGTTGACCTCCACTAGACATTATGGTTTTGTTGAGCATATCATGTAATTAGCTTCACAACTAATCGATTAGACCCCTAAGAGAGGGGAGATGTTGTTTTGTTCTATATTTATCATTGTCAGAGTCATTTGAATAGTTGGACATCAGAGGTTTGTAACTATTGTAGCTTGTACTTTCACTTTCATATTTGGATATAAAAGGATGCAGTTGCAACTATTATCTAGGAATTCATGTGCAGTGAGTTTATGATCATTTATTTTCTCCGTTATAGTATTTATTTAATTATATATAGATCCTCTTTCATATATTTTATCCTCAATGGCTTTCCTTACAGTTGATAGAAAAATTCTATTGATTTAGTTATGTTTATATGGAAATTTCATTTTGTGTTTCATGCTTCCAGTTTAATTAATTCATGATTGAACATTATCATTAAATCCCTCTACCTTTTCAGACTCACCACTATACCTAAGAAAACCCTAAATCCATCATAGAACCAATTCTACCTTTTTCCTTTATATTTTTTCAGCTGTAAACCCTTTGATACCTATACCTAGCTACTTGGTTTCATCCTTGATCTAGCATCAAACCTTAAAATATTCAAAATCTACATGAGCGTATCATATCTAGCCTAATATCCTTCATGTCACAGTCAATCCTTGACTATGATCTCATAGAGAGAGCCCTCTCAGCCTGGTAGGGCTAGCTACTAGGTCAAAGAGGTATGTGGTTACCTTTGTTAGTCTCCTTTTCAACCTTTGGAGAACTAGTGGAGTGCCAAAATTTTGGTGTCGTTGTCGGGGAACGAAGTGACAGATATTCCAAGGGAAAGAATGAAAAAGGATTAGATCTGGTTGTTGATGGTGAACAATGATCATGCACACAAAGGTTGTGCATCTTTCATTGGTGACTCCAGTGTCAATGAATCGAAAGGTTCATAATTTTCATGGCGAATCCACTTTTCAAGAACTGGTAGTCTGAAGAACTTCCTAGTGACTTCATTGTTATCAAAATGGATTCAACTAATCGAAGGTATGCTCCTATGGATCGAGATCATATTCCTCGTTTTCCAAATCAGATTCCTTGTATAGATTGGCAAACATGATTGCCAAATTTTAAAGGTCAAGACGAAGAAGATGCTAGTTTTCATTTGGTCAAATTTCATTTTCATATTCACAAACTAAATATTGAGTTTCCTGAAGATTGTTTGATGAATATGTTCATGGCTACCTTGGAGGAAAAAGCGAGATCATGGTATGAGAGTCTACCATATTCTAGCTTATATTCTCTAAAGGACTTTCATTCAATTTCCTTTCAACAATATCAAAGCTCTAATTATTCCTTGTCGATGATTAATATTTGTTGTGAGATTTCTGAAAATTTCATTGAGTTTCTTGAAAATTTGTATGGGGATGAATAGTGTCTAGATGACGAGATCATAGAATCCCTTTATGATTTTTCCTCCCAACAAGAATCAGTAACTTATGTTAGTGTCAATATTTACATCCTATCACTAGTGATCAAATGGGCTCTTATCATGTTCTATTAGAGTCCCATAGTCAAAAAAATTCATTTCATTAGGTCTTCAAGCAAAAATTTGGTCACTAGTGTATTGGTGTGTTTGGCACACAAATGTACTAAATCACACTTGCTTAAGAGGGGTATTTTTTCCCTCTTAAGTTATTGGTCATAGGAAGAAAATAAATGGAGTCAAGAAAGTTAGTGAAACATGCTAAATCATACACATACTAGATAGAGAAATAGCATGCATATTCAAACATAAAAACTAAACTAAAACTAAAACAATTAACCCGAAAGCTCTAAATAGAGTCAAACAACTTCAATAATCCAAACGACGATGCTTACGTCCCCTCTTATTGAGTGTTGGTAGGAAATGAGGATGAATCTTTTACCCACTTTCCAAGGGGCCCTTGGAACTATGGAGCTCCAAGTACTGACGCAAGGATGTCTTTACTTCCGAGCTGCCTTGGCACAAAGTCTCCCTCTCTCTACTATGGTGGACTGGAGTTGTTGAATGGCCAAAAACTGAGTCCCCTCTATCTCTGCTCCAGATCACACACTGCTGGTATTGCTTGGGGAAATTCTGGCCAACAAAACAATGTGCTCTCATATTGTTCATCTCTTGGTGGCCTTTTATAGGAGAATTAAAATCCTCCTTCCCTCTCTTGGTACATTGTGGATGGTGACCCAAGAGAAGAGTGTGATTCCATTGTGTGCCACATTTATTCCATTGTGTGCTCCTTTGAGGTCCTAAGGAGGCTTGGGTGGTTGTCCTTAGGCAGCCTCAAGTGTGGGATCAATGTCCTGGAGTGTGCCTTGTGGTCCCATAAAGTGACTCCCACCACTCTCAGGACCCCGCGGCTTTTTGAGGAAAAGCCACGCAAAGGAGCACTTATCGAAGAATTCTATGCAGAAAGGCACATTTGACTGGTTATTTATGTGCAAAATTTGAATTTTCCTTTCAAACCTTAGAGATTTTTAAATACTTTAGATTCTGTAATGTCTTTTAGCCCTATAAATCCTTCTGCCTGACATTAAATAATGTCCTTTTTTCTTGTCTGATTTTCCAGTGATAATAGTTGCCCCCAATGTGTGAGGTCTAGGAAGAACTATATAGCCAAAATACATTATAGTTTCTTTTTTTCTGTACTATGTGGAGAGAGAGAGAGAGAGCTACATGTAGCTCGGAGTTGGAGACACCCCGCATCGGGTCGAAGATGACCATGTCCTGTGGGATCCCTTCAATCAATGGTATAATAAAATATATATAGATTTTCTACGAGACTAGATTGTCCCATGCTCGTGATGCTTTGGCTACTTAAAAAAATCTATGTGACAGATACAGATTTTGTCTACGTCACTAGTATGGTAATGATCTGTTGGTTGATGAAGACAAATGCTAACGCCCTCAGGGGCATTTTTTCTTTGAAAATAGGTGGAATGTGGTACCCATATGCATAAAATTGGTATGGAATATAAATGCGCATTGTACGGATAGGCACTGGCTGTGACCTTCCCATGTAAGCATTGCTGAAAGACGCTCATAGAGGCATGTGTCTTCGATAGATTTTATCAAAGTGCAATGGTTGTAAGGTATGATACCATCTTAGCATGAAATCTTGTGCTGTAGTTGAATGTTAGGAGGATCGATGACATCTGTGGGAAATGATGTCTCCCACAGTGCCACCCGAGGATGTCCCTTTTATGGAGAGAGGTGATCCAAGGTACCATTTCCTTTTTGGAAAAGAGGTGTTGAAGTCGAAAAAAAGGAAGCCTCAACCGAACGAGGGGGTCACTAATACGGAGAATTAGGATCCTGGATGTGATGGGTTTAACATAGGCATGATGGCGAGGGGTGACTAAAAACTGATGATGGGGATTCATTGGCCCAAGGTTAGAGTATAAAAGGAAACTTAGTGGCAATCATAACTATTTCTAATGGGGAAATCCCTAGAGTCGGTATAAACTGGTTATGAATAACATGATGTCTTTTGCATGAGGGTGTGATACTCTGACCAAGGGTGATGAGGGACTGCTGCCATGGGAGAAAAAAAGAATGGGTGGGTTGGGGGATGTAGTGTGCCATTTGTGGTCTTGTTACACTTACCAAAATAATAAGATAATGGGGTTTGGTTTCTACGAAACAAAAATACGGGTGCCCCAAAACATGAAAGTGTTCACTCACTGATGATGTGAGAAAGGTGTTTTGATGAGGGTGGGTGCCCCATGGGTTCATCTCATGTGTGAGGTTGATGAAGCAGATGAAAAATTATCGCAATTGGGTTATGCTGATGGAGGTATGGTATGAAAAATGCGAGGCGCAGTAGTGCGCTTTTGATCTTCTTGCACAAACTGGTTGTCTGGGAATGGGGTTTATTTAATATGGTAAAACTTGACCTGATGCATGGAGAGTTAATGGGCATGATGTGCTTCCCAGACTATAATGTTATGCCATGGCATCTCTTTTGTTGGGATATATGTTCTACTTTGGGTGACAAGCGCCATGGAAGGGAGGCTCTATCGACCAACGAGGATGCTTATCATGTGCAAGGTGAGGTGATGATAAACATGGTCGGGTGTTTGGAACCTATGGTTAATTTCTGATGGAGAAACAATACCAGGTTATGCAGAGTTTTTCTGAGACTCTATCATGATAGGTGTATAATGATACCTACTCTGGATCTTTCAGTGGATGGAGCTATGGGTGGTTTGCACACTACCTAAAAAAACAAATACCCCAAGAGAAAGCATATTCTTTATTCAAATATTTATTTGAAATACATTTGCTTAAAAAATAAGATGAGAGACGGCATACGTGCTAGAACTGAAAAATTATTTTTTTGAGGGTGCGAATGTGTGGCGCTGCCCTTGGGCGTTGTGGAGCGCTGATCACAGTGCTACTTTTGGTCCGGTGATCTGGCCTTCTGAGCTCTCATTATGGTCCTCCAAAGTTCTTGAAAAGGGTGACATATAGGATAATATGGCTCAATTCAGTTCATTTGTGTTTGTTGAGTATTGAAATGTTAGAGGCTTTTGTGGAGTATTTCTTGCCATTGTGGTCAGCCTGAGTACCCGAGATTAGTGATTTTTTGGCTAGGTAAACTTCATGACATCCTACATTTTAATTTTTTTAGTTTGTGAGTGTTGGGGTCCATACAATACTAGTTTGTACAGATCTTTAGCCAGTTTTTCTCTTGACTACAAGGGTGATCAGGGTACTGGTGCGCCTTTTGCACACAAAAAGGGGTTTTTTTGCACCTTTTGTGCACCTGTCTGAGGAACAGGCATGTGGAAAGCCGAGGAAATTTTTGTCAAATTTTTTGGGAAATTTTTTCTATTTTTGGTGTTTTTCATGCTGCTGATGTGATCCTATTTTGATGGAAAGATGTTGTGGAGGGAGAGGGATTGGCCCGAGATTTGTACTGCCTTAGCTGCCGATGGTCAAGTGCGCCAACAGTTGGCGTGATGGGGTCTCCTGAAATTTCTGGAGAATGACCTTCTTTGATCACAGGATCGACTTTTGCACTACCTAATCCAATGTTAGAAAAGGTGGCACAAGGTGATGGTGCTACGTAGGTGTGACCTTGCTATCCGTCCTGAGAAATATATCTATTTTGTGAACGAGTTATTGCCTTAGGGTGAGGTGCTTCAGTATCCACTTCCCTCTGGGAGGGTAGATCTTGATCAATTCCAGGCATGTCATTGCGGAATGGTGCCCCTCAGTGATGGGTGCATAGCCATTGCTACAATGACAAATTTGGCCTAGCGGTGTGCTTTAGCGGCCATTGTGTGACTGGCAGGGTCGTACGCTCCTCATTAGGCATCACGTCCGCATATTGGTGTCTTGCGTCGGTTGAGGGCTCGACACTTTTCTGACTTTGCCCATTTCTACTATGACGAGATGTTGGCACAACTTTCTAAGGTCTGGGATTGTTCAAATTTGTTTACTTATGGCAACATATTATGCAACATTATGTATGAGCAGCTGGTGCTGCTGAGGCCTATGGTGGCCATGCCTGTTGGGGGGGCATAGGAGCCTCGCATGAGGAGGTGGGCTCTCATGAAGCCTCGAGGAGGTGGTGGTAGGGTGGGGGTTACTGGAATACCACCACGGAGACTTGGTTTGAGGCCAACCCTTAGATGTTCATGCCATTCCCTTATGCAGGAATGGACTTCCAGGGAGATCTAGAGATGGGTCTTCCTGCTGGATATGCTTAGGGGCTAGAAAGTACGTCTTTGTGTTTTCTTCATTTATTTGATTATTTATGTTTATATGTGTATTATTATGACACTGACATAGTTTTGGTTACTCTTGCAAATATTGGCGAGGTCGGTCGTCCTGTGGCTTGGTTGGTTAGGAACCAGCTGATTCGGCAACCTTCAGGAGCTCTCGAGGGGTAGGGAGGAGCTCTTTCCCAGCCTCTAGGTGGAGCATCAAGTGGTGAGGTTGGCCCTTTAGGGGAGGGTAGCACCTTGACTTCCGGCAAGAGTGCTGCTGAGAGAGCTCGTGCTAATGTGGCAGAGGCTCGTGTTGCTGAGCTGACCGAGTGGGTGGAAGTTATAGAGGATGCTTGGGATCGAGTGTAAAACTTGAACCAGGGGATTTCAACTCGAGGCTTTTTGGATGACCTCTAGGATGTATGGCTGGAGACCTTAATGTCCCAAGAGAGGGGCTATTGACCAATTTTACGTCGGGTGGCAGTCTCGGTATTGACGGTGGCTCCAGTAGTGGTACCAGGAGCGGCAGCGGCTTCAGGTGCCCCACTTAGGGGAGTGTTGAGATTAAAAAAGATGATGAGCTTAGTGAAAAAATTTGCCTTCACTAAGTGGGCGCGTAGGCTGTTTTTGGTGCAAGTTTATTTTTAGACTATGTCTATTTTTAGACATGGTGATCATATTTCAGAAGTTGCAGGATGTTATTTATGGATGGTTGGTCAAGTTGGAAAAATAAATGAAATTATAATTTTAGAATATTGGGTGAAGCTTATTTATATATCATCAATCTAAAAATAGAAGTGTCGATTATTATTAGCTCTTAATAATAATCCAATAATAAACAACAACTTATTCTCTTGGAGCACTTAATTTCAGTGCATAGATTTGGAAAATCAGTGGGCTGAAGGAATTACACAATTCCTAGGGTTTACTGGTGGTTCATGCATGGAGGACTCAGTTAGAACTAAAGTGGAAAAGTTATGATAGAGTTGGAAGAGTAGTTCATGGAGTTGTTGTTCAGTTTAACTCAATCATTGGAGTTAAACTCTGTTGAGCTAGTTGTATCTAGTATAACTGAATGATACACTACTAAGAGTGGAGTGAATTAATTAGTTAATTAATTAAAAAATAATAACTCATTAATCAACTGAAAAATAAAGTAGTTAAGTACAGTGCATGTTAGTTCCAGTGGAGACCCAGTGGAGAGATAGGTGAAAGGGAAAGATAGACTATATGTTGTGACTATAGTGATGCATTGATTGCATCACACGCACATTGGAGTTGCCAATGAGGATTGCACAGTCAAGGCAAGGGTAATTCGAATTCATTCATAGCTATTCTTTAGCAGGGATTGCGCAGTGGAGGCAGGCTATCAGGTAGCAAGAAATCGATGCATGGATTTGCAGATTTCTTCTTATTAGTGTGTGACGATTGATTGTACTGAGAGCTTGATGTACTAAGCTTTGTATGAGATTGTTACATGATCTCCATGATACATAATATATGATAGTTGGGTTTTTCAGCTTCAGGATTTCCCGTTAAACAACTGTGTTATGTGCGATTATTTTTATTGCTTCATGTGTTTGCAATTGATTTTAATTTCCGCAAAAGATTAATAGTGGAAGGATTCTATACTTAGCAAGAAGATAAATATTGTTAGATCAGGATAATATGTATATATACATGCATCTTGTATATAATTTCTACATGGTATCAGAGCAATGTTAATTATTGAATATTGCAATTGTGAAGAATTGTTGAGTTTGTGTTGGTGGACAATTCCAATTTGCTTCATAAAATTCTTGGTTCGACAGTTGAGTATACATCGAAATGTATTTCAATGGGTTGCGATTGGAGTATGCCCTTGATGGTAGCCCAAATTACATATCCTAGAAGTATAGGATGGAGGCAGTGTTGTAGGATAATGGACTAAAGGATTTCATCAGTAGCGATGTTACTAAGTCGGGATCTAGCGATGTTGCATTACTTGACGCATGGAAAAAGAAGATAGCAAAGACAAGAATAATTCTGTTGGAAGGTGTGACAGACCATATTGTGTCCAGCATTCACGGGAAAGCCACTCCATTCTTAATGTGGAAGGCTTTGAAATTTTTTTTCCAAAGCAACAGCGACCAGAGGAAGTTGGCGCTGAAAGACAAGCTCAGAAAAATAAAAATGGAGAAGGGCGACAGTATTCCAAAATATCTCATGAATTTTGTCCACTGTAGGGATGAACTGGGAAGTTTGGGGATTATAGTTGATGATGAAGACTTGGTGAGCTTGGATCTCCTTGGGCTTCCGAATAGTTGGCATAGCTACAAAGACTCTATCAATGGACGGGAGAAATTTCCGGGATGGGAGCGACTTTGGTCAGATCTTGGGAAGGAGGAGATAAGGCAAGGTACTAGGGATGGCTCTTCATCGAAGAATGAAGATGAAGAGAATTTCACTTTGGATTCCAAATAAAGAAATGGGAAGGGGAAGAAATTTCCTTCAAAATATGAAGCTAAAGGAAAGAAGAAGGGTTTGTCTAAAGTGAAGTGTTTTCATTGTCACGAACATGGGCTTTTCACCACTAAATGCCCACAGAAGAAGAAGAACAAGAAGGCTGCTGGAGCTGCAACTAGAGAGGCCTTACCCTTGCAATTTGAACTTGATTTCTCTTTGATCACATGCTTGGTTTCAAGCTATATGGGATCGGTGTGGTATCTTGATAGTGGTGTGTCTTTCCTTATGACGGGAGACAAGGATTTATTTAGTGACATGGAGGAGAAGGACCTCCAGATGCATATAGAGATGGGTGACGATGTTCGATACAGTGCAACTGAAATTGGGACCGTTACCTTTGAGAGGGAGTCTGGTAATCCATTCCTGTTGAAGGATTTTATGCATGTTCGAGGTCTAAAGAACAACTTGGTCTCGGTCGCAATGTTGGAAGACAAAGGTTATGATGTTTTTTTCAGTGAGGGAAAAGCCTTCCTTTGACATAAAACACCAGGTCAAACCAAGAATATAGGGATTCGAGTTAAGAATATCTACAAGATGGAGGTAGATGGATGCGCTGCAATGGTGGGCAAAGCAGAAGAAGTAGTGAGCCGTGATGAGGGAGAATTATGGCACAAGAGACTGGGCCATCTTCACCATGGCGCTTTGAAGGTTTTGTAACGGATTTCTACTATAATTCCCAAGGGAACTCTTACGCAGTCAGATCAGTGCAAAGAATTTACTATTGGTAAGTTTTTGAAGACCACCTTTCATGAGAAGGAGAACCATGCTTCGGTGATCCTGGAGAGAATTCACATAGACATGTGTGGACCTTTCTCAGTTGCTTTAACAGTAAAACATAGGTATTATGTTATATTTTTTGACGACTATTCTCGTAGATGCTGGATCTTCTTCATGCAGAAGAAGAGTGAAACATTCTCAAAGTTATGTGAGTTTAAAGCATTGGTGGAGAAGAAGTGGGAAAGAAAGTGAAATCTCTACGGAGCGATAATGGTGGTGATTACATCTCGAGCAAATTAAAAGAATTATGTAGCAAAGAATGAATTTGAAGAGAACTCATAGCGCCTCATAACCCATAGTAGAATGGGGTCACAGAGAGGAAGAATAGAATGATCATGGGTGCTACATGAGCGATGTTACATGACTAGGGCCTACCGATGCACTTGTGAGTGGAAGCATGCAATACTGTAGTTTATGTGCAAAACCATTGTCCTCATAGAGTACTTGGCATGAGTACACATGAAGAATATTTTACTAGTAAGAAGCCTGATATTTCTCATTTGAATATTTTTGGCTCATCTGTTTACCTTCATGTGACAAAGGACGCTAGGTAGAAGTTGGAGCTGACTGCAGAAGTTGGGATATTTGTGGGGTACACAGAAACACCACATAATTATCATGTGTATTTTCCAGACATTTGGATGACTGTGGTGCGTCGGGATAGAAAATTTAATGAGGTGAAAGCCATGAAGTTGTCGCTTGAGAGGGAGCTACACTTTCATGCAGAGGAGGAACTTCTTGTTCCCAAAGATGAGCCTCTAGATGTGGATCAACCACAGGAGGAGATTCATGGAGTGGAGGAGTCCACTCATGAAGAACCAAACATCATACAAGGTAGAAAGTGGACCACAGAAGCTGAGATATTGAAGCTTGATGCAGCACAGTATGTAGGAGTCCCTACATCACAGCATAGATAAAGATAGTCACCTGACCAATTTACTGGATACATGGCTCTAATGAGAAAGTGTATCATGACAGAGCCATCTTCTTTTGAAGAAGCAGTGCAGGATCCCACATGGGTAGATGCCATGGTGGAGGAGTATGACTCCATTGTCAGAAACAGTGCTTGGGAGATTGTTCCAAGGCTGGTGGGAAAATCAGTTGTAGGATCAAGATGGATCTACAAGTTAAAGCAAGTTGGTGATGGGAGCGTCAAGAAGTATAAGGCAAGATTTGTTTCCCAGGGCTTCTCACAGATTGAGGGAATTGATTATGAAGAAAACTTTGCACCTATCGCATGGTATTCTTCCATAAGGACCATCCTTTCTCTCTCAGTGAAGATGGATTGGCACATTCATCAAATGGATGTGAAGGTTGCGTTCCTTAATGGGATCATTGAGGAAGAAGTGTACATTGTGCAGCCTGAAGGATTTGAGATCTTCAGTAGTGATTCACTTGTGTGCAGGCTCAAAAAAGCGTTGTATGGGCTGAAGCAAGCACCACATGCTTGGTACACTCAGATTGACAACTATTTCATTGGACTTGGCTTCACCAAGAGCGAGGTGGATGCAAACCTGTACCAAATTGTGGTGGAGGGTAAGATTTTAATCATTTTTCTTTATGTTAATGATTTAATACTAACGGGTGATGAGCAGTTGATACAATCATGCAAGGTAGATCTTGCAAAGGAGTTTGAGATCAAGGATTTGGGCCTCCTTCATTATTTCCTTGGATTGGAAATATGGCAGTGGGAAGGTGAACTGTTTGTGTCTCAAGGAAAGTATGCTCGGGAGATACTAGAGAAGTTTCACATGCAAGGTTGCAAGTATATCGACACTCCTCTTCCAGGAAATTGGAGGAAAGAGGATGCTACACTGGAAGAGGTAGTGGATGCCACTATTTATCAATAGTTGGTGGGTTCGCTCATGTATTTAGTTAATACAAGACCAGACATATGCTATGCGGTGAACTAGCTTTCATAAGCGATGGTTAAGCCTACCAAGCTCTTTTGGAAGGCAGACAAGCATGTTTTGAGATATCTCGGGGCACATCTTAGTATGGCTTATGGTACAGATAGATGGATGAGGTGAATTTTCCTGGCTTCATAGATGCAGATTGGGCAGGTAGCCCAACAGACAGAAAGAGCACATTAGGAGGTATTTTCAGTATCGGATCTATGGCAGTTACTTGGTACAGCAGGAAACAAAGATCCGTGGAACTCATTTCAGCGGAAGAAGAATACATGGCAACAAGTCAAGTTGCATGTGAGGCTATCTGGATGAGGAAGATCCTGGTTGGTTTGTTTGGTTCACATTTAGATCCTACAGGGATACATTGTGATAATCAGATTTGCATTCAACTCTCGATTAATCCTATGTTTCATGATAGATCTAAACATATTGATATCTGGTATCATCATATTAGAGATTGTGTGCAGTGGAAGATCATGTCACTTCAGTACATTCCTACGGAAGATCGGGATGCAGATATTCTGATGAAGGCGCTCACTAGGAGCAAATTCAAATACCATAGAGGTAGGATTGGGGTGAAGGATAATAACTATATTGTTGAGAGTGAGTGTTTAGATTCAACAATATGATGAGCTTACTGAAAAGAGTTGCCTTCACTAAGTGGGCCCGCAGGCTATTTTTGGCGCAAGTCTATTTTTAGACTGTCTATTTTATACATGGTGATCATATTTCAGAAGTTGCAGGATGATATTGGTGGATGGTTGGTCAAGTTGGAAAAATAGATGAAATTCTATTTTTAGAATATTGGGCAAAGTCTATTTATAGATCGTCGATCTAAAAATAGAAGTGTTGATTATTATTAGCTCTTAATAATAATCTGACAATAAACAACAACTTATTCTCTTGGAGCACTTAATTTCAGTGCACATATTTGAAAAATCAGTGGGCTGAAGGAATTACGGAATTCCTAGGGCTTACTGGTGGTTTGTGCATGGAGGACTCAGTTAGAACTGAAGTGGAAAAGTTATGATAGAGTTGGAAGAGTAGTTCATGGAGTTGTTATGACAGAGTTGGAAGAGTTGTTTATGGAGTTGTCTAACTGAATGATACACTAGTGAGAGTGGAGTGAATTAATTAGTTAATTAATTCACAAATAATAACTTATTAATCAACTAAACAATATAGCAGCTAACTACAATGCATGTCAGTTCCAGTGGAGACCCAGTGGAGAGATAGGTGAAAGGGCAAGATGGACTATCTGTTGTGACTATAGTGATGCATCGGTTGCATCACACACACATTGGAGTTGCCAATGAGGATTGTGCAGTCAAGGCAAGGGTAATTCTAATTCATTCAGAGCCGATGAGGATTGCGTAGTGGAGGCAGGGTATTAGGTGGCAAGAAATCAGTGCATGGACTTGTAGATTTCTTCTGATTAGTGTGTGACGATTGATTGTACTGAGAGCTTGATGTACTAAGCTTTGTATGAGATTGTTACATGATCTGATAGTTGGGGTTTTCAGCTTCAAGCTTTCTCATTAAACAACTGTGTTATGTAAGATTGTTTTTATTGCTTCATGTGTTTGCAATTGATTTTAATTTCCACAAAAGATTAACAGTGGAAGGATTCTATATTTAGCAAGAAGATAAATATTGTTAGATCAGGAGAATATGGATATATACATGCATCTTATATATAATTTCTATAGGGAGAACCACCCTAGAGTCCTTCTTGTACATGGGGAAAGCACCCATTATGAGGATGCTTCTCTTATTTTTTTTTAATTGTATATTTGTATCTTTTGGGTTGACCGGTGGGTCAAAGACACTATTTTTTGTACTCAGACACATACATTTGATATATATATATATATATATATATATATATATATATATATATATATATATATATATATATATATATATATATATATATATTCTGCGGCTCTACATGGCGTGTCCCCTGTTTTTGCTGATGGATTATGTTATGCTGATGGATATAAATGTTTTCTATGTTTCAGTTTTTTTATGTATGATGGTTTATCTGAGATGCATTCTAGTTTAGAATATTATTAGCTATGTGATCAATTGTTTGGTTTGACTCCTCGGTACATGTGTGAATGTAATGTAGTCAAATTTTCTACTTAATTTTTTTTGCACGCAAGTATTTTCTAAACAGATGTGTGTCTCTTGTCTCAAATGTTTGGTTTAACTGCGGCACTACTAATTTGGAATCAAGGTAGATATGCATATGGTGTATGCTCTGATGGAGGGCGTCACACATAAGTCTGATAAGAGCGTAATATTATGCCTAATTTTTTGTTGTTGAACCGATGCACACACCATTGGTGCAAAGTGGTGATCAGTCAGGGTGATAGATGACCTATGTAATTGCTGCTAAAATTTGAGACCATCTTGATGCTCCATCAGCAAATCTGATGTAAGGGTCAGGTTGGTAATCCATTGTGACACTTAAGCACATTTTTTAACAAGTCTTTTGCTAAAAAATTTATAGTGGTTGGGTTTGTGTACATCGACTCTAGGGTAGGGCCTCCTTGGCCCTTATGGGTAGAATTTATTGAGGTAAAGGCCATTGACGAGCTTGCTGAGTCATGTCCCGTCTGGTTCAGTCAAGATGTATGCCTCCTTGAGGAGGCAATGTTTTATGATGTAGGATCCTTTCCATAAGGTTTCAAACTTTCTTGGTCCTAGGGCTTCTTTTGCGACATGGTAGTGGAGGACTAGTTCTCCTTTAGTGGATGAGCGAGGGTTGATGTGGCGGTCAAACGATGCTTTTACCCATTTCTTGTGCACCTTGTTATGTTGCAACGATTGTCATCATATTTTCTCAACGAGCTCTAGTTGTACTAGAAGTAGTTATAGAGGTTGGGTATCATAGAGGAGTTCGATGGTGGCATGTAAATTCAGGATCTCACGTTCTATGGGAATCATGACTTCGACCCCATATATCGAGTGGAAAGGAGTGAAACCAGTGGAAATTTTCATGGCCGTGCAATATGCCAATAGGGTAGAGAAAATCATATGGTGCCAATTTGTTTTATGGTTATTCACCATGCATTGTAACATAGTTTTGAGGACTTTGTTCACATCTTCTATATGTCTGTTGGATTGGGGGTAGTATGGTGACGAAAATTCGTGGGTGAATCCTAGGTGGTGAGATAACTCCTAGAAAAATTCATTCTCGAAGTGTTTCCCATGGTCAGAGACTAAATTTTTTGGAACACCGAAATGGACAATCATGTGGTTAAACATAAATCAAGTGGCGATTTCTGCAGTGTTTTCATATGTGGGCATGGTTTCCACCCACTTTGTGAAATAATCAAAAACCACTATGATGTATTTATGATTGTTGGATGATGCGGGGTTGAAAGTCATGAAGTCAATTCCCCACTTACAAAAGGGGTCGGCGACGATGACAATGTGTAGAGGAGCAAGAGGGGCTCTTGCTTTATGAGCGAAGTGCTGGCATTGCTCGCATTTATTGACTGTTGTAATGCAATTGCGAAATAGGGAGGGCCAAAAATATCCTGCCCATAGGCCTTTTTGGGCGGTGGCCATTATGGAGAGGTGGCCACCGCAAGCTCCTCTATGGAAGTCATTAAGGGCTTGCTTGTGAGTGAGGCATCGACGTAAAATGGTGTTGATTCCTCATCGGTACAAAACATCTTCCATGAGGAGGTATCGGGGGGCCTAATGGTGAATGGGCTGACGGTTGTCTCAAGTAAGATGAGGTATAAAATTTTGGGTTCATAATAAGAGGATAATATATTCATACCAAGGGTCATCGGTTGCTACAAAGAAGAGATGTTCATCTCGTAGCAAATCATTTACTGGTGATCCCTTGGTATTTCTTGGGAGGCCCGTAATGAACTCTGCTAAGATAAGCGCCTTTTTTATTTTAGGGGAGTGAAACTGTAAGTTGTATTCTTGGAGAATGAATATCCATCGGGCATCCTTGTGGTTCATTAGGTGGTGCATGAGCATATATTTGATGGGGTTAATATCTGCGATGACCGTAGTGGTTTTTAAGATGATGTAGTGGTGAAGCTTTTGGACTGAATGTATTAGTGTTAGGGTAACCTTTTCTTTGGGTTCATATCTTAATGCTGGGCCTACTAAGGTTTTAATGACATAATATATTACGTTTTCCTTCCCATCCAGGCCTTCCTGAATCAATACTCCGGCCAAGGTGGTCTCGGAAGCTAATAGATACAAGATGTAATCTCTATCATAGTTTGGGGGACTAATGAGCGGTGCTGAAGATAATGTTTCTTTCATCGCATCGAACGCTTGTTGGGCATGATCATCCCATTTGAATGGGATGTCTTGGCGAAGGAGGCACAAGAACCCTTGAGAGCAAGTGGCATAATCTGGGATGAAGCGTCTTAGAAAATTGTCCTTCCCCTGTAGGCTTTGTAGTTTCTTGAGGGTTTGAGGTGGAGGTACCTCTATGATGGCTTGGACCTTGAGGGGGTCCATGTGAATCCCTTGTTGGGAAATGATAAAACCTTAGAGTCTTCCTATTGGATTGCAAAAGACACATTTGAGGGGGTTCAAGCATAGTTTGTATTGTCGGCATCGTTGGAATACCAGTCGCAGATCCTCAAGATGGTCAGAGCGCTTCTTGAAGTGGATGGTCAATTGATCTAAGTAGGTGAGGATAAGGTGTGACAAGTCATGAGATATATAGTTCATGGCCCTCTGGAAGGTGGCTCCAACATTTTTAGGCCAAACGACATTACCTTATATGCGAATGTGCCCCAGGGGTTGGTGAATGTGATTTTGTACTAGTCTGTATGGAGGATTTGAATTTTGTTGTACCAAGAGAATCCGTCCATAAAGGAGAGAGCCTGATGACCTGCACAAGCATCGATGACCTGATCAAAGAATGGGGTGGGATAATTGTCCTTAGGACATTCTTTTTTCAAATCCTGAAATTCAATGCAAACACGTATTGTGCCTTGTTTTTTCATGACGGGAATAGGGTTGGAAACCCCAATATGTGTAAGCAATGGGGCAGATAAACTCGGCTTTGTGAAGCTTATCTATTTCTCATTTTATTTCTTCTTCCTTTGATGGGTGAAGTTGACGTTGTTTTTGGCATACTGGAGGTACGTCAGGCCAAGTGTCAATATGGTGCTCTACGATAGTGGGACTAAGGCCAGACATTTCTGAGTAGCCCCACGCGAAGATATCTCTATACTCTTGTAACAATTGGGTATAAGAGTTTATTTCTTCTGGAGAGCATGATGTCCCCAATGATATTTCTTCGACCTTTCCCATATTTGGGGATATGTTCACCTTGATGGTAGTTGAGATGTTTGACATATTTCCTTCCTCTAATGCACTGAGCATCAGGATAGGATTATTGAACCAATAAACTTTCCCTGATGGGAGGAAATATTGTGATTCAACCGGATATATCTCTTATTCTTTTGTCTCGTCAGGACTGAACATTTTCTTGGGGAGAAAAAACGAATGGTGATGCATTGCATCCCATGGATAATCTGGCTCTATCATGGCCTCTAGGATGCCCTCATCTGAATGAAATAGGGACTGTAAGGGGAATTGATCCTACGCAAGGCTGTGCCAAGGAGGTTCAATTCGCACGGAGCTAGTTGACATACATGATAAGGATTCCATCGTTGCCATGGTGGAACTAGACGCAGTTGACAGAGTGCAGACCGATTGGGTCTGCATTGTCTTAGGTATAACTACTCCTGTAGTTTCTGCTTGTTATAGGTCAATTTGGGCATCATTCCCAATGACCTGGTTAACTGGAAATTATCTCCAAGAACAATGTATAGGGTCTATCATCCCCTAACATTTCAGTTGATACATGCCCTAAGACAAAGAGCAAGACAAATCAATCAAATAATTTTTTCTGCAAAGGTTTCCAAAGTTTTAAGTTTATAATATATCATATAAGAGCTCACCAACACTGCCTCTAAAGGGACTAAGTGCATTTCATATGCAGGTATCCCTATGAAAGGCTACTCTGAAAAGCACTTCCCGACATTCATGGGTGTGTTGGTCACATTGGGAGCGAAATTCTCATTGTTCTGGAATCTCCACTTGGCTAGTGCCTTCTAGAAGAGTTCACATGTGTCAAACTTCGAATCCATGTGTCCATTTGACATCTACAAGATTGGGAACATGTATTTACTATTATTGTAAAGTCATTGATTGTGAAACTACCTTCATCTCCTCTATAAATTGAGCACAAATCTTAGTGTTTGATAACAAAGAATTTGTGTAGAGAAATGTTGGTGGAATTTCAATTGAGGAGATTGATTTGAGTGACAGATTGTTGGAGATATCTTCATTGTGATGAGGCTGGGATGCTACTAGAGAAGGTGACACTAAATCAATCGTTGGGTTTTAACCTCCCTTATATCATCAATAAAGATTACTGCTTATTTTTCCCTATATGTATATGTATAAGCTTTGATTTTAAATATCATGATTTCTTAGTTGATGTATATGGTTTATAATGTATTGATTTAGCTAAATAACTTGAATAGAAATCTATATTATTGCTATCTCTTGTTGTTTAGTGTTCATTCTTGCAGGAAATATTTTTCACAACTAGCTGGAATTTGAAGCTACAACAAAAGCAACAGAAGGAGAATTTGGAAGCGCTTGGATCCCAAGTAGGTTCCTTATTTCATTATGTGTGTCTGTTTACAGTTAAGAAAGATAGTTGTAAAGTATTTGACCTATTTTTCTAGATTATCACCTGTCTAGGGAAGAATGATTTATCTGTAATTCATAATTCCGCATAACAAATTGGTGACTCCACTGGGGAGATTACTTTTTATCCTAGGTGTTTTAGCCTCTAATTTTCTCTGTTTATTCACGCAGTAGTTGTTACTAAAAAAAATTAGGCTTTTTAAGATCCAAATTTGCAAAAGAAGTTTGTTAAACAGCTATGTTTTTCTTTATACACTGCACCCAACACACTCTTGGACAAGACACAATGCTTTGCATAGCATTGTCTCCCTTTCAGGCTTGCATTGCAAAGCACAGTCTCTCTTTAAAGACTGTGTTGCCTCCTGAAACCATCCAAATTCCCTTGAATTTGTCTTTTCAGTTTGTTTCAGTTTGTTTGCTACTGTGTTTTGAAAAATCTAAGCCTCATGCTGACCAATGAATTCATCTACCTCTTCCTCCTTTGACATAAATTTTTTTCAATGTTTTCTTAAAGCATTTTTCTTTATCATTGGAAAGTTAATCTCAAAGTATTTTTATTATCGCATTACATCCATTTTCTTTTGAAGAAGGAAATTTTCGTAAAATCTTCGTTTCCTGATAGGAGAAATTGTTGTTTCATTCCTCATTTTTCCTTCAAAAGAGAAATTGTTGTTTGTATTTCTCATTTCTCAAAAGTAAAAGGCATTTTATTTTGTTGATTTAGTGCACTTAGTTTCTTTTTGTATTGATAACATTAAAGGAAATGAAAAGAAAAATCTGCATTTGCATGTAGTGGTTTGTGTGTTTTGCAAAAGAAACAATTAGGAAATTTTCATTTAGTTTTTTTTCTTTGATTTGTTTTCTTGCAAATTGATTGCTCTTTCCCTCTAGTAGCTAGGATTTTCATTGAAAAACTAAAAATGAAAGATTTCTTATCATTCATAGTTGTATTTTAGGTAATTTCTAATACATCATCATGGTGAACCTTTGAAAGGAAAATTGTTAAGCAAGATCAACATAAAATTAATCTCAATTTACCTAACAAATCATTGGAACCATAACGATAACATTTAGAAGTTCTAGGCTAGAGGATAGCAGTTGTCGTTAACTTGTCTGCAATACATTCCGAGTGTGATACCTCACTCCACGTACATAAGTATATCGTAGCTCGTCCACGTACTTTTAGGTATATCGAGCAGTGTTATAGTACCATAAGTATAAAGGGGTGCTCTTACTGTGTGGTTTCCCATCAGACAACACTAATATGGACTTGGGCCTCGATGTACTTTCGGGTATATTTGGGAGGACAAATTTTAGGTTCTATCCATCCATAGTGAATTGAGTCACTCGCCTTGTAAATTGTGATACACCGAACATAACATTCGGGGAGATTGCCTGCCAGTACTTCTTGGTTCTCCAGGAGGTATTCTGCAGTTCACAGTTTCTTGGTAAACCCTTTTGCCTATAATTACCCTTTTATTTTATTTATTTGGTTTTGGTTAAAATAAATCAATAATCGTGGAAGAACAAAATCCTTTCCCTCATGGTGTGTGTAGAATAGCATTAAAACCACCTTTACCACTATAAGTTACTTCTGATAGGTGAAGGCGATCACAATCTACAGAATCAAGTACAATTCATACCTCTGGTGAAACATCATCTTTCCATAAACCAAAGTTAGCTCAAGTCATTTCTACACATCCCGATTCATCTACTGTTGTCGAAATGGAATCTTCACAGCTACCCGTGGTCATGATCCATCCAATCAGTGAGACCATACCTCCTGAAACCGACGTTGTTCAACCAGAAATTGATCTAGATCCTGTCTTTTCTTTGCCAGAACATCTGAATCCTGAATTCATACAACCGGAAGTTGTTCTTACCTTCATCATACCACAAATTTCTATAGCTATTAAATTTTCCATATCACACAGTCAACCACCTGAAACATACTTTGGTCCTAATGGTGAAATGCTTCCCCCTTATTTAATTGCGATTGAAGAAATACCACAAGACAAGACACCTTTAACTCCAACCCATTTTTGGGAGGAATTTTACCTGTATGAATCTTTTCCTCAATCGACACCATCTACTTTTGTTGATCTTGTTCCTTTTCAAAATCCTGTCGATTCAAAAGGGTATACATTTGGTCAAGTAACCATGCATTAACCAATATTTTCAGTTGGGCCATCTATTCCAATTACGTCAGCTTCTACCCTATCTACCCCGTTGATGTATACAACTTCACCAGAGTCATATCTTCATGGTGGCCCTTTGGTCCCATCAGGTTACAAATAATTATCTAGAATTTTCTCTGGTGCATCTTCAAATCCATGGAATTTACCAATGTCATCATCCATTATTTTAACTAGTAATCCTATAGTGAGTACTGAACGACTTGATTCTTTATACACATCTTCTGGGCAATATCAAGCCGGTCCTTTTGGGTCCATTTGTTCAAGTACCATATCAACTAGACTCCCAACATTTGGAGAGAAATATTTTTTGTCTTATTATCCTCCTCATGCTGGGGAGCAACCTTTGGTCACCCAACATGACAATACTCCATCACTTTTTGGTCAACCTAATGTCGAAATGAATGTTTTTCAATGGAAACCCACTTTTCCTATCCAACCACAAATGGTTGTACACTCGTATCAACCAGTTCAACCTGTTACACCCACATCATTTCCACTTGTCAATACATCTTTACCCCTGCTACAGAATCAAAATGTTGCACAACCTTACCAAACGGGTCCTTCAACTCAATATCCTCAAATGTTAGCTCCACAAACTCCAAATCCTTCAGTTAATTTACAACAACCTGTATCCTGAATCATTTATTCACAAGTTGGTTTACCATTTTATGGGATGTCACAACCGCAACCTGGTTATACCTATAAACCGAATCCAACTTATCCTAATTTGGGTTATAACATTGGTGGACAAACCCCTTGGCAGCCTTAGGCACAAATGCCTCAAAATTCATTTCAACAAGTATCATATCCAGGTTTTCGTCAACATAATCCTTAAGCATTTTCTTTTCAAAAAACCCTTATTTGGGTTACTAGCAGTAGATTCCTTATGCTGGTGCTCAAAGGCCTATTTCTCAAGAAATTCCATCTTACCCTAGCTATGCTCAACTTGACCTTAATCGACAGTTGCCCTTTGTTGCAACTTTAGAGTTACCATATTTAAACCAGCTAACTAATGATCCAATTAACTATGCTCCTTGGTGGCCGATGATACCTCATAAATTACCGTCAGATATTCCTAAGTTCAATGGAAAGCCTGGAGAAGATCCGTCGACTCATGTTATGACTTATCATTTATGGTGTCCATCAAATTCCTTGAATGATGATTATATCAACTACGTCCTTTCCAGCGTACGCTCACGGGTCTGGCTGCAAAATGGTACATTAAATTACAGAGAGATTCTTTTGAGAATTTCACTACCCTAGCTATGGTCTTTTTGACTCATTTCCAGTTACGCATCAGATATGAAACTAGAACAAAACTCTTGACCAATTTCAAACAGACTAATGTTGCTCACATCTCTGATCATATTCATGAGTGGCGTCGTCATCGTAGAATGGTTAAGACATTTGTTCTGGATCAGCTCCTTGCTGAATGGTTCATTAAGTTCCTATTACCATCTATAACTAAGGATGTGGCTAAGGGTGGCATTGTCAAAGAAGAGCAAGTTATCGCTCATGCCCAATATTTAGACTTGATTTATGCTCAGTCTAGCATGCTCTATGAAAAAATTCCTAATTCATCGAGATATAATTTTATTGTTCCTCCTCAATTAAAGGACTCTCGTGCTGGAGATGACTTGATTGGCACTGCAAGCACACATCACACTACAACATCTGATCCTACTCCTGCATCCGAAATTAATGCCATGTCATTTGACAAAGGAAAAAGTGACAAGCAACCCAGAAGTAAGAAAAAGGGTAAATCTAAGAAAAATAAAACTTCTAACCCGCAGGAAAGATCATGTAATCAATCTTCTAGACCTAAGAAACCTCATTATCCATGCATAATCTGTACTGAGGAACACTTTTTTAGGGATTTTCCTCACTGCACTGAAGTCTAAAAAATCATTAAGACTTCCTATGCATTAGCTGTGTTGACAGACCCATTTCAAAATCCGGACACAAACATGGTTGCTATGGATCCAACTCCTAGTTCCCAAGTGTTAATGTTATCTGTCACAAAACCTTTAACAAATATTTTGGTTTCAACGCGTAATAAATATTATGGTAGTCATGCCACTAGTCAACCTACTACATCACCAACGAATCCATCTATGGAATCAATACTGCCTACTTCTATTCCTGAATTGACAATCAAGCCACCAAAGGGAGAAATTCACAAATCGACATAGAATCCTCGAGCAAGAGTTGCAAAAAATTATAATATAGTTGAATATTTGGCTCAACCCCCTTCAACTATGTCTGCTCTTGAGGTACTACAAAATTTTCCCTCCCAAAAACAATATTTATTGTCGGCTATTGGTGGAATTGATCCGATTAATTCTAATCTTATCGTCTTTAATCATACGGGCTATGTGCCGCAACTACCAGAAGAATTGGCATTCTCCATATAAGTAAATTTTCTCAATCACCTTGTTCATCGCACTATCATTGATGAGGGAGAATCTACATGCATTATGTCTCTAAATTGTTGGAAGTCACTTGGCTCACTGCACTTATCACAATCATCAATGACATTGAAGGCATTTGATGGACGTACATATAAACCTTGTTCTATTATTAATAACTTGCATGTTGAACTATGGGTCAAAATAGTGAATATTGATGTTGAGGTTGTTGATGAACCCCTTGACTATAATATTTTACTTGGAAGGCCATGGGTATATGCAATGACTGAAATTGTTTCTACATATTTTAGAATTATTTCCTTTCCACATAAAGGTACTATCACAGTCATTAATCAACTATCCTTCTTTGGCTCTGCTTCGCAGGTAACTGGAATCATTCCGTTCATTCACATGCCCCAACTAGAACTTCAGAAAATTGGTGTAGGACTCTTAAAGGATTCCACTTTAATGGGAACCTTAGCATTACTGCCGCCTATGACGTCGACAAAAATTGCAAGTATAAAGACCTGCTACATGATCTCTTCCACTCTATCTGGCTTAAGGAAGAGTATGGTTGATTCTAAAATTACTACGTTGGATGAGTTTCTACCGCCCAACCCTATTGATATCGCATAGCAATCAATCTATTTGGCTTGGGTGGAAAATCCGAAATCAGTATCGCCGAGTGTTTGGGTTGATCATTCCTTAGATTTTGGTACTCCCTCTTATCCTTTTTCCTCAATGTTCTTGACAAATAAAAATATTTTGGAAGCCATGATGTCAGAAGGAGAACCATGGGAAGATTATCATCATCGTTCCCATATTCTTGATTATGAAGAAAATTATCTTAGTGAACTATATCACCCATCCATCAAAAATTTCTTTTCAAATTCTTTACCAATTAATGCAATCGATTCCGAGTGAAATCTGTCAAATATTGAAGAAACCATTTCTATCAATATTTTAACCAAACCTACAGTTGTATAAAATATTCATGTCGATGTTTCTTGTTCTCCATCAGAACTCAAATCATATCGCTCTCTATTTCATGAATTCCGTGATGTATTTTCTTGGTCTTACGAGGAAATGCCAGGCATAGATTCTAGTATTGTTGAACACACTATTAATATGTAACCTAATGTCAAACTGGTGCATCAACGGTTTTGTCCTGTTCATCCAAAGAAAGTCATTGCCATCAAAGAAGAGGTTGAAAAATTTTTCTGTGCTGGTTTCATATACCCTGTTCCGCTAACTGAGTGGGTTTCCAATATCGTTCCTATCATGAAAAAGAAAGGAACCATTAGAGTGTGCGTTGATTATTGGGATGTCAATCTTTCTTGTCAAAAATACAACTATCCTACTCCCTTTATTGACCAGATTATTGACGATTGTGCTGGATGTGAAATATTTTCATTCATGGATGGATTTTCCAACTACAATAAAATCAATATCCACCCAAAGGATCAACATAAGACAACATTCATCTGTCCCTAGGGCACATTTTCTTATAGGAAACTACCGTTTGGTTTAAAGAACGTTGGGGAAACTTTTCAAAGAGCAATGCAGTATGCTTTCAATGACATCAAGCACATTGTTCAACTGTATTTAGATGATTTACCAATGCATTCACGAAATCGAATTGACCACTCGATGCACTTGAGAGCCATTTTCTTACTCTACCGACACTACAAAATATGCCTCAGTCCACATAAATGTGTGTTTTGTGTTGGTTCTGGTCGTTTGCTTGGATTCGTAGTCTCAAAAGAAGGAATTCCAATCGACCCATTGAAGGTTCAGTCCATTCTTGATTTTCCTGCGCCATCAAACTTACTTCAGATACAAAAACTTCAAGGAAAGGCTAACTTCCTAAGAAGGTTCATTCCAAACTATGCCGAAATGGCTAAAGGATTTACTCGAAAATTGAAAAAAGGGGTTCCCTTCCATTGGGACCAAGTTGCACAAGCTTATTTTGATGCTGTCAAGGACACTCTTGTCCGAGAGTCATTAATGTATCCCCCTAATTATCAAAATGATCATTTCCTATATATCGTCGCGACCGAAATGACCATTTCTATGGTATTGGTCCAAGTAGAAAATGGAATTGAACATCCAATCTATTATTTGAGTTGTAATCTCAATGATACCGAAGTTAAGTATTCATATTTAGACAAGCTTACCTTGGTAGCTATTCCAGCTGTCTAAAGATTTCACCATTATATCTTGCTCCGAAAAACCACTATTGTTTCGAATTGCAACCCCATGAATTATATCTTATCATGTCAATTACTGGGGGGAAAATATTCAAAATGGATCGTCATTTTGTAGGAATTTGATTTGGAATTCATCAAATCCAAGTCAAAGAAATCTTTAGTTTTGGTTGAGCTTCTCTGTGACCTTCCCTCTGATAGTACTACAACTATGTTGGAACCATCAATTCCTAATGAGTCTCTTTTTTTGATCAGATCATCTGATCCTTGGTATGGGGATTTCATCATTTATCTCCAAACTCAAACTTTTCAACCTAATACCTCTCACTCTAAACATCGACGTATTCAATACCAAGCTAAAGATTATCTAATCATCAACAATACACTTTATCATCATGGTGTCGATACAATTCTAAGGAGGTGCCTCACTCATGAGGAGGCCAAAAAAGTGTTAAATGATTTTCATGCTAGGGCTTGTGGTGGAAATTTATCTGGTTATGCTACCACGTAGAAGATACTCTACGCCAGTTACTTTTGGCCTACTATTTTTGAGATTACATCCTCACGGTCAGTAGTTGTCATGCGTGCCAAATTTTTTATCGTAAAATCCACAAACCACCAGTGCCAATGCATCCTGTTGTCTCTGTGGGACCATTCTCAAAATGGTGTATTGACTTCATGACCTGTAACCCTCGTTCGTTCGAGGGGCACTGTTATATTATTGTCGCAGTCCACTATTTTACCAAATGGGCCGAAGCGATGCCTACATTCAACAACACAGGACAAACAACTGCATTGTTTTTATTTAATCATGTTATTGCACGGTTTGGGGTCCCACAGGCTATAGTTATGGATCATGGGAAGCATTTTCGAAATCACATGATGGTTGAATTGACTACCAAGTTAGGATTGTCACATGATAATTCTACTCCTTATTATCCACAATCAAATGGACTAGTTGAAGCTATCAACAATATTTTTAAACATATTCTTCAACGAATGATAGGAGTTCGTAAAATAAATTGGCATTTGATCTTGTACTCTACCTTGTGCGTGTATCAAACCTTGGTGAGAAACACAATTGGATTTACTCCTTTTCAATTGGTGTATGGTCTAGAAGCTATCTTACCAATCCAATGTGAAATACCGTTGTTAAAACTCGCAATTGACTTGTTACATGATACCTCGGAAGAATAAGCGTGTATCCTTAACCTAATCGATCTTGATGAAATGTGTTGTAAATCCCAATTGGCCAATGAAGTGCATAAGAGATGTATAAAGGCACAATACAACAAAAATGTCCAGCCTCACATTTTCTCAGAGGGCGACTTGGTCCTTCTTTACAATCAAGAAGCTGATGTAATAGGTATGGGAAAGTTTGAGCCATTATGGCATGGCCCCTATATTGTCAAAAGAGTTCTTGCTAAGGGCACCTATGAGTTGGCTGATTATGATGGAATTCCGTTGGCGCAACCTAGAAATGGGTTGTATTTGAAACATTACTATGCTTAATCATGAGTGTAGCAATTTTTTGTATTATATTGTATATATATGTTGTTGATTTTCATTCACTATCTTAATTTGTTTTTAGAGTTTTCTTGACCTTACTAATCCACTTTACATTTCATCGCAGATGTCTAAATCTTTGGAACCCTTTGTTGGATATGCTAATGGTGCTAGTCATAGTACGTATAATCTATCCTCTACAGCGTGGGCCATTTTCGCTCCAAATGACGAGCTAGTGAGTTTTCAAGGGATTTGTATTGGTAGATTGACGAACAATATCACTGAGTATAGAGCATTGATCGAAATTCTCTCTGATGCCATTTCGTTTGGTATTAACCATATCATCATAAGGATAGACTCACAACTTGTTTTATTACAACTTATTAATGTTTATACTGTTAGAAATCCAACATTACATATATTGTTTCTTAGAGTTCGACTTTTGGAAAGAAACTTTGATTTTATTCAATATCAACACATTTCCATAAATTTGAACACATTGACGGATTCATTAGCTAATCAAGTTTGAAACAAGACATTTGCAACATATGTAAAGAAACCATTCACATCATTGAATATGATTGCAAAATAAACATAGGAAAACACTGAAATCATATAGATAGATAGTTATAGGTTTTTACAAAAAAATGTGCCCAAGACACATTGGTCATATACCTCAAAATGTATGCAAAATGTCACAAGTAAACTAGTGGTGCTCGTTGTAACATGCTATATATCTAGCTATCCTATGAAGTAACTGCATCCAGTGGTTAGGAACCCCAATAGTGTGTCGCTGCAGTCGCATGGGTAGCTCTTCGATCCAGCAATATAGAATCCCAAAATTCAAACCCTTTATGTGATGTTGAAGCTCAGCTAGAGTCTCAGCCATATCAAGATCCTGAAGGACTGCTCTCCCAACAGCCCTCTCTGCTGACACATTTGCTTCACGCTCTAGTTCCAGTACTGATTGAACATGACCAACATCTGTATTACATCAAAAATTTAGTTTAGTCCTGGGAAAATATCAAAATACAAAAAAATTGTATAAAACTTAGGAAAATAAAAAACATGGTCAAAACATTCTTACCTATTGCACCCCACTGAGCGCCTTCTGGTAATGCTAAATATGGATCTCCTCGGAAATCAATGCCTGTGTATGCATACTCATCAATGGCGACAATATGTCATGGAAACCAAGTGAATAACGTAGTCGAGAAAACAATGGTAGATTGGCCTACATGCCTACCCATGAGTTCCACCCATCTCTGCATCCACATATCTCTAGGATTAGACACATCCAATGTCACATGCTGTGGCTGCATCAATTGAATCCATTCCAAGGCCAAGGATATAGGGATAGAACCATAACCGAAATCATTCTTCCTTCCTCCCTTAGCTTTATTCAGTTGTTCCTTTATATGAGAAAGAATAGCTTCAAACTAGTTGAAGACTATTGGCTCCATACACTCTAGTGTGTATTGCATATCTGATCTATTCGCTACATGTAGTGTAACGGTGCAAGCAAGTTTTGCGATCGCGAAAAGGATAGTTCTCAAGGGAAAATATCTAACATCTTAGATGTTTATCTTTCCATCTTTGCTTGGCTCTGCCCCTAGATAACAATGTTGCAAAACATAATCTCTCACTGTCTCTCCTCCAAAAATAGACCCTGACAGTGAAATGGGAAAGCCTCTCCTCGACAAACCTATAAGAAAGTACACATCCTTGACTGTTATAGGAACCAGTTGGTTCTTAATATGAAATGCCTCAGTAGCTGGATCCCATGCTCGAACTAAGAACTCCAATAGTTCTATTTTCTGCCTCATCCCATACAATTTGAAGTACTTAAGTAGTCCACAATCTCTTAGGGCTCTTACTATACCCAGATCATTTAAGGCAATCATATCCTGTTCTTCATGTTCTCTTTCCCTCCATGTAATCGTCATTATAATCCGATGGAAACCTGAAATACAACCATAAGATCCATTAGATTCCAATCAATATAAAAACTAGGCAAATTTTGGGCATAATGTAAGAAACAAAAATCTAGATTGTGCCCAATGCAATCCCCAACAAGAGACAAGTAACCTTCATTGTACTTGCTATGCAATGTAGGTTTCGACATCAGGGGTGCGTTGCCCTCTTTTTGGGAATAATTTACCTTAGGGGCCTTAAAACCTTGAAAATTTTCAGAAATTTGAAATGTAATGAATACTAAAGGAAATAGGAGGTTTATATCACTAACCTGGATCAAACGACAATGAAAACCGTCCACAGAAACGATCACAATCAGCAGTTGAAGTTCGGGTGCAAAATCAGGTTCAGAGCTCCAAAAATGTAAATGTTAACTATGGAATGGTAAAAATCAATAGTGAAACTACTTTTAATAGTCATTTAATTATTTTCAAATTGAATTTATTGCTATTACTATAGTTTTATTATGTTTTTATCATGAAACATGTATTTTTAATCCATTTGGTGTTTCTCTGAAACAGGTCTTACAACTAACGAAAAAATTAGTTGTGTAGATTTATTTCAAGAATGATTTGACCACAAAGAATTCTTTTTCTCCTTATTTTTTGAGCTTTGTTAAAAACAGAAAAGGATTTGAAGCGCACTTTTATCTCTTTTTCGAGCTTTGATAATAGCGAAAAAGAAACCCCTCGAGTCTTCTTTCAGCTCCTTTCGGACTTCGATAATGTGAAATATTGCCGAGCACCTGTATTTTCGAGCTCGTAAAAGTAAATGAATTGATATCTACTCAGTATAAGTTTCACCCTTTTCTAGACTGAGATAGATTATTTACGAAAAAGGAATACCTTGGTTAAACATGACCAAGAGGTTCTCTCAGATATTATTTTACACTTTTTCGGTTCTGAGCGGTAAATTTACGAAAAAGTACTTATGGCATTTTCTTTTGTCCTCTTTTTAAAACTCTCTAAATATGAAAAAGGACCTGGCTATCATTGTCGTTAATCTCGTTAAAACATAAAATAGCAACGAGCTTGTCGATCATGGCAAGAATCGAGTTTCATTCATCACTAGACTCGTTAAATTATTAAATAGAGATACTTTATTCGCCTGAAGGGTTGAATTATAGATCAAGAAAATGTTATCCTCCTCAAGCTTTTTAAAAAATAAAGAGGTACTGGTCGACAAATGACCGGAAAATTTTTGGGAAAAGTGAGCAAAATTATTTATGGTAGCAAGTTTCTCTTGAACATGACACTTCCTTCACTCCATGTATATGGCTGTTTGGGTTGGGTAATCATCTTGATGGTTCATTCATACCTATGGTTCATCATACCTTCACTTTGGTTTTGGGTCAATTCTTCCAACTCATCACAGTGTCGCCGATATGTTCAAGAGAAGTCATCCAGGGAATAACTCATCCTTCTACAATACTCATAAACCTTCATTCTCATGACCATCATCCCTGAAAATTGCTATATCAAGTCATACCCTTGTCTCTAAAATTAGTAACTCCCATTTTGAAATAAGGTTACTTCCTGTCGACAAAAAATCATTATCCAAGAAGTTCACTTAGAAACATCAGATTCC
This sequence comes from Pinus albicaulis, assembly GCA_034641835.2. Lineage (NCBI taxonomy): Eukaryota > Viridiplantae > Streptophyta > Pinopsida > Pinales > Pinaceae > Pinus > Pinus albicaulis. The sequence goes on from CM076578.1 coordinate 1,020,167,170, forward strand.
AGTACCATCAGGCTTGTTACAGCATCGACAAGATCCTCGCTTCTGGACTTTTGACGGAAATATTTTGTTTGGCATTCGAAATCAAATCATCTATTCATGCCTTACAAAATGTACTACAGTAACTTGAGGGCCATTTCCATCAATGATGGTTCTCTTGAATTTGTTAACAACTCACATCATTGGCTGGTAATCAAACGATGTCTTTCCATGTTCGACGACAAATTATATTCGCATGGCTAGACTTGTAACCGAATGATCAAGTGAATGAGATAAGAAGACCCAGGATCTAGTTTTAGCCATCCAGACTACAATTTCAAGATTGTTGTACACATCATCTATACGATGACCTTACATACAGATCATCATTCGAACATGGGCATATATCTGTAGGCATGTCTGTATTGAGCAAAATTCCAATGTAGACGACTTTCTGAATTATGTACATGTTATTAGATTATTTATGTGTTGAACATGGGAATGCCTACCCTCAGCAAATATGATCAAGAGGATATATCATGATGTAATGTATTGTAATATTGATGCAGGTCGCCACTCCACTTCATCTCAAGCCCATCACAGTGTAAATCATATTAATCAAAATATCGTTATTATTATTTCGACTTCATGCTTTAGGGGGAAATTGTTTTAGGTCAATTTGGGCATCATTCCTAATGACTTGGTTAATTGGACATCATCTCCAAGACCAATGTATAGGGTCTATCATCCCCTAACATTTTAGTTTCTACATGCCCTAAGATAAAGAACAAGACAAATCAATCAAAGAATTTCATCTGCAAAGGTTACCAAAGTTTGAAGTTTATAATATATCATATGAGAGCTCACCAATGCTGCCTCTAAATGGATTAAGTGTGTTTCATATGCAAGTATCCCTATGAAAGGCTTCTCTGTAAAGCACTTCCCGACATTCATGGGTGCGTTGGTCACAATGGGAGCGAAATTTTCATTGTTCAAAAATATCAACTTGGCCATTGCCTTCTAGAAGAGTTAGCATGTGTCAAACTTTGAATCCATGTGTCCATTTGACATCTACAACATTGGGAACATGTATTGCATATTATTGGAAAGTCATTGATTGTGAAACTACCTTTAGCTCCTCTATAAATTGAGCACATATCTTAGTGTTTGAAAAGGAAGAATTTGTGTAGAGAAATGCTGGTGGGATTTCAATTGAGGAGATTGATTTGAGTGACAGATTGCTAGAGATATCTACATTGTGATGAGGCTAGGATGCTGCTGGAGATGGTGACACTAAATCAATCACTGGGTTGTAACCTCCCCTTCTATCATCAATAAATATTACTGCTTATTTTTCCCCATATGCATCTATATAAGCTTTTATTTTCAATATCATGATTCCTTAGTTGATGTATGTGGTATATGCTTTATTGATTTAGCTAAATAAATTGAATAGAAATCTCTATTATTGCTATCTCTTGTTGTTTAGTGTTCATTCTTGCAGGAAATATTTCTCACATCTTGCTAGAATTTGAAGCTACAACAAAAGAGACAGAAGGAGATTAAATCCCAAGTAGGTTCCTTATTTCATTCTATGTGTCTGTTTATAGTTAGGAAAGATAGTTGTAAAGTCTTTAACCTGTTCTTATAGATTAGAACCTGTATAGGGAAGAATTGTTTATCCGTAATTCATAATTTCACATAACACCACTGACTCGACACCTATGGTAGATGAGCAGACAACTCGATTCATAGTTCCAATACATGATGATATGAATCGTATATGGTGTATCATGTCGTCGGTGTTTGGTGGGGAGAGAATCTCCATGATGGGAGCTTGCGAGAGTGCAATGGTGGGTCCCCTATTAGGATGGTCAATTTCCTGTTGGTGGAAATTGTGTCGGGTACAGAGGTGCCTAAATGTTTCCATTAGCGGGCATGCCTATGGTTTGTGGTTATGGCCATTGCAGATGGTGCATGGTATCATAGTGCTAACTGAGTATATTGTGTGGGAATCAAAACCACCCTTCGTCCGAGATGTGGACGCTTGGAAAGGATCTGTTGTAGAAGATGAGGTCTTCTACTTCCAATTCTGTGTCTTTGGCTTGGGTGTGTCTAGCTCTTTTGGGAAGTGTATACTTAACACTGCTCTTGCTGCTCTTAGCTTGGGGAGATGCTTACATTCAATTGTATGAGGAAAATGTGAACAAATCCAACAATAATTATGCATGATTTTCTCTTGGTTAAAGAGAAGCTTTTGTGGGAGAGAAGAGATTGTGAGAAAATTGTTTGTGAGGTGCTTCAGTTGTTTACATTGATTGACCTGATGGCTAATCGGGTCGCATAGTCCGCATGTTATCCTAGGTTGTACTTGGGTCATTATTGGTTGGTGTGACATCCCAGTTTTCCCATCATGCCGATGTGGGTGCGGGGTTGCTGGTTAGGGGATGATATACTTTCTATACCGTTTGAGGATATCGTCTTGTTTCTTCTCTAATGTATGTATCATATAAATTAGAGGAAGAACTTGCAAAATAGAAGTAAAACGTTATCCATAGTGATTTCCTTGACACACTGGGAAAAATAGCCTAGATATGGGGTTCCAATCGTGCTTAGTTAGTGGCATGACTGGGTACCAGTGACGTAGTGCTTCTAAGTCAGGGCAAGTGGCGACCACATGATTGGGCATTTTACATAACACACATGTTAGTCTACTCTAAAGAGAGTGGGTGGGGGTAAATAAGGGTTCCCTGATTAGTCACTTTTTAGCTGACAGGAAGAGGATGGATCTACTCGTTACATATTCTTAGGTTGTCGAGCTGTTTGTAGATTCTGAGTCTGAGCCATCTTCTCGGGAGAGGCGAACTATGGTGAGCGCAAACTAGCCAGCGTTAAGCAAAATCGGGGGATATAGTGGAAATTTTCTAAAATTTGGTTGTCGAAACATAAAGGACATGTGAATTGCGCTACCCGAAAACCAACATAATAAAACCGCTCTTTAGGATACCATATGTGGATGAGTTCTAGGGCAACGAATTCTTCAATGAAGTGACCACGTTCATCGCACAACGTGCAGTGTATGATAGGAGGATGAAATATGAACGAGAGTCTTTCAAGTGATTTTCGTTCCTCTTGCAGGTAAAGGATAGTGTGAGGTTCATTTCCAAATGACTTGGTGGAGGGATCCTCTTAGTAGGACTGCTCAATGGCATGTAAGGTGTCCCTATATGATGTGATTTCTGGGAAATGGTGGTTATAGTTCCCATAATTGCTGCAGATAGGGCATGCATGATTGATACACAATACTTTGCCTTGAATTTTGGTGGCAGGTTCCTTTTTACAGGAACGGAATATCACAATGTCTACCATAGTGCTAAGGAGTGGTTTTAATTCGTCCACGTCTGGGCAGATGTGGGTTGAAATATTCCCAAATAGGAAAAGCAGGAATATAACTCATAATAATGGAAACAGTAGTAAGTATTAAAACATTACATGTGAGCCAAATGACAGATCCATGGTATTATGTATAACAACAATAAATAAGTGCAATATCTTGGGGATCAAGCCCTTCAAGATAGGAAAAAGAAGCCTCCTAAGCCAAAATGCACCCAAAACATGTAATACACTGCTACAAAAAGTACTGAAGTAAGCACAACACAGTTTTAGTGACTAATAATGCATATGGAACATATATATAAATGGATCTGATAAGATCATGTTCATACAGGGCCAAAAATGGAGATCTATGCTCCTAAACACTTTTCCAAGACAACCCAAGATGGGTTTCTAGAAATACACTAAATATAAGTGGTGGATCTAAAGCCCTAGGGCTGAAGATGCACTGAAACTGAGGCACATAGAAGGAGGTGGTTGAATCTGATGTATATCTGAAAGAACTCCTCCAAAAGGACTCTCACAATGAAGTGTTGATCCCTTCAATGGAAAGAAAACTACTGTTGTTGAGGAGATTGCTGCTATTGGAAACTATTACTTCTAAGGATAAGCACCACGTGTGGAAGGATATTAAATTTCTTAGAATGATCTAGAATTTTATCCACGGATTCTACTCACAAAACCCAAAAAAACCCAAAAACGGTTTGGCCAGATTTTAACTTTGGAATTTTGGCCTTTCTTGGGTTGCCCACTGAAACGCTCAATAAAATAACGCAGTCATGGACTAGAATTGCACTTTAGGGGATAAATATTCTATGGCCTAATGCCAAATGTGTAAAATAAGCTCCAAGGCCTTATTTACTAGCCTCCCAAGAGAAAGGAACCTCCCTCCAATGAGATCTAGCTCAGAAATCTCCCAAATCAACCTCCACAACTTTTGCCCTACAACATAAACACAAATCCTCAACACAAAATATGTTGTACATTAAGACTGAAGTCTTGGTAAAATTCATGATGGTGGATTGTAGTACAAAACTCTTCCAAGAGGCCTCTCAAGGAAAGAGGTGGGATTCTCGATCAGGAACACCCAATGCTAAACAACACTTGCAATATTAGCTAAACAACCAAAGAAAGCTATATGTCTAAATAGGCCATATATTCAGAAATATAAACATCAGCATCAACATGAATAATATGGCTTCCATCCTCTTCCTTGTATATGAAATGAGCTTCCAAACCCTAAGCCCCATCCATTAATGACACTACTTCCATGCAATGTGTCTCCATCTAAAACTGTGTTGTCTCTCATTGAATGGAACTCCTCCATGACAGCGTTGTTGATTTCGTCAAGTTTGACCTATTCCACATGATTTAACCCCTTTTCACACCTAAGGGTGATTTATTAAGCTGAAAATATGATCCAATTTCACATGAGAAGTGGTTTTATTCCTAATAAAGAGATTTATGGGTCTCCCTACCCACCTATTCATCAAACAAGAAAGAAAAATTAGATTTTAATATTCAAATTAGTTGCATGCTAATTTAGGAATATTACAATCCTCCTCACCCAAATGTTTCTTTTCCTCAAGCAACTACAAGGATAGATATGAAAAATATAGGGAACCTTCATCCCCATGTGAAGCTCCACTCTCCAAGCTATCATTCATATCAAATGAATCACCCTCCAGAATGGTAATTCATAGAAAAAATCCTCCCATGTGAGAGGCTCCTCCCAAATTCATAAGTCAATCATATGACTCCCTTAATGAAGAAACAAGTGATGTAATGTAGCAGCCATATAATGTCCCATTCTTCCCTTGAAGCATGAAGAAATGTGGGAAGTTTAATTCCCAATGGAGACATCCGACATATGTGTCATCCCTTCAATCATGTCCCCAACAAGAATAAGAACATCATCAAAATATGGGATCGCAATCAAAGTCATGCTAGCTACCATGTGTAGTAATGGAGAAGTAAAATGGTCCCTCAAGTGAAACCAGCGCAATTTTACTACTAACTACATTAGAACATGGCATGATGAGTGGTTTCCAAACCACTTGTTTCCTGCCCAATCTCCTCCCAAGCTTGGGGAAGGTGTATGGTGTATGGTGCAAGTTGAGCATACCTTGTATAAGATATCATCTCACCAAGATCTCCTAGGGAGTGGACATAATCAATGTTGCTTATGTCTTCAAGTAGACCATGGAGTCTAGAAGGAAAAGTGCCTCCCCTTGGAGCAATGCCCTGCACATGTATGATAAGGAAATGCAGATACATAGTAAATGAATCATTATGTATAGAAATACAATATTTACCATGTACTTGGTTCAAGCTAGTAAGGTGGCTCATAGATGGGCCTCCTCTCACTCCCAATGAGGAAGGAAGTGGCTGTGATAACTCTATCAAAGAGTCATGTCTCTCCTCATCCTCCAAATAATCCATGCATCTCCTCATATGATGTTGCATATCCTCTTTGAAGCCTTCCCAAATCAATCCCTCCAGGATAGTACGATATGCTCTTATAAAACCAGTGGGTTTGGAGAGAAACCCTTCATATGCTGCATATAGTAGCTTCTCCTTGATCTTAGAGGCTCTAGTCAAGAAGACTCTACTCTGAAAATAGATGACCCCATCTACCACTGTATATCTCCCATCAGATAGTTGGTCATCAAGCACTCTGCATGAAAAGAGATCCTTAGAGTATTCCACTAATAACTGGGATCTCCAATAAGGGTCAATACTCAATAGTGACAACCCTACTGATCTATCATGTGAAGCTTTTGTCATGTTTTTTCTTTCTTATTTGACATCTACTATGCCAAAGTCACACACTGGGATGCCGAAATCTTGCCCTTGTTGCTCCTTTCTCAGCGCAGTATCTAAAGTGAGAGTGGGTAATGATGATGTTGGGAGAATGTATCCCTCCTCCTTGAGTCTACTCAAGACTCTCAACACTGTTTCAAGTCCTCCCAAGGTCCTCACCCCTCTGTGATCAATGAGTGGTGCAACTAGATGTGAAACATCTCTCATCATCTCCTGATCTGGTGGTCTCCCGGGTTGAATGCCTCCATGCAATGAGACATCAATATCAAGATTAGACTGCATATATGAATGGAAATTTTTTTCCTTTCCTCACTGCGCAAATCAGTGTGCCTCTTATGTGCATCAACCTTCTGAAATAGATAGGGCTATGTGATTCTAATCATATGATGTTGGCCATCCTCCCTACCTTCTCCTTTCATCTACAAGGTCTCACAATATATCAATAATGGCACATGTTCTTCATGGATTGTGCCTTGATCTCTACATATGATATCCTTTGGAACTTCTTGCAATGATACAAGAACTCCTCTCATTGGAGCAATTGCTCCATCTACCTCTGCATGAGGTACTAGATCTACTCCTGATGTGACAACGTTTTTACCTCCATCCTTATCTTCCCCTTCATCACGAATGGAAGTTACCTCATCATCATTAAGAGGCTCTTTGTTTTGATCCTCTTTTGAAAAAGAGATCTCCATGTCTTCCTTTTAAGAAGAGAGCTCTTCTTGAAGTGGGTATTTTGCCTCTAGCAAGGTATTCTGCAGAATTTTAACCCCCTCAATAGCATTCTGGAATGGAGTTGGGTTTATGAATCCTTCCAACTCATGCAAATGTCTTGTTTGTTTAGGCTTGGTTAGCTCAATCAAGTATGTATCAAATATTTTCACTAAACTCCTGGTGAACTTTTCATAAGTCGATACATTTACATGATTCAAGAAAGAAGTTCATAAAACCACCAAACATAATCCTTACCTTCAAGATGTAGTGTTGCTACTCTAAGGGATTCATCTTCTGAAACTTGGTGTAGTTGGAAATATGTGTCTAGCTCCTTTACCCAAGCCCTTGCTGTACATTTAAGTGACCCATCAAAATTAGATAGAAAGAATCCACCCAAATCACATTTCTTGCACCGCTTGCTTCTATTTTGATTGCTAGGGATTATATTTTCCTTGATCTTGAAAAACCCTTGGAAGTTTAGATGATCTTTGAACCTCTGAGATTGAGATTCATATTCTTGAAGATATTCACCAAGAGTCTCCACCTATGGTACATATCCTTCCTCAATCTCTCTTGCTATGAACATAGGCATGATAGAGTGTTGTATATCTGATTGTGTGGTTGAATTCTCACACCCATAATATGAAGATCTATAGCTTTCTTCATGTGCAAATCTTCTTGAGGGATCCTCATGTATTTCCCTCCTCATTCCCTTGATTTCTCTTTTAAGCTCATGCATAGTTTGGAGAAGAAGTTCTGAAAAATTCGTTCCCTCCATTTCTCCAAATAATGGAGACTTTCCTTTGTCTCTTCTATAAGCCTTCTCTTTTCTGTGAGAATTTTCTTATTCTTCTGAGAACATAGATGCAATGTCTTCCCAGTTTGAGCCAAGATTATGCTCTGATACCAGTCTAATATTCCCAAATGGGAAAAGCAGGAATATAGCTCATAATAATGGAAATAGTAGCAAGTATTAACACATTACATGTGAGCCAATATGATATATTCATGGTATTATGTATAACAGCAATAAATAAGTGCAAGATCTTGGGGATCAAGCCCCTCAAGATAGGCAAAAGAAGCTTCCAATGCCAAAATGAACCCAAAACATGTAATTCACTGCTACACAAAGTACTAAAGGAAGCACATCACAGTTTTAGTGACTAATACTGCAGCCGAAACATATATATATATAAATGGATCTAATTACATCATGCTCATACAAGGCCAAAAATGGAGATCTATGCTCCTCAACACTTTTCCAAGATAACCCAAGATGGATTTTCAGAAATACACTAAATATGAGTGGTGGATCTAAAGCCCTAGGGCTAAATATGTATTGCAGCTGAAGAAAATAGAAGGAGGTGGTTGAATCTGATGTAGATCTGAAAGAACTCCTCCAAAAGGACTCTCTCAATGATGGGTTGATCCCTTCAATGGAAAGAAAACTACTGCTACTGAGGGAAACACTGTTGTTGGAAAGTACTACTTATGAGGAAAAGAAACATGTGTGGAAGGATATTGACGTACATAAAAAGATCCAAGATTTTAACTACGTATTCTACTGAAAAAACCCAGAAAAACGTAGAAATGGTTTGGCTAGATTTTAACTTTGGAATTTCGGTCATTTTTGGGTCGCCCACTACAACAACTCACTAAAATAATGCAGCCATGGAAAAGAATTGCACTTTAGGGGATAAATATGTTATGGCCTAATGCCAAATGTGTCAAATAATCTCCAGGGCCTTCTTTACTAGCCTCCCAAGAGAAAGGAACCTCCCTCCAATGAGATCTAGCTCAGAAATCTCCCAAATCAACCTCCACAACTTCTGCCCTACAACACAAACAAAAATCCTCAACGGGAACTGTGATGTATATTAAGACTGAAGTCTTGGCCAAATTCCTGATAGTGGAATGTAGTACAAAACTCTTCCAAGAGGCCTCTCAAGGAAAGAGGTGGGATTCCCGATCCGGAACACCCAGTGCTAAACAACACTTGCAATCTTAGCTAAATAGCCAAAGAAAGCTATATGTTTAAACATACCATATATTCAAAAATATAAACATCAACATCAACATGAATAATATGGCTGCCATCCTCTTCCTTATATAATAAATGAGCTTCCAAAACGTAAGCCCCATCCATTAATGACACTACTTCCATGCAATGTGTCTCCATCTAAAATTGTGTTGTCCCTCATTGAATGCCACTCCTCCATGACAACGTTGTTGATTTGGTCAAGGTTGACCCAGTCCACATGCTTTATCCCTTTTCACACCTAAGGGTGATTTATTAAGCTGAAAAGATTATCCACTTTCACATGAGAAGTGGTTTTATTCCTAATAAAGAGATTTATGAGTCTCCCTACCCACTTACTCATCAAACAAGAAAGCAAAATTAGATTTTAATATTCAAATTAGTTGCATGCTAATTTAGGAATATTACATGTCTACATAGGGTAGGACCACATTGGTATTTTTTAGGCGCTGCTTTTTGCTATGTGTCAACTGGTCGACAGTAAAAATGCGGACCTTATGGCAGAACATCATATTTCGGAAGATAGAAGAGGCGATGGTTGACATGGCATACATATAACTATGGCCAAGGAGTATATTTTAGCCTAATTGGGAATCCAAGACTTCAATGTCTATCAGAACCATCTTTCCAGCTAAGCAGAATGGGACGTTTTGATAGAGATCAACGGAGGCTAAAGGGCAACCATCGTATGCTCTAAGCGTGATGTCTGATGTCTTCAGTTCGGGAGACCCTAACTTCTGCCAAACTTTCTTTGACATGATGCATGTGGATGCACCTTCGTCAATGATACATCAGTGAATGGTATTGTTTTGGACCGATGCTGGTATCTGAAATGCGACCATTAAAGGAAGCCTAGGGATTTACTTATCTAAATCAAAATCCATTAGGTGTGAATCAGCAGGCTCAATGGCACCTAATGCGGAAAGTTAGGCTTTTCTTCTCTTTGGGCATGACTGTAATACCTCCAAAGCTAACATAGCGGCGGGAGATTGAGCTAGATCATCCACAATGCTATATTGATGGGCTGCTCTAGAATAGTTTCTTGCCTGCCTAGTTAGTCTTTTAGCCATCTTTGGCAAAGGTTCAATAGGAATATTTGATATGGTCAAAGGTGTTGTTGGTGCACTAGAACTAGCCCCTGACACGTTGGTGTCTTGTGGAGTGTCATAATTTCGATTCCGTGTCTGAAAAAACATTTCTTCTCCAGTTATGTAGATCTTGTGGATTTTTTTCTGGAATCATCGGGAGTTTGTTGTTGTGTGCTAACTGTCCCTTGATGGGGGAAATGCTCCTACATGACTGTTGTCTACTGGTAGGATCCCCCCTATCCACGGTTACTCTATAGCTTCTTTAGCTCAGGGATGTCAGGATAGTGGTGAGTGTAATGGCCATACTCACCACAGATCGAACAAAAGTGGTTTTTCTGAACAATTGGCCTATTGTTCTGCCATTGGGAGTTTCTTGGCTCTTGGTTTTGATTTCGGTTCGAGTTGCCTGCAGCCTGAGATCATGGAGGGTGTTGTTGAATGTTTCCCCACTGTCCAGGATTTCCTTTAGGCTTGTTTTTTCATTTTTTCTTAACCGCGTTAGGACGATAATTTGGGTTCTCCTGGTTATATGGTTGGCGCGATAGGGTTTTGGGAGGGTTGCACGAAGTTCACCTATGCATTATTTTTTATGGGAAGTTCTTGTGCTGGGGATTGGGTGTATTGCGATCCCTAGTTTTTAAATGGATGTTGGGGGGAGATTGTCCGTCAGCATGTCTATCTACGTACTAGGTCCATTGAGCTGGAGGATACGGTCCTCCATGCTGATGGTGATACAATGATGCCCTACTACTCAAATTTTGCAGAGGCATGTGATGAATTTGGTAGTCGGGTTGTGGTATGTTATGGGTAGAATCATACGTGTAACTAGAGTGTTGAATGTTGCTACTTAGCTAATTTTGGGTCAATGACCCAACTAAACCGTATGCAGAGTTTGATGCGCCTGGAAATTATTTGTAAGTTTTGATGCATGGGGTGTTGGGCAGGATATTGTAAATATACCCTGACTTTGTATAGATCAGCTTGAGCTGTTGGGCCTTACTAATGGCATCCTCTTCAGATATGGGCTTTTTTTGCACCACATCTTTCGAAATCTCTGTGGTGAGATTTTTCAAGAACTCGATCATCAAGTTTGGCTTTTCTCAAACTACGATGCCACTGCCATTCATGGAGATGGTCTGAGATATGGACGGCGGGGGTTTGACTAAAGTGGGTCAGTAACTCCATTCTGGAATCATGGTGGATGGGTAGTTGAAAATAGTTTAGGAACACAGTAGCGAGGGTGCTAAAGGTTCCATGCGTAGCAGAGGGTTTCTCCACATACCATTTCACTGCTACTCTAGTTAGAGTGCGTTGAAACAGTCTTAGTCGAATAATATCATCAATGATGTTGTTCGATGAACACCATAGGTGGAAAGTCATAACATGATTTCCTGGGTCTTCTGCTTGCTTTCGTTCGAACTTTGGAATGTATGAAGGGAGATTCATGGGCATGGGAGGCCATATGGGGTTGTGAGAAATGGGGTATTTTTTCAACTTGGTTAAATTTGGTAGATTAAACGAAGCTACAAAAGGTGACTGCGAGGTTGTATCCATTACGACTTGTGAAAACACAATGCTTTGGTTAGGAATAGGGTTTGTCTACGACGTACCCTACTGTGCCTTCACCTAGCTATGGATATGGGCCACTTTCAATTTCTCCTAGTTAATCTAAATGATCAACTATAGGGAGATGGTGAGTTTTGAATAGAGATTTTCATATGATTTCCTAGAATCACCATAGGGTGCAAAGGAAACAGAGATTACTTGCTCTTCTATCGACAATTTGATCATGTTCCCGAAATCCTAGTGCAAAAATTGAACTAAACTAATGACTTTTACAATAGAAATTTTTTAATGACTTTTACACTAGAAAAAGGAACTAGCTAAGCATGCATGGAATTGGGACAATTACTTTGTATAATTAACTAGTTGTTTTGGTACCTAAATTCACAAAACATAAATTATTCCAGAAAGCAAGTTAATTTTCCTCCTACTTAAACTAGTGAAAATCAACTTGAAATAAAACCAACACTTAAATTACTAAAAGAAGCTAAGAGTGAGCTTTAGCAAGTTGCGGGGCACCTCAACCAGTGCTGGCAAATGTATTATGGATTGCTAGTCACCTTTACAAGCAAGAAAAAGATGGAAATAGTAGGAAAAATCCTACTTCTAGTTTCTGCGTGCAAAAGGCTGAAACATGCGTGATTTCTACACGTAGGTCAACTCTGAACGCGCGCACTGGGGTGTGTTGTTTGGAAGAAAGTCATGCAAATTCCTGCAATGTAATTTTTTGGGAGCTCTTCAGCTTCAGCCTGTCACTTGGGATGAACCAGGCAGTGAAGGAGAGAAAGGGGGTAATTCCAACCCAACTCCACAGCAAAGATGGAGGTCTCTGCAAAAAGGCACAACTACATAAACTTGGAAATAAAATTTAGTGGAGTCTCCAATTCTATGTTGGTGTGTTTGGCGCATGAATGTACCAAATCACACTTTCTTAAGAGGGGCGGTTTTTCCCTCTTAAGTTATTGGTCACAGGCAGAAAATAGATGGAGTCAAGCAAGTTAGTGGAACATGCTGAAACATACACATACTAGATAGAGAAATATCATGCATGTTCAAACATAAAAACTAAACTAAAACTAAAAAAATAACAAAAAATCTCTAAATAGAGTCAAACAACTTCAATAATCCAAACGGTGGCGCTTATGTCCCCTCTCATTGAGTGCTGGTAGGAAATGAGGATGAAACTTTTACCCACTTTCCAAGCTGCCCTTGGAACTATGGAGCTCCAAGTCTCGATGCAAGGATGTCTTTACTTCTGAGTTGCCTGGGAGGAAAGCCTCCCTCTCTCTACTATGGTGGACTAGAGTTGTTGGATGGCCAAAAACTGAGTCCCCTCTATCTCTGCTCCAGATCACGCACTACTAGTATTGCTTGGGGAAATTCTGGCCAGCTTAATAATGTGCTCTCATATTGTTCATCTCTTGGTGGCCTTTTATAGGATAATTCAAATCCTCCTTCCCTCTCTTGGTACATTGTGTATGGTGACCAAAGAGAGGAGGGTGATTCCATTGTGTGCCACATTTATTCCATTGTGTGCTCCTTTGAGGTCCTAAGGTGGCTTGGCCGAATTTTCTTAGGCAGCCTCAAGTGTGGGATCAAAATCCTAGAGTGTGCCTTGTGGTCTCGGAAAGTGACTCTCACCACTCTCAAGGCTGCGTGACTTTTTGAGAAAAATCCACGCAAAGGCGCACTTATCGAAGAATTTTGCACGCAAAGGCGCATTTAACTAGTTCTTTATGTGCGCTATTTTATTTTTCATTTCAAACCTTAGATATTTTTAAATACTTTAGATTCTCTAATTTCTTTCAACCCTGTAAATCCTTCTTCTTGACTTTAAATAATGTCATCTTTTCTTGTCCAATTTTCCAATGATAACAACTGGGAATTAGGTCTAGGACTATTTTCCACTCCTTCCAAAATTTTCATATGCTGTTCCATGTCATCACTCATATGATTGTATCATCATTTAGATATTATCATCACCATTTTAGCCATCACCATCATAATTTCATTCATTTTAGTGTCTCCATTAGGTCATTAGGGTTTCATTCACCAAAACTATCATTTCATGCATAAAATATGGCAATTGGAGGAGTGGTAATAGTCAAGATTCTTCAATAAAGTTTGATTTCAAAAATGTAATTTTATGTTTCTATATGTAATAAGTACTTCATGTTCCCAAAGCTGCAGCTCAATTTTTGAAAAATTTCAAGGTTCCATAAGATTCAATGTTCCAAAGAAGCCATAACAGTCCAAGGTTACAAAATTCCAAACTTACAAAGTTTAAAAAATGAAAGTCATGCTTGAAAAAGATATGTGGTGCCCATCATCACTCAAAAGGACTCATTTTATCTTTATAAAATCCCAAAAAGACATAAGGAATGTTCATTTGCACTCTTATTTTCTCCTGCCATTGAGCTCATTCCTCATTTTGGAAAGAAAACTTGAGTTTTTACCTATTACTGGAAAACAATTGGCCCTCGTTGTGAATACAGAGACTGTGATGTGGTTCTAGAGGAGAACGTTGCGCATAGAAAGCCTGCGATGCGCACGGGTGCTACGCACAGGTGACCTTTGAGGTGCATGAGGCGGAGTTGTCCAGAAATTGAGTTTATCACTCAAATTTGATTTTTCATAGTATCACATCAACTATTTCAGTCTTCAATCCTCTTACAAAGGTAAGCTCAAACCTTTCATACCCCTCTAGAATTGGTATATCAAGAGAAATTAATGAAGCAAATATCCTCCTAGGATTTGCTTGGAAATTATTGTTTTGCTTCCCAAGTGTTAAATTGTTGCACAAAACCCTATCTTTCTTTCTCTTACACCTCTTTCTTCACTTGACATATCACTTCCATCCATTACATAGCTATCTCCCTTCATTTTCATCACTCTCCCTACAAACCCTAGCCCAATTCTGCCAATTTAGGTAATTTTCTTACCTAGGACTGTGTTTGAATTTCCTAGCCCATTTCTCTCACTCATTTCTCTCCATATCACTCCCTAAAATATTCCTGAGACTCATGCCCATCTCCTAAAATTTTCTTACTCCCATCCGCCTTCCCTAACTCTCTCATTTTATCCCTTTACTCCCTTGCCTATTTTTCCCTCCTATCATCTAAAGTTTCATCATGGAAGTTGATTCATCACCATAAGAGAAAAGAAAAGAAAATAAAGGGGGAAATATACTGAGGTTTGAACCCTCCAACTGTAATGAAATCACTTCCTCACCATTCATCAGAAACTGTTGTCAAGATGTCAATTGTCTAGGGTTTTGTCAAAGAGTGGAGGAAGTAGGTTTTCATGAGCAGGCCACATATACCAATTTCAAAGGAGAAAAGGTCACCATAGTAGGATTTGATTTAATATTCTCATTATATTCCATATCTCATGCTACAGGGATACCAAGCCATGGTGAGTGTTGGTTCAAATTCATGAACCTAGACCTTGAACAATACAAACCCTACTTCAAATCACAGTATAAATGAGCTCATTCACACATTTTTCCATTCAAATATTTGCTGGAGAGATATGCATCATTAATGAAATTTTTCATGAATGTTTTCACATGTGAGGGTAGGTTTCAATATTTTATCAATACCACATTAGACTGCTCATGCACTTCACAGCTGTGAAGTATCTCAATTTGCGCAATTTCTTATATAGGAGTGTGATCAAGATGTATCAAAAGGTAATAGTGAAAAACAAAGAGCATTATCCTAGTCTCTTCCATCATATTTTGGTGAAGTTCATAGTCCTCCATTAGTTGGCAGAAAATAACATGACATGGGATTCCTTCATTCAAGCAGCCCTACAAACTACTACACCAAACCACCAGCAAAACATGCCACCTACCATGCATGAGATTGGTTCATCAAGCAAGGAAGAATCAATGAAAAAGATACATAGTCCTAAGGTCACTCATACATATCAGAGAGGCACAAGGCTTGTGTTTTCTCCTCAAAATGAGGATGGGGCCAAGCCTACACCAGCAGAGCAAGGAACATCAACCCAACATGAAGCATCCATACATGATGAGTTAGAGCATGGGTTTGACATAGTATACTTAGAGGATAATGATGAGCCTAAAAACCTACATAGGATCATCAAAGAAAAGGATGCACAGATAAAAGAGCTACAAGAAAACTTGGCAATAGAAAACTTCATCATTTCATTTTTAGAGCAAGAAAACCAATAACTGAAGGAAAAAAAAATAGCCTTGGAGAAAAGTCAGTTTGAGGAAAAAATCTGTCTACTCAACTTAGTGTTCCTAAATTGATGTCATAAATTGTCAACCAGGGCTAGTAAACTTTTGAAGTGAAGTGCACCATATGTGCCTAGGTATCTTCTTCCTTCTTCGTTGTGCTTAGTGTTTTTCTAGTGTTTTTGGTTTTGTGTTTTTATACTAAGTGGAAAAGAACTGAATTGCTAGCAAAGAGAAGTTACTGATCATACTAAAACAGAATAAAATCTACTCTAAACTATGAATGGCACCTAAGAACAGAAAATGCTAATCCAAAGATTGTAAAGCTAATAAGAAAAATAACTCATAACATTAAACTCAGTCCAATTAATTTAGAGGTATGTTGGAAAAAACTGAGAAAATGATTAGTTTTATGTAATGAGGTTCTCTTTATTAAACAACAACTTAAAATATCACAGAGAAAATCTTATCCATTGTTAGAAATTTGTTGGAACATTTTTGAGAAAATATTATCTGCAACATAGTAAGGAACCCTACGCTAAAATAACTTATGACATAGAATTAACTCATTCTGCAACTCAAAATGTTACTATTAAGCCTCGTTCAAAGGTTAGAGATATCTTGGAACAACTTGGGAAAAAGGTTGTTTGTAAAATTATGAGAAATTGCAGAACAGTAAAGAGCTCAAAATGATATAACTAATTCTTGTTCATATGATAATGATGTGTTAGAAGAAGTTAAGAACAAGAGAAACTTATAAAATAATGAGGGTTTTTTAAGTCTAATTAATAGGACTAAAATGCAATTAACTAATAGAACTGAAATGCAATGAACAGAACTGAACTAAAATGAAATTAACTCAAGAGTACTACAGCTATATCTCCTTCACGCATTAGTGATATATTGGAATATCTCATGAGAACAAGATTGAATGTAATATTCGATGTAAGCAAATGACATAAGTATAATGAAAGAGGATAAACTCAGAAAACTACCTAAGTTAAGAACAAAACAGAGTTAAAGGTCACTTGTCTAGAAAATATGCACAAAGCCTTTTGGACAGTAGGGGCCCTCTACCATCAGATTAGCACATGAATGCTTAACTCCTTAAAGTTACTTCAGATCATGCATCAAAGTTATACTTCTTTCATTAAAGGAAAAACGCTCAGAAACAGAGTATCACAATCTTTAAGAACTAACAACAAAACATCAACTAACTATTTTTCGGTTCACCGAGTTATTTTTATAAGAAAATACATAATTTTCATTGAGTAGAAATAGGCATAGGCATCTTTTATAATCAAAATCAAACTAGAAATCTTGTTGAGGACTCGTATTTTTCTGAAGACACCTGCAGAGTCCTTATCCTTGTAGAAGTCTGCTTCTTGGTTGTGGCTTGTCCACGTGCATAACCACTTTCATATTTTTGCTCAGCCTTCGTGGAGGACAAGGAATGATGTAGGAGAGTTCTGTAATTTAACCATATGTGTCTTTCCCTCAAATGACACCTGTAACCTGTGTAAACATAAATATGGATACGAAATATGCAACTAGCTACAGAATGACTGCATTCTGTAGCTAAGTCTGCTAAAAAATCGCTATGACAACAAAACCACAAAAGTATAATAAGTCAGTCATTGCATGCATTATTAAAGTGATTTTAATCATTTCTATTTATCTTTTAACCCTATAGCTAATAAAGGACAAATGGAATGAAGTGAAATTTGATGAAAGGAAAGGACATTTTTAGGGCTCAACATACCCCCACTGCAACATTTTTTCATGTCCTCATGCATTCAGTCCATGTATTCTAAAACTTCAGCCAAGACATCTAGTTTCCTTTTTCTGCTTTTTTTGGTGTCCAATGGCATCCTAGGCTTCCTTATGACCAATTTCAACCTCATATTTATAAGTGCCCTATTCAACTTCTTGTTTTTCTTCTTCAGTTTCTCACTAGCCTTGTACAATTTTTCCATTTGTAGAGAGAGAGTTGTATTCATGTCACTTTTCAGTTTCACTTGTTCCCTTAAAATTTCATTTTCATTTTTTATATGCCTATTGAGTATTTCCAATTCATATTTGTCTCTTCTCAGTGCTTCAATTGAATATTCTTGTGGGCTAGGAGTTTTTTTTTTTTTTTTGAGGCTCTCTTTTCTAATGATTCAACATAATTATAGATCTGTTGTTGGGCTAGGTCTACCTCCGGAGTTCCTCTATCAGGATTTTCTTCGTACTGGTACTCAAAAGATCTGTAAATTGGTGTCTCTTCATCTTCAGTATCTATGATTCATGTTTGTTTTACTCCTGTCTTCTTCAATATGCCTTTAAGCCTATGACTTCTTCTCAGTTTAGATGGTCCCTCACCTCTCTTCTTAGCATCCTTTCTTATTATCTTTTCCTTTTTGAGTTGTTCCTTGATTTTGGGAAATTTTTCAGAGATAATCTCCTCACTGTCTTCTTGTATTGTTTTATCATTTTTAATTTCAACAAATTTGGAAATTTTTCCTCTCCTGCTTCTTCTTACAAGTTTTCCTTTAGACATAGTTTCTTTAGGTTCTTCAAAATTATTTCTCAAGAGTAACTCATCCCAACTGTCTCCTACCTTTTTCAAATGATGTTCAATTAGAATTTTAACTAGGCCATGATGATATAAGGTGGTTTCCAAGAACTGAACCCTTTTTTGGACATTAGAAGCCATCCTCTTTAGGCTTTGAAGCAAGAAAAAGGGTAAATTTATCTCTTCATCTAGGAAATTCATCATAAGCCAAATGTGATAAACATATAGGGTGCCAAACCTTCCTTCACAGGTTATAAACTTTTGTAGAATTAGCAACATATTTCGCCATTTATTTTTCAAGGCTGAACTAAGAATGCCTTTCTTGAAAATGGAAATATCCATACCTGGTGTTTTTAGCATCTGTCTCCATGCTTCATTGTGAAATTAGTTGTTTTTAAACCATCGTTCACCTTGCCTTGGCAACTCTGTTGCTTCTGCTATGAAGGATTCTGTGATAATGAACTTGACATCACCTATTTCAACTTTTGACCCGTTGAATGACCAGGCAAATGACTTGGTCACCTTCTTGTGAAATCCATTGAATTTCTCCAAAAAATTTAGCCATCCAACCTGTTGTAACATCTCTTTAATCTGTGGCTAACCTTCTACATATTTGGTTCCGACTAGCTCAGACCTTACAATAAGTCCCATGGATTCTTTTCCTCAACTTCAATTTACTGCTCTATTAATGCTCTCCTATCTGAGGTAAAAATGGCTGTAGAGGGTTGTTTCACCCTAAAGATGACTTCTCTGTTTCTGCAGACAATAATTGGCTACGGAAAAATGACATGAAGTGGATATGGGATGAGTGAAATACGGTGAGGGTAAATCATACTAATGATTGAGTTTGAGATTTGTCACGGAATAAAAGACCGCGGAGAATTCTCATGAGGATTTCAAAATCATTAATGAATATCTCGAGTTAGTGACGTGACCTAATAGGTCACTTCAAGTACTGACCGTTAACTTTTAATAAATGATGATTTGATATGGAGCGGAATGGAAGGGATTTGTTCAAGGATTTTATGATAGGCTTGATCAATACGAATAATCAAAATAACTTTATGAAACATACATATGACTTAACCATACTATATATTTCATAATCTGCTATCATAATAATTTCACACAATTTTACCTTACCCTTTTTTTTATTTTTGTTGTTTTAATATGCTTTTTATTTCCTTTGAAAATTATTGATCTTTCAGTCTTCATAATCCTTTTGATTTTGCTTGTTGAATTAGGTGTGCAAGATCAATTTGCTGCTAAACAAGTGGTTGTTGAATGGTTGGTTGCTGAATGTCTAGCTGCAGAATGTACATGTAAAAGCTTTGAGACATGGAATGAAATGATTTGAATATGGATGGAATGAAGTATGAAAAAAAATGGATCATGAAATATAGTGGAATGAAGCATGAATGAAGTGAAATATAATGGAATGAAATGGATCATAAATGTGGAGTGGAATGAAATATGAAAAGTGGCTTGCAACTTATGATTTGTAATATTCAATTGTAGAAAAAGATCAATTTTGAAAATCTGAAATGAAATGAGATGAATCATGAAATGGAGTGAATGAAGTATGGATGAATGAATTGAATGAAATATGGATGAAGTAGATATGATGGAATGAAATGGATCATAAGTGGAAGGTGATATGTAAAATGAGCCTGCACTTATGATTTTATGATAGTTGTTTGCAGGAAAAGGACAATTTTGAAAAGCTAAAGTGTCAGAAGGATTCTGATTTTCACCTTATCTTTTATGTATAAACATGCTAATCAATGATTAGTTTTCATGTTTATACTTTTTTTTTTTGCATCTGATTTCAGAAAATACAATTAAGTTGATGAAGAAGAAGGATTCTTCTTTATTAACTTCACATCACTGTTCTCCTGGAATCTCTTAACAAATTCTTCTCTTGAAAGTGGCTTATGATACAGTTTCAATCTATGACCACTTAAAAGAAAAGTCACCTCATATTCATCTATTATCCTGATTTTTATTGCTCCATTGTCAAAAAATTTCACAATTTCATATGGCTCAAGCCAATGTGTTTGGAATTTACCTTGAAAATCTTTGAACTTTGAATCAAACAAGAGGGCCCAGTCACCTTCTTTGAATTTCTTTTCCTTAATGTACTTATCATGCCGTTTAGTCCTTTGTTGTTGGACTATATTTTTTTTCTGGACTGCATCCTATCTGATCTCATCTAATTCATTAATCTCCTCCAATCTGTGCTTTTGTGCTTCTATTAGATCAAGTCCTAGCTGGACTTCCATTTTAAAATTTTGAATCTGAAACTCAATGGGAAACAAGACTTGTTTTCCATAAACAAGTTCATAAGGGGTATGACTTGTTGTGCTTCTCCATGTAGTTCTATAGGCCCACAAGGCTTCAGGAAGCCTGTCTGCCCAATCTCTTCTATGTAAATGAACAATCTTTGTTAGGATCCCTTCAATGACCTTATTAGTAGATTCCACTTGGATATTTTCTTGTGGATGATAAGGAGTAGATTTTATGTGTCTGATTTTGTATCTCTCCACCATTTTTTCCACTAGCCTTGATGTGAATTGAGCTCCTTGATCTGTAACAATTTCTCTTGGGACACAAAAACGAGTAAAAATATCCTCAAAAAGAAAATTAACTACAGGTGCTTTAGTAGCAGAAAGTAATGGCTTGGCCTCTACCCATTTGGTAACATAATCAGTGAAAACTAATATATATTTCTTTTGTCTTGATGGAGGACTAATAGGTCCTACAAAATCTAAAGCCCATTTATTAAAAGGTTCAATATGTACCTGAGGCTGCAATGGAATCTCACCTAAAGGAGAAGGTTTCCCTACCCTTTGGAAGCTGTTACACCTTTTGACATACTCTTTAGCATCTTTAAAGAGGGATGGCCAATAGTATCCTAAATGAAGGATCTTATAAGCTGTCCTTTTATCAGCAAAGTGTCCACCACAAGGTTCATCATGACATGCCTTGAGGGTCTCAGGCATCTCATCTTCTCGAACACATCTCCTAATGATAAAGTCTAGACCTGTTTTGTATAACTCATTAGCAACCCATGAATATTTCGCACTGTCATAAATGATATTTCTTTTGTCTCTTGCATTCATTATTGAAGGAAATTTCCTTGAAACTAGATAATTAGCAATGTCAGCAAACCAAGGAGTTTGAGTAGAAATTGCAAAAATATATTCATCAGGGAATTGATATTCAACTGGAGTATTGTCTTTAATGTTTTGGAGTCTAGATAGGAAATAAGCTACTGTATTTTGTTTCCCAAGCCTATCTATAATGGTGATGTTGAATTCCTGTAAAAGCAATAACCATCTTATGACTCTGCCATTATTAATTGATTTGTTCATTAGATATTTAATTACAGAGTGATCTGTGTGAAAAAAAGTTTCATAGCCTGTTATATAGTGTCTGAATTTATTTATGGCATGAACAACAACTAAGAACTATTTTTCAGTTACAGTATAATTTAACTCCGAAGGGGTCAAATTTTTACTTGTATAGTAGATGGCATAAGGAATCAGGTCTTTTTGTCCCAATACAACTCCTAAAGCTGTATCTGAGGCATCTGTTGAAATATGAAAAGGTAATTTCCAGTTAGGTCCCCTTAAAATAGGTGCTTCAGAGATTTTTGTTTTCAGGGTCTCAAAGGCTAACTGGCAATCAGGATTCCACTTGAATTCATAGTCTTTGGTGAGTAATTTGAAAAGTGGAGATGCTATCTTGGTGAAGTTTTCTATAAATCTTCTATAATACCTTGTAAATCCTAGAAAACTCCTAACATCTTTTTGAAAACTTGGAACAGATAAGTTAGAGATGACTTGAACTTTTGACTCATCAACTCTAATCCCATCCCCTGAAATGTGATGCCCCAAAACAATCCCTTCAGTAAACATCATAAAACACTTCTCATGGCTTGGACTTTTGTGAAAGTCAAAAGGTCAAAGTATATGAATGAAAATGGTCAAAATTAAATGTAAATGGATAATATAGGGTTACTTAGGTGACTTATCCTCTATTTAATTCTTTGAGGATATGTCTCATGATGGTTAGGAAAATGAGGAATTGGTTCAGTAACCTCTCTAGTGTGTAGCAGACTTTGGATATGTGCATGTATTTTCCTTTTCTTGTTGGCAACTTGACCTCCAAGGGTGGATTTAGACCTCAGTGGCTATATGAGTTACTTTTTAATCATTTTAAAGGTTGGATGTTGTGGAATTGAGCCTTGGACACTAGTGTATTTGTGAATTTGGAAGGAACTAATAAACATAATTTGCAGCTATTGTGGTGGGATTCATGTGGTATGTGATTTAGCAGTGTTTATTATTCTGTGATCATATTTTTGAATGTATTGTACCTTCCATTTCCATTTCCATGTCTTATGTGTTTTATTTCTAATATGATAAACATAATTCATTGATTTTGATGCTCTGTTTTGGAGAAGCTTTCACATTTATGTTCATTTTCTTATGATATAAACGAATTCATGATATTCATGCTCATTTTGAAAACCTATCAATATACCCTATACACAAATATAACTTTAAAGTGCTAAAGCGTGTGCCTAACTTTCCCCATAAAATCTCTACAGATCTAATTTTCAAAGCCCTAACCTAGTCCTCCTAGACCTAATTGACCATCCAACACAAAACCTCAAAAATCAAATCAAACCCTAATAGACATATCTAGTCTAATATATTTCATGATCCATTCAATTGGTTGTGATCCCATTAAGAGAGCCCTCTCAGCCTAGTAGGGCTAGCTACTAGGTCAAAGTGGTTTGCGATTACCTTTACTGGTTTCCTTTTCATCCTTCGGAGAACTAGTGGAGTGATAATAGCTTCCTCCTTGGATGAAATAGACTGGGACCAAAAAAGAGAAATCCTTATTCCCAATCCTGAAAATTAAAATCATAAAGCCAATGTTCAATTCTTTAAAATTCAGTTTTCTCCTTTGTCTAAAGATGAAATATATCAGCTCTTGAACATTCATGTTACAACCCAAGCCAATGCAGGTTTGCAATGTTCACATATTCAAGAATGTGTTAGTGAAACTTCTTCCATTATTGAAAATGAAAATATGGGTTTAAATGATGACAATCATGAGAAGGATGAAACTATACAGGAAGTTTTTGTGACTAAGCCAATTTATGATGATGATTTCCTGCAAAGAGATTAGCTAACAGGGACTATTTTATTTCATGAATATGATAGGGATGTCATGTTTAACAATCTTGAAGAATGTTTTATATTGAAAGATGAATTGGAATATGAATGGAAGGAGAATGATTCTAAGATAGATAGAATGCCAAAGATATAATCAGAGTTTCTCAGGCTTGAGGAATTTAGAGCCAACACTCAGGTAGCAGAAATTCATACTTCTCTATGCCTTCCTATGGATAAAAAACCAAGTGTTCTTTCAGATCAAAATGAGGGTGTTCTTGTGTTTTTGTTGGATCTCAAGACAAGGTAACATTTCATATTTTTAAAGATCCTTTTACTGATTTGCTACATTTAGCAAGGCAGATGTATTTTCTTGTTTTCATGGACCAGAAGCACATGTTCAGTAGAGACCTGGAGTGGCCTAATTTTTTTTTTTCTTCCTGCTCGAGCAAAATGAGAGAATAATTCAAGTAAGTAGAAATTTGTTGGATTGGTTACACTGGGAGGATCATTTCACATGATTGTAAATATGTCTTGAGCGGGCAGGTAGTTTTCACCAGGATTTGAATCCCTCAAGTCTCGGTGATATGATGCCATCAATAATTTTAGTAAGAGTTAAATTCAGTTCAATTTTGAGTTAGTTTTCATTATTAAGTCTGGTCTTTTGATTTTGAATCCATGCCCAATGGTTAGGCTACTTGGTCTACGGTGTTCTTGACACCTCCAAGGAGTTTCCATCCCCAGCTGAAGCCAATGTTAGTGTCAATATATTCATCTTGTCACCAGTGATCAAATGTGCTCTTACCATGTTTTTCTAGGTTCTCAAAGTCAATTTTTTGTCATTTCATCAGGTTTTCAAATAAAATTTTGGTAACTGGATAGTGTGTCTAGGACTATTTTCACTCCTTTAAAAGTTTTTACATGTCAGTCCTTGTCATCACTTACTTGAGTGTACCATCATTGAAATATCATCATTATCACTTTAGTTAACATCATCATGGTTTTCATTCATCTCAGTGTCACCATTAGGCCATTAGGGTTAATATCACCAAAATTTGTCATTCCATGCATAAATACAGAAAAGGAGGAGTGGTAATAGGTAAAAATTTTCAATGAAATTTGGTTTCAAAATGTAATTTATGTTTCAATTATGTAATAATTTTCAAAGTTCTAAAGCTACAACTGAAATTTCCAAGGCTACAAGGTTCCAAAAGAAAAGTGAAAATCAGAAGGTGGGCCACCCTAGCTCTTTTAATTTTTATTTCAAATAAACCCTTCCCATAGTCATTTTCCCCCCTTACCCCACATCCACATGCACTCCCTAAACCCCTCAAACCCCCTCACTTTCACTCCCTAAGCTTCTACATCCAAAATCTAGACCCTATACCACACCACTATCCCTACAATGCGTTTTCGGCAGCCTCCTAGACCTAGGTATAATCCTACCCTAATTACATACCATTATACTTCCTAAGCCTTCCTAACACCCTCCCTAATTGCCTAATTTTTCCCATCCCCATTTCCCTGTCCTAACCCCTCCATCCTACTCCATTTCTCCATTCCCCTATTTTTCACTATTAGGGTTTTCCCCTTGCAAAGTACATATGGAGGGAGATAAAAGGCCTTACAACAAGGGAGGCAAAATTTCAAGATATGAAACACTCAACAGACATGATATGATGTCCTATCCACTTGCCAAGCAGTGCCAAATTGGAAGAAATCATAGCTTTACCTTTCCAAGTTATGGGTTTCCTAGGGTTTATAGTGCACACATGAACAATTTTTCTTCAAAATGTATTTCTGATCAAATAGAGATGAATTTTCCAAAATTGAAATGTTTTTTTGTCCATCATAAACAAAGGAACAAAAAACTCCATTAGTTTATACGCACATAGTATTATTTGGGAGAAATGCCAAAAATACAATTGCCACATGAGGTTTTCTTCACTTCTGGATAACATGATGTCAAGACAGTTCTTGATGACTCCATTTTGTATATGGAATCCTAATATTTCCAATGGAACCTTCATATCTTTATTTGAAACTCAGGAAAGCCTCCAAAAGTCACTTTTCCCAAGCACACTGCGCTTTCTCCAGGCACGTTGTACTTTCTCCAGTTTTTGAGAGATCACATTTCAACTTTGATTCTAACCCAATGGTAAAGTATTTTTGAAAAATGGAGGAGGTTGTTGTTCACAACATGCCAAATAACAAAAAACTATTTAAATTTTGTAAAAAACCTTATGGATAGAGAGAAACTGCCCTACCTTTCAGCCCTAGTTTTGTAGAAAATTTCTAAATTTTGGTCAAATTTGGAAATTTTGAAAACTAGTCACATTGGAAAAAGCACAGTGTGGGCTACACTATGATTTTGTTGGGGGGGTCGATTGGATGAAAACGCAACATTTTTTTTATTCCTATTGATGAGTACATCAATCCTAGTAAGCGGTGGAACCATGTTAGCCACTTTTGGAGTGTCAAAATTCCCAAAAACAAGTAAAAAATGACCATTCTACCCACTTTTTCGAGGCCATGCTGCCCTTTCTAAGTACTCTTGGGAGAATGAAGTTTTGGAGGGCTAGGAGCCACATTCTTGCGTTCTTTATGAGCCTATCATGTATCAGACATCCATATCTTTCCATAGCATCTTTCATAACAGGATTTGGACCTCAGGAAGGCCTCCAAAAACCACTTCTACCAATTTCGCTACACTTTCTCTAGGCACACTATGCTTTCTCCAGAATTCATTACGCTTTCTCCAACATGAATTTTTCACATGCAATTTGACCTAGTTTGACTTATTACTTATGTAATTGATTAATGATGATGGTTTTGTGATGTCATGAAGTGTAATTGAGCCGGTATATAGTGAAATAGGGTAGATACATGCTTGTTAAAGTAATTTTTGGTCAAATGTATCTAGTTTCCTATGATGAGGTGAAATGGTTGACCTCCACTAGACATTAGGTTTTTTTTAGCATATCATGTAATCAGCTCCACAACTGATGGATTCGACCCCTGAGAGAGGGGAAATGTTGTTTTGGTCTATATCTGTCATTTTCTTAGTCATTTGACTAGTTGGACATCAAAGGATTGTAACTCTTGTAGCTTGTTCTTTCACTTTCATATTCAGAAATCAAAGGATGTAGTTGTAGCTATTATATAGGAATTCATGTGCAATGAGTTTATGATTATGTATTTTCTCTATTATAGTCTTTACTGAATGATATATAACTCATATTTCATATATTTTATCTTAAGTGCTTTATATGATGTCCGTGGCTTCTATTTAAAAAGCACAACCACATATTTGCATTTTTTCAGAGCTATGCCTCCAAGTTCCAACTATATTACTTTTACACGTCAAGCATGACTTTCAATTTTTAAAACAATTTTTTCTTGCACGGTTTTCACTAAGCATTAATATACATAGCACACATTCATATTTCATATTTATCATGGCTTCGACATGTTTGTTTGGCTTAGATAACAAAACATTCACACAAAATAATATATTTTTTTAGTATTGTACTGTATTTAATATGTTGTTTAAATATTATATGTTATTAGAATATATATAATATTGCAAAGTATATGAAATTAATATTTTTTTTGAGTATTGTATTGTATTTAATATGTTATTTACATATTTTATGTTATTAAAATATATATAATATTCTAAAGTATATGAAATTTTTATATAGTGTCAATTATCATAATATAGATTAGTATGGGAGT
The DNA here is from genome assembly GCA_034641835.2 of Pinus albicaulis. Classification (NCBI taxonomy): domain Eukaryota; kingdom Viridiplantae; phylum Streptophyta; class Pinopsida; order Pinales; family Pinaceae; genus Pinus; species Pinus albicaulis. Next base: position 1,020,194,453 of record CM076578.1, read on the forward strand.
GATGTGTAATTCTTTGTATGTTCAACATATGTATAAATCTTTTGTACTCAACTTTAAATTGACACATATACTTTTTTTAATAAAAATAAAATATACTCTAAAAACTTTATATATATATATATGGAGAATATATATATATATATATATATATATATATATATATATATATATATATATATATATATATATATATGTGTATAACTTATTAATTTTTACTCTCATTGTGATCAATTAAAATCCATTATTAAAAAAAACATGTTTTAAAAATATTTCACTTTCACTCCTATAACCATAAATAAAATATTTCATATCTATGTTAAGTAAAGTAATTTTGTATGAACTTGAGAAATAAAGAAAAAAATAAAAAACGAATTGTATATATTTATACTAAAAAAAAAAAAATTAAAAGTAAGATAATGTAGTTACTTCCTAATAAGAGGAGACACATATAGAATTGATTCAATTCTTAGTATAAAATTGATATGTTGCATTAAAAAAAATATCACTAACAATAAAAATATTCAATGTTTATCATAATTTAAAATATTTTAATATTCATATTAAATAAAATATTTCAATGTCAACTATGCATATTTTTATGTATATTATAACAAGGATTTGAAAAAAAAAGTATTATGGAAAAATAATTCAAGTAGTCAATTTGGTTTATCGTGGCACTAGGAAGGAAATGGAATCCTCTCCATCTAAGTTCAATTTCCACAAGTGACATGATGCATGTTGTTAATATAAATAGTATACCTATATGGAATATACAATGTTGTACCTGTGAAAAAAAAGAGTATAATTTTTTCTGTATTTTTTTTTCTAAAATTTAGTAAATATTTGTTGGAACCTATGTCACAAGGTTCGTAGAACTTTAACCTTGAGGTTAGAATTTCGGAAAACCTTGAAAAAACTTTGAGGTTCTACGAACCTCATCCGAACCTCATCAAAAAAATTGAACTCGAACCAAACCTAATCATGGTTGAACCCGAACTCTAACCCGAACCATGTGACATAGGAACTTGGAATTGCAAATTTAAATTGTGTATTCTACAAAATAGAAGTGCCCAAGGTACTTTCAAGGAATTGTATCTATCTATGCATTCAAAAATGAAATAACTATATATATATATATATATATATATATATATCCACCGATTTATCAAGCACCAAGAAAGATTAAATATGTCAAGGTGCAAACATTTTGTAGAAATTATTTGTAGATTCAAACTGCTAATTGTAATTTACTAATACAATAGACTTGAATCTATTCTACCAATTGTGGAAACAATTAATGATTTCAAAATCACGAAGCATACAAGAGAAAGAATTCAATCAACACATTACACAATGATTTCCTGGGGAAAGTCACAACTAAAAACCCTTGTTATATGTACATTGCATTAGTTAGAAAATATGAGAATATTAAAATGCTTTGCTCAAGCTTGAGCAACCTCTGCACTATCTCTATCTGTCTCACTACTTCCTAAACAAGCCTTGGCCAATAATTAACCGAATTTTGGTTTTCCCAAGTCCCTATTTTCTTGCATTGTTTCCTTGGGAATTAGCCCCTATTAATTAGGAAAATTCTCCATCCAAAAATACTCAATACATCATAGGCCTTCTTCTGATTGCATGCACCACTTGTAAAATTTGGATAATTATACAACTTATAGTACATCTCACTTGAAATCCAGTCTTAACTGGGAAATTATCATATCACACATGCATGAGTTATTTGTGGTTGAATCATCAGTTAATTGGGTGAACACTAAAGCTTCTCTCCACTACTAGTTCCTCCATTAGTTGGAACTATTTTAATTGGCTTTAACTTAGTTAAATTGAATTAATTAATTACAATTCAAAATAAACTCAACCAAGGTCCCTATAAAGTAGGAGCCATTATACATGACTCAAGTTAGACCCTCAACTCAAATTAAATGAATCAAATAAGTCAAACTAACTTAGTTAACTCGTACAAGTTTTCATGTGATGTGGAATTACAATTTTATTCTAATTTAATTCAAGGGAAATTTAAATTAGAATTTTTCTTGGTGACATTTTCAACACTCCTTCTCAGCAAGAAAGGGATTATCATATACCTCATTCTTGCCTCTATGGAACTCGAATTTTCCTCTTGACAATGCCTTATTCAAGATATTTGCATCATGTTCCACTATAGGGGTGTACGCTAGCATCATGATCTAGCTCTACACACAATCTCGTAAATTGTGCTACTGGATGTCGATATGCTTGGACCGATCATGAAAAACTGAATTCTTAGAGAGTTTGATACAACTTTGTTGTCACATTAAATCATTGTAGGATCCATCTGCTGAAAAAATAATCCAACAAGGATATTCCTCATCCAAATAACCTCACAAGTATCTTGACTAGAAACCATGTACTATGCTTCTGCTAAACTGTGTGCAATTGATCTCTGCTTCCTGTTGCACCAGGAAAATGCTGCTCACATAATACTGAAGATGTCCTGAACACTTATTTCATTAAAATTGGAAAATTTTAATTCAAAGGAAATCACTAGAATTGAGTTTTTTGGTTATTTTGAAATACTAGATACACTATTTAATTCCAAATTTAATGAAATATGTATTCTTTATGTTCTCTTCCTGTCGGATGGACTCCCTTCCCAATATACATTTGTGAAGCCTTGAAGCTCCACTCCCTCTGTCTATCTATACTGAAGACCAAACTGAGTGGTGCCACTGAGGTATCTCAACACATGTTTGACTACCTGCCAATAAATTTCGGTCAAATTAACCGTTGCTTGATTAAGTTGGTTAACTGCAAAACACATATTTGGTCGTGTGTTCTCCAAGTACATGAGTGAACCCACAAGTTGCACGTAAATGGTATCCTCTACCACTTTTCCCGGAGTAGCATATTATTTCCTCCAATTCCCTATTAGAGTAGTCTCCACAGGTTTGCTGCTCTCCATGTGAAACTTATTCAGTATCTTTTTGGCATACTTTCCTGAAGAGACAAATAATTCCCATCTCCTTGCCAAATTTCCAAACCAAGGAAATAATGCATGAGCCTTGTGTCTTTCATCTTGAATTCTCTTGTAAAATTCTCTTTGAAAGATTTTATTAACTTCTGATCACATGTTATAATTAAATCATCGAAATATAATACTATAATCAATAATATACCTTCAACCACAATGTGGTAAAGGTTTGCATCTGCTTCATTTTTGGTGAAGGCCAACGTGGTGAAATAGTCGCCGATCCTGGTGTACCAAGCACGGGGTTATTGTTTCAATCCATACAACGGTCACTTGAGTCTGCACACATGCGAATCTCTATTGTATGTCTCAAATCCTGCCAGCTTCTCTATGTACACCTCTTCCTCAATCACTCCATTGAGGAAGGTTGTATTCACATACATCTAATGTATCTTCCATCCCATCTATGTTGAAAGTGCTAGAATAGATCTGATTGAAGAGTACCTTGCTACTGGAGTAAAGGTCATCTCATAATCAATTCCCTCCACCTGAGAGAAGCCCTTGGCCATAAATCCGACCTTGTGTTTCTCGACACTCCCATATGCTGCTTGCTTCACCTTGTATATCATCCTGGAACATACAACTGACTTTTCCTCTGAACTTGAGACAACTTCCCAAGCACTATTCTTGATAATGGAGTCATAGTCCTTGGTTCATGGTATCAACCCATACTGGTTGTTGTGCTACTTCCTCAAAGGAGGATGAATCAGTCTCTACACTCTCACTCATCAAAGCCATGTAGCCAGTGTACCGCTTTGGTGACCTCCTCTATATGCACTGTGATGTGGGTGATCCCACATTCTCTCTAGCATCATGCAACAATCTTTCAACTTCTCTGGTGTTCTTCCTTCCATATTTGGATTTTTCTGCATGAGTGGGTGCTTCCACTATTGAGAACGATCCACACACATCTAAGTGAAATATTCCAAGGATCACTTCTTCTTGACTGTCCTTATCATGAAATGTGGCTTTGGAGTACTTACCCAATCTCACCCTTTTCATGTATCATGATTTTCTAGTGCACCCTTGGGAAGTCCTATATAAATCCGCTACATGATATTCAATGCTCCATGGTGCAAATGGACAAGTCACCTATATTATAATTCACTAATGTCTCAGCTCTGCACCTTCTCTTCTTTCATTCCCAAAGCCACACATTCTTATACATCCAATTTTTATAGGCTCTTCACCTGAACCGCAACCTGCTTCACTTGTCCCATGGTTATGTGATGAAGGAAAGCCTTTCCTTTGTTGAATATCACATTGTAGCCACAATATTCCAACATAGAAACTAAAACTAAATTCTTCTTCAAAACAAAAACATACATGACATCTTTTAATGTGAGAGGAGAACAAAAATCCCTCTGAAAAGTAATAGTACCGATGTCGGTCACGTTATACCATCCATCATCTCCCAAATTGATGTGCATATGGAGGTCCTTCTCCTCCAAGTCGCTGAAGAATTATTTGTTGTCAATCATATGGAATGAGGCTCCACTATCCAGGTACTACACACTACCCATTATCAATGTCACCATTCATGTAATGAGGGTAAAATCCAACTTGAATTGTGAAGAAAGAGCTTCACCTATCACTCCTTCCGAGGGCTTCATGTCGGACTTCTTGTGCAGACACTTAGTGGCATAGTGTCGTGTTGTGTTATTCAACAACCCCCCATTATTTGTATATAGATAGCTTATTAAATAATGGGGACCCTTTTAAATTTTATTCTAGGATAATAAAATAAATTTTTATTATTAAAAGTACAAAATTTGTTATCCGAAGTCAACCTTCAATCCTATTGGTTGAAGAACTTAAAAACTTATAAAAATATTTTTCGCATATCGCATATCACAATTTCAAACTGCAAGACCATATCATTATATTTAAAAAGTTGCGATGTGATGACTGCCCAACTCATAAAGCAATTGCGCCAAGGAATTTAATAAAATATGACAAATGGTAAAGTTTCTAATTATTATAAAGCGCACAGTAGGCCCCATCTAACGTCCATGTAATTTTTCGCTTCCCTACCATCACAGATATTCATTTCAGTGTATTGTTGGTAATTCCCACTCTATTCCCCAATGCGATATATCACAATAAAAATACCGCAACCCTTCATTTCATTTCCCTATCACATAATCTTTGTGATCACTATTATCACATTGCAAAACTTCACACACGCTTGGCCTTCTAATTCCCCAATAAGTTAGCATTCTGATAAGCACTTACCTTTCATATTAGTTTCTAACTAGGATGATACTTAATCACATATTATCAATAGAGATGTATCACATGTTTTAATTTGTGCTCTTAAATAAATTTGTGATGCGAAATCTCCAATGAGTAGTTGAGTTGTCAGGTAAACAAAGTGAACCCATGTTTTCATTTATGACTGAGGCATAACGATATTTGTGATCTCAATATCTAAAATGATTTGATTTCCTTTACTTAATGTTTTAGGATTTTATGCATTTAAATATATATTCGCTATCACTTCAAGGTTTTTTCTTAAATCCTCTCGCATTCTAAGAATTGTTCTTCATTATTTTCTCTTTCTCTTCTCTGTGGGATAGTCCCAAAAAAAAATCTAGAAAAATGTCGAAAGCTTCAAAGTAGAATAAGAAGCCTATGGTTCCGCCACAATCGGCTCCTCCTACCCAAAAAATCATTGAGATGCACCCACTACTCTCTAATACGAAATTCACCATAGATTCTAGAACTTATTCATGGTAAGCCATGTACAAAACGTTTGATGATGAAGAACCAAAAATAATTCAAAGGGAAGCCATGGCTGATGATTATTCATCATCTTCTGAAACTAATTATAGTGATGTCATCAATTCCTTCCTTCATCACATCACGGCTCAACTTAAGATCCTACCCTATAAAGACATTGTTAAATGGGTTATTGATAATTTGAATATTGCAGAAGGAATATTCTTGAATTCAAGGCATGCAACAGTTGTATATTTCAGAGCTGAATACTTGAATAAAATGTATCATTTGCCTAATCCACAGAATATATATGACAAGAATTTCCTTTAGAAATTCATAGATGAAAACCAAGTAGAGTCAAAGCCAATAATGAAGTGGAGGCAATGTCCAAACAAGCACAAACACAATGATAAGGGTATGTACTCCATATCTTCTCTCACTAGTCCACATTGCTACACCGCTGGAATGATGTGTAGGTTGTTTGGGTATCCTAATACAACTAATTTTTTCAGTTGAATGGGTTTCCATCATTGATGTTGCATCATATTCTTATATAATATAATGAGCCACTATCCTCTCTAATTATATTGTTGCCCAAATCCTATCCTATATATAAAACGTAAAAGTCACTACCAAAATATTTCCCCCTTTTTATATGAGCACATACATCATTGACTCCATATGCTTTACCTATGATTTCCTATCCATGGGATGGAAATAGAATTTTGAAGACCCTACCCCTATCCACATCTATCACAATATGCTTTGGGAATCTAATTACCAATCCCATTTTTATAAAATATGTCATGGAGTCATGTTACCTCTACATCAAGATGTATTTGGTGAAAAATCCACAAGGTTTTCCATTGAAGCCAAAGATGATTTCAAAACTATAGGAAAGTGGTTCAGAGAAGAGTTATTCACATATGTTAGGGTTTTTGGTATTTTATCTAGGCCTCATTTCCTCCCACTCTATGTCCCTGATAAACTCTTGGCCTGAGAAATTGCTTATCAAACTATGGGAAATGGTTTAACCAGAGCCGTAAAAGAAGCCAAGAAATCCTCCTGGCCATCATTTCCCATCCATTTTGGCGTAGATTTTTTGGATAATTTCAAGCACATTAGGCTTGAAATTAACCATATAAAGTGTCTAAATTTTCCTACCATTCCCGATCAGCAGTATGACCTAAACAATGTGGCTCAAAATTTATAGTTGCGGTTAAACTGAGATAATTTTTACATGAGCATGATGACTTTGATTATTTATTTGAGTCTGCCGAAACATACCTACAGGTAGATAATTTTTCTGGAAACCATCTCATTCCAAAGCATCTTAATGAGTTTAAGGAATATAGGAATAAAAGGTTGGAGAGTCTCCCTCTTGACACATTTAGGGTTTCTCAAGCAGTGTTACAAACAGAACAAGATTCAACACGGTCTTTAAAGGACATCACTGTAACAAATAAAATAAAAGAGACCTCATCTATAGAGCAACAAACTGGTGAAATATTGCTTAGTAGTGATTTAGATAAGGTTTAGTGTCAATTTGATCATCAAATTAAAGGATCACAAGAGGAGAAGACTTCAATTCCAAAAGAAATAATCAACACATATGAGACCAATAATTAAATCTTGCTTACTGTTGGGGCTTCTGATAAATACGTTAATACATAAGATGTTCAATTCATCCTAGCATACCCTTCTTCAGAATTTTTTTTTAAGATTGAAGACATTCCTGCCCTCGACATATTTTAGAGTCCCAAGCATAGGGCTATAATGAGTAGACAAAGAAAGTGAAGGAGAGTTAAGAAATCCCAGGAACTAGTTCTTGGAGATGTACCAATGGATGTTGTATGGAAGGATCCTCAAACCAACCCCTCTAATGATTTAACCATGCTATTGCAGTTCACATGGGCCTATGAAAAAACCACCATTGACAAAGATTCAAAAGTACAACAATTGATCACTGATAAAGATGAAAAGATTCATCATCTAGAACAATAATTGTTAAAAGAAAAACAAAGCATTGACCATCAGTCGCAAGTACAATTGTCACAAATACAACACAAATTTGATGAAATGAAACTTCAGTATGAAACTGATATAAGCTAGAATTGAGAAATTAAAGTACAGTACTAGGATTGAATATTTTAAGAAGGAAGCACTAGAACTTAATACCTTTTTACCCCAAAAAAAAGTCTTATTTTTCCAAAAGTTGGAAGTCATCAATAATCTATGCAATAAAAGTGATTCACTGATGAATAAATTGTCCAATGTGAGGACATTCAAAGACATTGATGAGTAGGTTTCTGAATTTATAACATGGTAGGACAACGTAAATAGAAGATCAGCAAACCTTCCTAGAATAGAGTATTCACAAAAATAAATCCTCTTCACAGATTTGGAAATAAAATTAAAACAAATATAAATGGCCATCTTCAGAGCAAGGGATATTGCAAGTAATATTACTGAGATTGTCAGCAATAATTTGTTTGGCACCAATATTATTCAGGAATTCCTATTTGGTGCTCTTCCCAATGTTAAAATTTTAATGAAATCATGGAAGGAATGGTAAAGGAAGAAGGAGGATAACATTAAGGAATTATCAGAATTAAACTTTGAAAAGTATTGGAAATATCTGGTAAAGACACATAGCCAATGGCTAATGTTGCAATACCTTGCCGACACAACTTGTCACATGCTTCCTCTGCTTTCAAATGTAGTGTACATATGAAATATGCACATAAGGCCAGCTTAGCCTCCTGAACTAAAGCCAACGATGGATATCTATGAGCTCAAGCAACAAATGGGAGAGAAGCTAACATCCCATTCCTAAGCTTGTTATTCAAAACAAACTCTATTTTTGTCCTTTTATCTCTTATTTTAAGGAGGGTTATTCAAACCTCCTCCTCACTTTATGTATTTTATATTTTTACATTTCTAGACTTAACTATATAAACCCTTTCATTTCTTGAAGAAAAGGGTTCTGAATTTTGTAAGGAGGACTTTCAAAAGTTGCACTACTATGCTTTTTTAAATCATCTTAATAGAAAGGTTGGACCAAGACTATTTATTTCATGAGTAGAGTTATGATATATAGGCTACTTCTATCTTTATATGATTGTTGTGATTACATGTGATTGATATTCATACTTTTTCTTTAAATTGTTTTGTTATATATATTCTCTAAATACAATTGAGAATTAATTCACTACTAAACATGTGAGATTTCCATTTTCAGATGTATGTACAAGACAACCAGTTCTTTGATGTGATATGTGTTTAATCATTAATTTGATTAAATATTTAATCAAATTAATTATCTTTACTTTTTTTGCTAATTTAAGTGTTTGAAAATATATATTATCTTTCAATTAAGAAAATATTTGAAATTGCATATAAAGAAGAAATTAACTCCCGAGATATATAGAAATAGACATATAGTTAATTAATTTTATGTTATTTCCATTTATCACACCCCTCCCACTATTTATATACCTAACAGACACTCAATTATATTTCAAATGGAAAATGGTCCCATCATACCCAGTCAGAGCCACTATTCCAAACAGAAAAGGGACATTTTTTCAGTTCTCGACCATGTGGTTATCCCTGATGTTGACACAACGATTTTTTAGGCGTAAAAAAAATTAGCACTAGAAGGAAGGCTTGTAGACTATGAATGGAATCAAGGTCTAATCATAAATCTAAATACCATAAAAAGAGTCAAACCCCCTCCAAATATCCTACAACTTCAAGATCTCATTCAAAGTATCGAACTTCAAGATTTGAAGTTTTCCAGTCACCTACTAAATATCCTAGTACACTTCCAAAAGAATTCCCTCAATATTATACTCTTGAATCACCCAAAGTCCAGACTTTAATTAAGAAATTAGAATAAATATCGATTTCAAAAGAAAATATTGTTCAATCAGAACCATCAAAATTAAGTGTAACTTCCTCTTTACAATTTTTTGGTGTACTGACTTGATCTCAAAGAGAGAGACTCGAAATAACTCCTTTTGAGTTTTGAATTCATTCTCACTAAAGAAAAAACCTACATCAAAAGCTCAAACATCCACTAGTGATATTATGTCTTCCTCTCCTCCACAAACTCCATCATTCATTCCTCCTCCATTTCCTTCTTCCCAAACAATCACTTCATCTATTCATATTCCTCAAAATCAATCAACTAGCATTGTCACAAACAATGCTATTTCAGGGGTTATCTCTTCTACCTGTGCATCAACCTCTGGAACTCCTACAACATATTCTATTCCCACAACTTCTATAATGGCATCTAGACCATGGAAAAATCCAAGAGTTTTTAAAATGGTAGGATCTCTTCATGATTTACCTAAGCATCTTGAAAGATGGTTTCCTAAGTGTAATCATGATGATGGGCTCCCTGCGGAGGAACATCTCCATAATTTCATGTTAGCTATGAATCTCAATGGATTATCTAAAGAATATAGTGTAGTCAGGTTATTTCCTTATACCTTTGAATGATCATCATGTTCATGGTATATTTCATTACCATAAGGTAGTATTACTAGCTGGGATATATCTAAGAACAATTCTTAACTAATTTTGGAGATGACCGTGCAACTGCCACTCTTATCAATGATATTTCCAATATAAAAGCAAGTTTAGGTGAAAATATCAAAAATTATAATTCCAGAATTAACAAATTTCTAAACAAAATCCCAACTAACTCAAAGCTTGGTGTTTATGTGCAAATCGAATGGTACATATCCTCTCTTCCTTCCAATATTGCAATTTTGTAGATAGAGATAATAAATCCACTTTATTAGAAAACCTGAAGGAAGCCTTATCTGTTGAAAAAAGGATAATTGCATTAGAAATTAAAACTTCTCAATAATAAATAAATTCAAATAAGGGCACATTTATGGGTGAACCAAAGAATAAAACTCCTAAATATCCCTTTGATCTTGAAGGATTACAAAATGTCCTTAAATACGTGTCAAATGAAATGGTGGAAATAAAAAAATAGGTAGTTGAGTCTTATAAGAAGCCTTTTAGCCCTTTTAAGAAAGCTCAAACATCAAATCCTCAACCTCTAAACATCATATCCAACACTCAATATGATCAAGATGAAGATGAAGAAGAAAAAACATTATCAACTGATGAATCCCAAGATGGTGAATTAGTTGAAGTACATGGGTTATGGTATTTTATTCTTCCAAATTCTTATAATGAAGAATATCATGAAGCTATACCTGTTAGCTCAAGAATTAAGGGGCCTACTGATTCATCACAAGCTATTTAAAAGAGAAAAACCCCTACCTCTGTTGTTATAGAAAAAGTTATCAGTAAAATATATCCTTCCACATCTTCTCAATCAGTTCCATATTCCTCAAATGCTCCATCTACTTATAGGACTTCGTTGGTTTCTGACACCATTGAATAAAATATAATAGAGGAGATGAATAAGGTAAAAGCTAATATTTCCTTGTATGAAGTAGTCAAATTGAAACAACAACATAGATGTTTACTCAAGGAATAAAATGCAGTTCCTGCATCTCCTTTACTTACTATTGTCACATCTAAATCTTCTAAAAGAAAATGTAAAACTCCCAATGATTCTTCAGAAATTATCGACCTTACTAATTGTATATTGATTGGGGATAGATCTAATTCACATGCTCATCCTTTCCTTCTGACTTTTGAGATTTTCAATAAAAATGTGCACAATTGCTTGGTATATTCAGAGGCATCTTCAAATATAATTCCGCATTCAGTTTGCCTAAAACTAAATAGTTGACCTCAAATTTTGTTTTTCATATTGTGCAACTTGATAGGACCAAAGTCCAAGTATTGGGGGAAATGAACTATGTTCTCATAAAATTTTCTTCCAATTCAAAAGTATGTCAAATAATTGATATAATAGTTGTCTATATTCTTGACTTTTACAGTTTTATTCTAAGTATATATTGGTCTGAGAAGATCCATGGTTATTTTGTTACAGACTGGTCTCATGTGTAGCTTCCTTATAATGGAAAGCCTATCAGATTTGAATTGACCGATAAAAGCATATGAAACATTCAGTGACTGATTTTGAAGAAGAGAATGAACCAATGTTATTTACCAATAATATCCTTGTGAACTACTTTTATGAATCCTTTTTGGGTAGTTTTAATGCACAATAATATCCTTTCTTAATCAATTGTGTCACTTCCCAAATCGAAAATTTTTCACAGAGAAATTCTTCAAAATGTGTAAATATTGTAGACAAACCATTAGTTAAATATTTGTTTTGGACTTTATATTTTGATGGTTCTAAATCCAGTGATGGTGCAGGACCAGGATGCATATTAATAATTCCAGGAGAAGAAAAAACAATGCTATCATGTAGATTAGAGTTTGAATGCACAAATAATACTACTGAGTATGAAGCACTAGTCCAATGTTTGTATAAAGCAATAGGTCTCGGTGTGAAATACATTCAAGTGTTTGGAGACTCATAAATTGTTGTAAAACAAGTGAGAAACACCATTCATTGTGTCTCTAGTCATTTGAAACATCATCAATCTCTCGTTCAAGATCTCACTTCACATTTTCTAGAATTTAATATTTCTCCTATCCCAAGACTTCTAAATTATAGTGTTGACCTACTAGCTAATGTAGCATCCAAACTCATGCCATTTGAGGATTATAGTCTAGATATATTTTCAATTGAATTCATTTTTCGCCCATCCATTTTTGACAATGTCACTAATTGGTGTGTGTTTGATGATGATGAAGACATTTTAAGCTTTTTAAAATTTGAAGGATCATACAATGATAAAGTAATTGATGATGATGAACATGAAAGACAACTGAAAAAAACAAATAAAGAAAATTCTCTACCAAAATATGTGGTTAATATTGAATATCTGTATGAATTAAAGGATAGATTTAATAAGGTTACTAACTGCAAACTTTAAAGTTCAAACTTAAAGTTTGAATTGGTTAACCTTGGAACTGATCTCAAACCATAGAACATCAATCTAGGTATTGGTATCTCACTAGATGAGAGATTATCCTTTATTCATTTATTGAAAAGAAACAAAAGTGTTTTTGCTTCGAGTTATGAAGAACTCGGAACTTATGATACCTTCACCATTCACCACACTATTCCAATGGCATTTAATGACAAACCCGTTCAATAGAAATTAAGGAAAATTCATCCTAATTTAGAAAATCAAATCAAAGGTGAGTTGAATAAACTCCTTAAGGAGAAAATAAATTTTCCAGTTAGGCATTCTAAATGGGTTTCAAAATTAGTGCCTTTCAGAAAGAGAATGGTGACATACCCATTTTTATTGACTTTAGGAATCTAAATAAAGCTTTCCAAAAGGACAATTTTCCTCTACCGCCCATTGAACAAAGCTTACAATCAATAGTTGGTTTTGAACTCATGTCTTTCCTTGATGGTTTCTCAGGATATAACTAAATCTTGGTTCACCCAAATGATAGGTTGAAAACTACTTTTAAAACTAAATGGGGAGCGTATGCCTACAAGAAAATGCCTTTCGGTTTAATAAATGCAGGAGCCACCTTCCAAAGTGTTGGGTGTGGAGCCTAGTTATCTTGTTTATTTTGTATCACAACGTTGGACCCCTGTACCTTAATGGGGCGGAAACGACACCTATAATTAAACGCTGCCTGGGGGGTCCAGGGGGGGTGGCTGCAACTTTATGGAGCCCCCCCTGGTGGGGGGTTTCAGGGGCAATGCCCCCAAAGCTAAAAACATATGTAAAATTTCCTTGTAAAAGTATAGTAATTTCTAGTCAATCTGGGCCATTCATTAGGCAAATGATTTAATGGTAGAAGTTATGTTTAGTTTAGGATTTTTTTCCCTAGAAGGCAACCCCTCTCTTTGTATGAGGGTATTGTATTGCAACTGTGTATGGTATGAGTATTTTTCTCAGAGCAAGAAATAGATAGGGAGACTATGAGAGAGAACAGAGGATATTACATTGGATCTGCTGTAGGTTGTGTCTCTTCATTTTGCTGGATAATAGAAAGGAAGGATTAGCTGTTCTAGGCAGACATAGCCCAAACTGGGTGAACCACGTATATCTTTGTCTCTCTGATTTTATGTGTTTTGTGTGCTTGTGTTTTCTACATATTTTATGTGTTTCATTGCTCTGTAATATATATAATTTTCTAACAACTGGTATCAGAGCCAAAGGTCTATTTGGCTGATAAACTCGCAGGAAAGAAGGGTTCCTGGTTCAAGTGGGAGCAATGCCAAAATATGGTAAGTTTAGGGTCGAGAAATTTAATGACCAAAACTTCTCGTTGTGGAAGATTATCTGTATCATAAAGAGTTGTACCTACCATTAAGTGGAAAAAAAAAGGCCGACGGCTATGATAGACATAGAATGGGAGATTATCGATAGAAAGGCACTCGAAACAGTATGGTTGTGCCTTGCAGCTTTGGTAGCCTTCAATATTTTTAAGGAAACAACAACAGAGGGTTTGATTAAGGCATTGGAGAAATTATATGAAAAACCCTTGGCCTAAAACAAGGTATTTCTCATGAAACGCTTATTTAATATGAAGATGTTGGAAGGTAGATCTGTTGTAGACCATTTAAATGATTTTAATATAGTTACCAGTCAGTTAAGTTCTGTAGGGTTAAACTTTGATTATGAAGTTAGGGCTCTTTTATTTCTGTGCTCATTGCTACAAATTTGGAACAGTTTAGTTATGGCCATTAGTAACTCTATCTCTGGATATAGTACTTTAAAGTTTGATGATGTTGTCAGTGTTATTGTTAGCGAGGAAATGCGACGAAAAAGATTCGATGAGACATCGGGTAATGCTTTGAGTGCAGAGTCTAAGGGAATAAAAATGGAAAGAGGAAAAAGCTCAGAATATCATAGTAAATCAAGGAAAGGCAGATCCAAGTCTAGATCGAGGATAGTGTGATAGAAATGCGGAAAGGAAGGACACCTGAAGAAAGACTGTAGATCTTGTAAGGGAAAATAAGGAGACGCACAACAAGAAAACAATCATGAAGAAAATGTGACAGGTGATCTGTTACAAGATGCTTTCATTCTTTCTTTAAAAAATGTTGCCGATTCTTGGGTTGTAGATTCAGGGGCCTCATTCCATGCCACACCTGATAAGAAATATTTTCATGACTATGTTCAAGGAGATTTTGGACAAGTCCGTTTGGGTGATGATAAACCATGTAAAATTTTTGGAATGGGTAAAGTTCTTGTAAAACAACAGAATGGAAACCAATGGCTATTAAAGGAGGTAAGGTATGTTCCAGATCTGAAGAAAAATCTTATTTCAACAGGGAAGTTATGCGGTGAAGGTTGTGTGACAACTTTCATAGATAAACCTTGGAAGGTCACCAAAGGAGCCCTGGTAATAGCAAAAGGAGAAAAGGTTGGTACATTGTATTTATGCAATGGTATTTATAACTCTGTTAATGCTTTAACTTCCAAAGGAGCATATGCAGCATTATGGCATCATAGGCTCAGACACATGAGTGAGAAGGGGACGAATATTCTTCACACAAAATTTGTTGCCGGGTTTGAAGAATGTTGATTTGGATTTCTGTGAGAATTGCATTTATGGAAAACATAAGAGAGTCAGATTTCTCAGAGTTGGGAAAGAAAAGAAGAGCGAAAAATTAGAGCTTGTGCATACAGATGTATGGGGACCTGCTCAGGTATCATCTTTTGGTGGCTCTCATTATTATGTTACTTTTATTGATGATGAAAATATAAAAACTTGGATTTATTGTATTCAGAATAAATATGATGTATTTGATACTTTCAAGAAATGGAAAGCTTTGGTTGAGATTGAGACAAGAAAGAAGTTGAAGTGTCTCAGTTCAGACAATGGAGGTGAATATTGCAGAAAAGATTTTGATAGGTACTGTTCAGAGCATGGAATTCGTAGAGAGAAGACAGTTCCAAGAACACCACAAGAAAATGGTGTGTCAGAAAGGATGAACTAAACAATCATGGAGCGTGCAAGGTGCATGAAATTGCATGCAGTGTTGCCTTTACAATTTTTTGCAGATGCTATAGATACTACTATTTATCTAATAAACAGAGGGCCTTCAATTTCCTTGGATGGTGGTATTCCAGAGGAAGCAGGGACAGGTAAAAAGGTAAATCACTCTTTTTTAAAGCCTTTTGACTGTGAGGCCTTTGTCCATATTAATAAAGAAAACATAACAAAGCTTGAGGCAAAATCAAAGAAATGTACCTTTATTGGATATGGTGTTAATGATTTTAGTTATCGCTTATATGATTATGAAAATCACAAAATCGTTAGGAGCAGAGATGTAATATTCAATGAAAAGGTATTGTATAAGAATCAGTTGGAGGAAAAGAAACAAGAAAAACAAAAAAAAGAATACACAGTTCTTGATGAGATCACAGAAAAGGTAAAGGTACTTGGAAATAATAATAATCAAGAGCCACAACAACAACAAACACCACAACAGCAATAGAAACCTAAAACACCTGAACGTGGTGTTAGAAGATCTACCCGAATAAGTAGATCCCCTGAATGATACTCTCCTTCATTATATTATTTATTATTGACTGATTCTGGTGAACCTAGATTTTATGAAGAAGTAATGCAGGTTGAAAGCAGGAAGAAGTGGGAGCTAGCCATGGAAGAAGAGATGGAATCCTTGATGCATAACCAAACTTGGGACTTAGTCAGGTTTCCTGCAGGTAAAACTACATTTCAGAATAAATGGGTTTACAGGTTGAAGGAAGAAGATGGAGGAAAACAGAGGTACAAAGCTAGACTTGTGGTGAAGGGGTTTGCATAGAATAAAGGTATTGATTTTGATGAAATATTTTCTCTTGTTATTAAGATAACTTCAATCTGAACTATTTTAAGTCTTGTAGCAGTGGAAAATTTACATCTTGAAAATTTAGATGTAAAGACATCATTTCTCCATGGTGATTTGGAGGAAGATATATATATGGAGCAAACAGAAGGATATCAGGTCAAAGGGAAAGAAAAATTAGTGTGAAGGTTAAATAAGAGCTTGTATGACTTAAAACAAGCTCCAAGGTAGTGGTATCTAAAATTTGACAGGTTTATGTCTGAACAAGGTTATACTAGATGTCACTCCGATCATTGTGTTTATATGAAAAAGAAAAATGATGGCAGTATATTATATTGTTATTGTATGTAGATGACATGCTTGTTGCAGGGTCTAACATGCAGGAAATAAATGTGCTCAAAAGAAAATTGTTAAATTCATTTGCAATGAAGGATTTGGGAGCTACAAAATAAATCCTTTGTATTAGAATAAGTAGAGACAGGAAAAATCACAAATTAACACTGTCTCAAAATGAGTACATACAAAAGGTGTTGAAAAGATTTAATATGAAGAATTAAAAACCATTTAGTACACCTTTTTCTAACCATTTCAAACTTAGTAAGGAGATGTGCCCCAAGACCAAGAAGAAATGGACTATATGTCTAAAGTTCCATATGCATCAGCAGTTGGAAGCTTAATGTATGCAATGGTCTACACAAGGCCTGATATTTCACGTGCAGTGGGAGTTGTAAGAAGGTACATGAATAATTTAGGAAAATAACATTGGATGGTAGTGAAATGGATCCACATATATTTGAGAGGTACCACAAATCAAGAATTATGCTTTGGTGGTTCAAGCATTTCTCTACAGGGATATGTTGATGCAGATATGGCAGGTGACAGAGATAATAGGAGGAGCACTACAGGATATGTATTTACTATAGGTGGAAAAAATATTAGTTGGGTTTCAAAAATCCAAAGTGTTGTTGCACTTTCAACAACAGAAGCAGAGTATGTTGCTACTACAGAGGCTAGTAAAGAAATGGTTTGGTTACAAAGTTTTATGGATGAATTGGGTAAGAAGCATGATATGGGCATGTTATACAATGATAGCCAAAGTGCCATTCATCTTGCAAAGAACTTAGCATTTCATTCCAGGACTAAACACATACAAATCAAGTACCATTTCATACGGTCAGTATTGGAAGATGGACAGTTGAAGCTGGAAAAGATACACACTAGCCAGAATCTTGCAAATATGCTAACAAAAGTTGTGACCAGGGATAAACTGAGAATATTCTCAATTTCAATTGGTCTTCAAGGATGACGATGAAGATGAGAAACATCTAGGTCCAAAGAGGATTCATTTTCAGTAAATGAAGTAGTGGTGGAGTTGATACAATCAGTCTCGAAGTGGGAGATTGTTGGGTGTGGAGCCTGATTATCTTGTTTATTTTGTATCATAGTGTTGTACCCCTATACCTTGATAGGGCAGCAATGCCGCCCATAATTAAATGCTACCTGGGGGGGGGGCGGCTGCGACTTTATGGAGCCCCCCTGGTGGGGGGTTTCAGGGAAAGCGCCCTCGAAGCTAAAAACATATGTAAAATTACCTTGTAAAAGTCTAGTAATTTCTAGTAAATCTGGGCTGTTCATTAGGCGAATGATCTGACGGTATAAGTTATGTTTAGTTTAAGGTTTTTTTCCCTAGAATATAGCCCCTCTCTTTGTATGAGGGTATTGTATTGTGGCTTTGTATGGTATGAGTATTTTTGTTAGAGCGAGAAACAAATAGGGAGGCTGTGAGAGAGAATAAAGGATATTACAACGGATCTATTGTAGGTTGTGTCTCTTCATTTTGATGGATAATATAAAGGAAGGACTGGATGTTCGTGGTGGATGTAGCCCAAACTGGGTGAACCACATATATTTGTGTCTCTCTGATTTTATGTGTTTTGAGTGTGTGTGTTTTCCGCATATTTTATGTGTTTCATTGCTCTGTAATATATATAATTTTCTAACACAAAGATCCATGGGCACTGCTTTCAGAGGTTTGATACAAAAGAAAATTTGTTGTTTACTTTGATGATATAAAAATATTTTTCAAGAAAAGAACCAATCATTTCCATGATCTAAAACATATTTTTGAATGTTGTGAAAATCATGCAATGTCACTAAATCCAAAAAACTCCTACTTTTCTCTCAATGAAGGAAAATTTTGGGGATTTATTGTATTGAAAGAAGGAATATACATTCACCCTAATAGGATTAATAAAATCTCTGAAATCACTTTACCCCATAAAAAAAAACAATGCAATCTTTCCTAGGACGAATTAATTTTTTTAATAGATCTGTTCCTGATTTTTCTCAAATTGTTTGGCCATTACAAACTATGATCAAGAAAAAATCAGTGTTCAAATGGGTACATAATGAAATAGAGGCATTTTAATTAATCAAAAAATAAATTATTGATGATCCCTCTTTAAATACTCCTAATTTTTATAATCATTTTGTTTATATACTTTTGCTTCTGAAACATCTTATTTTGTTGTACTAACACAACTCAATGATCAACAAAGTGAGGCACCTATCTCTTTCTTCATTTCAAACTTTCAAGGTGCAGAACTAAATTATTCAGAGGTGGAGAAACAAGCCTTTGTTGTTTTCAAATCTATAAAGAATTTCATGTCTTTTCTTCTAAAAACCCACACTAAAGTAATACTCACATTCCCAGCAGTGAGACACTTGTGAAAAAATAATTAGGAGAAAAGAGAGAAAATTGGGTCGCAACTCTACAAGAATATGACATAGAGATTAAACCAGCTAGAATTGTCAGAGGAAAAGGTTTTTACAGATTACCTACTAGAGCTTGCAATATATCAGTTGATGAAGACTTAGGTAACACTGTCCACATATCTGAGGTAAGCCTTATTGATATTGAGTGACAATATGTTGATCTCATTTTCTACTTAAAAATGGTTATGAAACCCCTAAACTCAATTACAAATGGAAAATGGATTTAAGATTGAAATCCAATCAATATGAAATCATTAATGATGTGTTATTTAGAAAAAAACTATAATTATATTTTTTTGAGATGCTTAGAAAAATATGAAGCACAAAAGGTTTTGCGGGAGTTACACAATAGACCAACTAGTGGGCACTTTGGAGGAGATACCACCACTCATAAAATCCTACGTGTTGGGTATTACTAGCCAACTTTGTTTAAAGATACTCATGCATATTTAAGGAAATGTAAAATTTTCCAGAATGTTGTAGGAAGACAGAGAAAACCAACCTTACCTCTTCAAACAAACAACATTGAGTAGCCTTTTGAACAATGGTGA
The DNA here is from genome assembly GCA_034641835.2 of Pinus albicaulis. Taxonomy (NCBI): domain Eukaryota; kingdom Viridiplantae; phylum Streptophyta; class Pinopsida; order Pinales; family Pinaceae; genus Pinus; species Pinus albicaulis. Next base: position 1,020,214,365 of record CM076578.1, read on the forward strand.
TTAGGCATAATAGGTGAGAATTTTCCTCACTCTTCCAAGAAACATAAGTATATCCTTACTGTTAAATATTACTTCACCAAATGGGTGGAAGCAATTCCATTAAAGGTAGCCAATTCTAACACTATTATTGAATCATTGATTAGTTTATTATCAATAGGTTTGGCCTACCCAATTCACTTATGTTTGACAATGCATCTTACTTTTCAGGAAATAATATGACTCAATTTTCTTTAAGGAGAGGGGTTTAAACTTAAATTCTCTGCTAATTACTATCCCCAAGGGAATGGTCACACAGATTCAACTAGTAAAAACCTTATCAAAGCTATTAAACAAATTGTTCACCGGAGCCAAAATAATTGGCATAAAACCTTGAATTTTTCTTTATGGACTGATCAAATAACCAATAAGGCCTCCATAGGTACTTATCCCTTTAATTTGGTATATGGGAAAGAGCATATCATTTCACCTAACTTAGCCCTTCCCTCATTATCCCTAGTTCAATTCATTGAAGAAAAACCTTCTTCTTCTCTGCAATTAAGGGTGCCCTAAATACTTAAATTAGAAGAAGAAAGGGAAAAGGAAAAACAAACACATGCTCACCATCAACAAATAGTAAAATTTTATTTTGATGCAAGCTCAATTGATAAAAAATATTTTCAAATTGAAGATCTAGTCCTCAAATGGGACAAGGCACATGAAAAAAAAAAGCATACTAAATTTCAAAAAATGTGGCTTGGACCATTTCAAATTGCTGAAAAATAGGCCCATAAACTTTTATGAATCAAGTTCGACAAGGAAAGAGAGATTATCTTCTTGTTAATGGGCTTATTCTGAAAAAAAATCTTTTCTTAGAAGAAGATTTGTTCTATTGCATATATGTTGATATTCACATTTACATACTCATGTCTTTTTAGAAAAATAATGTTAAGTAACCTACTTTTGGATTTCTTCCAATATCTATAATCATCTTATGAGCTTTTTGTTTTGAAAGTAGGAATTTTTGGGGAAACGATTACAAAATTGCAAAATTGGATAATTATCATAAAGCCTTGAAATCTTTTTCCATGGAAATTGTAAGCTATTTTAACCTCAAACTTTATAAAATCTTTGATCTTATTATCAGTCATGAAAGGTTTTCTTTTAAAAATTGAAGATTTTATTTTTAATAGTAAATATTATTTTGTACCTTTAGTATCTTTAACTCTAAGTTGTCATCCAATACTCTTAAGGAGCCAATGATTCCCCCATCCATTATTCATACATTTTTTAGAGTGTAATTAAAAAATATAAGAAACCTAAAAGATAGGAGGTTTCATTATGAGCCTGATTACCATGGTCATGGGAAAATAATAGGTTTACATTACCATTACTAGAAACCAAGCTAGGGTGATGGCTTATTATTATTCAACCATAAGACAAGGAGTCTCATCACAAGCTAGATTGTTCATCTAAATTACAACCTGTGAATGGAATTGTCACTGTTTGTCTACCAAATCAGGGTAGTGGCTTTTAAGTATCTTTAGAAAATAAAAAACTTAAAAAGAGATATATATATATATATATATATATATATATATATATATATAAAATTGTAGAATTATATCTCTAAAGATTTCAATCATAAATGGATGGGACACTAGATCATTGGTGGTTAAAAGGTAACCCTGTCGAGGCTATGGATGCCTGCTAGCAGCAGATGCTCTATTTATGAGAAAATTAGTATATCGAAAGGCTAAGTTTCAAAAACCCCCTGCTTTATATTTATAACTGATTAATTACTAATACAAATAATAATATTTTTATCTATAAGAGGTTCTAAAAGAACTATAATAAAATGAGTTTTTTTTATTCAGAGTAATTTTATTTATCCAACATTTCAAAAATATTTTTTCTTTCCTAAATAATATTTATCTATTAGAGTTTTGAAAATTTCATTATTATATATTAGAGATAATTTGTTCTTCTGGTAAATCACCAATTGTTGTGCTATTCAACAACCCCGCCCCCATTATTTGTATATAGTTAGCTTATTAAATAATGGGGACCCTTTTAAATTTTATTTTAGGATAATAAAATAATTTTTTATTATTAAAAGGAAAAAAATTTGTTATCCGTAGTCAATATTCAATCCTATTGGCCGAAGGACTTGAAAGCTTATTAAAATATTTATCGCATATTGCATATCGCAGTTTCAAACAGAAAGACCATAAATTCCTATTTAAAAATGTGCAGTGTGATGACCACCCAACTCATAAAGAAATTGTGCCAAGGAATTTAATAAACGATGACAATGGTTAAATATTTTGATTATTATAAATCCTATGGTAGGCCCCATCTATCAGCCACATCATTTTTCGCTTCCTTTCCATCACAAATATTCATTTCGGTGTGTTTTTGGTAATGCCTACTTTACTCCCTGATGCGATATATCACAATCATAATACCCCTACCCTTCATTCCATTTCCCTATCCCATAATCTTTGTGATTGCGATACTATTATCGCATCACAAAACTTCAAACACACTTTGCCTTCTAACTCCCCGATACGTTAGCATTCTGATGAGCACTTACCTTTCATATTAGTTTCTAACTAAGATGAGACTTAATCATATATCGGCAATAGAGAAGTATCACATGTTTTAAGTTGAGCTCTTAAATAAATCTATGATGCAAAATCTCCAATGAGGTGCTGAGTTTTTGGGCAAACCATGTGAACCCGCATTTTCATTTATGATTGAGGCACAATAGTATTTATGATCTCAAGATCTCAAATGATTTTATTTCCTTTACTTAATGTTTCAAGATTTTCTGAATTTAAATATATATTCCCTATCACTTCAAGGATTTGTCTTAAATCCTCCCGCATCCTAAGAATTGTTCTTCATTCTCTGCTCATTCTCTTCTCTCCAGGCTAGTCACGAAAAAAAAAACTCTAGCAAAATGTTAAAAGCTTCAAAGAAGAAAAAGAAGCCTATGGTTCCACCATAGTCGGCTCCTCCTACCCTGGAAATCACTGAGATTTCCCCACTACTCTCTAATATGAAATTCACCATAGGTTCTGTAACTTCTTCATGGGAATCCATGTACAAAATTTTTGAGGATGAAGAACCCAGAATAATTCAAAGGGAAGTGATGGCTGATGATTCTTCATCATCTTCTGAAACTATTTATAGTGATTTCACCCATTCCTTCCTTCATCGCATCGCAACTCGGCCTAGGATCATACCCTATACATACATGGTTAAATGGGTCATTAATAATCTGAATATTGTAGAAAGCACATTCCTGACTTCCAAGAAGAAAATAACTAGATATCTCAGAGCTGAAGACTTGAAGAAAATGTACCATCTTCCTGATCCATAGAATATACATGAAAATAATTTCTTTCAAAAATTTGCAGATGAAAACAAAGTAGACTCAAAGTCGATAAGGAAATGGAGAGGTGATCCAAAAAATCACAAACATGATGATAAGGATATGTACTACATATCTTCTCTCGTTGGTCCACATTGCTATACTGCTAGAATGATGTGTAGGTTGTTTGGGTATCCCAATACAACTAAGTTTTCAATTGAATGGGTTCCCCTCATTGATGTTGCATAAAAATATTATATAATGGACTGGGCCACTATCCTCTTTAATAATATTACCACCCAAATCCTATCCTACAGAAAAAACCGAAAAGTCACTACCAAAATAGTGCCCCCTTTTTATATGAGTGCATACATCATGGACGTTGTATGATTTAACTCTAATTTCCCATCCATGGGATGTTAATGGAATTTGGAATACCCTACCACTATCCACATCTATCAAAATATCCTCTGGGAATCTAATTACCAATCCCATTTAAAAAAAATATGGCATGGAGTCATGTTACCATTACATCAAGATGTAGTTGGTGAAAAAGCCCCAAGGTTTTCCAACATATCCAGAGATGATTTCACATCTATAGGAAAGTGGTTCATAGAATATTTATTCACATATGATAGGGTTTTTGGTAGTTTTTCTAGGCCTCATGTCCTCCCACACTACGTCCCACATAAACTCTTGGCTAGAGATATTTCTTATCAAACTGTGGGAAATGGTTTAACCAGATCTTGAAAGAAGCCAAGAAATTAGCCTGGCCATTATTTCCCTTCCATTGTGGTGTCTATGATTTGGATAGTTTCAAGAATGTTGGGCTTGAAATTAACCATATAAAGTGTCTACACTTTCGCACCATTCCCGGCCGGCAGTATGACCCAAATAAAGTGGCTCAAAATTTTACAGTTGTGGTTAAAGTGAGACAATTTTTACATGAGTGTGATGACTTTGATGATCTGTTTGAGACTGTTGAAACAAACCTACAGGTAGAAAATTTGGCTGAAAATCGTCTCAGTCTAGAACAACTTAATGAGTTTAAGGAATACACGAATAAAATGTTGGAGAGTCTTTCTCTTGACACATTGAGGGTTTCTCAACCATTTTTACAAAAAAACAGGATTCAACACAGTCTTTAAAGGACAACGATGTAACACAGAAAAAAAAGAGACCACATATATACAGAAAAAAACTGGTGAAATATAATTTACCATTGATTTAGATAAGGTTTGGGATCAATTTGATCAATAAATTAAAGGATCAAAAGAAGATAAGACCTCAAGTCTAAAAGAAACAATCAGAACCCCTGAGACCAATAAGCAGAACCCACTTAATGTTGGGGCTTCTTATAAAGCTGTTAATACAAAAGATGTTGAATTCATCCCAACATACCCTTCTATAGATTTTTTTTTGAAGATTGAAGATATTCCTCCACTCGACATATTTTATAGTCCCAGGCATAGGGTTGTAATGAGCAGACTAAGAAAGCGGAGAAGAGTTGAGAAATACAAGGCACTAGTTCCTACAAATGTAACAATGGATGTTTTGTGGAAGGATCCTCAAACAAACTCCTATGATGAATTAACCAGGCTATCATAGTTTGCAAGGGCCTATGCAACAACCACCATTAACAAAGCTTCAGAAGTGCAGAATTTAATCAAAGAGAAATATGACAAGATTCAATAGATAGAATAAGAATTGTTAAAATAAAAATAGAGCATTGACCGTCAGTGGCAAGTAAAATTGTCACAAGTGAAACACAACTTTGATGAAATGAAACTTCAATGTGAAACTAATATCAGGATCAAAGATGCTCAGCTACAGGAACTCCAGGCTAGAATTGAGCAATTAAAGGACATTCCTAATATTGAATATTTTAAGAAGGAATAACTAGAACTTAATACCCTTTTAGCCCAACAGGAAATAGTCTTCTGCCAAAAGTTGGAAGTCATCAATGATCTATGTAATAAAATTGATTCACTGTTGAATCAATTGTTTGATATGAGGAAAAATTTCGAAGACATAGATGAGAAGATTTCTGAATTTATAACATGGAAGGACAACTCAGAGGTAAGAGTAACAAAATTTCCTAGAATAGAGGATTCACAAAAAGAAATCCTCTTCATAGATTGCGATATAAAATAAAAAAAGAAGAAAGGTCCATCTTGAGCAAGGGATATTGCAAGCAATATTACCGAGATGATCAATGATAATCTGTTTGGTGCAAATCTTATTCAGGAATGCCCAGTTGATGCTCTTCCCGATGTTAAAATATTTATTAAATCATGGAAGGAATGGTAAAAGAAGAAGGAGGATAACATTAATAAATTATCAAAATTGGACTTTGAAAAGTATTAGAAATATCTGGTAAAGCCACATAGCCAATGGCTAATGTTTTTATGCCTTGCCGAAAAACATTCTCACATGCTTCCTCCACTTTCAGATGTAGTGTACATAGGAGAGATGCTCATAATGCCAGCGCAACCTCCTGAATTGAAGCCAATGATCGATATTTGTGAGCTCAAGGAACAAATGGGAGAGCAGCCAATGTCCCATTCCTCGACTTATTATTAAAAAAATACTATTTTTTTCTTGTTACCTCTTATTTTAAGGAGGGTCATTCAAACATACTCAATGCTTTATGTATTTTATATTTTTACATTTCTAGACTTAACTATTAAACCCTTCCATGTCTTGAATAAAATAGTTCTGAATTTTTGTAAGGAAGGCTTTGAAAACTTGCACTACTTTGTTTTCTTAAATCATCTTAATAGAAAGGATGGACCAACACTATTTCTTTCATGAGGAGAGTTATGATATATCGGGTACTTCTATCTTTATATGGCTGTTGTGTTTATATGTGAATGATAGTCATGTTTTTTCTTTAAATTGTTTTATATATATTTTCTCTAAATACAATTGAGTATTAATTCACTACCGAACATGTGAGATTTCCATTTTCAAATGTATGTATAAGGCAGTAAATTCTTTGATGTGATATGTGTTTAATCCTTAATATGAATAACTATTTAATCAAATTATTTATATTTACTTGGTTTTAATTCTTTAAGTGTTCAAAAATCTATATTATCTTTCACTTAAGAAAATCTTTGAAATTGCATACAAAGAAGAAATTAACTCCCGAGATATATATAAAATGACATATAGTTAATTATTTAGTTTTTATTTCCATTTATCACACCCATCTCACTATTTATATACCTCACACCCACTCGATTATATTTCAAAGATAAATTGGTCCCATCATACTGAGTCGGAGCCACTATTCCAAATAGAAAAGGAACATTATTTAAGTTCCCAGGAGGTTGGTTATCCCTGATGTTGACGCAGTGATTTTCGAGGCATCAACACATCCCAGATCATGATAGTGAAAACATTTAATAATCAACAAGTCCTTCTTATTATCCACCTGACTGAAATATCCTTTGGATTGGGACTTATTCCATTTCCATTTCTTTTCCTTTCCATCGAGGGCACAATTATCCTCCTCATCATGCTTGGATGAGGTTTTGTTTCTATTGTTTCACCTTATTTCTTCTTGCACCAAGTTAGACCAAAAAAGCTTCCACTCTGGTAGTTTCTCCCTCCCATTTACCGAATCCTGGTAGTTGTGCCAACTCTTAGGAAGGCCTACGCGTGTTAGGTTGACCAAATCATCTTGAGTAACTGTAACAACAACTCTCCCAAGATCATCCTGACATTGGGTGAACTTGGTCAAGTACTGTGGTATTGTGTCTCCCTTATCCATCTTCATTTTACTAAGCTTGTCCTTCAGTGCCAGCTTCCTTTGGTCACTACTATTCTCAAACAAGTCCGTGAAGACTTTCCACATTGCATATGGAGTCTACTTACCATGTAGGTTCAAGACAATATGATCTTGAACTCATTCTAGTAAGATCCTTCTTTCCTTTTCTATGCACTTCTTCCACTCTGTTAGATATTTCACATTAGCTGGAGCTCATTTCGAGATATCCTTATCAGTGAAATCCTTCAATTTGTTGTCTTCCATGACGAATTCCATCTATTCCTTGTAAGAAATGTAATTCGAGCTACTCTCGATCTTGCTGCTAGCTCTTGAGAAGAGATCTAAAAAACTCGTTCCTCCTACAAGTACAAAATCATATTCTTCTCTTCTATTATGATTTCAACTCTGATACCATGTATAAATTCCTTGTATATTCAAACTGCTAATTGCAATTTACTAAAAAATTAGACTTGAATCTACTCTACCAAATATAGAAACAATTAACGATCACGAAATCATGAAGCATACAAGAGAAAGAATTCAATAAACACATTACACAATGATTTCCAAGGGAAAGCCACAACTAAAAACCCCTTCTATCTCTATATTTCATTAGTCAGAAAATATGAGAAGATTTGAATGCTTTTCTCAATCCGAACAACCTTTGTACTATCTCTATTTGCCTCACTGCTTCCTAAACAACCCTAGGTAAACACTTAACCAAATTTGGCTTTCCCAAGTTCCTATATCCTTGCAATGTTTCCTTTGGAATTAGCCACTATTAATTAGGGAAATTTTTTATCCACAAATACACAATACAACATAGGCCTTCTTCTGACTGCATGCACCACCTATTCGGATAATTAAACAATTGATAGTACACTGCCCTTGAACTCCAATCTCAATTGGGTAAATTTCAGATCACACATGCACTAGTTATTTATGGATAAATCATCAATTAACAGGGAGAAAATTTAAGCTTTTCTCCATTTCTAGAACTCCTACTAGTTCCTCCATCAATTGGAACTAATTTAACTGACTTTAACTAGTTAAACTTAATTTATTAATTACAACTCAAAATAAACTCAACCTAGGCTCCTATAAATTAGGAGCCACTCTACATGACTCAAGCTATACCCTGAAGTCAAATTAACTGAACCAACTAAGTCAAAATAACTTATTTAACTCGTACAAGTTATCAATTCTCTTCTAATTTAATTCAAGGGAAAATTAAATTAGGATATTTCTTGGTGAAATTTTAAAAACTTTTTTTTCATTTTTTTCACTCTAAAATAGGTTTTCATATCAATAAATTTGATGCCTCTTGATGTTTAGTAGATCCATGGTTAAGATGGATCTATACCGGTAAAATTTCCAATTTATACTTTTAGTCTAATTATCTTCATAACTATCTCTTAAATGATCTCAATAAATCTTCATTATTAATTTCTATTTTTATACTCATCATATTATTATATAGATTTAAGTATAGTTAACTTCATATCATATTACAATGCAATAATATAGTTTGGACATTAAACATCACAAGTATGAATTAATCATTCAATTGTCATACACAATTTTTTTCTAGTGTTTACTAAAATACCCATCCTATAATAATAAATGTTATTCTTAATTGTTTGTTGAGATCAAAGGCATACTTTAGAGTCAACACAATATTTCCAACATAAAGAAGGATAATGGTTCTTCTAGGTAAAATAGTGCCAACGCAACTTGTTTCTTCTAAACAAGCCTCCTATTAGGGCTTTATATGTTGTTGAATTCCCTAAATTTAAAATTTTCAACCAGAGTTCGTAAGCTTTGAATTGCATGGCATTACGGTTCAGATATAAATTTATCATATGCCGAATTAGTACGAATATAAGTAAAGAATAACTAAACTTCGTTCCTAAATTAAAATGGTCACACCGAAATTTTCTAAAGTGAAGAAACCTATTAGACTCCTCTATTTCATCTGATCCACATTACTAATTTATCCTCAATTATTCTGCAGCTAGTTAAAGGTTCTTTCATATATGAAATTAATAATCATCACAAACCATGTTCTCAATACAATTTAACAATATATTCCATTCAGAAATAACTATACAAAACTAACCTCAGGGCGTTATAAATCGAAAAATAAACTCAACAATGTTCTTGAAAATCATTCATACTATTTCCTATTTAACAAATCGAATTAAAATTAACCAAGAAATTGAGAAAATAACATATGGCTTTCTAATTCAAAATTAACTGAGTAATCAAATAACACATCATTTACTAACTATATGAGCAAGGAATAAAATGAATTTCAAATTCTAAATTGATAAATATAACTCAAAATTAACTATGAAATCAAATGGATGACACACTATTTCATTCAATAATTAGCACATTGTTTCTTAATGAAGTAAATGACACATTTTTCTCCAAATTTTTAACATGCATTGTTCCTGGTAAAATTAATGACACAAAGTTCCTAATTAAATCTCACAAACATCCCTGAACACCAGCTACCAGGGTTCCTTTGCCAAAACATACATATCCACGCATGATCGAATCATTTCATTTTGAAAAGAGGTTTCAATTTAAAACTATAAGAACTCATCCTTCAGAAATCTTTCCTAAACTGGAGTGTATTATAGAATCTTGAGATCAACCAAAGAAATTTATAACTATAGAAATTTTCTATGAAGATGATTTACAGACTCGTAAAAACTCAATAAACATCTATCCTACTATCATAACCTTCATATCTACGAGAGCTTCCAAATGAATTACAAGTACGATTATAAGTACAAAAATTCTGAGAATTACCAACGAAAGGAAACGAACGTTAAGTATATTTCTGCTAAACGAATTCAAAACACATCTTCTACTTAACCAAAAATCATTATAGAACTTGGACGAGGTCTTTGGTGGGCCCTTTCCATGACCCAAAACGAGTTTATCTTAGCTAGATAACTTATAGATCAAGATGACATAAATATCCACACACACACACACACACACACACACACACACACACACAGATATATATATATATATATATATAGAGAGAGAGAGAGAGAACTCGGACAATTGTATTAAAAATTTCAATAAAACATGAGTCTAAGAGTTTCAATACTTAAAAAAAAACTGATTCAAATGGTGTTTAGTCACAATCCTCTCATCATTGGTTCACTCTGTGCACATTTGTAACCTCTCATACAAACACTTGAACTCTTTAAAGAGTTCAATATTGAAAAATGGTTACAAAAAAATCACTGAGAAAAGTAAATACATATGTGATATGGACTAATTTAAGCTAAGATAAATCCCTAGGATCAATTCATCCTCATCATATCTACGTTGTTTCATTTGTGATGCTATCTTTCGACTGAGATAAACAACACCAAGCTCACAAACAATAGAAGTTATCTTTGGAATTCTGACAGTTGACTGGTTGACTCTTACTGAACCTGGAGTAGATTACTGAATGGAGTACCGAACTAAGTACAAAATTGCTACTTGGTGTATTCTTTGAACTGGGTACTGGGTCATTGATGACGTGTCCATGTACTCAATTTCCATCCCTATATTTAAGAATCCCATCTATAAGTCATTCATATAATAAGTAAATAAATATAAATTCATTTAATGCCTACTTAAATCAGCCAAAGATATGTGAAAACAAACTTGATTAAAGATTCTTACCTCCACTATAAAATAACAAAGTTTAATAAATATCAGAAGGTTTCAGGGTACAAAAAAAAGGGTAAAGTAGGATAGGTTATAGTAAAAAAATTAGGGACAAAAATCCCCTCATGCTAAAGGGAATGTATGTCCTTATGCAACTATCCCTTTCAAAATTTACCAGTAATCAAAATTGGGCTATCCCTTCCTTTATATTCCTGCCACACTAACTGGGACTTCTAAACCATGGTTCTTATGCACTGGTTGCCCCCAAAATGATGGAGGGGCATTAGACACTAGCCAGCAGTGTAGGAGGTTTTTTCCACATGTTGTGGCTAGGAGGGTTTGAAATCATTTGAATTGTAACATCTAGGTGTCAATACCTCAGCTGACTATATTATTTAGATCAGTTAGAGTTTGTAGAAGTCGAACAGTTAGGTTCGATCCATCTGTCATGTTTCAGTTATTTGAATAAGTTGTAATTAGACCTTTGATTTCTAGAACGGTCCTCTCAGAGGAACCGAAGAGTCATATATTGATGTATATAAGTTGTATTCCTTGACGCATTGAGGGAAGAAGAGGAGAGAAGGGAAGGAAGGAAGAAGATGTTCTATAATAAAGTCTCTGTGTTAAAAATTGTTTCCAGTTAAATAATTTCTGTGCTCGTTGGCCATTGTATTTTCTCGAACCGTTAATTGTGAAGAAATTGTTTAATTGTGAGACGATTGTATGCTGGTTCCGTGTGGAATCGTTGATTGTGGGAGTTGTGTAAGTCTGCATTTCTCTGTCTATTTCCCTGTAATTTTTTGGATAAACTCTATGAAGAAATCCCGTGTGTAGGCGAGGTCTAGTAATAATGGTGAATCTCGTTTAATAAAGAGATGATTTTTTTTATTGTTAATTGAAGTCTGGAACCGGGACTAAACCCTGGGTTAGTGAACGGAGTGGATAAAATAATAACGCAAACCCAACTTACACACTTGGTCAAGCACAGTACCGAAACCACGAACGGATTTGCAAAAGAGGATTTCCCATATCGCACCTCTTTTGGTGAATAAGCAATATTTACTGGTTGGGGAGTGATTCCATTCAGTGCTCGACACGTGGTGAAGTGGACCCCCGGAAAAACAATGTTTAAAATGCGCCATCGCACATTATTGTTCGTACCAGGACACCGAGAGATATTGTTGTGTGTCGTTGATTTGGGAAGGGGCCATCGAACAATGATCGCATGCTGGACTTGCTCGAAGTTTAATAAAAGATCTCGGATCTTACAAACACCGATCAACGGTGTAGATTCATTGCGGGAGGGGACGAGCCAGGGATTTCCGCCATACTCTGGGAGACTCCGCAATGACGGCATTGGTCTATTGAACGTAGAAGTGGGGTCCAGAGCCAAAGGTTTATTATAAGCCATTTATTTAAAAAGCGTGGAGTATTAATATAAAGTGCGAAGGGTTATAACTTTAGTCCTAAAGTTCGGAGATAATATATATAAGTCAGGAGATAGAATTTAACGTTCGGAGGTTGTGAAATATTTATTTGTCAATTTCTTTGAAATTGGTAAATAAATTAAAAAGAAGATAAAAGAGCCACGTGGGGTAAACCAAAGGGAAATGCTGACAGAGCCACAACTGCAGTTGACCATCTCTCCTTGGGGCTGACTTTCAGTTTTTTTGTGTCATTTGTGGTATCAGAGCTGTTGTTTCCGAGTTGCTTTTGCAGAGATCTGACATGGCGATCCGAGTTGGTAGAGGTGCTGGAAGAAGGAGACCTGTTGCCAACGCAGAAGTGTTGGAGATTTTGCAGAGGTTCGGGGCTAGAATGGATGCCATGGAGCGAAGATAGTCCAGAGATCCTGAAGACATCAGTGAACCTGAAACAGAAGAAGCTGAAGAAAATGTTGAAATTCCTCTTGACATGAGACTCCTTAGAACTATTCTGGGGTCTGCAGTTAAGCCCAGAATTGAAGTGTTGAGTTATGCAGGGGGACTGAATCTAGAAGAACTAGTAGACTGGATTAATGAATTGAACAAGTGCTTCGATTATGAAGAAATAAGTGAAGATAAAAAGGTCAAGTTTGCGGTGACAAAGCTGAAGGGACATGCTGCACTTTGGTGGGATGGAGTGCAGGCAGAGAGGAGGAGAGTTGGCAAGCAACCTATCAAGAGCTGGACTAGAATGATGGCTAAATTAAAAGGTAAATTCTTTCCTAGTGATTATCAGCTGACATTGTATAGGCAAATGCAGAACCTGAGACAGAGGTTGCTGACAGTAAAGGAATACACAGAGGAATTCTACAGAGTAAGCATAAGAGCTAGGAAATTTCAAGACACACCAGAGAAGATTGCTAGATATGTGAATGGTCTCAAGCTAGAGATCCAAGATGAGATTGGTCTCCTGTCTCCCAAGAAAGTGGAAGAGGCCTACTAGATGGCCTTGAAAGTAGAGGAGAAACTCCTGAGGAAACAGTATACCAAGAAGAGAGGTACTTTCCGTGGAAAGGGAAGTCAAGGTGGTAGAGGAAAGCCTACTACACCCAGGGATGGAGCTAACAGGAGCTCACCTCAGAATGCATCTATAGAGGATGATGCAAGGGGCAGAAGGGTTTCTTACAGAGGAAAAGGAAGAGGAGGCAGAGACAGAGGCAGGGGTAGAGAGTTGAGGTGTTATAGATGTCAGCAAGTGGGAAATAAGCACTATGAGTGTCCAGAGAATGTGGGTGTCGGTCCAAGAAATTTTGTTGTTGCCCAGGCTGGAGAAGAGGCAGAAGTTGAAGAAGAAATTCTTCCAGAGATGGGAGATTCCTTGGTGGTTAATAAGGTCATGTTGAAGCAAGCCAAATAGGTCACTGAACCTGCACAAAGGAAGACTTTGTTTAGGAGCATATGAAAAGTCCAAGGGAAATGCTACCAGCCAGTCATTGATAGTGGCAGCATAGACAACCTAGTTTCCACTGAGGTGATAGAGAAGTTGAATTTGAAGACAAGGGAGCATCCAACTCCCTACAGAGTGTCCTGGCTGCATAAAGGGCACCAGCTGGTTGTAAAATAACAGTGTGAGATAGAGCTGCAAATGGGAAAATACAAAGATAAGGTCCTGTGTGATGTAATGCCCATGGATGTGTGTCATATACTGCTGGGTAGACCTTGGTAGTTTGATAGAGCAGCAGTGCATGATGGCAAGAATAACACTTACAAGTTCTTCAAAGATGGGGTACATCATACATTGATACCCATGGAAGAAGGAGAGCCACCCAGTAGAGTGATTGATCCAGAGACCTTGTTGCTGAGCGGGAAGGAATATCTGCAGCAGATAGAAGAAGAAGAGGTAAGATTTGCTTTAGTTTGCAAACCTAAGGTAGTTCTTACTTCTACAAATATTTCTGATTTGCCAGTAGAAATCCAAGAGATGTTATACAATTATTGTGACATTATTGTGGATGATTTACCTGATGAGCTTCCACCTGTGAGAAAGATCAGCCATCAGATAGATTTTATCCCTGGTTCAAATCTGCCAAATAAGGCAGCCTACATAATGACTCCCAAGGAAAATGAGAAAATCAAGAGACAAGTACAGGAATTGGTGGACAAGGGACTGATTAGAGAAAGTTTGAGTCCATGTGCAGTACCGATAGTATTGAGCCCAAAGAAAGATGGAGGCTAGAGGATGTGTACTGATTCTAGAGCAATCAATAAGATCACAATCAGGTACAGATTCCCTTTGCCCAGAGTTGACGATTTAATGGACTGTTTGAGTGGTGCTAAATATTTTTCAAAGATAGATTTAAAAAGTGGATATCATCAGATCATAATAAGAGAGGGTGATGAGTGGAAAACTGATTTAAAACAAATGAAGGACTGTATGAGTGGATGGTAATGCCTTTTGGGTTTTCAAATGCACCTAGTACTTTCATGAGACTTATAAATGAAGTATTGAAAGAATTCATTGGTAAATTTGTGATAGTGTATCTGGATGATATATTAGTTTTCAGCAGAACTAAAGAAGAACATTTAAGGCATCTTAATCATGTCTTGAAGAAGCTGCACCAAGAGAAACTAATGATAAATTTAAAGAAATGCTAATTCATGAAAGAAGAGTTGGTGTATTTGGGTTTTTTTTTTTCTGCAAAAGGATTGAAGATGGACCCAGAAAAGGTTAAGGCAAATGTGGAGTGGCCTTCACCCAGAAATGTTTTTGAGGTAAGAAGTTTCCATGGACTTGCTAGCTTTTACAGAAAGTTTATAAGAAACTTCAATAAGATCAATGCACCCATAATTGAAACGATAAATAAGAGAAAACAACCATTTAAGTGGACTGCTGAAGCAAAGAGAAACTTTAAAGTTTTGAAGAAAAAGATAACGGAGAAGCCTGTTTTGATTCTGCCTAATTTTACTAAACCAGTTCAAGTAAAATGTGATGCCAGTGGGGAGGCCATTGGAGCTGTGTTGAGTTAGGATGATAGTCCTGTAGCCTATTTCAGTGAAAAGATAAATGATTCCAGAAGAAAGTATTCCTCTTATGAGAAGGAATTCTATGCAATTTTTTAGGAATTGAAAAAGTGGAGACATTATTTGATGTCCAGGGAATTTGTATTGTACTCTAACAATCATGCTTTGCAGTATATTGTACAGCAGCCCAAGTTGAAGCATAAGCATGCCAAATGGGTTGAGTATCTCCAGGTTTTTAATTTTGTTTTGAAACATATAAGTGGCCAAGCAAATAAAGTAGCTGATGCTTTGAGTAGGAGGCACATGCTTGTTCAAGAAACCAATTTTGAAGTTGTAGGATTTGATTTTCTCAAATAATTGTACAAAACAGATTCAGATTTTAAGGAAGCATTTGAAGCTTGTTGTAATCCTATTTTAACAGATAGAAGCCAGTGGCTGGATTATTTTCTGCAGGAAGACTTTTTATTCAGAAGAAGCCAACTATGTGTACCAAAATGTTCCATGAGGGAAAATTTGATCAAGGAGAAGCATAGTGGTGGACTTGCTGGACACTTTGGTACTGACAAGACTTATGAGCAGTTGAGTCACTTTTATTACTGGCCTAAGATGAGAACAAAATTGGATAAGTTTGTGAAGAATTGCAAGATCTGTCAATATGCTAAAGGAAGGAGCCATAATGCAGGATTGTACACTCCCTTGCCTATTCCAGACAGGCCTTGGGACATGGTGAGTATGGATTTTGTTCTAGGATTGCCCAGGACTCAGAGAGGGAATGATGCAATCTTTGTTGTAGTGGACAGATTCTCCAAAATGGCACATTTTATTCCATGCTATAAGACTAGTGATGCCACCCATGTTGCTAACTTGTTTTTCAAAGAAGTTGTTAGATTGCATGGGTTGCCCAAGAGTATTGTTTCAGACATAGACACCAGATTTGTAGGTCATTTTTGGAGGACACTGTGGAAGAAACTTGGTAGCAACCTAAGTTTCAGCTCATCTTATCATCCTCAGAATGATGGACAAACTGAGGTAGTGAATAAGAGTCTGGGAAATTTGTTGAGAAGTCTTGCAGGAGAGCATCCCAAGCAGTGGGACCATATTTTTCCCCAGGAAGAATATGCATATAATGACTCACCAAATAGGAGCATAGGGAAGATTCCATTTCATATTGTTTATGGAATGCACCCCAGAGGAATATCAAAGTTAAGAAACCTGGGAAAGGCAGAGCTAAGGAGTGCAGATGGTGAGGAATTTTCTTCAGAGATCCAGGCCATACATGAACAAGTGAAACAACAACTTCAAGGCAGTAGCATCAAATACAAAGGCAGACCAGAATTGAGCAGAAAATAATTTCATTTTGAAGTAGGAGATCTAGTTTTGGCACACTTGAGAAAGGAGAGATTCCCAAAGAAGCAGTATAACAAACTGAAGTTCAAAAATATTGGGCCATGCAAGATAGTTAGAAAGTTTTCTGAAAATGCTTATGAGATTGAATTTCTACCTGATGTTGGAATATCTCCCATTTTTAATGTTGCATATTTTTACAAGTATGAGGATGATGGTGAAGAAGAAATATTAGCAGACAAGGAACAGATTGGGTGGAAGGAGCAGCTACCTCCAGCACAACCATTGCAACCAGAGAAGATATTGGAAAAAAGAGTATCCAGGAAGACCAAAGGACAAGAGTACTTCTAGTACTTAATCAAATGGAAGGATAAGACAGAGGAATATGCCACATGGATGACAGAAAGAATGTTGCAGAAGATAGGCAGATCAGTGGAAGAGCTCATGGATAGGAGCCCATGAAGAAAATTGCCCTCGGGAGTCTGATGCAGGGGCATTAGACACTAGCCAACAGTGTAGGAGGTTTTTTCCACATGTTGTGGCTAGGAGGGTTCGAAATCATTTGAATTGTAACAGCTAGGTGTTAATACCTCAGCTGAATATATTATTTAGATCAGTTAGAGTTTGTAGAAGTCGAACAGTTAGGTTCGATCCATCTGTCATGTTTCAGTTATTTGAATAAGTTGTAATTAGACCTTTGATTTCTAGAACGGTCCTCTCAGAGGAATCAAAGAGTCATATATTGATGTATATAAGTTGTATTCCTTGATGCATCAAGGGAAGAAGAGGAGAGAAGGGAAGGAAGGAAGAAGAGTTTCTGTAATAAAGTCTTTGTGTTAACAATTGTTTCCAGTTAAATAATTTCTGTGCTCGTTGGCCATTTTATTTTCTCGAACCGTTAATTGTGAAGAAATTGTTTAATTGTGAGACAATTGTACGCTGGTTCCGTGTGGAATCGTTGATTGTGGGAGTTTTGTGAGTCCGCATTTCTCTGTCTATTTCCCTGTAATTGTTTGGATAAACCCTGTGAAGAAATCCCGTGTGTATGAAAGGTTTGGTAATAATGGTGAATCCCGTTTAATAAAGAGATGAATTTGTTTATTGTTAATTGAAGTCTAGAACCGGGACTAAACCCTAGGTTAGTGAACGGAGCGGATAAAAGAATAATGCAAACCCGACTTACACCCTTGGTCAAGCACTGTACCGAAACCACGAACGGATTTGCAAAGGCAGATTGCCCATATCGCACCGCTTTTGGTGAATAAGTGGTATTTCCTGGTTGGGGAGCGATTCCATTTAGTGTTCGACACGTGGCGAAGTGGACCCCCAGAAAACCACCGTTTAAAATGCACCATCACATGTTATATTTCGTACCAGGATGCCGAGCAATATTGCCATGTGCCGTTGATTTGGGAAGGGGCCATCGAACGGTGATCACACGCTGGACTTGCCCGAAGTTTAATAAAAGAGCCCGGATCTTACAAATACCGATCAACGGTGTAGATTCATTGCGGGAGGGGACGAGCCAAGGATTGCCACCGTACTCCGGGAGCCTCTGAAATAACAGCATTAGTCTATTGAACGTAGAAGTGGGGTCCAGAGCCAATGGTTTATTATAAACCATTTATTTAAAAAGCATGGAGTATTAATATAAAGTGTGAAGGGTTATAACTTTAGTCCTAAAGTTCGGAGATAATATATATAAGTCAGGAAATAGAATTTAACGTTCGGAGGTTGTGAAATATTTATTTGTCAATTTGTTTGAAATTGGTAAATAAATTAAAAAGAAGATAAAAGAGCCACGTGGGGTAAACCAAAGGGAAATGATGACAGAGCCACCACTACAGTTGACCATCTCTCCTTGGGGCTGACTTTCAGTTTTATTGCGTCACAAAACCTTAGGGATTTTTCATGGGCACTAAGTCTTTTGATGGGCTTCAGTTGCCTCAAATTCAAACTAATGTGCCACTTATTCTTCAGGATCATTGCATCTTTCTTGGATACCGGAGCCAGATTCTAGTTTTGATATGCCTCATTGATCGATAAAACATAATGAAACAACCCTTTTTACTTATGAGACCTCTCTCTAAGTTCCTCTTTTTTCTTCTGTAGCTTGGCTATTTGCAGTTTCAATTATCCTCTCTGCGAGCCAAGGTATCCTCAGTAGGCAGGGTTTTCTTCCGCAAACTGCTCCCTTTCTGAGTTAAACTTTTGTGTGTTTTTCTTATCATACTTTTAGCTGAATGTTTCCCTGTTGTCAGTCTTATTTAAGATTGTTCATGTTGTGGATAAATATGTAAAATATACTGGAAGTTTTCAACCAACCCATCTTACTCAGGAGAAATATTTTATACTTTCTTTGTTTCTTCGAATAACTTAGAGGGGATTTTCACTTCCTATTATGGAGAAGAAAAAATGGTAATGGGTTAGAGGGTTTGAGTACTGGAAGGTGTATATCGCTATCTAGTCATACTCCTGGTGTGTCGCTAACTCGGTGGTGCAGTCAGAATATTAGATACTTTTTGGGTTTCCTTTGGTGGTGAAGTCGGTACTAGTGCCGCTTCTTCCTTTTCTTGGAAGAGTTTCCTCTTCCATTTATTAGGAGTAGTGTTAGCTTTTTCAATTCATTCTTCTATCGGTGAGCTAATTTCATTCATAAACTCCACCCACATATTTTTTCTCTTAATTTATTGGTGCTCTTATGTTGTTGCATTGCTTTCAGGTTCATTCTTCTGCTCATTTTCTTCTTTACATTTCTTTCCCTTTGAGGTTAAGGCCTGTTTCTTCGTAGAAGAACTATGGTTTATAAATCCGGGATTCTCTAGAGGATTCACTGAACTACCCTCTTCTTTTGCTGATATAAGGGTTTCATCAAGGCCCTGTCCATGCTTGGAAACATATTAAGGAGGGGCCTCAGTTGCTTGATCCGGTTTCTTTGTACAAGGGCTAATAATCTGCTCGTGACCTTTGATTTGATTTTCCTTCCCTTGAAAATTTTCAATCAAGAACTCTTCCCATGACTTTTTATGTCGACCCAACTCATAAACCATGAGAATTTTGAAAATACTATGATGGAATAGGATAGTTTTAGCATTTTTAACAGTATATTGAATTCCTGGAGCAACTTTGTGCAAAATTTGATGAATGAAAAATGGAAAATTAACCTCACATCCATCCGTGAAATATAGGAGGAGCCTAATGTGATAAAGAAATACACCCACATACCTTCCCTCGCAGGTGACGAACGTTTGAAATGTTGTGATAAGTGGCCACCACTCCTTTTATATATAGTTTTTTATAATTCATTTTGACTAGTTGATAGATTTTTACGTGGGTTTAAGAAACGTGGAAAAATTGTTTGATTCTAGTAGCCCTGTTTTGAAGTACCTTTCACCAGTCAATGGAAACCATGTTGCCTTACTTATCATCTTTTCTGTAACCTTAATTCACAGATTCCAAACTTCTGTGGCTTCTCCATCAAAGCTCCACATGATTTCCATGGAAACCTTATCGTTATAACCCTGATAATTTTTAAGTAATCCTATCCACCCTTTCTCCTCAAATTGACCATTACAGAATACATATCCCAAGCCAACGTGGAATTTGGAAAATGTGGATTCATGGAAATCGCCCCCTATGCCGAATATGAAATAATTTCGAAGGCAAGGAGGAAGGTAAAGGGAATAACAAGTCAATTAACCATAGGATATAGCAAATGAGATAGGAATCTCCTTTTTTTCATGGTTTCAAATAGGGTTAGCTTGATTTGAAAAGGGAAACTATGTGTTTCTTAATCAAGTCATAGATTTCTTGTTTGAAATGATGGAATAGGTACTATACACATGTATCACATGAAGAAGAATGATTGGAACAAGTGATTTGATAGGATGGTTGAACATTAAATGGTTTTCAATGACATATGGAAAGGACATGTATATAATTGAAACAAATGGAGGCAGACCCAAATTAAGTTCTATTATCCACATTCTCTGAATTAATCTAAGTAAATGCAAATTCATTCATACCTTGATTTGAATTTATAATGATATCCAGGAGTTAAAAAATAATAAAGGTTGGGACAACTTGATCCTTAGTTGTTTTTATTTTCCATTTGTTGAGTTTGTTATAGAATTTTGTTACTTTAATCATGAATGAACCAAAAACTTGTAATTTATTACCTCCATAAATTCCAATGTTTCTAAGCTGAAGTTGATTTTATCTAACATTTATTGATGTGATATTCATGTTATAAAAAAATATTCAGTACCCAACTTTCATTCTATGATAAGTACCAAATTGAGTACAAAATCTCTAAACAAGTCATAGAAGACAATGAACAATTGTGAATGTAGTGTAAGAGTAAATAGAAGTCTTCCCTCATGATATTGAGACTTAATATAAATCAAATTTAGGAATTGCAACTGAATTTTGACTACGGTTTGCTATAGAAAAATTTTGGTGCTACAAATCCATGAATTTTGACCAGGCCTGGAATGGTCACTGCCTAGGTAATTTCAAATTTTAAGAGTCTGAAATGCACAAAAGAATACTCCAAGGGGATTATTTCCTGTAATCATTTTGCTGAGCCCAGGAAAGAATAATTTTGTTCTCAGAAGAGCGTTATCTATTGTCTTCTCATAAATTTTAACAACCCTGAGTTAGCTAATGCTCAGGGTATTCAATTTTAGAGAGCATGAAAAACCAAGTAGATTTTACGGGATTTATTTTCCATAATTATTCTTCCAAGCCCAGAAAAGAATATTTTTGTACCTGGAATATCCATAACTACTATTTTCCCATTAATATAAACGAGATCGGGTCATTCAATGCTCAGATCATTCAATTTTAGGGAGTCTAAAATGTTCACAGTAAACTCCAAGATATCATTTTCCATAAATAATTTTCCAAGTCCAGATAAAGCAATAAACCTATCCTTAACAAATTTCCTCTTTATTCTATGTGAGTTGTGGAGGAAAACAAAAATCAACCCACCATTATTTATACTATGTACACACACACACACACACACACACACACATACACACACATATATATAAGAAGAAATTAATTTGAATAACCAATAGGAGCTACACACCCCTTATGAACCAACTCCATTTATGGATCCTGCATCACATCTTGCAAAAATTTTGTTAGGAGAGCGGGCGATAGTAGATTTTCAATCTATGGCCATTTACCAAAAATTAAGTTTGATTATCATCAATGGTTTTAATCCTCATTGAGCCATTATCAAAAACTTCCTCCACTTCATAGGTTCCCAACCATCTTGTTGAAAATTTCCCTTTGAAGTGTTTAAACTTGCTACCATACAATAGTTCCCAGTCTCATGGTTGGAAGACTTTCTTCTTGATATACTTATCATGCAACTGGGAGGACACTTATATGAGATTCCTACTGCACCACAGGGTTCATGGAATTACACCAGGAGCATGACTAGATAGTGATATAAAAGAAGACATGGAAGGTTTTAAGGAAGGTTTGACAAAGTTGGTACAAGAAATAATTCCTAATGGCAAAAATATAGTAGAGGAAACTCATGATGAGAACAAAATAAATTTTAATCATGATTTTATAAACTCTAATGTTGGATTGAAGACCCACCATATTCCAAATATCGATATGATTAAGTTTGATGGAAAGTATCCCATAACATGGATACTACAGATGGAGAAATATTTTGATCTCAATAATGTGAAAAACACACAAAAGGTATGCCTTGAGACTTTATATTTAGAACAAAATACATTTTTATGGTATTGATGAATTTTCTCCCGTAAAAAAATTGTCACTTGTTCAATTTTTACCTTGAAGTGTCTTCCCATTAGGTAAGGTCTCCATTTATTTAGTGCATGTGGTATTGCCAACATTTCCTTCACATAAATAGATTTCTGTAAATACTTTCCTCGATTGGACGACTTTCAAATGCAATGGGTCTTCCTTATTTCATCAAAACAACACCAATTCCATTTCTTGAGGCATCACATTCCACAATAAAGGTTTTTGTGAAGTCTAGCATAGCTAAGACCGGTGCTACGCACATTGCCTCTTTGAGATGTTAAAAGTCCTTAGTTGCTTCACGAGTCCATGAAAATTTATCTTTCTTCAATAATGTTGTTAGAGGTGTTACTATTCTCCCATAATTCTTAACAAAATTGCGATAATACCCTGTTAACCTGAGAAATAATCACAATTTCTTTATGGTTGTGGGGAATTTTCATTCCTTAATGGATTTACTTTTGTTAGGGTCCACCTTAACACCCTTTTAAGATACAATATGACCCAAATATTCCACCTCTTGTACTCCAAAGAAACATTTGAAGGTTTTTGCATATACTTGTTTCTCCTCAAATATTTTCATCACCTTGTCAACATGTTGAACATGATCCTTCCAAGACCTGTTGTAGATTAGTATATCATCAAAAAATACTAACAAAAAATTTCTAAGGGTTTGAAAATGGAAATAATGAACCCTTAAAATGTAGAAGGTGCATGGGTAAGGCCAAAAATGCATGACAAAAAATTCATAATGACCCTCATGAGTTCGAAATGATGTTTTCAGAATATCTTCAGTCCTCATTCTAATTTGATGATATCCTGAACGAAGATCCAACTTAGTAAAATAAATTTCTCCATGTAATTCATCCAATAATTCATCAATCATGGGAATGGGAAATTTATCTTAATAGTGATCTTATTGAGCTCCCTATAATCTAGACACATGCACCATGATCCATTCTTCTTAATCACCAATACTACAGGAGAAGAGAAAGAAATTTGACTTGGTTGAATTATACCAGCCTCTAACATTTCTGCAATCATATGTTCAATTTTTCTCTTTTGGACATAAGGATATCTGTTAGGCCTGATGTTTGTAGGAACACTTCCTCGAATCAAATTAATAACATGATCATGATCAAAAATAGGTGGGTGTTCTTTGGGAGTTTAAAACACCTTGGAATGATTGTCCAAGACTTTTTGGAGATCTGGAGAAATAGATGATTTTGATGTTTGAACTTCTAGTGAGCATAATTGTGCAGTTATTCCTCATTTTTATTTCCTCAAAAGCTTTGTCCTAACATTAGAGCTTATTATCTTTCTCGGCTTCCCTGTGATACCCCATAATTCAACTTCCTTTCCTTCCGAAAAAAAATTCAATAAAAGTTCTTGAAAATTAAAAACTACCATCTTGAAATATTATAACCATTGTAGTCCTAATACAACATCATCACCTCCCATTGGAATGGAAAGAATTGGAATATTCAATACATATTCCCCCATGGTTAGCTTGAAATTATGTCATTTTCCAGAGCAATTTATAGTTCCTCCATTTGCAACCATCACTTGAAATTCTTTTGTTGCGTATAGGAAGCAATTCAATTCCTTGTCTACCTTACAATGAATAAATTATGGGTACTACCCGATTCAATTAACACTATTACCTTTTTTTCTTGATATGTCCTTCTATCTTGAGAGTTTGAGGAGTGGTAATTTCTACCAATGCATTACAGGATATGGTCGGACTCATTTCTTCTTTCTCTAGGGTTGGTTTCTGGTGTATATCCTCTTCTTTTAAAGTTTCTTAATTCATTTTCTTCCTCCTCTTCACAATCTATGCAAAACAATTTCCTCTTAGCACACTTATGACCTTTAGTGTACTTTCTATCACAACTATAGCAAAGCCCTTTTTCTCTTTTTTCTTCCAATTTTTGTGGTGTCAATCTTGTAGGTTTTGGAAGTCTATGAGTAGCAACATTTCCATATTTATAGATGTGAGTGGTAGGCTTCCTTGTCTCCATAATTTTACATTCAATTTTTGTTACCAACCTAAATGCCTTCTCCAATGAATCAGGCTCACTTCATGTTGGATGTTACCCTTTAAAGTCCATATGAATACATCAATCATGTGTTCCTCTGGAATATCAGCTAGCCTTATATTCAATTTTTGGAAGTCCTCAATGTGCTCCACCACTTAACCCTTTTGTTTGAGATTTATCAATAGGCTAAAGAAGGTATTTCTCTTTGTATCCTCATAATGTGCTATCATTTCCTCTGTAAAAATTGACCAAGTAACAATTTTTTTATGGGAGAAAAGCCATCGATACCATAAAAATGTAGTTGTTTCTAAATATAAAGTTGCAAGGTGTACCTTTTGTGTATTTTCCACATTATCGATATCAAAATATTGCTCCATATGTAGTATCCATGTTACGGTATCATTGTCATCAAAATTCCTCATATCAATCTTTGGAATATGGTGGGTCTTTAATCCAACATTAGAGTTTATGAAATCATGATTAACATTTATTTTTTTATCATCGTGAGTTTACTCTACTATCTTTTCGCCATTAGGAATTATTTCTTGTATCAACTTTTTCAAACCTTCCTTCAAACCTTCCATGTCTGCTTTTATATCATTCTTCATGTCTTCCATTTTTTCTTCCATGTCTTCCATGCCATTATTAAAACCATCCATCTTCCCTTCCATTCCTTTCTTAAAAAAATCCATATTGGCTTACACACATTTCTTTAAAATTTCCATTTCAATTTTTGTTGCTCTTTGCAACGGCGAAATTTGGTGCACGTGCTCTTGTAATTTTGATATATCATGTTGCACTTCTTCCTCTTCATGAGTCATAGTAGAGTATTATGAGGGCTTGATTGGTATTGAATTATTTTCAGGGTGCATTTTAGAACCCAATACTAATATATATGCTTCATTATGCCCTTGGAATCACTTCAAACTTTATTTTCAAACAAGACTTATGCAATTTGAAAAAACAATACACACATTTTTCTTGCTTTTGAGGAGCTTGATATTGAAACTGAATTATCTTTCTGATTTCGGATCTTCAACATTTGAAATTCAGTCCTATAGTAGCCCTCTGATTTGTTTTTCAAATTCCATAGGTTTGACCTGATTTGGATTATTCAAGACAAAGTTATGCCCAATCTCCCACAATGACCTAATTATGGACTGGCTCAGTAGAGCGAACTTGTACGGTGTTCCACGTGTCACTGTTTCCTCCTTCAGATCTAAAATTTATACAAAGGAAACTACAGTCTATGTAATTTCAACCACTTTGTATAAAATTCCAATTTGTTGCACAAAGAGATATTTATGAATATTTTCCCAAGATCACCTCTTTTAGATGAAATCTAGGAGCCTGCAAAAACCCTAACTTCCATAGATCATATCTCTGAAAATATTGCGAACCAAGATCTGAAATTTTTACATGAATTTCCTCATAATTTCTTCGAAATGGGTTGTTTTTTTTGTGTCTAGACCCCCGTAGAAAAAAAGTTGTAGCAAAAATTCAGCGATGGCCTGTTTGAAGTAGCGAAACCCTAGAATCCAAAGCTTTGATACCAAATGTTATGAAACCAACTCCAAAAATAGAGGAACAAAAAGATCAAAGCCTTAAAAATAAGCCGCTTTGAGGGGGAAACCTCCTTTACATTACATAAATGAAAAATTCTTGGATGATATAAATGAAAAAACCTCCTTTCTATATATAGGAGTCCATGGGGTCAAAATATAATCCTAACTGACTTAACAATAATAATGTAAGCACACAATAATAACAATATGGGGGTTACAGGGGTACAACAACAAAAATAAGGGGGCTACACTAACAACAATAAGGGACTAACTAGTAATATATGGACCTAACACCACTTGCCTATTCCACTTAGACCCCCCACCATTTTTTCTTTTGGCTTTTCAGTTTCATTAATTGTAGCACAGTTTACTATTTTTGGCAGCTTTTCTGGTCCTGAACTTCCGGAGCCATTTTAAGGCCCTAAACAACGTTTTTTGGGAAACTGAGGGCCAACATGGGTCTTTAATCAATTTTTTCCACTCAAAAGTTGTATTCCTCAGATAGATATTTCTAATGAGGTATTGTGCATGTAAAACGGAGGTCATATTCCAAATTTAAGTCCCTAGAAAATTGAAGTACCAATTTACCCAAATCGTGCCCATAATTTTGTCGATTCATCTCGTAGGGTGAGGTTTCTGGATGTTTATAGTTTTCCATTGTTTCTCAATAATAAATAGGTCTTCGACCCTCATTGTAACACAGTTAAGAGGCATGTATCCACCACATCTCTTCTCAGAGATAAGTTACCATCGCCTGAGGTAGTTTATTTCCATTTTGTATGTAAGCATATTTTAGTCTTTGGTATTAATGAAATGAAGTTATATTTCTGTTACATCTTTGTGTCAATGTTTATATTTGTATTATGTTGCATTCCTGCATAAATTTAGATCAATGGTATCAAGGTGGTATTCTCTTTCTCTTTTTTATTTTCATGTCCCTAACAAGGTCATAGGAGTTAGGGCTCGATCTGGTTGAACACTTACAAGATCAACCTCACAAACCTTGACGAACTCCCATGGTGGACAAAAATAAAGACAAGGGAGCAGGAGATCCAATAAAAATATTGCTCGGGGAGGCCCTTGAGAAACATAGGAACATGATGATGGATAAATTTTCCCAAATCCTTTGGCAGATGCCCACAGGCGATGCATATTCATTTGGAAGCCACTTTAGAGGCACCACTCCATTTAAGGTAGAATTCAACTTTTACATTCCCACATTTGAAGGCCAAGTAGATGCAGATGCCATAGATAAATGGTTAAATCTATTAGAAGGATATTTTCTGTTCATTATTTTTCCAATATGGAAAATACCACTTTTGCACTATTGAAAGCCACCCCCCACGTCAAGGAATTGTGGGAAAGCTACTGTGAGTTGAAGGACAAGGAGGAAACCTCACTATTCTTGGTCATACACACTTGGAATTATTTCCGAGATGAAATCAAGGAAAATTAATACCATGTTTGGATATATGAAGACAAGTACATACAATGGACTACATTGGGGAAGCAGAGGGATCAAGATGTGCATGAGATGACAAATACTTTACATACCCTACACATAAAGCTAGGTATAAAATATTCTGACAAACGTCTAGTTCTCAAGTACCACAATTTTTTGCAAAAATACATTCAAGAGGAGATGGATTTCCTAGACATCTCCTCGCTTGCTAAAACATATTGATATGTTTCCAAAATTGAACAAAAATCAAGCAGAAGAAGCGTGAATTTGGATCTGTGAACCCAAAGCAAAAAAAAGGCACCCCCAAGCCACAGAGAAAATAATATAGCTTGACTGGGACTCCCCAGGGAAGCTCCTTGAAGCTGCAAGCCGAGGATGACAGGAAAGCAAAAAAGGACACCAAAAATTAGTGTGAGTTCCATAAAATCCCCACAAAACATGAATTAATTTCGCATAAAGGAGGCACTGATGGCTGAGCTGAGAGACCTAGAGATGGATGCATGTTTTGATTTGAGCTAGAACTTGACAAGGGAATTAACAAGGATAAGAAAGTTGTTGACACAAAACCCACTGTAATGGTAGCCACCACCAACCTCCAAAAGGAGGAACCCAAAGATATAGAGGAGGGGGAGTGCCTCTTTCAATCACAGATGTGGGTGAAGGGCTAGCCACTACTATTCATTGTCCAAAGTGAGAACCAAAAGAGCCTCATTTCAAAAGTGGTCGTGAAGTGGTTGGGCCTGCCGACCACACCACACCCACAACCCTACACCATCGTGTGGCTTCACCGTGGATGATATGTTCACGTCAACCCACATTGTCTCCTCGCCTATAGCATCAAGCACTTCATGGATGAGGTATTGTGTGATATAGCTCCTCTTGAATTTTCTGATGTATTATTAGGCAAATTATACTTATGGAAGCGTCATGCCATGTATGAGTCTAAGCCTCGCACTGTTATTATTTCTTTGGGTAATAAGTTATACAAGATATCAGATGCAACCCCTCCTACCGACATCTTGTTGGCTTTATGGGGCCTAGACCCAGGTTCAAATGTGGTTGCAGGAACCAACAAATCCCACTATTAAAGTCCCTACAATCTTCTTGTGTAGACCGAAGTCTCACCCGAGGAAATATGGGGGGATGTTAGAACCAATTTTCTGCATCCAGAGAGACAATGGAATGTGGCTATATGGATTTTCTTCCTTGACAAATATTTGCGGACCTGATATACTAATTATGCAAGAGTTGTTAAATGCATCCGTTGAACTTAC
Source organism: Pinus albicaulis (assembly GCA_034641835.2). Taxonomy (NCBI): domain Eukaryota; kingdom Viridiplantae; phylum Streptophyta; class Pinopsida; order Pinales; family Pinaceae; genus Pinus; species Pinus albicaulis. The sequence goes on from CM076578.1 coordinate 1,020,243,101, forward strand.
TACCAAACTACACGATCTTTCTTAATCATACATAAACATCATAGTTAATCATAAACCATACTTTTCTATGTAATTGTAGATCAAAAAATTTACTTAGCACAGATAAGCATAAACAATAGTAAAGTAAAACACATCAACATAAACTCAGATCTATCTTAAAAGGTCTTTCATTCATATTCAGATATTTCTTATACATTCACTTTCACCTTGCACACTCAGCTACAAGGGTCTGTGCACACAGCTGCAGACTTCCTGAGGTCTCTATGCACTCAGCGACAAGAGCCTTTTCCCTATCCAAAAACACAAACTCTAACTCAAAACAATCTTACATCCAAATGCATTTCACTAGATCTATCATTTCAAAACCTCTTTCCTATGACTTATATCTAGACTCCTTATCTAGATTTTTCATTTACAATACCATGGTCCAAAACGATGGGCGGAGTTCAATGTTCACAAAATATTCCCATTAAATTACATAATAAGGGGATTTGACCCACCCCAAAGCCCTTAATACTCAAAATGGACTCCATGTTGCACACTTCACTTCTTGATCTCCATAGTCTTCTCTAACTTCTTCAATTAAGGGATCCCATGTCCAAAAGGCCCCCCAACAAAAAAATGTGACTCGTCCCGAGTAAAAATTATGGTGTGCCATCGATCTTCACTTTGATACCACACAAGGCATCCTTAAATTTTGGAATTTCTTTGGCACACTAATTTTCAAAATATTTGACTTCGCTGAGCAGCATCTCTGTGACTGTCTTGGCTACCTTCTGCTCAAATCCTCAATGTGTCTTACATAGTGCTTTCAGTGTATTTTCTATAGTTTTGGAGAGATTTCTAGCCTTAACTTCCCATGGCTTCATTTTGTTTGTAATTAGTCGCTCCCTCCTACGTAGCTCATCGACCTATCCTTGTAAAAATTTACTCACTTAGAGGTGGGTAAGCCACTGCATTAGTGCTAAGGTATTGGAAGTTACCTTAATCAGATCCATATTTTCTATCTTTTTGTGCACTTAAACCTCTATTTCATGCACCTAGCGATCCTCATGTAGTGAGGTCCATACATCCATGACTTCTCTAAATACATTTGTGCACTCCTGTATACAGGACTCGACATGTTCCATGGTAGCTTTAAGCTCTGTTGCACGTTTCTCCATGACTTCTGGTGGAGTGGCCGGCTGCAATTTCATCTGCATCTCAACTATATTCATCTGTAACTCAAGGCACACTTCTTCAACCTTGTCTTTAGAGTCCTTTAATGATGTGGCAAGCTTGGCCAATTTTTCCTCTGGCGCAGCTACAGCCTGAATCTGGAGCTCTGGTAACTCACTGCATGCCTTAGAGATGGTCTCCTCTAGATTCTTCCTTTGTGTTGTCTCAGCCTCGCGTTCATGGAAAACCATATTCTTTTCCTCGGTCATGTTCTTCCTTTCCTTCTTAACATCTTGAATGATCATGAGGGCATGTTATTATATGATCTTCAATTCCTTGTCAATTCCTTGGTGGAACTCATGCACAATATTTAGTGGTAGCACCGCAAGATTCAGCTTTGTATTCTGCTAGTGGGAAACCTGCTTTAGTTTCTTTTCCATGTCAAAAATAAATGTATTGCAAGGATAAGTACCATGTTGGTATTAGAGGTTAATCCCAATTAATGTGTTTTTGTGCTTGCACTTACTTGTGCCTTTCTCAGTCGAATCACGCTCAATTGCAGCCTGCTCACGCTCGCAAGAAAAACACTTGTGTACACCTACAAGTATTTCAAACTCTTGTGAACATCTGCCAACACCTTATATTTCTCTTCAACTTTTCCCCATAAGTGCTCAGTGGCATGCTTCACGGTGTCTCCAATTTCGTTAAGGTCCCCTTCAATAAGGACCATGGCTTTTGGGCCAGCAGAATTATCGGACTTTACCTTATTCCTCATGTCACCCTTCTATTGTTGTCTACTCATGGTAGTAAAAGTGGATGGGGGGTTATATGGGTCCACACTGATATCACCGCCAAGAGTATAATCCCCTCCTGTCTCTGGAATCTATTCTTTGCTTTATTTACGAGTCACGACTGTGAATTTATGGTCCTTCTTTCCTTTAGGTGTGGTGGGCTTCACACCACTCATCACGCCCTGCTCCATGCTTGGAGTTAACCAATCACTCAACCATTGAATGATGATGGCTTCCACATCTTCTTCTTAAACAAGGTACGACAGCTCGTACCAGACCCCAACGAGGTCCTTCATTAGGGGAATTTTGAGGTCTAAAATGGGCCTCCTAAGAAAAATGTACAACCAAAATAAAATTTATAAGAACCAATAGGATTCAAGATGATGATGTCAACCATGGGGGATAATTTTCCATTTTTTAAGTAAAAGGTTAAAAATATTAAAAAATAATAAATTACTAAAAATAATTTTTCAACTAGTGTCTTCAACTTATCTCCCAAAGTTTTTGCTCAAATTTCAAGCGGGAGTACTCGTTGGATGAAAAATTTAGTTCCTCATCCAAGAAGTATCCATGTTGCATACTTTTGATGTACCTTTCTACACGAAAAATTTTATATTCCCAAATTAGCATGCAAGTAATTGGAATATTAAAATCTAATTTTGCTTCTTAGTTAGAAGAATAAAAGGGCAGGGAGACCCATAAATCTCCTTAGTAGGAATAAAACCACTCCAAATGTGAATGGAGGGCATCAAAAGAGTTGGATAAAGCTCCACTATGTGTGAAAAAGGGAAGAAGCATGTGGACTAGGTCAACTTTTACCAAATCAACAATGCTGGTATGGAAGCAGTGGACATTCAATTAGGGACAACGCATTTTTGTAAAGAGATCCTTTGCATGGAAGTAGTGCCTTTAATGAGTGCGGCCTAGGGTGAGGAAGCTCACCAAGAATATAAGGAAGAGGATGGCAACCATTGTGATCATGTTTTAGATTATTATTTGATTGTGGTCTGTTAACACTTTGAGTTCTCTTCAGCTGTTTATCTAAGATTGCAGTGTTATCTAGCACAAGGGTGTTCCCGAGATGGAATCCCACCTCTATCCTTGAGAAGCCCTAATGGAAGAGTATTTCAATATTATTTCCACATTCCAACATTTTTCCAAGCTTCATCTTTCTTCTACAATGCAGATTCTATTTAGATATGTGCTGAGTTGGAGGGTGCAATAGTGGAGGATTTCTTTGGGCCATTTCTAAGCTTGTCTTTAGTGGAGGAAGATTTCTTCCCATTGGGAGATCATTAAAGAAGGTCTCTATGCTCCATATCATATTTTGGCATTATGCCAAGGTAGTAACATCCCCTACAGCATAGTTCCATTCCATGAATGTGTTATTTTTGTGAGCTATTGCGAGGGTAAGTTCAGTGCTCCATTTAAAGTATTTTATTTCCATTGAAGGGATCATCCCTTCATTGAGAGAGTCTTTTGGAGGAGTTGTTTCATATCTAAATCATATTCAGACACCTAATTATATGTTCTTTGGTTGTAGTGAATCTTCAGCCCTAGGGCTTTAGATCCACCAGTTATATTTTGTGTATTTCTAGGAACCCTTCCTGGGTTATCTAGGAAAATTGTAGAGGAGCATATATCTCCATTTTTGGCCTTGTATGAGCATGATATTATCATATATATATATATATATATATATATGTCCCAGCTAAAGTATTAGTTACTAAAACCGCGATGTACTTGCTTCAGTGTTTTGTGTAGTAGTGTATTACATGATTTGGGTGCTTTGGGGCATTGGAGGATTCTTTTGCTTATCTTGAGGGACTTGATCCCTAGGATCTTGTACTTATTTATTGTTGTTATACATAATACCACGGATATATCCTTTGGCTCATATAAAATGTATTAATACTTGATGTTATTTCCATTATTGTGAGCTATATTCCTATTTTTCCCATTTGGGAATATTACAGTGGTATCATAGAATAATATTGGCTCAGCCTATGAAGACATTGCATCTATGTTATCAGAAGAAGAAGAAGCTTCTCACAAAGGAGAAGACTCATAGAAGATAAAAAGGAAAGTCTCCATTATTTGGATAAATGGAGGGATAGAAGTTTTCAAAACTTCTTCTCCAAACTATGCATGAGCTTAAAATATAAATCAAGGGAATGAGGAGGGAAAGACATGAAGATCCCTAAAAATTATTTTCACATGAAGAAAGCTCTAGTTCTATATTTTGGGTGTGAGCATTCAGCCACACAATTAGATCTACAATTCTCTACCATGCATATGTTCATAGCAAGAGAGATGGAGGAAGGATATGTACCAAAGGAGGAGACTCTTGGTGACTATCTTCAAGAATATGGATCTCAATTAGAGAGGTTTAGAGATCATCTAAAATTCCAAGGGTTTTGCAAGATCAAGGAGAATAGAAGAGCTAGAAACCATGACAAAATCCAAAGGTGCAAGCATCATGATTTGGGTAGATTATTTCTATCTATTTTTGATGGGTCAGTAGATGCATGGCTAAGGCATAGGTGAAGCAGCTAAACACCTATTTGCATTAGCACCAAGTTTCAGAAGAAGAAGCCATTAGAGTAGCAGCGTTGCATCTTGAAGGAAAGGTTTATACCTAGTGGTTTTATTAAACTTCTTCCTTGAATGATGTAAATGTATCTACTTATGCAAATTTCACTAGGAGGTTAGTGAAAATATTTGATGTAAAACATTCTGAAACATCCTTGATTGAGCTAGCCAAACCTAATCAAGAAAAACCTTTGAATGATTTGGAAGGATCTATAAACCCAAGTCCATTCTAGAATGCGATTGAGGGGGTTAAAAAATTGCATAATACCTTTCTAGAGGCAAAATCCCCACTTCAGAAAGAGCTCTCTTCTCAAAGGAAAGACATGGAGATCTATTTTTCAAAAGAGGAACTAAACAGAGAGCCTCTTAATGATGATGAGGCAACCTCATTCATGATGAAGGGGAAGAGAAGGTAAGAGGTAACAATGCTGTTACATTAGGAGCAGATCTAGTACCTCATGGAGAGAAAGATGGAGAAATTTCTCCAATGAGAGGAATTCTTGTACCCTTGTAAGAAGATACAAAGAATCTCAGTAATGGAGATCAGGGCATAGTCCATGAGCATCATGTGCCATCATTGATAGATTGTGAGACATTGAAGATTAAAGAAGAAGATAGGGATGAGGACTAACACCATATGATTAAGAGCACACACCCCTATCTATTTCAGAAGGTTGATGCACATAGGAGGTAGAATGATATGCGTAGTGAGAGCAAGCACAAAGTATTCCACTCATATATGAAGTCTAATATTGATATATATGTCTCATTGCATGGAGGCATTCCACCTAGGAGACCCCCAGATCATGAGGTGATGGGAGATGCTTCACATCTGGTTTCACCACTCATTGATTCCAGAGGGGTTAAAACCTTTGGAGGACTTGACAAAACATAGAGAGTCTAGGGTAGGCTCAAGGAGGAGGGAGACATTCTCCCAATATAAATATTACCCACTCTCACCAAACATCTTGTGCTGAGAGAAGAGGTTTCAGGGATGGATGACACCATCATGGTGCAAGGAGACGACTCCATGGCTTTGGAGAAGAAAAATATACTTCCACATTGGAAGGACTCTTCCATATTTTGTAGACGTTGGTGGCCACACATACTTACATTGGCCAAACTTAGAAATTTTTTGATGAGTGATAGCTTCTCATGGAAGGCTAGCCTGCAAAAACTTCCACCTTCACTATAGCATGAGAAGCTGCACGAGGAGCAACAGAGGCAAGATTGTAGCATCCCGGTGTATGACTTTGGCATATGATATGTCAAAGAAGAGAGTTTAAAAATCAAAGGTGCTTCACATGATAGATCAACAACACTGTCATTATTGAGTATTGACCCTTATTGGATATGCCAACTGTTAGTGGAATACTCCAAGGATCTCTTCTCATGTAGAGTGCTTTATGACCAAATATCTAATGGGAGATATGCAGTGGTAGATGGAGTCATCTATTTTCATAGTATGATATTCTTGACTAGATCCTCTAAGCTCAAGGAGGAACTACTAGATGCAGCATATGAGGGTTTCTCTCTAAACCCACTAGTTTTATAAGAGCATACCGTACTACCTTGGATGAATTCATTTGGGAAGGCTTCAAAGAGGAGATGCACCATCATATGAGGAGATGCATGGATTGTTTGGAGGATGAGGAGAGACATAACTCTTTGAAAGAGTTATCATAACCACTTCCTTTCTCTTTGGGAGTGAGAGGAGGCCCATCTATGAGCCACTTTACTAACTTGAACCAAGTACATGGTAAATATTTTATTTCTATACATCATGATTCATTTTCTATGTATTTGTATTTCCTTACCATTCATGTGCAGGGAATTTCTCCAAGAGTGGGAACTCTTTCTTCTAGACTTCATGGTCTACTTGAAGCCATAAGCAGCATTGATGATGGCCACTCCCTAGGATATATTGGGGAGATGATATCTTATGGAGGGTGTGCTAAATTTGCACCACACACCATACATAATCTCCAATCATGTGAGGAGATTGGGTCAGAAAAAAAGTAGTTGGGAAACCACTCATCATGCCATATTCTGATGCAGTTAGGAGCAAAATTGCGCTAGTTGCACTTGAGGGACCATTTTCATTCTCCATTACTACACATGGCAGCTAGCATGACTTTGATTGTGATCCCATATGTTGATGATGTTCTTATTATTGTTGGGGACATGATTAGAGGGATGACACATTGGTGGGATGTGTCCATTGGGAATGAAACTTCCCACACTTCTTCATGCTTTAGGAGGAGCGTGGGACATTATATGATTGCTACATTATATCACTTTTTTCCTTATGAGGTGAGCCATATGATTGACTTGAGTCTTTGGGTAAAGTCTCTCATGAGCATGTGGGAGGAAATTTTATATGAATTACCATTCTGGAGGGTGATTCATTTTATATGGATGATAGCTTGGAGGTTGGAGCTTCACATGGGAATGAATATTCCCTACATTTTTCAGATCTATCCTTGCAGTTTCTTGAGGACAAGAAAAATTTGGGAGGGGAGGATTGTAATATTCCCAAATTAGCATGCAGCGAATTGGAATATTAAAATCTGGTTTTTCTTCTTAGTTAGAAGAATTAAAGGGTAGGAAGACCTATAAATCTCCTTAGTAGGAATAAAACCACTCCAAATGTGAATAGAGGGCATCAAAAGAGCTGGATAAAGCTCCCCTATGGGTCAACAAGGGAAGAAGCATGTGGACTGGATCAAATTTGACCAAATCAACATCGCTAGTATGGAAGTAGTGGACATTCAATGAGGGACAACGCAGTTTTGGAGGGAGATCCTTTGTATGGAAGTAGTGCCTTTAATGAGTGGGGCCCAGGGTGAGGAAGCTCACCAAGAATATAAGGAAGAGGATGGAAACTATTGTGATCGTGTTTTAGATTATTATTTGATTGTGGTCTGTTAAGACTTTGAGCTCTCTTCAATTGTTTAGCCAAGATTTCAGTGTTGTTTAGCACAAGGGTGTTCTCGAGCAGGAATCCCACCTCTATCCTTGATAAGCCTCAATGGAAGAGTACTGCACTATCATTTCCACATTCTGCCATTTTTCCAAGCTTCATATTTCTTCTACAAATATTATGTTTAGATATGTGCTAAGTTGTAGGGTCTAGCAGTGGAGGATTTCTTTGGGCCATTTCTGAGCTTGTCTTCAGTGGAGGAAGCTTTCTTCCCATTAGGAGATCAATAAAGAAGGTCCTTGTGCTTCATATCATATTTTGGCATTAGTCCAAGGAAGCAACATCCCTTATAGTGTAGTTCTAGTCCATGACTACGTTATTTTGGTTAGTTGTTGCAGGGGTAAGTTCAGTGCTCCATTTGGAGTGTTTGCTTTCCATTGAAGGGATCGACCCTTCATTGAGAGAGTCTTTTGGAGGAGTTATTTTAGAGATACATTAGATTCAACCACCTCCTTCTATTTGCTTCAATTGCAGTGAATCTTCAGTCCTAGGGCTTTAGATCCACCATTTATATTTCTGTGTACTTACAGAAACCCTTCCTGGGTTATCAAGGAAAAATGTATGGGAGCATAGATCTCCATTTTTGGCCTTGTATGATCATGATCTTATCAGATCACTTTATAAATATTTCCCAGCTACAGTATTAGTCACTAAAATTTTGTTGTACTTTCTTTAATGTTTTTTGTAGCAGTGTATTACATGATTTTGGTTCTTTTGGGCATTGGAGGCTTTTTTTGCCTATCTTTAAGGACTTGATCCCCAAGATCTTGTACTTATTTATTGTTGTTATACATAATACCATGAATTTATCCTTTGGATCATATGTAATGTGTTAATACTTGCTGCTATTTCCATTATTGTGAGCTATATTCCTGCTTTTCCCATTTGGGAATATTACAAAAAATGAGAAATACATGAAAAAACATTATTGCATTCATGTTTTTCATGTATTTCTCATTTTTCATGTAGTAGGATCCATCAAAAGTATGCAACATGGGTACTCCTTGGATGAGGAATTAATTTTTCCATCCAACGAGCACTCCTGCTTGAACTTTGAGTAAACAATTTGAGAGATAAGTTGAAAATACGAGTTGAAAAAATATTTTTTTATTTTTCCCACTAAAACTTGATGATGTAATAAAATATTATTGTATTATTTCCACTATTATTTTATAATTTCCTTAGGAGGCCCATTTTAGACCTCAAAATTCCCCTAATGTATTTTCCTAAATGTGAATGTGGTGGAAGTCTGCTTTGAACTATGCGATCTATCGATACTGGTTCACAATGCTAGGTGATAATCGAGGCTTCTGGTTAATTACTGTCTGTAGACTCATCTCAAATCCAACCCAAAAAATATTATTTTCCATGACCCTGGTTGGCTCTGTCGAATTTCACAACGAGGCATATATGGTCGCCTCGCACAAGTCTGGGTCCGCAGTGGGGAACTACGACTCCTCAAGCTCCCTCCAATATAATTAGGAGCAAGAGTTTCTTGCCCTCTTCTTGAGATACTCTGCAATCAGTGAGGAATTTGCTACATAAATATTCTTCCCAATTATAATAAAAGCTTTGACGCACTCTGCAGCCAATTTTATGACCAGCGTAGAAACTTCCTCTCCACGACTCTCTATAATAATTTTCCCTACTAAAATGTGTGTGGAAAAGAAAATAGTTCTATAAAAAATGGAGATAATTGAATAACCCCAGGTTCCCTTCATCAAATTGAAATATTTCTTCATCTTGTCTATGAGTTGTTTGTCCTAATCTTTGCTCACAAGGAAAGGTCGTAATCTTCCTAATGAGCATCGTGTTAATAGGGATCTTCTTCCATAGCCATAAATAGTCATCATGTACTAATTCTAGCGACATAAACATTTTTTAGCCTTATGGGGCCTAGACCGAGGTTAAAATGTGGTTGCACGAACCAAAAAAGCCCACTATTAATGGACCTTTTGGTAATGATCTTCTTGCGCAGACCGAATTCTCACCCGAGGAAATATAGGGGGATGCTAGAACCATGTTTTTGAATCCAGAGGGACGGTGGAGTGTGGCTTTATAGCTTTTCTTCCTTGAGAGAGCTTCGCAGGTCTGATCTACTAATTATACAAGAGTTTTTCAAGAAGAAGTATTATGTTCAGGAATTCAACCCCACTTGTGATCTCCAACAAAAATAATATATTGGAGCTAAAATTACGTCGAGAGAAAAGGTTCTTATTGATCAATTATGAACTAACTCACATCAACTTCGGTGTGAAATGGGATGGTGGAAGAGACCTAAAGAAGCTTGGGAAGAAAGAGTATGTGCATTTTGCACTTCTAGGGCAGTGGAATAAAAAAAACTCATTTTGGAATGTGACACTTTCAGAGATATCAGGGATAGTTACCGCAATTTGTTAGCATCAATTCCATGGCATTGTCTTTTCAGTGAGGAAACTATTAAAAGGAAGGGTCATCTCATCATCAATTTGAGTAAGAAAAGGATTGAGTTATAGAAGGAAAAAAACAAGGAAGCCGGTGGTCCCATAGACTATTTTTGGTCTCGTGGACGTTAAAATATCATTCATTCATTCAATCCATTTGTTTGACTTGCTACCAAACTACATGGTCTTGCTTAATAATACATAAAACAACATAATTAATCATAAACCAAACTTCTCTATGCAATAGCAGATCAAAACCTTTACTTAGCACAAATAAGCACAAACAATAGTAAAGTAAAACACATGAAAAGAAACTCAGATCTATCTTCAAAGGGCTTTCATTGATATTTAGATCTTTCTCGTACATTCACTTTCACCCTGCGCACTTAGCTACAGGGGTCTACGCACATAGCTCCAGAATTCCTAAGGTCTCTACGCACTCAGCCGTGAGAGCCTTTCTATCCCAAAAAACAGACTCTGAATCAAAACATTCTTGCATCCAAATGCATTTCATTAGAACTATTATCATCAATAAAAATTAGGTTGTTTAGGATTGTCATTTTGAGTTAGGTCAAGTTTTTTTGGTCAAATAAATTCATGAAAATTGATAAAATTTCATGTTTGGTGTATAGTCCTAAAGGGTTTAAGTGCTTATTAGTCATGTGACTAAGGTCTTGTCATAGGTAAATTTAAAAAATCTGAATGCATGAGGTTAATTAAGTCATTTTTTACACTTGGCACATTTTACCTAAGTCCGCAATGTTTTCTATGCAAAATAGGTTATTTTCGCTACGAATTCACCTGAGAGTTCCATAGCAAATCTGTCATAACACTAACTAAATTCTCTACGAACTTGTTTTTTTTTCAAGCGGTAAGGGGATCAATGATTTTTCATTTTTTCAGTAGGTAGGGGTCAGTTTTTCATCATGTGCATACCTGTTATGAGTCATTATTCGATGTATTTCATGCTAGCCCATCATTAGTACACCACCATCATCCTATTTTCCCCTCCCACATTCCTTTCCTAACTTAACCTTCATCCATTTGAGATACATCACTAAAATTTCGATCCTTGTGAGATTCTTGATCCACTTCCACCATTTTTCATGTTTACATTTTGTCTAGATTTCTTCTTACGTTACTTTTCACCTTTGTCAACAAGTAGGTTGCTGTCATATACATTTTTTTGGAGGTGTCAAGAGTTCAAGCAGGGCAACGTTGTTTTGGAGGATATGGCTACACCTAAGAATACCAACAAAGGAGGTTCAGTAGTTAGATATGAGCATATGGATCTGAAACTAGTTATGGAGGATTGAGGTTTTTCACCGGCCTTCACCAATGTGGGCTACATGCATTTCTATTAAAAGATACAAGGGGATTGTTGAGATTTTTTGTTGTTTAAGCAGTCAAATTCAAGAGATGTTTTTGGGAAAATGGAGATGGTTTGTAAAAACCTTAGAGAGGTTATTGTCAAAAATGGATCAAAGAACATTAACCTCATTCACTTTTCTCACAGGTGTTACAAATTGGGAGATTTGAATATGTATTTTGGATCTATTTTCAGAGTTCATTTTTTCCCTGTTTTAGACATGTTTTTCAAATGCATATTCCAAACATCTCGAGTTGGTTTTCAAAAAAAAAGTGAGGTTGTTCTTAAGAATGATATTATTTAGAAAAAACCCCTCCCATTTTGTAACAAATATCAAGGATCGAGAGATATGAGCTCTTTTATGACCCCTATTTTTCAAAAAAACAGGTCCATTTTTAATGGAAGATGAGCCACCTGCTACTCCATGAAGAAGGATAAGTCAATTTTTTTTATCATTTTTTAATTTAAGGCACCTCAGAAATACATATGCAAGTTTAAAAGTTGGTTTTTTTGGGCTTATAAGGAAAAAATAGAAAATTCTGTCAAATTACGCAAGTTCATAGCGAACTCCAGGCTTGAAGCTGAGTTTTCGCTACTAACTTCCTGTAGTTTTCCTTAAACCTAAAATATTTCAAAAATAACATAAAATAGGTTGTTAGAGGCATGCATTTAGCTTATTTTATTCAAAGAAGAATCTACCACAGGCATAAATATCAGAAGGGTGGAAAAAATAACTATTTTTAATATGCTACGGACTTGCCTAAAATATTTTTTTTTCCAGTAGTCTTGTTTTTCGGCCCTTCTGGAGGAATATTTTGCATAGAAGAAAGGAAATGAGTCATAAAAATAATTTTTGGGATGCCATTAGGACATTAGTGATTAAGACACTCAGCCTACACTTCATCAAATGGAAAACTCATCCACTATTGCCACTTCATAAAGGGACAACACTTCACTTTTGCCAGCTCATCAATTGACAGTACATCAACAAATCTGGTACATCAAAGCCTAAAGTTGAGGTTGATAGTTTTCCACATCAACATTGATATTGGTTTCGATAGAAATCATTTGTATGGGTCATTTAAAGTTTTGTGTTGATGTAATTATTAGTGATAGAATCCTTTTTATTAGAAACTCCTCCAAAACAAAATCTCCCTACTCTTTCTCAATGTATTGGAGTTCTTTTATGATTATATCTCTGGATTAGGATTTGAGAGTCTAACCCAGGTGGCAGACCCAATGTAAAGATATCTCACTCTATAAATGAGAAGATTTGATAATTTGAAGGGGTTGATCGATGTTATGCCATAAGCTACTTTTGTAATATTTTACAGTCAATAATAGACATTTGTAGAAGGCTTCTATCAGACCTGATATTCATCATGTGTTCTCATATGTGTTTGTATTATATCTATTTGATATTTATTTAGTTTTCTTTATGTGTAATCACTTGGAATTCATGGTTATTAAACATGCTCCAACTTCCTTTATGCATATAGTTTACTATTCAATTTATGTTTTGATGAGAGTACAAATGCCTCAGCTTCCATGATAGATGTTTTCCATTTAATTGAGTCCCACTCTGCCTCCATGCCCAATGATAGCCATTATTTTACATCCTTCACCTACATAAAAAAACCATTCAAAACACACTCAAGAGTTAGTCACCTTTGTTCCAAGCATTGTCTATTGAATATCATAAAATTTATTGAGAGAGCCCTCTCAGTTTGGAAAGGATAAGTTCCAACCAAAATTGGTTTGAAACAGTTACTCTAAATTGACTGTTGAGTAGCCCATCTGCTTCAATTTAGTGATGAAATTTTGGTGCGTTTGCGGGGAATCTGAAGACACATTTTCCTGTAATTTTGTGCTCAAACAAAAATATTGAACTCTTGAAGGTATAAATAGCTTAGAAGCATTCAAGGCTACATTCTACCTTGGCGACTCAATTCTTAAAGAATTCAGAAATTCATAGTTTCATGGTAACACTACTGGGAAATGAGAGACTTATATGCTACAATTTCTTCAAGGTATGAATGTGCGGACTTTTCAAAATTTTATGGATTTCCAATATTTTTGCCAGGGATGCATATCTTTTAAGTATTGGCTCTAAGTTTGATGGAGAAGATTTAAGATTGACTTTAGATCATGTATCAAAGTTTCGTGACTTCACTGAGCTCCTTAGAGTCAAACAAGAAGATGTATTAATTAGGATTTTATATGATTCATTCCATGAAATGTGTAAAATTTGGGTGGAAAGGTAATCCTAATTAGCTCATGAGCTTGAAAAATATATTGAAAATGTTGAAGCTCAAATTCAGTCTTATCATTTTCAAGATCATATGCATCATGTTGAAAGTTGTTTCTATCCAAAACAAGGAGATGAGCTATTGTATTTGGACATCAAGATGGACAAATGTTTTGTTTTAAAAAATAGATATGATGACACACAGCTGAAAGTATATGATGACATGGAAAATAACTGTGAAGTGTTCAGCTATGAGGATTGCTTTGCTCAAGATTTTGAAAATATTCATCAAAAATATCATATCTTTATTGATCATGTAGCATACTATATGGAGAATTTTTTCAGCCTGGTTTTCAGCCATGTCTTCAGTATGAGAAACAGATCCATTATTAGTTTCCATCATATTTTTCAGTTTCGATTTTGTTGGTTCATAGTCAAGCAATCCTTTTATTTTAGAAAATACTTGATTGGCTTCACTAGAATTTTTGTGTCATTTCATTTAGTATTTTCTGAGTTATATAGTGTAGGTAGGTGTGTGTGTGTGAATAAACTCAATTATTCCAAGCATATTTTTAGCATGTGCCAATTTAGTTTTCAGCTTGGATTGTAGTTTTCAACAAGTTTCAGCCCGAGGAGAAGGCCATAAAAGCTTGAAGAATATTTCATCAAGTTCATAATTTTCAGTTTTTTCAATGTAAGGCATTGGAGCTGCTGGTTCTTTGTTGCACCACAGGGATGCAACATCCCAGTGGAGCCACTATTATCATTAATAACAATTAGGTTGTTTAGGAGTGTCATTTTGAGTTAGGTCAAGTTGTTTTGGTCAAATAAATTCATGAAAATTTATTAAATTTCATGTTTGGTATATAGTCCTAAAGGGTTTAAGCGCTTATTAGTCAGGTGACTAAGGTCTTCTCATAGGTAAATTTAAAAAATCCAAATGCATGATTTTAATTAAGTCATTTTTGACACTTGGCACATTTTAACTAATTCTGCAACATTTTCTGTGCAAAACGGGTTGCTTTTGCTACGGACTTACCTAACAGTTCCGTAGCGAATCTGTCATCCCACTAACTGAATTCGCTACGAACTCATGTTTTTCTACAAGCATTAAGGGGATCGATGAGTTATCATTTTTCAGTGGTTAGGGGTCAGTTTTGTTAGGGTCCTATATTTTATAGCATCCGAAGGTGATTGAGTATGTCATATTTGTGATTTGACACGGTAAATTATTTTTAATTTGCAAATTATTTCCAAAAAAAAATTATATATAAAATAAAATCAAAAGAGGGTATGTCGAAAAGAGAAATAATACGAAGAAAAAGGAAAAAATACAGAAAATTGAAAAGAAGATAAAAAGAGAATAAAACCCTACAAAAGAAAAATAGAAATAATACTGAAAGTGCTACAAATTTAAATGCCACTACTGTTAAATTAGTTTCCTTTATGTTAAAATCCAATAAAATTGTGTGCAGCTTGTCTTAAAATTCCACAATTAATATATTCTTATTCCAATCATATAGCTTAATCATGATGGAACAATTGTGAATTTTGTGTTAATTAGGTTACTGAATAAAGATTTTTCAAACAGTTTAATCTTGACAAATCAGTAGTTAGGTATAAAATGAGATTGATTCAACAATCTAATCTCAAACAATAAGAGAAATAAGTGATAGTGTAGGTTAGATTGTTATAAAAAAAATATCTGGGTTTTCTAGCTTAAATGCACCCTAAGGATTGAAGATAAAAAAAAATTAGCTTAGAAAAAGAATAAAAAATGAAAGGGTAGGGAGAAGTTGTGTTATGGCTTTGAAAAACATGAAAAATATTTATCCTAAGTTTGAAAATTCCGAAGTTATTTCATGCGCATGAGAAGACAAAGGAGTAAAAGTTTTATCCTAAGTCTAAAAGGTTCAGCATATGAAAATAAATTTGGTGCATTATCCCCTTATCCTAAGTTTTCACCATTATCAAACTTTCCACTACTTGAAAAAACATGTCGTCGATGCATGTTAGCTCACCTCCATCTGTCCCATCATATGATCCCCCACATATCTATTTGACAATTTTTATCATTTTTCGACCCCCTTCTCCATCTAAACTTTACCGTCAGGGGGGGGGGGGGTCTCTAAAATAAGTGATTTTGTGTTTTGGGAACAAACTAACGTGGTGCCCTCTTGTCATTTCACACCCCCCCTGCTGAAACCATTTAACACTTCGGACCTCCTCTGAAAAGTATTTTCTATGCTATATTCAAAACCGCCAATCCACTCGTTGAGTGCCAGTCATGTCACACCACCTGGACTATATCATTTCCAATTAAATGTCTTCTCGTGGTAATACATCTATTGATGAATTTAATTCATCTATAACCGTTAATCCAATGGATCTACGCCACTCTCAATGGGGAAAAAACCCAACTATGTATAAATTCATGCCTAATTAGCCTTTAATCCTTTACCTTACCATTTTCACTAATCTATACATGTTTGTTGTAGGTTAACGAAATGTTAGAAAAGTAAATCTGATCATTGTGAAAGTACTGTCTACAACTGTCCTCGCTTCTTCCTAATTGCATATCTTTTACTCATTGCTGACCTTCATTTGTCTATCAGAAACTCTTATCCACCATTAAAACTGATCCAACCATGCCTCCTAAGAAGAAGGGACTGGAATAACCAGTAAATCCATTGCTCCAATCCTTTGTTGACCTTGATCATATACCTTTAGCGGATAGGGATTACAAAATCCATGAAACCCTATGTTATTTTTACTTATTCGAAATGTAACATTGGCTTGAAGACAAATTTATTGACAAGTCTAATGATATTGGACTGTGGGAGTACAATCTTCCCCATTACATCTTTCCCCACAGCCACAATGCCCCTGAATTCATCAGGAAGTGTAAATCTTGTTATGTACCTAGTCAGACAACTATTATTGCCCCTATGGGAAACATTTTCATCACAATAATTTCCCAAGCCATAGAACAAATGATGTAGGCCCCTATCACAGAGAATGACACCTCTTTCTCACAATCAGCACTCATTGAATTATATCGGAATCTAGACTTTGAAAAAAGGGTTAAAACCCTTGAGATTATTCTAGTTGAATATGCCCAACTACCAAAAACAAATCCTCCCTATCCATCCTCCATTTTCCCTGATAGAGCCAAGAAGATCATTAAAAGTACATCCTACCTCCTCGGTTATTACTGATATTAGTTGGTAGATGAGGCCATTATAGGATTCCTATAAATTTTCTCCATATATTCCAAGCCTTCCATCTTATTCAACTTTAGCCAATTCCTTGTAGACTCCATCCATGAACAATTTGTCAAAATCCAAAATAAGGAGTTATTTAAATATGCCTCTCTCTTAGTATATATGTTTTTTGTATTTTTAGGGAGACGGGTTCAAGTTTTCATTGCAGAAATTGGATTATGATGGAAATCAACAATCTGTCATCTTCTAGACTACCATGGTAATGAAGGAGCAGAAAGAATACTCATACAAACAGTTCATAGAATTGTTTTTACATCCAGCACTTAGCCTTCTAAGCAACAATTCAGAGCCAAAAATCAGTGAAGAAATCAGAAAAATATTTCAGTTATCAGACCAAACTAAAATAGGATACTGGTATATTTACCAAAAATACACAGAATTAAGGATATATGGATGTGATCTGGCCCCATATAAGCTCCCAAAATTCTTCCCAATGAGGATTTTTTCCCTAGATTACATGAGGAAAATTCTCAATGCTGATGAGGTCTATTTTGTGTCTGCTAAGAAAAAATATCAGTTCAGAATCAAAACATAGATAGGACCCTTCATCTGTAACAGCAGAGCAGCAGGGGAGGAAGCAAACAAATTACTAAAAGAAATGAAATTCAACCTAATTTTTACATGGTCATATGATCCATTAGGTACCATCTCCAATTTAAGGGTAGAGAAAAAACCTACACCTTACATTCATACCCAGAGACCATAGATTGAGAGGTACATGAACCAGCTAGAATGGACTGAGAACACTCTACAAGAGGTTGGGGAGAAATTGGAGTCAACTTCAACATCAAATACTCTTTTCCCATAGAAGAAAGTAGGAAAAATGATCAGAGAAGAAGAGAAACCTTTAGTGACTGATACTTCCACCAAAGAGTTCAAAATCATGTACAGGAAGAGAAATAAGATCAATCCCAAGGTAAATCCAAGCAAGGATTTAGAGCAAGAAGTCATTATCATCACCAAAGAGACACCTACTTCCTCACATGTAGGTGGTCAAACGACACTCTCTCCTACCACCTCTACTGCTTCACAGGATCAGCAGAAAGTTATTCCAACCAGCACAGTTGTTACAGGGGAGAAAGATAAGACCATATTTGATACATTGAGGGAGATTAAATTGAAGAATGAAGTTTCGAAGACCAATACATATAATCAGCTTTGGAAGCAGACTTCCATCTCTTAGATTAGACTCTTGTCAGCCTTTGACTCTGAGAAATGAAAAATATAGAGGGCTTTTCTCCAAGCACAAATTCAACAACCCAAGAAAGCAACAAATTATGAAAATATTGAATTTGAATTTGATATTAAAGACATACATCCCATTGATAAAATGGAGATGCACAAGGAAACATATGAAATGATTTCATCTACACTCACTAACATTGCTACACTTTTGTCCAAATTTCAGGTTTATTTAGCTAATATCCAATCACAGCTCAAAATGGATAAAATATCTTCTTTGGCCAAGGATTCAAGGATTAATTATTTGGAAGACTTAGTAATCAGAATTGGATATGATCCCTCCAATATCAGAGTTGTAGAAGAGGTGATTAAAAATAAAAATGTTGACATAGCAGCATTAAGGAAGCAGCTAAAAGTCCTAGCTACAAAAGACCCTTTTACCAAAGACATTGAAGAGATAGAGTCCCAGAAATTAGACATGATGAAGCTCATCATAGAGTAGAATGCGCAACTAAGACAGATGGAAGCAGAGATGGAAAAAGTGAGAAAGGAAAAAGAGTAGGCGATGGCTCGAGGGGTCCTAGTCCAGGTTCAGAGGTGAAGGTTTGCCATCAAACCCCTATACTACTGGCCCTTTCGGCAATGACCTGCTTGCGCAGGTCAAAGTCTCACTCGAAGCAGTATGGGAGGGTGTTGGAACCTAGTTTCCACACCCTGAGAGAGAAGAGGTAATAACGCAGGCTTGTAATTGTCAGATCTACACAGAAGGGTGATTCCCAGGGTTGCAGAATGTAACCAGACTATATTTTTATCATATCTATCCTAGCAGGTCTGTATCCATGTGTGTATCATCAATTACAACCATAAAATAGCATAATCACAGCTAGATTGTCAGCATAGATGGTTTGTGTTCATTAACAGAGATATACTCATAGTAATATATTAAATGCAACTACTTTGATACCATAGAGATAATAGACAAGTTCACAGCTGAATCAGACAATCTTAGTTTGCAACAATCATATCAGAACAGTTCTAGATAACATCATATGGTTTAGAAATACTTCGTATATATTACTTATCAAAATATTCTTACATTCCTTGAATACCTCCTGCGCACACAGCCAACAGGGTCTGCACACAGTAGGACAGAGGATCTCTGTGCACACAACCAGTAAGATTCCTAACCCAAAAAACCCACCCAGATCTAGCAATTCGTACTTTGCTTCAATCTCTATTCATTTTCTACCTATCGACTCAAAAAGGTTCAACTATTTATACTACTTTAGACTACACATCCTATGGTCTGCAAACCATGGTTTGCAAACTCTTGGTCTACCCTTGACCCACTTATAATGCATTAGGGGCTTTGAGCCACCCCAAAACCCCTACGTTAGACTAAATATAATAAAAAATGTAAAAAATGGACCAGATTCACAACTTTTTAAGAGACCCTATTCCAATAGTCCCCCAAAACAATCTTGTGACTCATCCTGTGTCACTGAGGTGGAGGGGTCTCCACCTACGCCTGCAATAGCTTGATCGCTTCGGCCAATGGAGGCAGCACGGCTTCACTTTCGGCAGCAGCATTCTGGGCAATGTCAACCAATTTTTGTGAAATTGGGCCTTTCGTCGCATCAGTGACACTTTCCAGAGTCTGGTTGAGTTATTTTACTGCTACATCAACATCCTACAACAGTCTAAGGGCATCAACTGTCCAAGGCTTCAGGCGGTTGGTGAGGGCCTTCTTCTTCTATTGAAGCACTTCTATCTCATCTTGGAGGTCTTGTCTAGTTCGTAATAATGCCAGGCACTGAGCAGGAACCAATGTGGGCAGGGTGGCTTCCAATGTGGCAAACGTCTCCTCTTTCGTCCACAGGGTCTGGGTTATTTCACATTGGAGCAGATCGTGTTGGACCTTGGTCCACAGCTGCATGGAAGTATCCAGTAGTTGAGAACCCTGTATGATCTTCCTTGTGATGAAGTTTGTAGCGGTAGTGACCAGCGCATATTGCTAGGCCCACACCTCCGGAGGTGTTTCTGGCTACAATTTTGCCTGCAGATTGGAAATATGCTGCTCCATCCATGACTTAACTTCCGCAACTTCTGTTCAAGATGCATTCAATGCGGTGAACAACCGTTCCACCTTTTCCTGGGGCATAGCAGTATCCTTAATCTCTGTTGGAACTTCTGCGCAGAGCTATTGAATGAGGCTTTAGAGCTCCTTCTGTTGTGTGGTGGCCAAGGAAGCTGCGGTGTTTCTTTCATTGATCCTTCGCTCAACCATGCCTAGCTGCTAGTGAATATGTAGGTATTGGTGCTGAATCTCCTAGAATATACCTGAATGGAGTCCCTGCAAAGCATCTTGGGGTAGTCTAGCTAAGTCTAGATAGACCTACTGGTAACTATGGACCTGCATGCTCAGGTCAGGCGAACTAATAATAAGGGAAATGCTAGACAAAGGGCAGAGGTGGCTTTCTGTTGTTGTAAGCGGAGCACTGCTGGTGGCTTGTGGCATCTGTCCCAAAGTCACACTTGTGTGCAATGTTCCTCTCTTTAGTTGTAGCTCGTGGAGCTCAGCCTGTAATGCGACGAGCGAAGCCTTCTGCTGTTCTTTGAGGGCCTCCTATCGATACTGCGTGGCTAGAGAGACTGCATCAGCAATTTTTTCAAGGTCACCGTCAATCAAGGTGACAGTTTCATCGTCCTCTATCCTCTGAGCGTGCTGCTTCTTTTGGGTTCCTTTGGCAGGCTTGCCTATGTGCTTCGTTCCATGAGGGGATGCATCCCCTCCATCTGTCCCTAAGTCGAGCTGCGAATCTTTCTGTGTGGCTCCTTCAGCATCCTTATCATCAGTCTGCTTCTGTTGCGCATCTTTCCTCACATCTAGTTCTGTGTCTTTCCCGGTACTTTTGCTGGATCCCCCAATATCCTCACTAGTGACAGGAGGAAGTACTTGTGTGGTGTTGGCATCTTTGGGGCCTGACGCACCAGTCTTGAAGCCAATCTTCCACTGTAGGGGCCAGAGTGTAATAACACTGTCAATTTCCTCATCCACAACCATATAGGAGAGTGAGGTCCAAGCTTTCTCCTTTCGGCTCCGAATCTATATATTATGCATCGTAAACTGAAAGGTTGCGATGCGCTTGTACTTGTCGTAGACTATGGGTGATAAGCGTGGGCGAGAGTTGATGGCAGCTGCCATGTGGCTCTGGAAGAGGACCTTGAAGGTTTCCTCTATGCATTGTGCATCCTTGGAGTCCCACAAATGTGCATAGTGGGCTCCTTCACACATATCCGAGGTAAGCTCAGGGAGGACAGCCTCCGTAGGAGCTTCTCAGGTGACCAACACGATGAGGAACAACAACCAAGAGTAACAAAAGGCACGCCCTAAGTCCTGGGATTCACGGACGTTGGAAAAAAATTCATCACATAAGTACTGAACTCAATTGAAATAGACTCCCTCTGCACATTGGCCTGCTAGCTGGATCACGTAGGCGGAGATAGTGGCGACTTGGAATTTTCACATCAAATTACATGCCAGCAAAATTGTGCCCAACTGTGTAGCGGGATCATTGATGCATTTGATGATAAACACTCAGGTGCTCCGTGCCACCTTATATTTTTTCCCCATCAATTCAACAATCTCGACTTCGTATTTCTTACCCACTCACTCCAGAGGTCTTAGTCCATTCATTAGGAGACCATTAATCCTATGAATTAGTGCAACATCAATAGGATTTATGTCCTAGATCCATAGGCAGCCTTCGTGAATTAGGGTGAGCAGTTGTCATGCGAGCCAGTCCGTAATATTGTAATGACCAAAATGGGGCATCCTGAGCAAGTTCAAGAGCCCGGGCCTTGCTAACCCCCGCACCCAATGCTGGGGGATGACTATAACTCCATTTTTTTCATGAATTATGTCAAGGTATAGCGCAGGTGCTATCTCAGGGAACACTTCAAAGTTGGTTAGGTCGTGATCATCAAACTTGACCTCATGAAGCTTACCAACAGGTACGCCAATGATGGGAACCTCGCCTGGGGTCAGGAGCATCTGTAGGTAAGTGACCAAGCCATCAATATTCTTCGGCGTGCATGTTGATGCCCTTCATGGTCGAAAAAAGGGAGGTAACTAGTGAATTGGCTCAACAGTTTGTGCTTCCTCCCAAGCTTCCTTAAGGTATTTTGTGGTTTGCAGGGAAGTTCGCAGCTTTCCTGTAGCCCATTTCGTGGGCTTCGGGGGCTTTTTGGAGCTCTGTACCTTTTCTTTCCCTTTTCTCATGGTTGGGCTCAGCGTGGAGAGGTTCTCTTCTACCTCAGACTCAATTTCCACTACTTCCTCAATCCCCTGTTCCACCGAGTTCATTGGTTTAGAAGGCTCATCGGGGTTTGTAGCCATCATCCTGGCACGAAAAAAAAACTCCGGTTTTCTACTGTTCGATGGGGTAGGTTGTTTGGACATGAAGGAGACACTATAAACGCAGAGAGTCTTGTAGCACCAAATCCTCATAGAAAGATATGCCAAGTACAAGCTATACAACTAATACGAAACCCTTGTCTGGTTTGGTCGATCCCTTTTATAGCTAGCATGAGTGGTCAGTGGTTGGGAAAGTTGTACTTGGAACTTACCATCATGTAAATGGTAAAAAAATATCCCACAATCGCCTCATTAAATTCCAGCCAGCTTCTCCATTCAATGGTATATTTTGCATTTTACTTGATTTGATTGTACCAACAGCTACTTTTCGTAGCTCTGGTGTGCTCAACGCAACCCTGCACACCCAACGCACCTATCTGCATTCTGCGGACCTCCTGTGTGCATGGTGGTCCATCCAACGTTCCATCTGCGTTCTGAGTGGGCCTATTGTTTTCTTTGCTAGTGCGAAACTCCCTAGACACCCGGCATCCCTACGAACTAAAATGGCCTTGCGAAGCAGTTCTTTCAGAGGCGCTATGATCCATGCATACTCCAACCTAGTTTTTCTATAGTAGCCTGCGAAATGGAAGAATGAGCATAGTTGATTCATAGTTGTAGGTGTTGTTAGATCCGCGGCTTCCATATTATCCATCATCTTGAGAGAGTTTATGTAGGGGATGCACCTATCATTCACGCGCCCTTTCCCGCCATCGGAATTTATCTTGTGAAATTCTGCGTAGCTTCAGATTACCGGTTTGGGTTGTTCCCTGCGTAAGTCAAATAGAGGGTCGAAGCGTAGGAATAACATAGTTCAACATGCCCCCCATTCCTGAAATGTTCTCTTATGCTTATCCCACCACTTCATAGGTGTTGCACGTAGGGCAAGACTGAGGGCCCATAACCTTCATTCCTTTGGAACTTTGGCTTCGAATGCTTGCAAAAATTCCTTAATGTTACCAGAACTGTCAAATTAGGGTAGATCTCGTACCTCTAAGGAGATACATCAGAAATCTCTTGTAATCCTAAGACATCATAGCACAGATACGTTGTGCAATCGGTTTTTCCAATTTTCCAGTTCTTCATCGGAGTCAGAAAAACAATCGCTATCCTTTTCCCAGCAGAGCATACTATCAGCCGTAGAGTTGATCCAATATTCATCTTGCACATTTAACTTGTATATGTGATCTACCTCCTCATCGATACACATCGTCTCCGTGTACCTTTCTCCTTCTGCAAGGTATAAGGGGACTATCACGAGTACCCCACCGTTCTCAAATACCATTCTCCTCTTTTTTAAGTTGATAATATCGCCCATGTTGATAGCCCAACCTAACCCTAGGATCACAGGGTAAGGGTCTACATATTCCACAATCTGAATGACCTCAAAGTCGACTCGTACCTTGACTCCTGCAATATCCACTACAATCTGTGTAACCTTCCTAATGGTATGATATTTTTTTGATTGGCCATGCGCAACTAGATAGTGGACCATTCCAACTTGGGTTCTCCCATGCACTGCCATGTTTGCTTGGGTAGTACATTCGCATCTGTTCCTAGATCTAAAATAACTTGTTCCATTTCGTAATCCCTGATTTGTGCTGTGAGTCGCATTTCCCTACTAGAGAATTTCTTGTATTTGTATAGTGTGTTGACATCCTTAACTTCCAGGGGCGGGTTGGTTTTCTTTGTGCAGCTGGTTAATAGTGCCTAGAGGTTATCAACGACCTGCTGGTTGTGCAGTAGTTTCATGCATACTTGTAAAAATGGTCGGACCCCTTCTCCTTATTTGGTAGCCGTCGGATCCTTAAAAGTAGCTACTTCTGTGAAATCCTGCATAACCGCGATAAAGTTCCCCCTTTCCTTTTGTAGGTACAGGCTTTTTTACTTTCTGACTGCTTTCCTGATCAGAGGCTCAACTGCAGCTTTTTCTTCCGCCCCCCAGTGGCTAGGCCTCTATGGGTTATGATATGAATACCTGGTTCCTCATTCTGAGGCTCCTCCGTAACCGTTTTCACATTCTGCGTAGGTGTCTTTTGTTTCTCCTGCACCTTAGCTATCAAGATCGGCCAATCCTTGATCATGTGGTCCAGCTGCCTGCAATACCTGCAGGATTTCCTCGTAGGGTTCGGGCAGTCCCTTGCAAAGTGACCTATCTCTTTGCAGCTATAACAGATCAGTTGGCCTCTTCCTCTACCTGCACTTCTGCCTTGGCCCCCTCCCCTACCCTTAATGGGGGAGCCTTCGATACCGAAAGGGGTCCTTGGTGACGAAGGATCTGTTTGTACCCTAAAGAGGTTTCCTCAGTCTATCATCAGATCATAAGTATGACAGTTCTACTCATCATGCCCCATAGACCTAAAAAACCTGCACCATTGCTACTTAGCCTCCGGAATACAAGTAGCAAGGTGAGGGTGGTGGTTGGTGTTGTGAAACCCCACAACATGACAGTCATCACACCATAGTGTCGGCCCACTTGGCCCTGCTGCTTCTCTAGGGTGCAGCAGGATAGGTCCTCCTGCCTGCATGCAGTATGTTAATAGCAGATAGTTGCCCTTGGTGTGGCCATTCACCCTGCATCGTATACACCACCTGTCAGGGCTAGCCTCCACTCCTCGTTCCTTTGGTAGGTTCTGGATCTCCATGTGCATTGCTTCCAGCTGGCCTTGGATCTATTTTACACCCAACTGGGTTTTATCTCGTGGCGCAGCCTCCAACTTCATTGCTATCTCCAAGTCCTTCTCCTGCGACTCAATGTCTTGGTGGCCCATCAGTACACGTAGGTGGGGCAGCAACATAGAAATGAAATGTTGGCAATGTTGTCATTGATGGAAAAGGAGATGGCAAAGGAGGAACACATAGAAGTAAAGAGAGGCAAAGAGAGAAACATAGAAGCAGAGAGATAAAAAAAGAGGCAGCAACTTATAGAGAGGGTCAAGCAATAGAGATATGTTGTAGAGAATATAGAGAATACAGAGGATGCAGAGACATATAATATAGAGAGTACAGTGAAATAGCGAAACAGTCATGCACATAGACAGAGACAGAGAATACAGAGACAGAGTATACAGAGAATATACTGACATGCACAGTAACTGAATGCAGAGAAACAGTCACTCTAAAATAGTGGTTGTGTAGGAAAAAGTGGTTGGTTGATTTCTGTGTGTATTATGTTTAAAAATGAAGTACCAAGGTGAATGACGAAGGGTTGTTTAACCTCTATTTGTAGTTATGGAAGAAATGGCGCATTTTCATAACGAAACCTTAAATAGATGCTATGGTGTGTTTCATCTTACATAAAGCCAGAATCAAAAGAACCTGTAGTTAAGAAGCGGAGTTTAATGATAATAAAATGTTGATAGCACGCAGTGCGGAACCTTGAGCCAGAGGACGCAGAACCTTGCATGAAAAGCGAAACCGGGGGTGAAACTACGAGCAGTATCATGTGAGTTTGGATATGGTAAGTGGTTTCATCTTTTTTAACGTGATATGGGTCTTCATTCGACGCGTGGCTATAAGTGGTATTTGAATACCATTTATATCATGTAATTTTGAAGGATTGACCCACGGAGGAAGAAATAACGCGATATGTGCTATAGTCGTTCGATCTGGAGCAAAGGAAATCCAACGGTCGCTGTATCGTGCGATGGATGAAGATTAGTGGAAAGGTATGTTATAAGTTGTTGTAGGCCCAGATGCTTTGTAATATGATGCGATGGTTTGATTGGAAGCCAGAAATTGATAAACTGTGATAGAATCAAAGCTCATATATGTTATCATTTTTTTAAAGATCAAGGATGAGGGTTTTATTATAATATTACAATAGAGGTTGTAATACATGGAGCGCGATGGATAAAGGTTAAACATAAGGAAATATGATGTGGGGCCCAGAACTAACGTACATTGGTCCTTGTGATTAATAAAAGTCGTGGTATAACGTATGAAAGGTCCTTCATATGCTTTGGGGTTGATATAAACTGTATTGTGAATGCAATGGGATACTATGGGCCCAAGTGTAGTTACATGGAGTGTTTGAGTTTAATATATGGTCTAAAGGTAAGTTACATGCCCGTGAAGTACCACATGTAGACTTAGTTTTAGAACCAATTCGCGCGTTAATATAATATAATGGTATTAATATTATAAGACGTTGGATATTAATCCAAAGGCTTTGAAATATGTGGTGGGCCCGAACACATTAAGAGTTATATAAAGTGAAACCCTTCACCAAATGAAATTTTGGGTTTGCATAGTCTTCATAAAGTAAATTCCACACATAAGGATTGAAATTTAAAGGTTTACAATGGTCCAAAATTGTAATATTCAAATGATAATTCGACATTTTTATATGAATGATATGACTAACATATAGCGGCAGACGTGACTTATTTAACTCAAACGTTTTGTGGTAAACCTAGTAAAAGGGTTCATCTCTTTTGAAATAAACTAAAGGTAAAAGAACTTATAATATATGAATGCAGACCCTACGAATGGAAATATAAAAGAGGCGGAGTATATGTGTAGTGTGGGACCCCATGTAAAAAGAAAAGTTCAATGCATGTTTATTCTAAGAATTTTAACCAAAACTGAAGGAGATATAAAAGGTAAAGTGGAGAATTAGATATATGAAACAATATATATATATATATATATATATATATATATATATAAATATACATATATCTGTGAACAGTGAACCATCGCATAAAATAAAAACATAACAGTCGAACATGTTAATAAAGGTTGTGATTGTGATTGCGATAAAGAAGCGGACCCGATATGTTATAAATGGTGACTCTTATGTATTTGAGTTCCGGTTCAAAGGGCATCAAAGTGACTCATCGCATTGGA
This sequence comes from Pinus albicaulis, assembly GCA_034641835.2. NCBI lineage: Eukaryota > Viridiplantae > Streptophyta > Pinopsida > Pinales > Pinaceae > Pinus > Pinus albicaulis. The sequence continues at coordinate 1,020,270,396 of CM076578.1, forward strand.
GTAAAACAGAATTGTGGATCATTGAACCATGCGATTGCGATGGTGCAATTAAATTGCAACCATCCAATCCCAATCAATGGCAGTCATTGGATTCACAGTGATAAATCGCATCAAAGGAAATCAAATAATCAAGGCTAAAGAGGAAAAAGATATTAACGAGGTAAGTATATATATAGATATATATATCTATATATATATATATATATATATATATATATATATATATATATATATATGAAACAAGAGATATATATATACTTTTATCAGTGAACATTAATCGATCGCATCGAAATAAAAGGAGCAGTGGCACAATACCAATGAAAGTTCCAATTCCAATCATCGCATCAGAACCATCGCAAAGGAAGCAATCACATCGGAGCAAGGCAACATAGCAGAATAGGTTAATGAAGTTTGTGATTGCGATCAATCGCAATCAAAAATCTCTGGAGGAGACTCATCGCATCGGAGCATAAAACAAAGTTCGGATGGTGGGCTCGAAAGGGCATTTTATATATTAAAGGGGCTTTTATTATTACTCCGAGACTTGATTTGCATTATATTAAAAGGGCAGATATATATATATACACACACACACACACACACAAGAGTTATGCAATTTTTGTGAATAAAAGAGCAAGCAGAGCCGAAAAAGACAGAGACAATCACAGAAAAGACAAACACACGGTGATCCAAATATAAATGGGTTGATTTGTAATCCATATTGTAACTGAATGTAAACGTTTTTTTAATTGGTTTATATTGTTTGTGATGCACTGGCAAGTCTCCGTAGGAAATAAAACTCCACTATAAAATTGAAAGTTGTACAAATTGCTATGGTTTTCTGAATGAGCTGGATAAAGAAGTGAGGAGGTAGAAGGCGAAGATTCAGGGCAATTCACTTTGAATTCCCTATGGAATACGAACAGTTATGAGGAAAACTGTATAAAGGATATCACATTGATATGAAGTTAGAGGTTATAAAATGTAGAGTATGAAGAATTTAGGCAAAGAAGATAAGAAGAAGGAGGAGAAAAAAGAGATGCTATAAGACAGATTTGAAGACTAGAGGACAACACAAAAGAAGGTGCAAAATAGAGCTGATATCCAAGGTAAATCAGCAAATTTTTTCTTTTGATAGAATGAGGAATTTGAATCTTCCATCTCAAGTTGTAGCTTGATAGATGTCAATTGTAGCTAACTGAGGTTGGAGCCTCCTGTAGGTTGGTGCCTGAAGAAAATTGAAGGGAGTTGGAGCTTCCTTGCAAGTTGTAGCTTGCATAATTGAGGTTGGAGCCTGCTATGGGTTGGTGCCTATAGAAAATCAGTGGTGAGAGGGAATTGGAGCTTGCCTTTGCATCACAACAATAATGAGATGTGGTTTTCTCTCTTTATGGGTTTCCACTTATATCTGTTGTCTCTGTGTGTGATTCCTATGTGTTGATATGTTCTATCCAATTTTCTTAATACTTGTTTCTCTCATAATAAGTTTGGTGTCACATTATCTTAATACTTGCTGCTCACATATTAAGACTGCTCACATATAAAGTTGAATATGAAATTAAGTTGTAAATAAGCTTGATGAAAAGTTTTAAAATCTCATGAATGTGTTAAAATGATTCACCCCCCCCCTTCTCAGTTTAACTGAGGGTTCAACAATTGGTATCAGAGCAGGTTCCTTTTGTATCAGCTTAACAACTGAAAGGAGATCCTAGGTCCCCAGGATGGCTAGTCAAGATGGAAGCTCAACCAATAAAGCCCCTTTTTTCATCGGTGCTAATTATGACTTCTGGAAAATTAGAATGAGAGCATACATAATGTCTCTAGGAATAGAATTTTGGGCGGCTGTGGAATCTGGATATGCCCCAAAAGAAACTGACTCAGAAAAGGAAGCCAAACAAGATTTTGTAGCTAATTCAAAGGCCATGAATGCAATCTTAAATGGACTGTGTGAGGTATAATTTATCAAATTAATTCACAGCAAGACTACCAAAGAGATGTGGGATACTCTAGAGAACATCCATGAGGGAGACAAGAAGGTGAAGACAAACAAACTTCAAGTCTATAGAGCCTAGTTTGAAAATTTAAAAATGAATGATGATGAAGACATTTCCAGCTTCTTTTTAAGGGCTGCAGAAATAGTGAATAACTTGAAAGCTCTAGGAGAAACCATAAAAGAAGCTGTAATTGTTCAAAATATTCTGAGATCTCTTCCACCCAGATTTAACCCCAAGGTTTTTGCCATAGAAAAAACAACTGACTGGGAAACCTTGACCATGAACCAATTACTTGGAAATCTAATAGCCTATGAGATGAGACTGCCAGAGAGGAAGTCAAATGTGAGGGAGTCAGATTTTAAGACAGAGAAGAAGAAAGAAGAAAAAGAAGATATATGCTCTTTCTATAATGAAGAAGAGGCCAAATTTGTCAGGAAATTGGACAGAGGCTCAGGTTACTATAAAGGTAAACTTCCATTTAAATGCTTTAACTGTGGAAGAGTTGGACACTATGCTGCTAAGTGTCCTCATAAGAAAACAAAGAATTAGACTCAAGAGTCAGATAAAACCATATCAAAGAACTGGCAGAAAGGAAAGAAATTCAATAGAAAATATTTCTATGCTCAACAAGACAACAGTGCATCTGAAGACTCAGATGAACCCTCTAGTGAAGAAGGAACCTTTGAATTTATATTGATGGCCATAGAAGAGCTTGAAGGAATCCTTCTAGAAGATGAATAAAAAGGTGAAGTTGATCTTGAGGGGGAGCTAAGAAGTGCCTTGAAGGAAACTGACAGACTCAAACTAAAGTGCAAAAAACAGAAAGACATTCTCCTCAAGTATGTAAGAGAACTGTTAGAGTCGGTCTTTACATCCCTTCCATCAGAGATCATTTCTTTTATTGCATTTCATTGTTTAGGTGTCTCATTCTGCTCATTCATCTGCATTCCGTTAGGGGCATGCCATTATCTGACGGAAGGGCTTTGTTTTCTCGTTTCCCTCATGTTTGTACCTGCTGGGTTGGTCAAAATTTCTCAAAATTCATCAAAGTTCATTTCACATCATTTACAGTCATAGATGCTATTTTGGTCAAAAAAGAGTCATTTCAATTTCTAGGTCTAGGGTCTGGTCTTCAGAAATGTTAAATAATGCCCACAGTCCATGAGGATGTTTTCAACAAGTGTCATTTCAAGATTTACATTGTCAAATATGCTTGAGGATGTTAAATTGTCAAATTTGTTTTTGTAATAAATATGTATCTTTCCGCCATGAATTAATTCTAAAGCAGACTTTGGTCTTCCTTTGCTGAATTTCAATGCCACCATCCCTACAAAAATCAACCAAATTCATCATTCAAGCTCAGAAAGTCAGTGAGGAAACAAAAAGACAGAAGTTGTATTAAATGCAAAAAGTGCCAAAGTCAAAAACATTACTAAATGGGTCATTGAGAAGCAAAAATTAAGACCATCTCTATATAAGATATTTCTCCAAGATTATTCATTCGTTTGCATCAAGAGTTATTGAGAAAATATAAGAGAGAAGTCGAGTTGGAGTTGAAAGAACAAAACAGTGATTTTAGAAGGGCCGACTGTGTGTTTAAATTGAGCGCGGCGCATTGGGATAGGCCGTGGCGCATCCACAGAGCGCGGCGCATTGGGATAGGCCGCGGCGCATCCACAGAGCGCGGCGCATAGAGCCGAAATTCATCATGCATTTTTCAAAGGGAGCGGCGCATTGGGATAGGCCGCGGCGCATCCACAGAGCGCGGCGCATAGAGCCGGAATTCATCATGCATTTTTCAAAGGGAGCGGCGCACCCACACAACACGACGCATTGGGTTTGTGCGTGGCGCACAGAGCCCCAAAGGCCAAACTCATTTTTGCTCCATAAAAACTCAATGTGATTTACTTCATTTTTCTCCAAGTAAGTTCTGTGCCCTTGCTATTTGAGTTTAACTCATGTTGGGTGCTATTTGGAAGGAGGAATTCAAGAGTTTAAATGGTGAAAATGTAACCCTATATCCATATCAAAATTTGCTCCTAGGGTTTTAAATTGGGTGTCAAAACTTGACTATGGTGCCAAACCACTCTCATTCCATTTTCACTTGTGTTTCCCACCACTGTTACACTATTGTCAATATCCTTCCCCATTCCCTTTCATCCTAAGCTACTCATATCAATCCATTCCCATTTCACTATACCAAATCCTCTTATTCCCTATACTTATCCCTTTCTCCACATCATTTATAAATCCCCAAATCCCTAAGTCCCCCAAACAGTGACTATCCTCATACTTAAATCTCACTTGACAGTCCTTTTTTCCCACTGTGATATTTCTCCACAGCACCTTATTATATATGTGGCACATTTGGCATTAAATCATACACCAAACTATTGTTTTCACCATACATATATCAGCACATATTTGTCAAACACCTTGTTTTCAGCATCATGTCAGAGACAAATTCATCATATGAGCACGGATATGAGCAGGACAGTGATTCAACCGCAGAGCTAAATGTACCGAGGAGGTCTCATAAGAGTGGCAGGCACGTCAGGGAGGAGCCCACTTCTTTGGCTCAATTGTAGGCCTGGCCGCTTGCAATGACATGCTTTCAGCAACATTCATATTTTTGGTATTGTGAGCTGATATCTCAGATTCAACACCACCAGGAGTTAGTTCGCTTATTTTTCCAACATTTGTGTGATGGTCATGTAAACCTTGCTGGAGTGAACTTCACCTTGACACCAGAGACCATCTCTGAGGCAACCGGGATACCAAACATAGGTGAGGAGTGGAATAAGAGACAGCAGTTGGATAGAGCATATTATGAACCTTACATCAGGCCTGGTTATATGAGGCAGCTCAGCAGGGTATTCCCGTTCCGGTTTTTGAAGGAGTCCTATGCGCCATTAATGAAACTCATCATTAGATACTTCAGCTATGAGGGTAGATTCTCACGCCTTTATGCATACCATATCAGACTTTTGATGCATTTCACAAGAGCATGAATGATGAATATTCCATACTTCATGTGCCGAAACATAGAGCAGATGACTACCCTTGTGCAGAAGAAGACTCTAGAGAAGCAACATAATAGCATTTATCATTATGCGCTCATTAAAATCATTGTAGTACATCAGCTTGGATTGCAGGGCATTGCGTGGGATGAGTTCATTTCTCATGACTTCTTTCCAGCCCCTCAGCCTCCTCCAGAGATTTTTCACGATGCAGGTGAACCTTCGCATCAGTTTTAGGTTCCTGAGATAGAGCCTCTCAGTGTTCCAGTGTGTGTTACCTATCAGAGAGGTACCATAGCCTTATTTGTAGTAGCACGCCGAGTACTATCTTCGCCCAGGGTGGAAGGGGTCTCGTTACCTTCAACTGCAGCGCGAGTATTATCTCCACATGGCGTGGAAGGGGTCTCGCCTTCTACATCAGCACAGGTACAAGACAGAGGAAAAATTCTTATGCATGATGAGGGCCCTTCAGGAGGCCAAGACACTGATTTTATACTCATCGATGTTGATTCGAGCTCTCCCAGCTCAAAGCTGAAAGAAATCATCGAGGAGCAGAAAGCTGAGATCGACACACTGAATGAGAAATTGTAGAGAGCTCAGTGGGTTACAGATTACTTAGAGCATTGGAATAAACAACTGAAGGATCAGCACACACTCATGGAGCTGCAGAGAATTCGTGAAGACCGTGAATTGGCCTGAAAGAGACCAGGTGACATGACACCATTTGAGCGAGAGACTTGCCTTACGAGAGTCAAAATTCATCTTTAGAAACTATTGGCGAACTCCAATAGGGACAAAGACATGCTCATACAAATGAAAAACCACTATTGGGCCCACACACACGTTTGCAGAGCTAGGATGAAGATCCTGAAGGCGAGGTTGAGAAGAGCACTAAAACGTCGGAAAAGGCCGGATCCACTGCGAATCTTGGCCGAGGCCTCCTTGGCTGAGCATGAGACATGATGGGAGACCTTCACTCCAAATTTCAGCAAATTTGGAGAAAATTTTTTCATTTTGAAAATTTTGGTTGCAAAACAGGTTTTTCCGCCCGACGCGTCGCGCCTCCTGACACGCGCTTATGATTGGGACATCTTCTGGAGGAAAAATTTATATTTTTTTGTTTTTTATGGTAAATTATGCATGCTCAGGAATTTCTGAGAGATTTCATGAAGTTCTGGGTGGTCTTAAAGGTCAAAAACACTCCAAAAATGGCCTTTCTGCCACTTTTTGCTCCAGCAGGAACCAGTCTTGGGAGATTGAAGTTTTGGAGGGGTAAATGGCATCCAAATGTAAAAATTCCAATTGGGTTGGATAGCTGAAATCCAGGGATTTCCAACAAGCTATCATGAGCTCAATTGTGACTTCAGGAAGTGCCCCAAAAACAGGCTCAAAGTGGCGCGGCGCATAGAGGAATTTTGCCAAGTTTTCACTTTTCAGCTCAGAAATTCAGCCAGTTTGACTAGTTTCACTTTTGGATGTAATTATTGATCTATTTTGATGTAATTTTGTGGCTATGATGTAAATTTGTCATGTTTTTACATGTTCTAGAGGATTCATTCACTAAAAAGTGAAAATTAGGTGAATGGATCAGTTTCCTAGCATATAGAGGTAAGTTGTTTGGCTGCCTAGATTTTAGTTCCATGTTTCGAATTGGTTGAAACAGCTCCTAGAAGGATGAGCTCGACCCCTAGAGGCATGGGATGGTGTTTGTCTTGTTTATATATTTTATTTTCTAAGACATTTTCATGGTTGGATACTTGGGAAAAGTTTGGCACCTCATTGTATATTCTTTTCAGATTTTTGGCAAAGGAAAGACCAGAGTTTTGAAGCACTTGTTGGGATCCTTGTGGCTTCTGAATTTTGATGATGTTTCTATCCATGTTATTGTAAGTTTCATTAATTTTATATGTATTCCATTTCCCTTCTCTTTTCTTCTGAATTAAACAAATGAGTAATTGAGGTAGAATTCATTAGTTTACTGGTGCTCCGCCTTGAACTTTTGTTTAGTTTTACATGTTTCTGGTCAGTTTGAAGAGGATCCTTGCACCCTATTGCCCTCTTTAGCTCCTCAGTATATTTTCTATCCATTCATTGAATCTAAGACATCAAATTCATTTCCTACCCTGCCCGAACTTGAACTCTACAAGAATTTGGCCTCATCCCCAAGCCCAAAATTGTTTTTCCCTTTTTCCAACAAAAACCCCTAAAAATCAAAATGAAACCCTCCTATTTGTTTATATAGCCTAAGATCAGTTTTTTTTTTAGTCATATCAAGCCCCTTTGAATATTTTCATTGAGATTGACCCAGAGAGAGCCCTCTCCTGTCCTTGTAGGGCTAGGTACGAGGCTGAGCATGGTTTGGTGTTGTCCTTCTTCTGCCTTATTTCAGCCTGAGGTGGATTTGGGAAATAACATAGTGGCGACCATACTGGGGAATAAAATGGTTTGCTTGTTGGTGTTATTTTTTCATAAGTTACAGACGGAGCCTGAATTTATGCCAGGTAGCTTTTGAAACGCTTTTGCTTTGCATTAGCAGAAGTAGATAAACGTTGCTTTAGTCAATCTCTGGTTTAGCTTGTGGATGTGACACTTGAATTGTGAATTACCCCAGTATATTACATCGTTCTGGACTTTTAAGTGATTGAGTCTAGAATTTGATAGGCTGAAAATATTGGTTTTGTCCTTTGATTTTTTAATAGATCAATACACTGGCTTCCAGAAAACATACTAGATCAAATCCCAATCCTGATCTGCCTCCAGTGTATGAGAATCCCAATCTGATTTCAAGAATCCTCCGTCGAGAAAGTCCCGTGATCCCTTTGTTGAAATCTCATTCATGCCCGGCTGTATTTGAGTTCCTTGAAGATATTGAGTTTGATGATCAATTCGAGTTGTCGTTGTTTGAAACTAAATTTGAAAGTGCTACTGGTTCTACCATCATAAATCCCGAGTTTAATAAGTATCTTGAGGTTGAAAAATCTAATAGATCTATTGATAGTTACATCCTGAACATTCAAAACTCTATTGTGGCAAAGAATATTCCTGAGTTTATTGAATCCTCTTCTGAAACTCTTGGTCCATCAGCTGTTACTTCTGATTCACAGGTTCACACTGAACCTTCTTTCATTCCTACCATTCCCGTACAACCATCTATTTCTTATCAGAAATCTGCAGTAGTTCCTCCTCCATCTCCACCACATACACCTCGTACACCTACTGCTCCTATTCCACCCATTTCTCCAAGACAGATTATAAATCCACCAAGAGCAATGGATGCTAGATTCGCACCTCTTGTCTTGCCCCAGAACTTGGATCCCTTGCCCGCTGATTATCAGAGTAAAATTCCTTTATTTGATGGTACCCCTCAAATTTTTCCTGCTCAGCAGCATATTGATAGAATGACAGACTTTTTTGACCTCCATGAAATTGATGAAGAGAATGTCTCCATGAGATTGTTTGTGCAAAATTTTGGAGGTGAGGTACGCAAATGGTTCAGAGCTTTGCAGCCCAGGAGTATTAATACATTAGAAGAGATTCAGAGACAGTTTCTAGATCAGTGGCAAATGAAGAAAGATCCACTTCAAATCACTTCTAAATATACCAAGATCAAGCGCGATCTTGGTGAGTCCGTCCAAGACTATATTATCAGACTTAATGCAGTTTATAATGTTATTCCTGATGATTTGAGGCCTTCTAAGAAGTCATCTTTGTTAAAATTCCCGGATGGTTTCGATCCAGAGATGGCTTATTCATTACGAGACAGAGATCTGCCTACTTTAGAGGACATGCAGAAGATTGCCGTGAGTGTTGAGGAAAATTTGAATGACAAGAGAGCTAGATTGAAAGCAGAGAAGAAAGTTGTGATAAAGGAAGAAGCTTCTACATCTACATCAGATTAGATACTTCGTAAAGTGGAAATAATGATTGAAAAGCTCACACTTGATAAGCCTGAACCGCAGATTCGAAATCCCAACTTCCGTGGTCAGCAGCAGCCCCAATTCAGGATTAAACAACGAGAACAACAAGCACAAGAACCAGCAGTCTAGCAGCAAGTAAAGAGACCTCTTCAGCAGAATTTTGTTGGTCAGGATTCAGATGATGAAGATGATGTAGTAGGAGAGGAAAATCATTTCTTTACTCCTGATGATTTTCCCATTTATATCATCAAAGATGAGGATTATATAGAAATTTCAGCGGTACAAAGAGATGAGGATTTTATCTTGGCTAATGATGCTTCTCTTGAGGAAGAGTCGGATGAGTATCAAAGAGGTTATATGAATGCATTTTCAACCCAGCAGAAGCAATATTCTCTCAGAAACAGAGATGTGCCTGTCAATCCAATTCAAAAAATAAAGGAAGTTTCAACACCTAAAAATGATTCACCTGTTGCACAAAAGAAAGCAAAAGAGATAGTTGATCTCGCTGCCACCAAGTCATCATCAGCAGAAAAATCAAATCAGCCAATTAAATCGAGGGAGAAGGATGAAAAGAAAGATGTTCCATCCAAGGAGATCGAAAAGACTTCAGCCTTTAGTTTAGAGAATGAGATTTCTAAATTAAAGGTGTCCATTCCCTTGACTGAACTAATGAAGAACAATAGTTATAAAGGTCAAGTTTCCAAAATTTTGAATTTCGATCCCATGTCTGACATGGTGAATATTGAAGATGATCAACCGAAACTGATATTTGGACCAACTTTAGATGGTGAGTCTCCGGACAGCGAAGTGCCTCCTTTTTATATCAGTCTTCGATTGCATGAGTTTGTATTGCATAATTCCATGTTCGATTCTGGTGCTTCCCATAATCTTATGCTGAAAGAAATCATGTAGAAGTTGGGTTTAGACATTACCAGGAAGTACCATGATCTTTATTCATTTGATTCTAGCATAGTGAGATGTATTGGGCTCATTAAAGACTTGGTTGTAAGTTTGGATCAGATTCCTACAAAGAATTTTTTGATGGATGTTGTTGTAGCAGACATTCCTCCGAGGTTTGGTATGTTTCTTTCCAGATCTTGGGGAGCAAAATTGAAAGGGACATTACAATTAGATTTTGCCTATGCGACGATTCCTGAGTTTGGCCAAATGAGAAAGTTGTACCGAGAAAAAAAAATGAAGTATATGATTACAACCAAGGAGAAACATATAGATTTAGAGTCTTTTGTTTTGTTTGCCGATAGTTTCAATGATGTAGATAGTCAGTTAGTTCAAGCAGAAGATATTCCAGAGATTAGCGAGAATTTCAGAGAATTTTTGTAGAAGGAAAGGCAAAAACCCGAAAGCACAGTTGAGAAATTAGCTAAAGATAGTGGACAACAAGAAGAAAAAACAGAGCTAGAACAATTTCAGCACTTAGAGGATGATGAAGAGGGTCTATGGACCATGGATTTCGATGGTGCAGTGGGAAATGATGGTGCTGGAATTGGTATTTGGGTACGCAGTCCTTTTTCCGCTCCAAACAAGGTATTGAGCAATGTACGGGTATGTTCTTACAAGTTAGCATTTGATTTTTCAAACAATGAGGCTGAGTATGAAGCTCTGATTGTTGGCCTAAAGATTCCTGGAAAGATAAATGCTAAGATAATTGCAGTCTATGGTGACTCCGAATTGGTGACTAAGAAAGTAAAGGGAGAATACCAAACGAAACATCCCCGGATACGGGCTTACAGTAATGTTGTTCTGGATATTTTGAAGCAATTTTCAGATTGTACTTTGACATGTATTCCTTGCATTCAAAATGGAATTACAGATGCACTTGCTAAGGCAGCAAGTAACTTGAAGATCCCAATGAATTCAAGTAATAAGTTCGAAATCCATATGAAGCACCGTCCTACCGTCCCGAATAATCAAAGATGTTGGCAAGTTTTCCAAGATGATGATGAGATTAATGATTTTCTGCAAAGTAAAGGTAAGTTCAAAGACACCTCAATCGATGTAGAATATGATGATGGTGATGATGTTCAAGTCAATCAAATGGAAGTGTTACAGCTGAAAGAAAATGTTATTCCTAAAGGTTTAATACCTTTAGAAGAGCTCTTCGATCAGGATGATGTGGCCAAGAAACCAACCTTATGACCGACTGAAAAAGGAGTTGAAGATGTAAATATTGTGACAGCTGAAGACCCCAAGATGGTGAAGTTATTCAAATCATTGCTGCCGGAGGTAAAAGAAAAATATGTGATTTTGTTGTCTTCATTTGCTGATGCTTTCGCTTGGGATTACTCAGATTTAAAGACATATGACACCAATATAATTCAGCACACTATCCCAATCAAGCCTAATCAGAAGCCTTTCAGACAAAAGATAAGAAGAATCAATCCGAAGTTGCTGCCATCGATTGAGAAGGAGGTAAAAAGGTTGTACAAAGCAGGAATCATTGTTCCCATTAGATTTTCTGATTGGATTTCCAATTTAGTGCCAGTGCGGAAAAAGACAGGTGAGATTCGATTGTGTATTGATTTCCGAAATCTGAACAAGGTGTCATTGAAGGAAAATTATCCATTGCCTAAGATGGATCATATATTGCAGTGAGTAGTTGGAGCATCTCGCATGTCACTACTCAACAGTTATTCTGGATATAACCAAATTTTGGTCCATGAGGACGACCGTGACAAAACAGCGTTCACCACTCCGTTGGGGACATTCCACTATGCCAAGATGCCATTTGGTTTTAAGAATGCTGGCGCGACTTTTCAGCGGGCGATGGACATGTATTTTGCGAATGAGAAAGATGTTTTCCCTGTTATATACCTTGATGATTTGACGGTTTTTTCCAATTCAGATGAAGAGCATATGTATCACTTGAAAGTTGTTTTTCAAAAGTGCAAAAAATATGGTGTCTCGCTTAATCCTTAAAAGAGATTATTTTCCATGGATGAAGGAAAATTACTTGGTCACATTATTTCCAAAGATGGTATTCATATTGATCCAACACATGTTGAAGCAATTCAGCAAATTGACCCTCCCAGGAACAAGAAGGAGATTCAGTCTTTTAATGGTAAGATGAAATTTTTACGCCGTTTTGTCCCTAACCTTGCTGAACATTTAAGAGAAATAAAAAATATGCTGAAAAAGGACAGCCAAGTGAAGTGGACTGAAGAGGCGGTAAAGTCCTTTAATTTAGTGAAGTTGGAACTATCTTCAGCTCCGGTGTTAATCAGCCCGGATTTCACCCAAGATTTTATTTTGTTTTCCTTTGCTTTGGAGCATACCATGGCAGCTGTGTTAATGCAGAAAAGAGATGGACATGAGAAGCCCATAGCATTTTTCAGTCGAACTATTAGAGACGCAGCCTTGAAATACAACATCATTGAGAAACAAGCTCTGGCACTGGTAAAGGCATTGAAGGATTTTCAAGTATACATTTTGCATTCCCATATTTTGGCTTATGTTCCTAATGCTGCCGTGAAAGATGTTTTAGTACAGATTGATTTGGAAGGAAGATGTGGCAAGTGGATCGTAGCTTTGCTGGAATATGATGTGGAAATAAGGCCCACGAAGCTTATCAAAGGACAGGGGCTGGCGAAGCTTATGGCTGAATCGAATTTGCACGCATTAGACATAAATCTGATTGCTTCTATGTCTGATGAGGATGAGGAGAATTCGCCACTTCAGGTATCGGAAATGTTTGTTGCTTCCCCATGTTATTCAGATATCGTGTATGTTCTTCAAAATTTGTCATCGCCACCTGGCATGAGTAGAAACAAAGGTAGAACTTTGAAACTGAAGGCTGCAAATTTTTGTATTTTGAATTCTGCACTTTATTGGAAAGATCCGGGTGGTGTTTTGTTGAATTGTTTGGTGGAGGAAGAAGCGAAGAAGGTAATGGAGGATTTCCACAAAGGAGACTGCGGGGGTCATCATTTTTGGAAAACAACTGCCAATAATATTTTAAGAGCAGGGTACTATTGGATGACATTGTTTGCTGATGTATATAAAATAGTCAAAGGATGCCATGAGTGCCAGATTTTCGAAGGAAGACAGAAATTACAGCCATTGCCACTCAAGCCTATTGAGGTAAGCGCCCCTTTTCAGCAGTGGGGTTTGGATTTCATTGGGGAGATCCATCCTCCTTCCTCAGGATAGCATAGATGGATTCTAACAGCCACCGATTACTTTATGAAATGGATTGAAGCAGTTCCCACAAGGCAAGCCACCGATTCGGTAATCATTTCTTTCCTTGAAAACAACATTTTGTCTCGTTTTGGTTGCCTGAGTAAATTGATCACTGATAATGCAGCGACTTTTAAATCAAGAAAGATGATTGAGTTTTGTGCTAAGTATAAAATTATTTTGGGACATTCAACCGCCTATCATCCGCAAGGCAACGGTTTGGGGGAATCTTCCAATAAATCTCTAGTCAACATCATTAAAAAGTTGCTGGACATAAATAATAAGAGTTGGCATAAGAAGCTGGTAAATGCACTATGGGCTGATCAGGTGAGTCAAAAGAAGTCCATTGGTATGTCCCCCTTCGAGTTAGTTTATGGAGTGGATACAGTGTTTCCTACCTCACTTGCTATTCCGGTGGTCAAGCTTCTTCAGGAAACTAGTAGTGAAGAAAGCCATATGCAGAGAAGGATAAATCAGATGATTCATTTTCAACAAACGAGAGAAGAGGTCTTCCATAACACATTCAAGTTGCAGGAGAGAATCAAAAAGATCTATGACAGGAAAGCGAAGGCGGATAAATTCCAATTGGAGGATGTAGTGCTAAAGTGGGATGCTAGCAATCAGGACAAAGGTAAACACGGTAAGTTTGAAAATCTCTGGAAAGGTCCATTCAATATTGCAGCATATTGAGGTCAGAACACCTTTCTTTTGAAGGAGATGAACGGTGAGGACTGTCCAGGAGGGCCAGTCAATGGTCAGCTACTCAAGCGGTACCATTTCTAAGATGTTTTCTGCTGATCACATTGTCATTGTACATATCATGTATTTCAATTTCATTGTAAGTGTGCACTGTAGTCTTTTCTTTAGTCTGGGGCCCGAAGTGAAGGCTATAATTCTGAAGAAGGATTTCAGTTTTGGTTTGAGTCTGTTTAGTTGGTTTGGTTCAGTCATTTCTGTTTTAAAAGTTGAGTCATTTTGAATCAAAGTTTCAGTCAAATAAATTCAGTCAACAGTCTTGAATTGTTTTGTCAAAATAATGGACTCCATAGCCCAATGGACGAAAGCACTGGTCTGCTCTCCCAAGGATCTATCGTTCTTGGCACCTCCAAGGAGCTACCATCCCCATTGGAGCCAATGTTAGAGTTGGTATTTACATCCCTTCCATCAGATATCATTTCTCTTATTTCATTTCAATGTTTAGGTGTCTCATTCCACTCATTCATCTACATTCCGTTAGGGGCATGCCATTATCTGATGGAAGGGCTTTTTTTTCTCGTTTCCCTCATGTTTGTACCTACTGGGTTGGTCAAAATTTCTCAAAATTCATCAAAGTTCATTTCACGTCATTTACAGTCATAGATGCTATTTTGGTCAAAAAAGAGTCATTTCAATTTCTAGGTCTAGGGTCTGGTCTTCAGCAATGTTAAATAATACCCGTAGGCCTTGAGGATGTTTTCAACAAGTGTCATTTCAAGATTTACATCGTCAAATATGCTCAAGGATGTTTCTTCTTCAAAACTCTGTTTTGAAGAAGAAATTGTCAAATTTGTTTTTGTAATAAATATGTATCTTTCCGCCATGAAGTACTTCTAAAGCAGACTCTGGTCTTCCTTTGCCAAATTTCAATGCCACCATCCCTAAAAAAATCAACCAATTTCATCATTCAAGCTCAGAAATTCAGTGAGGAAACAAAAAGACAGAAGTTGTATTAAATGCAAAAAGTGCCAAAGTCAAAAACATTACTAAATGGGTCATTGAGAAGCAAAAATTAAAACCATCTCTATATAAGATATTTCTCCAAGATTATTTATTCATTTGCATCAAGAGTTATTGAGAAAATCTAAGAGAGAAGTCGAGTTGGAGTTGAAAGAATGAAACAGTGATTTTAGAAGGGCCGACTGTGTGTTTAAATTGAGCGCGGCGCATCCACAAAGCACGGCGCATAGAGCCGGAATTCATCGTGCATTTTCCAAAGGGCACGGCGCACCCACACGATGCGGCACATTGGGTTTGTGCGCGGCGCACAGAGCCCCAAAGGCCAAACTCATCTTTGTTCCATAAAAACTCAATGCGATTTACTTCATTTTTCTCCAAGTAAGTTCTGCGCCCTTGCTATTTGAGTTTAACTCTTGTTGGCTGCTATTTGGAAGGAGGAATTCAAGAGTTTAAATGGTGAAAATATAACCCTATATCCATATCACAATTTTCTCCTAGGGTTTGAAATTGGGTGTCAAAACTTGACTTTGGTGCCAAAACACTCTCATTCCATTTTCACTTGTGTTTCCCACCACTGTTACACTATTGTCAATATCCTTCCCCATTCCCTTTCATCCTAAGCTACTCATATCAATCCATTCCCATTTCACTATACCAAATCCTCTTATTCTCTATACTTATCCCTTTCTCCACATCACTTATAAATCCCTAAATCCCTAAGTCCCCCAAACAGTGACTGTCCTCATACTTAAATCTCACTTGACAGTCCTTTTTTCCCACTGTGATATTTCTCCACAGCACCTTATTATATATGTGGCACATTTGGCATTAAAGCATACACCAAACTATTGTTTTCACCATACATATATCAGCACATATTTTTCAAGCAACTTGTTTACAGCATCATGTCAAAGACAAATTCATCATATGAGCAGGACAGTGATTCAATCGCAGAGCTAAATGTACCGAGGAGGTCTCATAAGAGTGGCAGGCACGTCAGAGAGGAGCCCACTTCTTTGGCTCAATTGCAGGCCTGCCCGCTTGCAATGAAATTCTTTCAGCAACATTCATGTTTTCGGTATTGTGAGCTGATATCTCAGATTCAACACCACCAGGAGTTAGTTCGCTTATTTGTCCTACATTTGCGTGATGGTCATGTAAACCTTGCTGGAGTGAACTTCACCTTGACACCAGAGACCATATCTGAGGCAACTGGGATACCAAACATAGGTGAGGAGTGGAATAAGAGACAACATCTGGATAGAGCATATTATGAACCTTACATCAGGCCTAGTTATATGAGGCAGCTCAGCAGGGTATTCCCGTTCCGGTTTCTGAAGGAGTCCTATGCGCCATTAATGAAACTCATCATTAGATACTTCAGCTGTGAGGGTAGATTCTCACGCCTGTATGCATACCATAACAGACTTTTGATGCATTTCAAAAGAGTGCGACTGATGAATATTCCATACTTCATGTGTTGAAACATAGAGCGGATGACTACCCTTGTGCAAAAGAAGACTCCAGAGCAGCAACATAACAACATTTATCATTATGCGCTCATTAAAATCATTGTAGTACATCAGCTTGGATTGCAGGGCATTGCATGGGATGAGTTCATTTCTCGTGACTTCTTTCCAGCCCCTCAGCCTCCTCCAAAGATTGTTCACGATGTAGGTGAACCTTCGCATCAGTTTGAGGTTCCTGAGACAGAGCCTATCAGTGTTCCAGTGTGTGTTACCTATCATAGAGGTACCAGAGCCTTATTTGCAGCAGCACGACAAGTACTATCTCCACCCAGGGTGGAAGGGGTCTCATTACCTTCGACTGCAGCGCAAGTATTATCTCCACATGGCGTGGAAGGGGTCTTGCCTTCTACATCAGCATAGGTACAGGACAGAGGAAAAATTCATATGCATGATGAGGGCCCTTCAAGAGGCCAAGACACTGATTTTATACTCATCGATGTTGATTCGAGCTCTCCCAACTCAAACCTGAAAGAAATCATCCAGGAGAAGAAAGATGAGATCGACACACTGAACGAGAAATTGAAGAGAGCTCAGTGGGTTATATATTACTTAGAGCAGTGGAATAAACAACTGGAGGATTAGCACACACTCATGGAGCTGCAGAGAATTCGTGAAGACCGTGAATTGGCCGGAAAGAGACCAGGTGACATGGCACCATTTGAGCGGGAGACTTGCCTTACGAGAGTCAACATTCATCTTGAGAAACTATTGGTGAAGGAAAATAGGGAAAAAGACATGCTCAGACATATGAAAAACCACTATTGGGCCCGCACACACGTTTGCAGAGCTAGGATGAAGATCCTGAAGGCGAGGTTGAGAAGAGAATTGAAACGTCGGAAAAGGCCGGATCCACTGCGAATCTTGGCCGAAGCCTCCTTGGCTGAGCATGAGACATGATGGGAGACCTTCACTCCAAATTTCATCAAATTTGGAGAAAATTTTGTCATTTTGAAATTTTTTGTTGCAAAACAAGTTTTTTCGCCCGACTCGTCGCGCCACCCGACGCGCGCTTATGATTGGGACATCTTCTGGAGGAAAAATTTATATTTTTGGGTTTTTTATGGTAAATTATGCATGCTCAAGAATGGCTGAGATATTTCATGAAGTTATGGGTGGTCTTAAAGGTCAAAAACACTCCAAAAATGGCCTTTCTGCCACTTTTTGCACCAGCAGGAACCAGTCTTGGGAGATTGTAGTTTTGGAGGGGTACATGACATCCAAATTGAAAAATTCCACTGGGGTTGGATAGCAGACATGTAGGGCTTTCCAACGAGCTATCATGAGCTCAATTTGGACTTCAGGAAGTTCCCAAAAAATAGGCTCAAAGTGGCACGGCACATTGAGTTTTCTGGCGCGACGCATAGAGGAATTTTGCCCAGTTTTCACTTTTCAGCTCAAAAATTCGGCCAGTTTGACTAGTTTCACTTTTGGATGTAATTATTGATCTATTTTGATGTAATTTTGTGGCTATGATGGAAATTTGGCATTTTTTTACTTGTTCTAGAGGATTCATTCACTAAAAAGTGAAAATTAGGTGAATGGATCAGTTTCCTAGAATATAGAGGTAAGTTGTTTGGCTGCCTAGATTTTAGTTCCATGTTTAGAATTGGTTGAAACAGCTCCTAGAAGGATGAGCTCAACCCCTAGAGGCATGGGATGGTGTTTGGCTTGTTTATATATTGTATTTTCTGAGACATTTTCAGGGTTGGATACTTGGGAAAACTTTGGCACCTCATTGTATATTCTTTTCAGATTTTTGGCAAAGGAAAGACCAGATTTTTGCAGCACTTGTTGGGATCCTTGTGGCTTCCGAGTTTTGATGATGTTTCTCTCCATGTTATTGTAAGTTTCATTAATTTTACATGTATTCCATTTCCCTTCTCTTTGCTTCTGAATTAAACAAATGAGTAATTGAGGTAGAATTCATTAGTTTACTGGTGCTCTGCCTTAAAATTTTGTTTAGTTTTACATGTTTCTCGTCAGTTTGAAGAGGATACTTGCACCCTCTTGCCCTCTTTAGCTCCTCAGCAGTATTTTCTATCCATTCATTGAATCTAAGACATCAAAGTCATTGCCTACCCTACCCCAACTTGAACTCTGCAAGAATTTGGCCTCATCCCCAAGCCCAAAATTGTTTTTCCCTTTTTCCAACAAAAACCCCTAAAAATCAAAATCAAACCCTCCTATTTGTTTATCTAGCCTAATATCAGTTTTTTTTTAGTCATCTCAAGCCCCTTTGAATATTTTCATTGAGATTGACCCAGAGAGAGCCCTCTCCTGTCCTTGTAGGGCTAGCTACGAGGCTGAGTGTGGTTTGGTGTTGTCCTTCTTCTGCCTTATTTCAGGCTGAGGTGGATTTGGGAAATAAAAAGAAGAAAAAAATTTAGAAGTTCTCATTCAGTTGAAAGTAGAGCTTGAAGAAGCCAAGAAGGTAGAAGACATTTTACTTAAGCAAATTAAGGATAAAATTTAGGAACAAGAGAAATTGGAAGAAGAAGTAGTATGCTTGATGAAGAAATTAGAGAATGCCCAAAGGAAAAGTGTCAATAAATTCTTCTCAAATGACAAGCTCTGGTAAGTTGAATGAAATTATGGATGCTCAAAGATCTCCTGTGATAAAAACTGGGATAGGCTATGAAGGAGAATCAAGTAAAGGAAAAGAAAAGGAAAACACAAATATTATTTTTGTAAAAGAAAATAAGGATGATGAAGCAGCTCAAATGATTCCCATAGAAGAAGAAACATGCAACGAAGGAGACAGAAACCAGAAGGAACCTCTAATAAAAAAGAATGAAATAAATACTCAGCTAACATAAAAAGGCTCATATACCCCTGAGTATGTCAAATTTGGAAGCCATCAAAGGAGATTCTTCCCTCCTATGAAAAATGCCACCTATTATGCCTACCACAAGCTGGGACATATTGTTGTATACTTTCATACAAGGAGGATTAATTCAAACCAACAAAGGATGCAGATAGTGAAGAGATTATCTCAAGCAAACAAATGGAGAAGACAACCTTTCATCAGGTATGCAAATTGTTTCTATGGATACTGTTTTTACTGTAAGGAATTTGGCCATAAAATCATAGAATGCAGAAAATATGGACAAAGACTGATGTTCAAAACCTCAAGGAGGTTTATGAATCATGGAGAGTTTACTCATACTCATAATTCTGCTAAAAATATGATTAAATGATGTGTATGCAATAAAATTGGACATATGCCTTCCAAATGTCCTCTCAGAGAATGTGGGTCATCATCTTAGAAAAGGTACCAAACAAAAGGATGCATGTAGTGGAAAAGGAAGGTTAATAAATGTGACCTATCTCTAACAGCTCAAGACCTGAAAAGCCAATGGTATTTGGACAGTGGTTGCTCAAAGCATATGACTGGAGATAGAAGCAAGTTTATAACCTTTGATGAAAAGAAATCTGGAAATGTTACTTTTTTCAATGACAAAGCAGGGAAAATCAAAGGAAAAGGCTTAGTCAGTCTAGATAATGGCAGAGGAAAGGCCCAAGATGTACTATTTGTGGATGGGCTGAAAGAAAATTTGCTGAGTTTCAGTCAAATGTGTGATAAAGGCTGTGAAGTTCTTTTTAGAGCACAAGACTGTGAATTCGAATCAAGCACCACAGGAAAGACTCTGATCAAAGGTGTTCGAACAGAGAGTAATGTATATGTAGTGAAAGAAGATAATGAAGCATGCCACCTTAGCAAACTTGAGGAGTCATGGTTATGGCACAGGAGATTGGGACATCTTAACTTCGACCATATCATCAGACTGAGCAAGAAGAAAGTAGTCAGAGATATGCCAGCAATAAAGAAGCCTTCAAATCCCATATGTAAATCTTGCCAATTGGAAAAACAGACCCAGACATCCTTTAAGACCAAATATGAGCTATCAACAAGTAGGCCACTTCAGCTTGTACACATGGACCTGTGTGGACCTTCAAGAACTAAAACACCAAGTGGATAATCCTACGTCATGTTGATAATAGATGATTTCTCTAGAATGACATGGGTTGAATTTCTCAAATATAAATCAGAAGCACTTGAGAAATTCAATATATTCAAGGCATTGGCAGAAAATCAAACAAGATGCAAGCTAAAGTTCATCAGATCAGATAGAGGAGGTGAATTCACAGACTATGATTTTGCAGATCTATGCAATGAACATGGGATAAAACAACATTTTACTATTGCAGGGACACCTCAACAGAATGGAGTGGCAGAGAGACAAAATAGGTCTATACAACAAATTTCAAGAGCCATGATGCAAGAAAGTAATATTCCCCAAACCTTCTAGGAAGAAGCAGTACACACAGCTGTGCATATTCTTAACAAATCTCATTTAAGACCAAAGAGTGACAAGACTCCTTATGAACTATGGCATGGTAAACCAAAATCAATCAAGCACTTTAGTGTCTTTGGAAGCAAGTGTTACATAAAGAATAATGATGAAAATTTGGGGAAGTTTGATGCAAGAGCTGATGAAGGAATATTTTTAGGATATGCATCCAAAAGTAAAGGTTACAGGTGCTACAACAAAACACTTCGAAAAATTGTGGAAAGCATTGATGTAAGATTTGATGAAGAAGTACAAGTTGCAGCAATCCTCTAGAAGATCATGAAGAAGAGAACCAAGATGATGATGAAATAAGAAAGACAGCAAAAGATACTGAACTGAACTCAAAAGGCCCCTCGAGATACACTCAAAAGAACCATCCAGAAGATCAAATCATTGGGGACAAGAGTGTATGAGTCCAGACAAGAAGACAACTAATTGAACAGACAGAAGAGGTATACCTAGCTATGTTATCACAAATAGAGCCAAAGAAGTTTGAAGAAGCCAGCAAGGACAAGTATTGGGTGAATGCTATGAATGAAGAATTGGACCAAATTGAGAAGAAAAATACGTGGGAATTAGTTCCAAGACCCACTGAGAAAAATGTCATAGGCTCAAAATGGGTATTAAAGAATAAGATGAATGAACAAGGACAGGTAATCATAAATAAAGCCAGACTTGTCTGCAAGGGATATTCACAAATTGAGGGTCTTGATTATGATGAAAAATTTTCCCCTGTAGCCAGAATGGAAGCTATCAGAATGTTTTTGGCCTT
Source organism: Pinus albicaulis (assembly GCA_034641835.2). Classification (NCBI taxonomy): domain Eukaryota; kingdom Viridiplantae; phylum Streptophyta; class Pinopsida; order Pinales; family Pinaceae; genus Pinus; species Pinus albicaulis. The sequence goes on from CM076578.1 coordinate 1,020,291,890, forward strand.
TGCATGCTACCATGACTTCAAGGTATATCAAATGTATGTGAAATTTTCCTTCCTGAATGGAGATCTAGAAGAAGAAGTCTACATGGAACAACCTCAAGGATTCTCATTAAAAAATAAAGAAGATTATGTGTGCAGACTAAAGAAGGCCCTATATGGGCTGAAACAATCTTCTCGTGCATGGTATTCAAGGCTAGACAAGTACTTGCAAAAAAAAGGCTTTAAGAGAGGAGGAGTAGACAACAATCTATACATAAAGGCCAATGAAAATGAACTCCTGATTGTGGTAGTGTATGTAGATGACATCATGTTTGGAAGCAGCAAAGATGAGTTAGCAAAAGGATTTGGTGAAGAGATGAAATCATATTTTGAGATGTCTATGATTGGAGAGCTCACTTTCTAATTAGGAATTCAAATTCAGAAAAATAACACAGGAACATTCATTTCACAAGAAAAATACTTATGATAAATGTTGAAAAGATTCAAAATGGAAGAATACAAACCTGTGTCAACTCCCATGATCACTGGATGCAAGCTATGTGATGATGATGGATCTACAGATACCGATCAAAGACATTACAGATCCATGATAGGAAGTCTGCTATACCTGACAGCTTCTAGACCAGACATTATGTTGGCAGTAGGACTTATGGCTAGATATCAAGTAGCACCAAAACAAAATCACCTTGTAGCAGTCAAAATAATATTCAGATATCTACAAGGAACTACAAAGTATGGGCTATGGTATCCAAAAGGCAAGAGCTTCACTTTGACATCATACACAGATGCAGATTAGGCCATATGTGTGGATGACAGGAAAATCATAGGTGGAGGTGCATTCTATTTTGGAAAGAGCATAGTGGCATGGCTAAGCAAGAAACAAACATCTATCTCTCTATCTAAAGCAAAAGCATAATACATAGCAGTAGCAGCATGTTGCACACAAGTCATGTGGATGAAATAAACCCTCCAACACATGAAGGTAAGCATTGATGAACCTATATCTATCAAATGTGATAATACAAGTGCAATAAGTATATAAAAAAATCATGTACTTCATTCAAAAACTAAACACATCCCAATCAAGTACCATTTCCTCAGAGAACAAGTAGCACAGAAGGTAGTGAAGTTGGAATATGTGCCAACAAAAGAACAAAAATCAAATATATTCACAAAAGCTCTTGCTAGAGAACCATTCGAATATCTGAGAGACAAACTAGGGGTAGTATCTACAGATGCTACTCTCTGATATGAAGAGAAAGCATCATTCCAGGGGGAGAACAGAAAATAAAACATCATTCCAGGGGGAGATCAGTCAACAAAGAGAGTCACAAAAGAACCAAAGCAAGTGAGCAGTGCATGAAACAGGTCCTCTAGATCAGAGTAAAATGGACAAGAGCCAAAAACATCACTAGGTAATGAGAAACTCTTTTCCATTGATGTCAAAGGGGGAGGAAGACTTGGAAGAAGCATTGGATTACTGGTGAATGTGTTTCCATCAATGCCAAAGGGGGAGAATGTTGGAAATGTTGTCATTGATGGCAAAGGAGATGGAAAAGAAAGAACACATAGAAGAAAAGAGAGGCAAAGAGAGCAGCGTAGAATTAGAGAGATAGCAAAAGAGGCAGCAAGCTGTAGAGAGGGTCGACCAACAGAGATAGGTTGCGGAGAATACAAAGAATACAAAGGATGTAGAGATAGAGAATACATAGAGTACAGTGAAACAACGAAAAAATCATGCATAGAGATAGAGACAGAGAATATAGAGACAGAGTATATAGAGAATATACTGACATGCACAGTAACTGAATGTAGAGAAACGGTCACTCTAAAACAATGGTTGTGTAGGAAACAATGGTTGGTTGATTTCTATGTGTATTATGTTTAAAAAGGAAGTACCAAGGTGAATGACGAGGGGTTTTTTAACCTCTATTTTTAGTTATGGAAGCAATGGTGTGGTTTCATAACGAAACCTTAAATAGATGCTATGGTGTGTTTTATCTTACATGAAGCCAGAATCAAAGGAACCTATAGTTAAGAAGCGGAGTTTAATGATAATAAAACGTTGATAGTGCACGGTGCAGAACCTTGAGCCAGAGGACGCAGAACCTTGCATGAACAACGAAACCGAGGGTGAAAATACCAGCAGTATTGCGTGAGTTTAGAGATGGTAAGTGGTTTCACCTTTTTTAACACGATATGGGTCTTCATTCGACGCGTGGCTATAAGTGGTATTTGAATACCATTTATATCGCATAATTTTGGAGGATTAACCCACGGAGGAAGAAATAATGCGATATGTGCTATAGTCATTTGATCTAGAGTAGAGGAAATCCAATAGTTGATGTATCGCACGATGGACGAAGATTAGTGGCAAGGTATGTTATAAGTTGGTATGGGCCCAAATGCTTTGTAATATGATGCGATGGTTTGATTGGAAGCCGGAAGTTAATAAACTATGATAGAATCAAAGGTCATATATGTTATCGTTTGTTTTAAGTCCAAGGACGAGGGTTTTATTATAATATTACAACGGAGGTTGTAATACATGGAGCGCGATGAATAAAGGTTAACATAAGGCAATATGATGTGGGGCCCAGAACTAACATAAATTGGTCCTTGTGATTAATCAAAGTCGTGGTATAACGTCTGAAAGGTATTTCATACGCTTCAGGGTTGATAGAAATTGTATTGTGAATGCAAAGGGATACTGTGGGCCCAAGTGTAGTTACATGGAGTGTTTGAGTTTAATATATGGTCTAAAGGTAAGTTACATGCCCGTGAAGTACCACATGTAGACTTAGTTTCAGAACCAATTCAAACGCTAATATAATATAATGGTATTGATATTATAAGACGTTGGATATTGATCCAAAGGCTTTGAAATATGTGGTGGGCCCAAACACATTAAGATTTATATAAATTGAAACCCTTCACCAAATGAAATTTGGGGTTTGCATAGTCTTCATAAAGGAAATGCCGCACATAAGGATTGAAAATTAAAGGTTTACAATGGTCCAAAATTGTAATATTCAAATGATAATTCGACATTTTTATATGAATGATATGATTGACATATAGCAGCGGACGTGACTTATTTAACTCAAAGGTTTTGTGGTAAACCTAGTAAAAGGATTCATCTCTTTTGAAATAAACTAAAGGTCGAAGAAATTATAATATTTGAATGCGGACCTTACAAATGAAAATATAAAAGAGGTGGAGTATATGTGTAGTGTGGGACCCCATGTAAAAATAAAAGTTCAATGCATGTTTATTCCGAGAATTTTAACCAAAGTTGAAGGAGATATAAAAGGTAAAGCGACAAAGTATATATATGAAACAATATATATATATATATATATATATATATATATATATATATATATATATATATGGATGAACGATGAACCATCATGGAGAGAAAAAGAAACATAGCAGTAGGAACATGCTAATAAAGGTTGCGATTGTGATTACCCGATAAAGAAGTGGACCCGATATGTTATAAATGACGACTCTTATGTATTGTATATAAGTTTCAAGGGCATCAAAGTGATTCATCGCATCGGAGTAAAAGAACATCAGATCATTGAACCATGCGATTGCAATGGTGCGATTAAATCGCAAGCATCCAATCCCAATCAATGGAAGCCGTTGGATTCACAGTGATAAATCGCATTGGCTGAAATCAAATAATCAAGGCTGAAGAGGAAAAATATATTAACATGGTAAGTATATATATATACATATACACATATACACATATATATATATCTATATACATATATATATACATATATATACATATATATATATATATATACATACATATACATACATATATATATATATATATATATATATATATATATATATATATATATATATATATATATATATATATATATATATATATATATATATATATATATATATATATACTTTTATCAGTGAACAATAATCCATCACATCAGAATAAAAGGAGCAGTGGCACAATACCATTGAAAGTTCCAATTGTGATCATCGCATCGGAGCATAAAAAAAAGTTCGGATGGTGGGCCCTGAAGGGCATTTTATATATATATATATATATACACACAAGAGTTACGCAATTGTTATGAATAGCAGAGCAAGAAGAGCCGAAAAAGACAGAGACAGTCACAGAAAAGACAAACACACGGTGATCCAAAACTGAATGGGTTGATTTGTAATCCATATTGTAACTGAATGTAAATGATTTTTTAATTGGTTTATATTTTTTGTGATGCACTGGCAAGTCTCCGTAGGAAACAAAACTCCACTGTAAAACTAAAATTTTTGCAAATTGCTGTAGTTTTCTGAATGATTTGGATAAATAAGTGAGGAGGCAGAAGGTGAAGAGTCAGCGCTTTCACTTTGAATTCCCTATGGAATACGAACAGTTATGAGGAAAACTGTATAAATGATATCACATTGATATGCAATTAGAGTTTAGAGAATGCGAAGTATGAAGAATTGAGGGAGAGAAGATAAGAAGAAGGAGGAGCAGAAAGAGATGCTATAAGATAGATTTTAAGACTGGATGACAGCACAAAAGAAGGTACAGAACAGAGCTGATATCCAAGGTAAATCAGCAAATTTTTTCTTTTTATAGAATTAGGAAGTTGGAGCTTCCCTATTAAGTTGTAGCTTGAGAGATGTTAGTTTTAACTGACTGAGGTTGGAGCCTCCTATAGGTTGGTGCCTACAGAAAATTAAAGGGAGTTGGAACTTCCTTGCAAGTTGTAGCTTGCAGAATCGAGGTTGGATCCTCCTGTGCGTTGGTGCCTACAGAAAATCAGTAGTGAGAGGGAGTTGGAGCTTGCCTTTGCATCACAGAAATAATAAGATGTGGTTTTCTCCCTTTATGGGTTTCCACTTATATATGCTGTCTCTGTGTGTGATTCCTATGTGTTGATATGTTCTATCCAATATGCTTAATACTTGATGCTCTCATAATAAGTTTGGTGTCACATTATCTTAATACTTGTTGCTCACATATTAAGACTGCTCACATATAAATTTTAATATGAAATTAAGTTTTAAATAAGCTTGATGAAAAGTTTTAAAAGCTCATGAATGTGTTAAACTGATTCCCCCCCCCCCCCCCTCTTAGTTTAACTAAGGGTTCAACATGAACCATTCTGCATGCTTCCTGTCATCATACTGGAATCCTCCTTCCCTGATTACTTTTTTCAATCACTGATCAACTTCCCATACAGACTCAGATGGGCCTTATTCAAAATATTTCAGGTCGTTTACTATATGGGAGTAGGCCTTAGGCTTCTTGAACTGTTGCTTCAAGGTGTTCTTAATATCCTCAATGCTCGCATTCGCATGATGGTCTAGGTATCTCATGTACCAGTCTAGGTCCCTTCCTTCAAAAGCAATAGATAGTTGTGCTCTTTTCACAACATCGCTCACTACACTCTGTGCAGTCCATATAGACCCTGCGACAAACAAGAACCGATCCATATCGTCATCCCCCACACCCTTGAAGGTGGTAACTTCATCTGTGATGTCATATCATCTTCCGGTGGTGGCAGAGGTGATTTTTTTCCCCTATGAGGACTCGACGACAGTGGCGATGGAGGGCTATGCACAAAAAAATTAGTCACTAGACTACAGATAGATTGACCTCCCTCTTGATTAGTTTTGTTGTACTTACCACTGCACGTTGTACCCTCACTTTGATCAAATCTCATTCACTCAGTGTGGCTACACAAGATACTATTTTCGCACAATAAGATCTTAATTAGTAATGGCAAAGTTTTTAGAAACTTACCCAGGAAACCATTGAAGAACCTCTACTCCTCTTCTGAGTAGGACACAAATTTATCGATCAAAAATTCAGTCACAAATCCTCCTATCATACTGTCTACCCAATGATCCACCGTGCAAGTAATGGTATTATCATCCTTTTCCAATTGTCAGATAAGTTTTGGAGTCCACTGTGTGACCCGTTCATCTTTCCAACACTTATGAAAATCGACCAGTCTTGCGAGCCACTCCTGCAGCTCGATTGCGAAAGTTACGAAGAAAATATCGTAGATTTCCAAGAAAATATACTTATTTTTCCACTCCTCTGTGGTTAAGTTTGCACTGCGATTTTCTTTGACAGCGAATTCTTGAACTTGCTTTTCAAACCACTCATCGATATCTTTCTTTTCAGGCTTCCAATACAGCCTTGGCATTACCAGATCTCTCCCTCAAAATGCTCCCGATCCCAGCAATGGAACCATTTGTTGGCTTGAGGGGTCCTGACCTAGGTTCGGAGGTGAAGGTTTGCCAACAAACCCCTATACTACTGGCCCTTTCAGCAGTGACCTGCTTGCACAGGTCAAAGTCTCACCAAAAGTAGTATGGGAGGGTGCTAGAACTAGGTTTCCGCACCCTGAGAGAGAGGAGGTAATAATGCAGGCCTGTAATTGTCAGATCTACACATAAGGGTGATTTGCAGGGTTCCATAATGTAACCAGACTATATTTTTACCAGCTTTTTCCTAGCAGGTCCGCATCCACATGCGTATCATCAATTAAAACCATAAAATAGCATAATCGCAGCTAGTATTTTCGGCATAGATGGTTTGCGTTCATTAACAGAGATATAATCAAAGTAATATATTAAATGCAACTACTTTCATACCACATAAATAATAGACAAGTTTTCAGCTTAATCAGACAATCTTAGTTCACAGCAATCATAACATAATAGTTCCAGATAACATCATATGGTTCAGCAATACTTCACATATATTACTTATCAAAATCTTCTTACATTCCCTAATGTTAGGACCCCATAATGTACCATTTTGACCATACATTTTGTTATCATTCCACTCTTTTACAATCCATATTTAAAGCTTACACTATCACTTTCATCCATTTTTACAAAGGTATATAATATTCTTCTCTTTACTACATGTTCAACTTGTTTTATACATAATTTTACATTACTTTTATATTTAATCATTAATCAAAGATATATAGTTTCTTAGACAGTTTGAAGACCACAGATAATCTATCATGGCTATCTGAAGACCACGTTGCTGAAACAGTCAACATGGTATGCAAATCTCGTTGCTGAAATAGCACAGATTTGCGATTTTGAAGCAGCATTTCAGGCATGACGGCAACAAGAAAAGACAAGTAAGGAGGCTGTTACATGGGCCACTCTGAAGCCAGTACCATCGTAACCATTGTAACAACATTTTGCTATGGAAGAATGGAAAGGCCCTATTTCAGAACAAAAGATCAGATTGGGTTAAAAATAGGATTTGTATAATGTAAATCAATTGTAATAGATGTCTCCTCTTTTAAAAGAGGAGACATCAGCATTAGAGAGATAGTTAGAGACTGCGGGAGGTTCATTTTGAACAGAGAAGGAACGTGACTCTTTTGTAATATGCTGCTTTCAACAGATGAATACAAGTTTGTTCTAAGCATCTCATTTTAACTCCTTCTTCTGAGGAATCTTGTGAGAAGGAAATGGCTCGCCTTCTTCATAAGATTCACCCATTTTTCCTTGTAGTTTGTTAATTGTTCTTTTCATTCATGCCTTGACTAAACTCTTTTTACTGAAGTTATTTATGCAGCATCTGAATTTTGTTGTTTATTGCTAAAGCTCTTTTTCCATTACTTGTTGCATTGATTTCATACAATTCATTCTTGAAAATTTGTGGATTATTTTAATTTGCAATCTTGTTTATGAAATGAGTTTGTGAAAGCTTGGTAATTAGAAATAGGTGCTGAAGATTCCTGCTTGGGGAATAGGGTCATGTTCTCTGTTATAGCATAATTGGTCTTCCTTTTTGCAGATTGATTTCCTTTCCTAGATCATTGTCTTTTTAATGTAATCTAGGATTCTTTTAATGATAGTCTGCAATAGAAGGATTGTCTTTGTTGTAACTCAAGTAGACTTCAGTTTTGTTAAATAAGGTGTGATTAGTGTGATTCTTACTATAACATTTCTTTGCTTTTGAGATTGAGCATATACAGTGTGTGATTGCCTTTGAAATAAACAGACTTCCCTAGGTTGACAATTTATGTAGCACTTGAATTGTTTAAATTGATAAACAATTAAAGTGACCAACATTTTGGCGCCATTTCCAAGGAAGGCAATTATAGATTTCAAAAGCATTGATGTTTTTCTTTCAGATGTGCAGATTGCATGAGAGGACGCGGAACCCATAAGAAAACTAACCCTACAGGTGGCAAGGGCAAAGGAAGGGGAGGAAGAAAGACTTTTATTGATGAGATCGTATCAAAGGCTGATGAGATCGTATCAAAGGCTGAATCTTCTTAGAGACTAAGCTCTTGAAGGCCAAAGACTCAAAGCTCCCCTCAATCAAATTATGAAATAGAGGAAGTTGTGAGCCCTGAGAACGTTGAGGAACCAACAACAAACTTTGAAGAACCAATAAAAAGCATTGAAGAGCCAATAGAAAGCATTGAATAACCAAAAGAGAACGTTGAGGAATCAACAGAAAACGTTGAAAATCCAGCGGAAAACATTGAAGAGCTAGTAGAAAACATTGAGGATCAAGCAAGTGCAGTAGGAGATCAAACAATGGAAGGAAACAATGAAGGATTCTTTGGCAGAGGACAAGTAGATCCTGAAGGAGTAGGAAAAGATGAGAATTCTCTCTCTACATTGGGATTTCCTATTAGTGATTTCCCTAGAGGAGAAACTCCCATGAATAATATCCCACTTTCAGCCTTACCTAAATTCCATGGTTTATCTTCTGAAGATCCTGACGAATTTCTCTTTGAGTTTGATATATTATGCAAAAGTTATGATTATGTTACTAATGCGCAGAAGTTGAAGTTGTTTCTAGCAACACTAAAAGGAAATGCATTAAGGTGGTTCATGAGTCTTGGAGGCCATGTAATCACAACATGGGAACAGATGAAACAAAAATTTCTGCTTAAATATCAAGACCACTGCCGAACAAGAGAAAAAAGAGAGGAACTATTTAAGATGGTACAAAAGGAGGATGAGAATTTGGAGAAATTTGTTGAAAGGCTACAATACAACCTGCAGAGATCCAATCATCCCGATGTAAGTAAGGATATTCTTAAAACGATATTACTGAAAGGGGTGAGGGATGATTGTTTAGAAATGCTAAATATGCTTGGTAAAGGGGATATATCTAAGGAGTCATATGATGAAATTGTTAAACTCTAAAAAAGATGTTCAAGAGGAGCTACAAGGAACAGGTCAAACAGCAGAGATACCACATATTCAAGAGTTCAAAAATCAGCCAGTGGAGGAGCAACAAGAGCTGAAAGAGATAAATTTTAAGTTATTTTGCTTCACAAATTGACACCTTGCAGGTTAAAAAGAAACAAGTTGAAGTAGAAGCAGCTTTGGATGTCTTTTGCCCCAAATGCAGAGATAAACATCCACTAAGGGAATGTCCATTGGACAAGATACCAATTTGCACCCTTTGTGAGAAAGATCATGAAACACAACAATGACCCTCTTTACCAGGAATAAAAGTAGCATTGCAACCAACTGAGGAAGAAGCTGAAGTATTCTATTTGATGACACAGAGAAGACAATGGAAACCACGAGGACAAGGTATGAACTCTAATATGCCATTTACATATTCTAATCATTGGAGAAATTACCCTTCTTTTAGTCAACAAAACTACCCTCCCTTTAACCAAATGTAATACCCACCCTTTAATCAAATGAATTACCCACCCATGCAACAAACAAACCCTCCCTTTGTAGATCCTACAATGTGGACTCCTTGGCCACAACAACAACAATCTTATTTTAATCAATGGAATTCAAATTGGAGGGGTCAATAACTCCCATTTCCAAATCAATTTCCTCAATTTAATCAACCACTTCCTCTACCATCAGGTGCTCCAGCAAACAATCAAATGAGACCCCAGCTACATGTACGACCAAATCCTAAACCCAATAATAAATCTGTGTAAGTTATTGATATTCAGAACCAGCCTACATTTTTTGTTTTCCCTGCACAATGCAATGACATTCATTTACGATCTAGGAAAATAGTTGAACCTATTATTGATGATGTTACCTCTTCCGATTGTGGTAAAGAAGAAACTGAGAAACATGAATCACATAAAGACGTACAACCACCCTCTAATAAGGGTGTTGAAACAACAGAACCACCATTCCCTGAGTGTTTAGTGTTAACTAGAATGCCTGAGCCACCTGCTTTTAATATTTTAGGGGAATTGCAGAATCTGTATGTTAAAATTCCACTTTTACAGGCACTAAGAGATGTACCAATTTATGCCAGAACCATGAGAGATATTTGTGTTAAGAAACTGTTGTGACCAGCAACAACCCCCCTTTTATTTAATATTAGTAATGATACTAAATAAATGGGGACCCTTAGTTAAAAAATCCAAAAAATAAATTAGGATTTGTTTTCCTTTTCAAATAAAACTTTCTATCATAAACTTATATAAATCCCTTAGAAAGAATATTAAGAAACACTTAAGTTGATGATAGATTATAATAAAATTTCTCTTTAAACAAAATAGCGCATCCATAGCAAAATGGTATATATCTTTTATAAAACTGAAAATGTGATTTTGCACTTTTGCGATAATGCGACCCTAAAATCCTATACAACAAACGCATTGGTCGCAGATCACATAGCGCAGAAAACAGAACTGATTAATGAATATCTTTTGTGCTCTTTTCAATTTTGCGCTTTTGCGAGATTTGCGATGTGCGCTTTTGCGCTATTGCGCAATTTTCACTTTTGCGCTATTTTACATAACTGCGATGACTTCATTTTGCGATATTGCGACATTGCGATATTGCGATATTGCGCAGCAAATCATAGATCACAATGTCGCAGATTCATGTAGGTGCGCTATCCCAAGGCAATCTTCCCATATATCAAATCTGTTATGTGCTTTAATGATTAAATTAAATGATTGGATTGAAAATTAATGGTAAATGATATTGTGTTTGAATTGAAAGACGTTTCACGATTAAAATATTATATTTCATCCGCTTTCACATTTAAAACAGTCTCATCACCTTTCTTATGCCATTACTCTCATTTACTCGTAAAACGTAGGCACGAAGGAGAAAACGTCTATACAAAGCTTCCACTAAACACTATGGGTAAGAAGGAGAAGAGCTCGAGTTCTGAAAACAAAGAAATGGCTTCGCTGTATGCAGACACTGCTTGTAATAAGGATGTCGGTATATCCACTTGGGAAGGAATGTATAATCTGCTAGAGGAAGAAAACCCTGTGGTGATGAAAGTTGTAGCTACAGCAGGTTCTAGTAATACGTCTGAGGCAACCCTTAGGGAACTGGCTTGCTCATTTCTGCATAGAATAGTGGCAAGGCCAAGGATTCTCCCGTATACGGACATGGTAAAATGGGTGCTGGACAGCACCGATATTTCAGACAGGAAATTCAGAACTCCATCTGAAGAGCTAATCGGGTCATTCACCACAGAAGATCTGAGATTAATGTATAAGTTTCCAGAACCTCAGGTGACTTACAACAAACAATTCATGGAAGATTTTGCTAGAGAACATGCAAATTTGGCAGAATGCACAAAGGAGTGGACCAAAAGAAGTGAACCATTGAAGAAAAACAAACAAGGTATGTACAGCATGGGCTCACTTACCTCTCCTTATTGTTTCACTACTGCCATGTTATGCAGGCTTTTTGGAAAGCCTGACATAAATATGATCTTACCTGAATGGCTTCCTTTGTTGAATGCGGCCGTTAATTCTACAATTGTAGACTGGGCCAAAATCCTATCTGATAATTTGACCACTACTATTTTTCACTACCGGTCCAAACGAAATGTTTCTCAGCGGGTCTATCCGCCTTTTTATTTATCTGCTTATGTCATGGATGCTATCTGTTATGTCTCTAAATTCCCTGTGATGGGTTGGAAATGGACTATCCACGATCCTTTGCCTATTCATGTGTACCATAAATAACTATGGGAGTCTAAGTTTGTCCCCCATTTTTACCAAATTTGTCATGGAATAATGCTGCCATTGTACAGAACATTGTATAATAAGGATACCCCAAGGTTATCCTCAGAAACAGAGGTTGATATTCTCCCGTCGCGAGATGGTTTGGAGAAGAATTGTTCACTTATATTAGGGTTTTTGGAAGTTATTCTTCTCTCCATGTTTTACCCCTATATGTTCCAGATATACTTGTAGCTCGGGAAATTGCTTATCAGACCTGCGGCCAGGGAGGTATAACAAAAGATTTAAAAGAGAAAAAAAAGGGCATTTGGCCACAATTTCCCGTAAAATGTGGAACATTTTCACTGTTTGATATTGGTCATGCATTTCAAGAGATAGGCAACATTACATGCCTACATCTGTTCAAATTTTCGAGAAGATTATTCGACCCAAATGATATTATTAAGAATTTTACCAATGCAATCAGGGTAAGGGAATTTTCCGGGGAACAGGATCCTTTTGATGATATGTTCCAAGCAAGAAATTCATTCAAAGAAGTTCTGAATTCAGCTCAAGTGCAGTTATCTCCAGAGGAATTTCAAGAATTCAAGCTTTACAGAGAAAGAAGACTAACTCCTATTCCTTTGGACAATCTACGCTTAGAACCCGCAAGGGAGCAAACTCCTAGTGTTAGTCTTAACGACAGTTCAAGTACAGATAAATCTAAATCAAAATCTGACAGAGATTCTGAGCATTCCAATAAGTCTAATGAAAAGGAAGATAAAATGGAAGAATCCATTAAAGATTCTACACAATCAAAAGAACTTACTCAACAACAAATTTTGACTTCTCAACAGACAAATCCTCCTCCAACCAATGTATAGCAACAGCCAGTCACCATTGAGTTAGACAAAGAATGGGAAACCTTCAACCAATTGATTAATGTAGAAGGACAGAATGTACAGACCCCTGTCCAGACAACCAAATTTTTGAACACAGGAACAAGCAGCACAGTTATAGTGACAGAGCATATACCAATAACACCCTCCTCTGAAATTGTGATTAATGTAGAGGACATTCCTCCTCTAGATGTATTCTACAACCCAAAATACAAAGCAGTAGTGAAGAGACAGAGAAAAAAGAGAAAGTTAGAAGGTGCAATTGCTACTGAAGCAGAACAAGTAGATGTTTTGTGGAAAGATCCTGCTACAGAACCTACTCATAATATCACTAAGTTATCTCAAATGACAGGAGCTTATGCTTCTGCAACAATTGACAAAGCATTTGAGATACAACTTTTGTTGAATGAAAAAGAAGAACAGGTAAAAGTTCTACAACAGCAATTGCAACAGGCACAGGCCGATAAGGAAACACAATTGAAACTTGAAGAGTTACAACAAACAACTTCAAGAAATGCAAATAGGACATCAAAAAAGCTTGGCTGATAAAGACAAACAAATAAATATTATCCAAGATCAGCATAAAGATGATCCGAAGCTTACAGAATTCATTTCAGAAACTATCTCTTTGAACAATCAACTACTGCAACAAGAGGAAGTTTTCTGCCAAAAAATCTTACAATGGAATTCTTTGTGCCAAGAGAGCGATAAAATCACAAATCATGTCGTAGATTTACGAAATGATTATGATTTGATTAATGAAAAGATAAATGATTATCTGGCATGGCAAAAAATAGAAGAAGGCAGAAAAGCTGGTGCACCTATTGTTAATGAAAACCATAAAGAAATATTGTTCAATAACTGGGATGCACAAATCAGAAGAGCAGAAAAGGCAGCAGAGGAGGTGGCTACAACGGCAAACATTCTTACTGATTGTGTAAATAACAATTTACACAAAGCTAATTTGATTCCTGAAACTGTTCCAGGATATCTCCCACAGGCAAGTCAACTACAAACAGAATGGAGGCAAAAGGCAAAAGGCAGAGCAAAATCTATCCAAGGGCTGACGAGATTGAATTGGGAATCATACTGGATGTACTTGGTGAAGCCACACAGTCAGCACAGTGCGCTTAATTGTATCATCAATGCTACAGAGAAGATTGCTCCTATGCTTGCCGACTCTGTCTTTTCAGGACAGTTGAATTCTGAAGTCGGTCAACCGCATCTTCTCAAAACTATGCTAGATGCCTGCAAGTTTAAAGATCAAGTTCATAGATAGACAGATTTAGTTTTAATTTCACTGTATTTTAGCCTAGGAAAAGGACGGTCATTAAACCGAATCCTTAATTTTTGTAATAAACTATTTTTAGATTTAGTTAAGTAGTATTTAAACCCTTCTCATGCATTTAGAGAAGGGTCCTGGATCTTAATATTTTTGACTTGGAGATTGCATTTCTGTACTCCATTGTCTTGTATATTTTTAAAAAGGATCACATTTGGTGATTTTCATGCGGAATTATCTTTGAAGTGTTGCATTTCTGTACCTTGGAATTTGATTTTGCATTAGAGTTACTAGATTAGATTATCATATTTCATTTAAAAGTCTTCAATATGAATGAGGTATTTCTATCCTTTCACTGTTGATTTCTTTTGTCTTATGATATTCGCTTTAAAATTGCTATCATTTATATATATTTGTTTTCACAACGCTTCCTTTTATATATCATTTCTGAGTATAATTGAAACGTTATCTTTCATAAGTGTATATAGATGGTATACAATGATGAATGCAATATGTTAATACAACTCTGTTTAATTTCTTAAACAGAGTTATCTTTATTTGTTTCTGCACATTTCAATTTAAATAATAATACATTTTCATGGTTATTGTTAAATTGGAACAATCTTAAGTTGTTTTCACATATAATTACCCGGGTTAGTGTTAGAATTTATTTACCAGTACTTAGTTTAAATTAGATAGTTTTATTTCAGTTAATTTAGTCCCATTTCCACCCATCCAAACCAATCCATTTAGTTATAAGGAAACTGGTCCTTTAAATCCAGTCGGAGCCACCATACCAAACAGAAAAGGAGTTGTCTTAAGGTCCCGACCGGGTGGTTTTCCCCGATGTTTGAAGCAGAGATTTTCTAGGCTTCAACAGAAACCTGGTAGGAAAGCTAAATATCCCCTTACAGTTAATGTTATGGGTGATATATCTGCATTAATGTCCGATAAAGCCCCTCCAGTTAAATATGGTGATGCCGGCCATCCTACTGTGACAATCCAAATTGGTAAAAAAATAATCCCTCAAGTTATGGTAGACTTAGATGCTGCTATAAACATTATGACTCTTGAAATTTCACAATTGTTACAGCTAAAGAACACAATCAGAGACACACCAACCATTCTAGAGTTAGTTGATCGTTCTACAATCAAACCAGAAGGAGTTGTTGAAGACTTAGTCATCTCAGTTGAGTCCTGGAGTTACCCAGCTGACTTTGTGGTGTTACGGACTAAAAAAAAGTTGGGGGGACATCCTCTAATTTTGGGAAGCCCTTGGCTAGCCACAGCCGATGCCTTTATCAAATGCAAATCTGGTTCAATGACAATTTCTAATAGATATGAAACTAAACAGCTTACTCTCTACCCTCATGCTACACCCATGACTAATAATGAGAATCCTATATGGATGGACTATGATGATACTGCTATTCAACCTATTTTGACTATTAGACAAGCTTTAAACCTTAAATATACCACTGAGGATGAAGTAATTAATAATTTCATTTGTGAAACCTCCTCTGTGACTTCTGAAACACATAATCAACTGGCTACAATTTTGGAATTAGATACCGAGGAAAAACTTAAATCTGAAGATCTACCTCAAACATCAATCACCATCTCTTCTAAAAGCATAACAGTAGAAATCGAACCTGGCAAAACACTGAACATAAATCCTGACCTGACAATTGCTGAAACACAACAGTTAATGAAGTTACTGCTTAAAAATAAGGAAGCATTTGCATGGGACTATACAGATATGAACGTAATATCCCTTGAATTATGTACTCACTGGATCTATATTAAGGAAGGTTGTCGACCAGTCTGTCAACCCAAAAGAAGAATGAACCCTAATTTAACTTCAGAAATAGCTTAATGTAGGATTTATATACCCTATATCTGACAGTGAATGGGTTTCCTCATTGGTAATAGTTCCTAAGAAAAATGGGAAATGGAGAGTGTGTGTAGATTATAGAGCCTTAAATAAAGCCACTCAAAGGACCACTTTTATTTACCGTTCATTGATCAAGTGTTGGATAGTTTGTCAGGCAAGAAATTATTCTCCTTTTTAGATGGATTTAGTGGGTATAATCAAATCAGAATTGCACCCCAAGGCCAAGATAAGACCACTTTTACTAGCCATTGGGGAACTTTTTCCTATAGAGTTCTTCCATTTGGACTATGTAATGCACCAACAACCTTTCAAAGGGAAGTTATAGGAATCTTTTCTGATATGCTGAATGACTCTATTGAAATATTTATGGATGACTTTACCCCTTATGGTGTGTATTTTTAAGATGCATTACAGAATCTTGAGAAAGTACTTAAACATTGTATACAAGCTCACCTCTCCTTAAGCACTGAAAAATATCATATGATAATGAGTGAAGGAGTAGTGCTTGGAAATTTTATCTCATCTCAAAGAATTCAGGTAGATCCATCCAAAATACAAGTCATTCAGAATCTTCCTATTCCTAAAACACAAACTAATGTGAGAAGTTTCCTAGGACATGCTGGATATTACAGGAGATTTATTTAAAAAAATTCCAAAATAGCTTCTCCTTTATTTGTGTTACTTATGAAAAATGTTGAATTTAAGTGGACTAATCTTTGCGAGGAGGCCTTTATAGAACTCAAGCATCAATTATCCACAGCTCCTATTTTTAGAGGACCTGATTGGACACTTCCCTTTCATATATCTTCTGATGCTTCAGATACTGCAATTGGAGCTGTCTTGGGACAAGAGGAAAACCATCTTCCTTATGCTATCTACTTTATCAGTAAGAATATGACCCCTGCTGAGCTTAATTATACAGTTACCGAAAAGGAATTTTTAGCAATAATTTATGCTATTAATAAATTTCGAAATTACATTACTGGCTACTCTACTTTTGTCCATATTGAGCACTCGGCTATTAAGTATTTAATGAACAAGTCTGTCACAAATGCTCGAGTTACCAGATGGTTATTGTTACTACAAGAGTTTGATATTACAATTGTAGATCGACCAGGTAAAGAAAATATTGTTGCTAATTTCCTTTCACGGTTAAAAACTGATAATAATATTCCAGTAGATGATTCCTTTCCTGATGAGTATTTATTTGTAGTATCTTCTCGCTCACCATGGTATGCAGAAATTGCCAGTTATTTTGTTGCAGGGAAGTTACCATCACACCTGTCACATCGAGAGAAAAGAAAAATCATTCAACAAAGTGCTCGGTATAGATAGATAAGTGGGTGTATTTTATACACAGGACTTGATCATGAAATCTGGAGATGCATTAGAGAGGATGAGGTGTATGATATACTAAAAGCTTGTCATGATGGCCCTTGTGGAGGGCATTTTTTTGATAAAAGAATGACACATAAAATTCTTAGGATGGGTTATTATTGGCCCTCACTCTTTAAGGATGAAAAGAAATATGTTCAGGCTTATGATAGCTGTCATAGAATGGGTCAACATAATCATAGAGATGAAATGCCATTAAACCCCCAGGTGATACTTGAACCATTTGAAAGATGGGCCTTAGATTTTATAGGACCCATTAATCCTCCATCCAACCAAAGAGTTTATATATTAGTCTGCAGAGATTATATGACTAAATGGGTGGAGGCCAAAACACTTCTTAGAGCTAATGAAGAAGCTGTCCTAGCCTTCCTATTTGAAGAAATATTTGTTAGATTTGGAATCCCTAGAGAGCTAGTTACAGATGGAGGACCTCCTTTCAATTCTCATGGTTTCAAAGCCATCCTTCAAAAATATCATATTCATCATAGAATGAATACACCATACCACCCCCAAGCCAATGGGCAGGTGGAAAGTACAAATAATGTGATAGAAGCCATTCTAACCAAAACAGTGAAGGATAATCGGAAGGATTGGTCTCAAAAGCTCCCTGAAGCACTATGAGCTTATAGAACTACCTGGAGAAATACTGCAGGATTTTCTCCCTATGAATTGGTTTATGGTAAAAGTGTTGTTTTTCCTATGGAATTTGAAATTAAAACCTTGAGGACTACTTTAGCTGTTAATCTTGATTTGACTGATGTGAAAAAAGCTAGGTTGCAACAACTTCTTGAACTGGATGAAAAAATATTAGATGCCATTCATCAGACAACTATGATCCAAAAAAAAAGAACAAAGTGGCATGATAAAATCATCAAGCACAAGCAGTTCCAAAGAGGTAATTGGGCTTTATTGTATGATTATCGGTTTGAAAACTTTCAAGGGAAGCTACGTATATGATGGTTGGGACCCTATGAAGTATATGTTATTTTTCCCAATGGAACAGTAAGGCTCTTAAAAATTCATGACTCTAAAACACCACTATTAGTAAATGGTCATCGGCTTCATTTGTACCAGCGCCCTATTTCTAAAGAAGATTTTAAGGCCATTTGCATGGCAGATGCACATTATCTTTTTCTAGGGGAGTCTTATTCTTCTCACTGCATTTAATTTTTTTCTGCACTGTATTTTTAGTATTAGATTAGATTTCTTAAAATAATAATCCTTGTCAAGGGTTGGAATGTTACAATTGATTATTTTGCAGATTCTTGATTAAGGAAGGGCTTACCAAGGAAGGAAACTTTCACCACAAGAAGACCCAAGCTTCATTTTGAGAAGCTTTGCTTCCCTCACTTAAATTCATTTCCCCATCTCCCAGTAAAATTTTATCATTCATTCCCTTCATTCCTTTTTCCCTTTTCATATCAGTTTTCTTATTTTTCCCATTTTTCCCATTGCTGAAACACCATTCTTTAGCAAATATTTTCCCTATTCTTCACTGCTGAAATACCATTTCTTAGCAAATATTTTCCCCATTTTCCCACTACTAAAACATCACTCCTTAGCAACATTCTCTCTATTTTTCCATTGTTGAAACACCACTTTCACCAGTATTTCATTCATTTTCCCATTGCTGAAACACCATTTCTTTCTCCAAAAACATGACTATGCAACTTTTTCAGTCTTTCATTTTCACTTCTCTTATTCCTTGTGTGAATATTGTCCATTCACTGCCTTTTTCTTATGATCAAGAAGACTCTAATATGATTTTCCTCATGTTTCAAAGAGTTTATAAAGTTCTTCCATGACTATTGAGCCATTATAAACAAGCACTATATTTTTCGAACTACAAATCAAAGGTAAATATAAGGTATGTGAGTTTTATGTAAATACAATTAAACAATAGTTTAAAGAGAAGATTTTGTTCATCATGACCACAATCTCCACACACTCAAAAACATCATTTCACCATAGTTTGGGGGGAATATCGAAATTATATGCCATCATTTCATAGCATGCCAATTACCGTCATTCTTCCTACCCATTGCTTCGCCTCTTCACCACTACTCCATGTTCTCATTCGCAAAGTTTACTCTGTTCGAAGTCTGGTAACTTCGCTCTTTGCCTCTTCATTTTACCCAAGCTGGTTAACTATGGGAGGACCTGCTATTCGACATGAGCTCGGCTCAATAGCTCTACTTGAATTATTCCCAGACGTGTATCAGATTTTTCAGCAAGCAGGCTGGGTGGGATATTTTGAGAGACTTCAAGAGTTTGATCAACCGTAGGTCCTCGAATTTGCACAAAATCTTCAGGAGGACCATTCTACTATCTAGGGAGTCTAAATTTTGGTTTCAGAGGGCGATATAGCACAATTCTCAGGTTTTCCGGTCATTGGTACTTTATGGTTTAGTTGAAAGCACATCATTATGAATGCACAACATGACTTCCTTCTGCCAAGAGAACACGTCGAGCTTAAAGGCCAGGGTGTTGGAATTCACTCACTGCCTCCTCCTTGGCCGAAATTTGTTGAATTCGTCAAACATTATCTCACTTGTGAAGGTCGCTATCAAGTAGTCTATCAGCATGACTTTTTCTTAATGAGTCATTTACGACATGGTAGACTAGTGAAAATTCCTTATTATTTACTTGGATGTATTAGAAATATGTCATATTATTGTAGACGAGTAAAATTCCCACTCCTTTCCCTCACCCATCACCACCTTTGTCAACTACTTATTCAGAGGATTTTTGCACAACAAAACCCTCCTTTAAACAACTTACTTTTACTTCTTGAGCAAGATGCCGAAATTCCTCAAGAAGCTACTGAGAACCCCCAAGAAATCCTTGAAAGTTCCCACGAGTAGCAACTGGAGAATATAGCTGACCCTCCATCAATTCCATCCACAAAACCAGCTAATCCAGTTAACCTGTCTTCAATTCCATCTCACTAGGCAGAATCATCTGATCCTACCATCCATATTCCCAGTGACGACTCTCAGGCTGATACACCACCATCTTCCTCTCTTCGTAAAATAAAAAGGTGAATTACAACTGCCTCTATATCAAAAAGACAAAAAAGGGCCACAACTAAAGCAGCTACCTCCTCTGATAGCCCTTCTCCTAGGGAAAAACCCTCTCATAAAAAGAAAAAAGCAAACTACTGGTTTTTCTGCTTTCTTACCTAGGAGACGAATGAGGACGTATATTGAATCAGAAAACATTTTTATTACCCCTTATCCCACAGCCATTTTTTTAAATCTCCATTCATCACCACCCTTCCAAACCCCATTATTATTATCTGTCTCTCCCTGTGGCACTGAAACACAAGAACCAGATGCCCAGGGTAATATGACATCATTTTCTACAGAACAAGTAGCTGTCCCACAAGAACCAGCTACTCAGTCAGTAGCTACTCCACAAGAACCAGCTACTCATTCAATACCTGAAACACAAGAACCAGCTGTTGATGTGCAAAAACTAGACATTTGAGATGCTACTCATTCAGTAGCTGCCACAAAGGAACCAGCTCTAGCTGTCACACAAGAACCAGCTACAGCTGAAACACAACAATAAACTCCGGAGAAAGAAACTGATACACAAGGCCCAGTCACCATGGCCTCCCTTTTACAGGAAAATGAGTTTTTAAAATCAGAATTATAAGCTCTTTGACAAGGAGCTAAATTTTTATACCCTAGCCCATACAACATCCATGGCAGACAAACATACAGAAAATGATCCTTATAAATAATATATGTGCCACCAATGTGGAAACATCTATTAGCAAGCAGGATATAAGATAGTTCAAGTTCCAATGCCCAGAGCATCTACATCTTCTGCAGTCAAAGAAGAATGCCCTACTATTACACAAGAACTAGTAGGGCCTTCAAAATTTTTAGAAAAAGAAGTCAAGGTACAAGTATCCTGCCCTACTGTAACTGATTCTGCTACCCAGAATATACCTCAGCCTACCACTTGCAATGTTGGAACACAAATGGAACCATGGAAAGAGATGGAAATAATGAACAAGTGGAGGAAATAGTATGTTATTTCCCAAGATAAAACCTTACAACAACACAAATTGATTTGGCAGAATCACATATATTTTAATTGGGAGACCTGGGAGCAGACACTCCAGCAATTTAGATTTTACAAGAAATATAATAAAGAGCTAAAAAGAAAACTGCTCTTAATGTTTCAAATGGTACACAAATTATTGGCCACTAGGAAGCCATCTCTAAAGTATTCTTTATTTCTCTCAGAATGTCTTGTTTATTTTCAGTTGAAAGCAGTCAAAGACGGAAGAACCCATGAGGTGCTTACATCTAAAAAGTTTGTGAAAAAATTTGCAGAAGCTTCCACCAGTGATCAACACCTACTATGTGATTTGTACCTTCACAATTAAGCTATCCCTAAAAATAGAAATATTAATCTCAACCTTCTTGTTGGTGATATTCAGATCAGGGCATTTGCCTCCTTTCTTGCTAATCAGATTACATGGCATACTGCTTTTCTTGCAACTAGGCATAATGAAGACAACTTCCTTCTCTGGATAAGGCTAGAACCTCAGAACCCTGCCATATTTGTGGAAAAATATCATTATTTTTTGCAAAAGCCAGGGATGATTTAACACATACAGCAATTACAGGCTTTAGTGCTCCATGATTGTCACCAATTCATCAGGGCCAAAGAAACTACTGCTCTAAGAGAAAATAATATGTGGTGGCAAAAATCCTCTAAGGAGAGGCAGGAGTATAATCCTTTTAGCCCTACTAATCTTGAAACCGCGTTGTCTAGAGTACCCAACTACATCATATGTGTTCAGCAATGTGTTGAAAAGTGGATAGGGTACCACTTTCATTTTCCTATTTTATGGATGCCAGCAAAAGAATACCATGCTCATTATAGGTTGGATAACAAGGATGAAGCAGCAGCATGGCAGAGATTGCAAAATGTGCAAGGATTCAGAGCTTTAATAGATAGCACCTTCCATAGCTACTACCTAAGTAATTTTCATGCCAAAAGCTAGTATCTGGACTCAGACTCAGACTAAAGTTGCCTGAGGACATGCAACCCTTTCATTTGGGGGGGATGTTAGGACCCCATAATGTGCCATTTTTACCATACATTTTGTTATCATTCCACTCTTTTCCAGTCCATATTTAAAGCTTACACTATCACTTTCATCCATTTTTCCAAAGTTATATAATATTCTTCTCTTTACTATATGTTTAACTTGTTTTAAATATAACTTTACATTACTTTTATATTTAATCATTAATCGAAGATATATAGTTGTTGAGATAGTTTGAAGACCGCAAATAATCTATCATGGCTGTTTGAAGACTGCATTGCTGAAAAATTCAACATGGTACACAAATCTCGTTGCTGAAACTACCCGTGATTTGTGATTTTGAAGCATCATTTCAAGCATGACGGCAACAAGAAAAGACAAGTAAGGAAGCTGTTACACAGGCCACTCTAAAGCCAGTACCATCGAAACCATTGTAACAACATTTTGCTATGGAAGAAAAAAAAGGCCCTATTTCATAACATAAGATCAGATTGGGTTAAAAATAGGATTTATATAATGTAAATCAATTGTAATAGATGTCTCCTCCTTAAAAAGAGGAGACATCAGCATTAGAGAGATAGTTAGAGACTACGGGAGGTTCATTTTGAATAGAGAAGGAACATGACTCTTTTGTAATATGTTGCTTTCGACAGATGAAATTTTTTTTGTTCTGGGCATCTGATTTTAACTCCTTCTGGGGAATCTTGTGAGAAGGAAAGGGCCCGCATTCTTCACAAGATTCACCCATTTGTCCCTGTAGTTTGTTAATTGTTCTTTTCATTCATGCCTTGATTAAACTCTATTTACTGAAGTTATTTATGAAGCATCTGAATTCTGTTGTTTATTGCTAAAGCTCTATTTCCATTACTTGTTGCATTGATTTCATACAATTCATTCTTGAGAAGTTGTGGATTATTTTAATTAGAAATCTTGTTTATGAAATGAGTTTGTGAAAGCTTGGTAATAAGAAACAAGTGATGAAGATTCCTGCTTGGGGAATAGGGTCCTGTTCTCTGTTATAGCATAATTGGTATTCCTTTTTGCAGATTGATTTCCTTTCCTAGATCATTGTCTTTTTAATGTAATCCAGGATTCTTTTAATGATAGTCTGCAATAGAAGGATTTTCTTTGTTGTAACTCAAGTAGACTTCAGTTTTGTTAAAAAAGGTGTGATTAGTGTGAATCTTACTATAAAATTTATTTGCTTTTGAGATTGAGCATATACAATGTGTGATTGCCTTTGAAATAAATAGACTTCCCTAGGTTGAAAATTTATGTAGCACTTGAATTGTTTAAATTGATAAACAATTAAAGTGACCAACACCTGAATACCTCCTATGCACACAACCAGCAGGGTCCACACACAGCAGGATAGAGGATCTCCACGCACACATCCACCAGGAGTCCTAACCCAAACAACCCTCCCAGATCGAACAATTCATACTTCACTTCAATCTCTATTCATTTTCTACCTATCAACTCAGAAAGGTTCAACTATTTATACTACTTTAGCCTATGCATCCAATGATCCGAAAACCATGGTTTTCGGACTCTTGGTATACCCTTGACTCGCTTACAATGCATTAGGGGCTTTGAACCACCCCAAAACCCCTACGTTAGACTAAATATAATAAAAAATATACAAAATGGACCAGATTCGCAGCTTTGTAGGAGACCTTGTTCCAACAACATGTTACCAAACTTTCATTAGTCCCTTTGGAGGTTGTGCCCCTTACAGATTCCTACAGCCACACCTTCTACAACGAGTACAGCAGATGGAACTAAGCAACTCATTAAATCAGTGCAAAATCTTTCAATACAGACAGAAGAGATAAAGAAGCTTCAGGACCAAGTGAAATTGTTATAGGATCAGAAGTCAAGGAGTGATAGTTCACATGCAGCTGAAGCCATGAGAACACAAAAGTTAATAGAAATATTGAAAAAGTATAACAGGGAGGCATCTATTGGAAATTCCTTGGGGGAATTCAAAGAGATAATTTGGACAGATATTATTAAGTCCATCAGTGGAATCTGGCCTTTCATACAGATCATATTTGAACAGAAGGTGCCGATAGAGAAAGCCAATGATGTTGTTACAAAATTCAAGGAAGAACTTGGCGATAAGACAACCACTGCTAACAACATTATAAATTCTTAAATTCCAAGAACAAGTATGAGATGGAGGAGTTAGGAGTGGATGATAGGACTGAGACAATATTGGATGTAAATAAGGTTCTTACAAAGAGAAACCATATTGTACAACTGGAGGAAAAATGTCACAGCTTAGAGATAACTATAAATAGATTTTTCAGTAGGCTAGAACCTTTAAATTAGAAATCTCTTCCTTCCCTGTTTATAATCTATGAAAAAATAATGCATATATAATATTATGCAAAGAAGTAGGTGGAGATTTCTAGAGACATGGCTAAGTTTTCAAACATCAAAGGCACTATGACAGGGAAAGCATTCTTTGAGGCATTAACTCATGACCTTTTCATCCAGCATGAGATAAACCACATTTTTTGTGGTAAAATGAACTTTTTCTAAGTATATCGAAGTGGATGAAATCTACAGGAGGGTCATCAAGTTAACTATCCTAGATGAAGAATGATGGCATAAGTTGACTAAGTTCCAGGAATAAAACGTAACAAAGAACAATCATCTACAACCAATGCAACCTATAAATAGGATTACTCAGCAACTAATTCCTTGAAATCAGTGCTAGATTGCCATATCACCCACATCAGAACTATTTTTTGTAACAGTTAGAGTTTATTGTTAGATTTAGGCTAATAATACACTATCTGTTGAGACAACATTTATTGTAATCAATTTTGAAATATTTTAGTATAAATAATTCAATTTTTGAAGTATTAGAGGTTGCTTTCTAAACATATTTAGCCTACTAAACAATTGTAAATTCCATTTTTTTTCCAGAGCATCAATAATACAAAGACGTCTTTCAGGATTCATGTGGTGTAATTATTGATGAAGTGTTTCTATTGTTTCTGTGTTTTTCACTGTTATTTCCTTACTCTGTTTATCAAAATTCTTAATTGTAAAACATAAAGTGTGATGAATAGGACGTATTATTTTAAACACTTTATTATGGTTTCTTTTACAATTTAAATGTTTTCTACTTCAAGTCAGATTGAAAAATACTTAAATTCTTTTTAGTCTCAACTAAAATTTACTTTTCTACCATATCCATTATTCATTTAAAAATCTAAAAGTATCCAGTAAATGAAATATCAATTGCGTTGTTACAACTCTTTTAAAAATTGATACAAAATCCAGTTTTATGTTTTGACTCCATTGCCCAATGGGAAAATAAATATTTAATCAACGAAATCAATCAAACCCAAACAATCACCAAGTACAGTCATAACTAGCTTAACACCTATTCAAAACAAAGTTAAATCTTAAAGAGATATCCTTCTATGAAGTTGGAAGGGTTATATCCCAGCTTCCAAAGTGGTTTTCATGTTTTCCTCTGTGTTTAATATGTCAATATTTTAAATTACATAACTTTAACATAATGGCGACCATACTAGAGAAAATTGAAAAAATTGTATTTTCTTTCAAATTCATAACCCTGTTTAAAACATTGTATGATAGAAATATTTTAAGATTGGTTTTCTTTTCACTACTGCAAATAATAAGTGTGTTTATACATTTAGATCATAACTCTTGCTCCTAAAAGAGCCTATACTAGTGCTCATCCTGATCTAAAGCTTGCAGAAATTGTATATGACCCTGAGAAAATATTGAAAAGAAAGAGCTTAGAGGAAATCCAAGGAAGTACTAGTCCTCCTCATATAGCATATTCACTCCCATCAAAATTTTTAACCTGCAATACATAGAGTTTGATTTACCCTTTGAACAAATCCTATTTAAAACTAAATCAAACAATTGGGCAGATCAAATAGTAGTAGATCAAGCTACATTAAGATGAAATTCATTTGAAGCCCAATCTGCTCCTGTTGATATATACCTTCAAATCCTCCAAGACTTTGAAAAATTGCAGGGTTTAGTCTCACAATTAAACCTTTATATTCATGAAGCTTATGTCCAACAATCTGTAGAACTTTCTGCTTTGACTTTTTATGCTGAATCACTGACCTCATCACAATTTGTGCATTCTAGATCAGTAAGCCCTACCCCTTTTGTAGTCCCCACAACTACTCTGGTACTTTCCCATAAATCATTAAGCCCTACTCCTTCTGTAGTTTCTACAACCACTCTAGTACTATCCCACCAAGCAACTCAAATCCCTTCTTCTCCCCAATCCTCAACTACGATCCAACCTTCATCTCCACCAAAACCCCAAGTTTTAGCCCAGCATTTACCCTCCATTCAGCCTCCACCTTTCATTCAACAACCACATAATATTTTTCATCCTCATATACCCATAATGGCATCTATATATGGTCCCCTTGTCCTTCCAGATCCTTTAGAAAACATGCCACGGGATTATCAAACAACAAGCCCTCAATTTGATGGAACTGGACCTATCACTACCCAACAACATGTAGACAAGATGAATGGAAGTTTTTACCTTTAGGAGGTAGATGAGGAGAGTGTAAAACTTAGGTTTTTTGCATAAAGTCTCACAGGAGAGGTGAGGAAATGGTTTAAAGCACTACCTGCTGCTACTATTAATGATTTTCCTATATTTCATCAAACATTCCTTACTAGGTGGGAAATTAAGAAGAACACTCTTCATATTTTATCTGAATATGAAATCATTAGAAGAGGACCAGGGGAAAGTGTTCAATACTATTGCACTAGATTCAATAGTGTATATAAGGAAATCCCTTCTACTATCAAACCACCACAAGGCTTAGTCTTAATCAAATTCCCAGATGGTTTTGAGGTAGACATGGCTTACCAGCTTAGAGAAAGGAATTCATCTACACAAGAAGAAATGCAAATGGATGCAGTAAGTGTAGCGGTAAATCTACTAGCTAAGAGAGATAGACTTAGGAATGAAAGGAGAGTAACCATAAAAGAGGAACCATCTACTTCTTCTACTAATGCTAAAATTGATTCCTTAGTTAGAACAGTGGAAATAATGATGGAGAGGATTAATTTGAATGAGAGGATTGCACCTAGGAAAAATGAACCTGCACCTCAAAATCAAAATCAAAATCCTAGGAGAAATCCTCCAAAAATCAAACAAAGAGAACAGAGAGGTTCTGATCAGAAAATTAGACCTCATTTTAAGGATAAATATGATGATGATGATGGAGAGGTAGTAAAAGAAGTAGAAGACAATTAGATAAATCTAATGGGAATCAATGATGATGAAATTGTGTTTCTTACTTGGGAAGAACAAGAGATATTTCAATTATCCCAAACTGAGCTCGAATTTGAAGAATCAGATGACTATTAGCATGGATTTGAAAATTCTATCATGGAATTCCATGGACAGTACAATCTTAGGAGTAAGAAAAATTATATGCTCCAAAAAAAAACACTAATGACAATCCTATTAAGAAAATTTATGAGACAAATCCAAAGAGAACTCCAGAAAATGTTGCTAAGAAAACTTTTGATAGTTCTAGGAAAAAGCCAGTTGACATTCCTGCAAAAATATTGTTGAGATTTCCTCAAAAACTAATCAAACAGACATTCCCACCACCAGTCACCAAAAATAACATTTATCAAAAGAAACTGCTGATAAATCTTAATTTCTGAACTTAAATAAATTTCAAGCATCATTCAATATTGAAATGAATTAGCAAAGATGAAAATTCCTATCCCTTTGATTGAGTTAACAAATAAAAATCTGTATAGAACTCAAGTTATGAAATATTTGAACATAGGAGAAAAAAATGATACTTTCAATTTGAATGATGATCAACCTGAATTATTATTTGGTCTAGAGGTAGATGGTAAACCACAGGAAGGAGGAATCCCTCCATTTTACGTCAGTCTCTATGTGCATGCTAATTTTCTCCACAGTGATATGTTAGTTTTAGGTGCCTCACATAATTCGATGCCAAAAGCCATTATGGAAAAACTTGGTCTACACATTACTAGGCCTTACAAATATTTGTATTCATTTGATTCAAGCAAAGTAAGATGTTTAGGTCTCGTTAAGGATCTATGTGTCACTTTAGCCCAAATCGCAGCTAAGAGTCTAATAATGGACATAGTATTGGCTAATATTCCCCCAAAGTATGGCATGATGTTATCACGCTCTTGGGGAGAAAAACTACAAGGTACCCTACAAATGGATATGACTTATGCAACCATCCCAGTGTTTGGTCAAAACAAAAGATTGTATAGGGAAACCTTAATGAAATACATGGTGAGTAGTCAAGAGAAGCCACATAACTACCCCCTTTACTATTTTCATTCTGATTTAGATTCCTTCATTCTGTATAATGATAGAGATATTGAAGCTTAGATTACCAGTGTTGGAAATGACATTTGTGAAACACATGAAAATCAAACACAAATTTTACAACAAAACATTGAAATTGAACCTTTTTGGAATATTATTTTGATGGTTCTTGTGGTAGAGCACGGTCAAGAGCAGGTGTCTGGGTCTCAAATTCAGGAAATAATCATGTAGAAGGTTATTCATATAAACTGAATTTTCAATGAACCAACAACATAGCGGAATATGAAGCACTTATTTTAGGCTTGGAATAATTGAAGAAATTAGGTGCTAAAAGAATTTCTGTTCATGGAGATTCTGAATTAATAATTAAACAGATTAAATAAGAATATGTTGTGAAACATCCTAAGTGGATAGCATACAGAAATGTTGTGCTTGATTTCTTACACACTTTTGTAGAATATGATCTTATTGTGATACCTCGGAATCATAATGTCCTTGTTAATAGTCTGGTTTTTTCAGCTAGCACATGCAAAATTCCTCATCCCAAAAAACAATATATAGTGGAATTTCAATACCATCTAGCTATACCAGACAACATGAGGTATTGGAAGGTATTCAGAAATGATAAAAATATAGAAAACGTTTTGCAGTCCAAAGATGGGTATGTGGAAAATAACATAGACTTAGATGGTCAAGTAGAAAATCAAATAGTTGTGCATAATAATGTAGAATATCAGTTTTATGAATTAGATGTAAATATTTCTATAGATGAAGTTGTACATAAACTATAATTGCATGAAATAGATCCAGAAAAAGAAGAATTTGAAGTACTTCAACTTAAAGATAATATTTTTCCTAGAGGTACAGTTCCATTAGAAGAAAGTTTTGAGTTTAATGATGTAGAAAAAAATCCAAAAATAGAGTCCACAGGGAGAGATGTAGAAGAATGTAATATAGGTAGTGAACAGAATCCTAAAATAATAAAAATTTCAAAATCACTACATACTGTCAAAAACCAAGAATACATATCTCTATTCAAAGAGTTTTTTGATGTCTTTGGTTGGAGCTATGAGGATCTTAAAGCATATGACACTAGTATCATACAACACAAAAATCCCAGTCAAGGAAGATAAAAAACCATTCAAACAAAATCTTTGCAGAATAAATCCTATTCTGATGCCTATGATTGAGAAAGAAGTCAAAATATGTACGATGATAAAATTATTGTTCCTCTCAGATACTCTAAATGGGTGTTTAATATAGTACATACTAGGAAGAAAACTAGAGAAATCTGGTTATGTATCGATTTTAGAAATCTTAACAAGGTTTCCCTGAAAGACAACTACCCTTTGCCCAAAATGGACCATATATTACAGAAGGTAGTAGGGTCTATTAAGATATCCTTGTTTGATTATTTCTCAGGTTATAATCAGGTCCTAGTACATCCTACTGATCAATATAAACTGACTTTCACTACTCCATGGGGGACCTTCATGTATGTGAAGATGCCTTTTGGGTTAATGAATGTTGGGGGCCACTTTTCAAAGAGAAATGGATATTTCCTTTGCTAATGAGATTTGCCATTTTATAGTGATTTATCTTGATGACATTACTGTATATTCAAATATTGATGAAGAATATTTGAGGCATCTAAGAAGAGTGTTTGAAAAATGTAGAATATTTGGTATCTCATTAAATCCTAAGAAAACATTGTTTGACCTTGAGGAAGGTAAGATTCTTGGCCATATTATTTCGAAGAATGGAATTAGGATTGAAGCAATATTAAAAATCAATCACCAAAGAAACATCAAATAGCTTTAATATTTTATTGGAAAAATCAATTTCCTAAGGAGATTCATTCCTAATCTTGTGGAGCTTCTTACAAATATAACAAACATGCTTAAAAAAGATTCAGAAATTAGATGGAGTATTAAGGCTAGACAATCCTTTGATTTAGTTAAGAAGACATTAAAAAAAGAACCAGTGCTGATTAGTCCATATTTTACCAAATATTTTATTATCTTCTCTTTTGCTTCTTAACACATTATCGGAGTTGTTTTGTTGCAGAAAAATAAGGAAGGATTTGAACAACCTATTGCACTTTTCAGTAAGGCTTTAAGAGATGCATCTTTTAAATACAATATCATGGAAAAAAAGGCCTTTGCATTAGTTAAAGCAATAAAATATTTTAAAGTATATATTTTGCATTCACATATTATTTCATATGTACCTAATTCAGTTGTCAAAGATATTTTGACATAGAATGGACCAGATGAAAAAAGAGGAAAATGAATTACTTTCATCACTAGTATGAATTACAAATGAAACCAATAAAGTTGATCAAAGGACAAGGACTGACAAAACTGATGGCAGAGTATAATTTCCATGCATTAGACATCAACTTTCTTGTTGTACAGGATGATCAAGAGGAATAGGCAACTCCACAGATCGATGAAGCATTTTTGAACTTGCCCTGGTATGCAGACTTATTGTATGTTTTATTCAATTTAAATGCTCCTCTTGGTCTAAAAAAAACAAATTAAATATTTCTAAAATTAAAGGTAGTCAAGTTTTGCATATTTGAAAAGGTTTTATATTGGAAAGATGTTGGTAGCATTTTACTTAAGTGCTTGTTGAAGGATGATGCAGAGAAAATCATGCAGGAGTTCAATGAAGGTGACTATGGTGGCAACCTATATTGGAAAACCATTGCGAATAAAATCCTCAGGGCTAGTTTGTATTGGCCTACCCTATTCCCTGACATTCATAAGAAGGTAACTTCATGCCATAAATGCTAGATTTGAAGGAAAAAAAAATCTCTTACCCCTGCCATTAAAACCTATTTCAGTTGAGATCCCTTTTCAGCAGTGGGGATTAATTTTAATTGCTGAAATTTATCCTCCTTCCTCTAGAAAACATAAGTGGATTCTCATAGCCACATATTAATTTACTAAATGGATAGAGGCCACCCCTTATATATCGGTTACTGATGTTGTCACTATTAAATTTCTTGAGACCAGTATCCTTTCTTGATTTGAATGTCCTAGAAAACTTATTACTGATAATGAAACAACTTTTAAATCTAAGAAAATGATTGAATTTTGTAATAAATACCACATTACTTTGGGAAATTCAACAACTTACTACCCTTAGGGTAATGGGTTGGCTGAATCCTCAAATGAGAGTATGGTAAATATCATTAAGAAGTTGTTGGAAGACAACAAGAAATATTGGCACAACAAGTTGGTTAATGCACTTTGGGCGGACAGACTTACTACAAACAAGTCAATTGGTATGTCACCATACCAATTGGTCTATGGAATGGATGCTCTATTTCCATCATCTTTAGGAGTACCAGTCATGAAAATAATACAATAATTACAGGTTGATCCAAATGATATACAAAGAATAATCAATCAAACCATTCAGTTGTAGCAATCAAGGGAGGAGGTCTATAACAAAACTCAAGTAATTCAAGAAAATGTCAAAAATATTTTTGACAAAAGGACTAAAGAAGATGACTTCAACATTGGATAAAAATTTCTAAGTTGGGATTCCAAGAGAGAAGAAAAAGGTAAACATGGTAAATTTGATAACATTTGGAATGGACCATACAATATATATGCTTTCATGGGAAAAATGCATTATTCCTAAAGGATCTGGATGGAGCAGAATTACCTAGTGGTCATGTCAATGACTGGATGCCGAAGAACTACTTTTATTAGCATAATTTTTTTTCTCACATCATTGTAAATATCACAGTCTATATTGATTTGATTGGATAACTTGCTAATTGTAGTTGAAGCCATCAGAGAAGGCCCTAAGCCCTAACTGACAAGATATCACAAGTACCTTAACAACAAAACAAATCAAATGCAGACATTATAGACATTGGATACTCAAGGCTACTAATCATTTGTTCTTGACACTCCACATGAAGAAGTGCCATCCTAGCTGGAGCCGTTGTTAGGGTCCTATATTTTATAGGATCTCAAGGTGATTGAGTATGTAATATTTGTGATTTTACAGTGTAAATTATTTTTAATTTGAAAATGATTTCCAAAAAAAATAATATATAAAACAAAATAAAAAGAGGTTATGTCAAAAAGAGAAATAATATGAGGAAAAAGACAAAAAGACAGAAATTTGAAAAAAGAATAAAAAGAGAATAAAACCACACAAAAGAAAAATAGAAATAATATTGAAAGTCCAACAAATTTAAATTCCACTACTGTTAAATTAGTTTCCTTTACATTAAAATCCAATAAAATTGTGTGCATATTGTCTTAAAATGCCATAATGAATATATTATTGTTCCAATGATACAGCTTAATGATGATGGAACAATTGTTTTCCTATTAATTAGGTTAGTGAATAAATATTTATCAAACAGTTTAATCTTGAAAAATCAGTAGTCACGTAGAAAATAGATTGATTCAACATTCTAATCTGAATCAATAGGAGAAATAAGTGATAGATTAGGTTAGATTGTTATAAAAAAAAATATGTGGTTTTTCTAGCTTAAATGCACACTAAGGATTGAAGATGAAAAAATGTTAGCTTAGAAAAGAATAACAAATGAAAGGGTAGGTAGAATTTGTTTTATGGCTTTGAAAAGCATGAAAGATATTGATCCTAAGTCTAAAATTTTAGGCATATGAAAACAAATTTTGGTGCATTATCCCCTTATCCTAAGTTTTCACCTTTATCGAAATTTCCACTACTCGATAAAACATCTCGTCGATGCACATTAACTCACCTCCATCTGTCCCATCATCCGATCCCCTACATATCCATATGATGGATCTTATCACTTCCCCCCCCCCCCTCACACACTTCTCCATCTGAACTTTACCGTCGAGGGGGGGGGGGGTCCAAAATAAGTGGTTTTGTGTTTCG
This sequence comes from Pinus albicaulis, assembly GCA_034641835.2. NCBI lineage: Eukaryota > Viridiplantae > Streptophyta > Pinopsida > Pinales > Pinaceae > Pinus > Pinus albicaulis. Next base: position 1,020,325,633 of record CM076578.1, read on the forward strand.
GGCCCATGCTAACATGGCACCCTCTCACCATTTCGCACCCCCCTACTAAAACCATTTACCACTTCGGACCTCCTCCGAAAAGAAATTTCTCCACTATATTAGAAACCACCAATCTGCCCATTGAGGACTAGTCATGGCACACCACCTAGACTATACCGTTGTCAATTAAATGTCTTCCCACCGTAATACATCCGTTGATGAATTTAATTAATCTATAACCATTAATCCAATGGATCGGCTCCACTCTCAATGGGAAAACAACCCAACTGTATATAAATTCATGCCTAATTAGCCTTTAATCCTTTAGCTTACCATTTTTACTACTATGTACATGTTTTTTGTAGGTTGACAGAGCACTAGAAAAGCCAATCCGACTACTGTCAAAGTACTCTCTACAACTGTCCCCGCTTCTTCCTAATTTAAGAGTTTTTACTCAGTCTCGACCTCCATTTGTGTATCAAAAACCCTTATCCACCATCAAAATTGATCTAGCCATGCCTCCTAAGAAAAAGGGATAGGAAGAACCAGTAAATCCACTGCTCCATCCCTCAGTTTACTCACAGGGACTGCACTGGGGGAGCAATACCATACAGCCTGGGTTCACATTGGGGGATTTATATTGAGGAAAAAATGGCATAATATATTGGGGGATATATAGGGGGTAAAGGGTTTTTATATTGACAGGTATAAAAAATGGAGCTCAAAGTTAATGAAAAACTATAAAGGGGTATAAAAAATGTTAATGAAAAAATGGATACCTAAAATATCTAGTGGAAGTAGGGGTTTTTTAAATTGGGAAGGTGTATTGGGTTCATATTGGTAGAGGGTTAAATAATGTGATTTTTCGGGGTATTTTCCAATATGTAGTCAAATTAAGGGTATTTTTTAATATGCCATGAACGCACGTGATAGGATAGAGGTTGATTGAGAGAAGCCCCCATGAGTTTACTTTGATCATATACCTTTTGCAGATAGGGATTACAAAATCCATGAAACCTTGTGTGACTTTGAATTATTCAAAATGTACTTCTAGCTTGAAGACAAATTTACTGACACGTTTGATGATATTGGACTATGGGAGTCTAATTTTCCCCATTACATCTTTCCCCACACCCACAGTGCCCTTGAATTCATCAGGAAGTGTCAAGCTTGTCAAGTACCCAGTCAGAGAGCTATTATTTCCCCTACATGAGAGATTTTAATCGCCATAACTTCCCAAGCCACAAACCAAATGATGAAGGCCCCTATCACAGTGAATTCCACCCCTTTTTCAAAAGAAGCACTCATTGAATTATATTTGAAGCTGGAATTTTCAAAAAGGGCTAAAACCCTTGAGCTTATTCTGGTTGAATATGCCCAACTACCAAAAAGTAATCCTCCCTGTCCATCCTCCATTTTCCCTGATAGAATCAAGATGATCATTACAAGTACATCCTACCTCCTTGGTTATTACTCAGATTAGTGGGTAGATGAGGCCATTATAGGATTCCTATCCATTTTATCCATATATTCCAAGCCTTCCATATTATTCAAATTCAGCCAATTCCTTGCAGATTCCATCCATGAACAATTTGTCAAAATCCAAAATGAGGAGATATTTAAATATGCCTCTATTTTAGTATATATGTTTTTTTATTTTCATTGAGATAGGTTCAAGTTTGCATTGCAGAAGTTGGATTATGATGGAAATCAACAATCTTTCATATGTGAGAAAAATCTTTCGGTAAAAATCACATCCAAATAAATTTGGTCGATGCGTTTTGAACTAGCTAGTGTGGTTCATCATCAGGACAAGATGTATTGTATTGATGATGAACCACACTGGCTGGTTCGAAACGCATCGACCAAATTTATTTGGATGTGATTTTTATCAAAATATTTTTCTCACAATTTATGGATCACAGAAGAAAAATTCCTAAAATTTGTCATATTTTGGACTACCATGGTAATGAATGAGAAGAAAGAATACTCATACAAATAGTTCATAGGATTGTTTGTACATCTAGCACCCAACCTTCTAAGCAACAATTCAGAGCCAAGAATGAGTGAATAAATTGGGAAAATATTTCATTTATCAGATCAAACTAAAAAAAGAGACTGGTATATTTACCAAAACTACACAGAATTAAGGATATATGGATGTGATCTTGCCCCATATAAGCTCCCAAAATTCCTCCCAATGAGGCTTTTTTTCCCTAGAATACATCAAGAAAATTCTCAATGCCGATGAGGTCCATTTTGTGTCTGTCAAGAAAAGATATCAGTTCAGAATCAAAGTATAGATAGGACCCTTCATGTATAACAACAAAGTAGCAGGGGAGGATGCAGAAAAATTACTGAAAGAAATGAAATTCAGCCTCATTTTTACACGGTCATATGATCCATTAGGTACCATCTCCAAGTTAAGGGTAGAGAAAAAATCTACACCTTACATTCAAACCCACAGAAAATAGATTGAGAGGTACATGGACTAGCTATAATGGTCTGAGAACACTCTACAAGAGGGTGAAGAACAATTGGTGTTAACTTCACCATCACAGACTTGTGTCCCATAGGAGAAATCAGGAAAAAGGATTAGAGAAGAAGAGTAACCTTTAATAACTAATACTTTCACCAAAGATTTAAAAATCATGTAGAGGAAGAGAAATAAGCTCAATCCCAAGGAAAATCCAAGAAAGGATTTAGATCAAGAAGTCATTATCATCACCAAAGAGACACCTACTTCATCATAAGTAGGTGGTCAAACCACACTCTCTCCTAACAAATCTACTGCTTCACAGGATCAACAGCAAGTTATTCAAACCAACACAGTTGTTACAGGGGAGAAAGATAGTACCATATTTGATACATTCAGGGATATTAAATTGAAGAATGATTTTTTGAAGACCAATACATATAATCAGTTCTAGAAGCAGACTTCCAGCTCTCAGAGTAGACTATTGTCAGCCTTTGACAGTGAGAAAGGAAAAAGGCAGATGGCTTTTCTCCAAGCACAAATTCAACGGCCCAAGACAGTAATAGATTATAAAAAAAATGCATTTGAATTTGATATTAAAGACATACATCCCATTCATCAAATGGAGATGCAAAAGAAGACAGGTGAAATGATTTCATATAAACTCACTAAAATTTCTATGATTTTGTCCAAATTGCAGGTTTCTTTAGCTAATATGCAATCACAACTCAAAATGGAGAAAATATATTCTTTGGCCAAGGATTCAAGGATTAAGTCTTTGGAAGACTTAGTAATCAGAATTGGATATGGTCCCTCCAAAATCAGAGTTACAGAAGAGGTGATTAAAAATAAAAACACTGACATAGTAGCATTAAGGAAGCAATTAAAACTCCCAGCTACAGAAGACCCTTTGGCCAAAGACATTAAAGAGATAAGAGTCCCATAAATCAAACATGATCAATCTCATCATGGAGCATAATGCTCAGCTAAGACATATGGAGGTAGAGGTGGAAAAAATGATAAAGGAAAAACAATATTTAGCCAAACTGTCATTAGTCCCTCTGGAGGTCGTATCCCTTACAACCATTCCTAAAGCCACACCTTCTACAGCGAGTGCAACAGATGGACCTGAGCAACTCACTAAAGCAGTGCAGAATCTGTCAATACAGAAAGAAGAGATAAATAAGTTTCAAGACCAAGTGAAATTTTTATAGGATCAAAAGTTAAGGAGCGATATTTCACATGCAGCTGAAGCCCAGAAAGAAAAAAAGTTAATATAAATATTGCAGAAGTCCAAGAGGGAGTTGTCTATTGGAAATACCTTGGGCCAAGTCAAAGAGATAATTTGGATAGATATTATTGAGTTCATCAATAAAATTTGGCCTTTCATATATATCATATTTGAGAAGAAGGAGCTGATAGAGAAAGCCAATGATGTTGTTACAAAAATCAAGGAAGAAATTGGAGATAAGCCAACCACTGCTAACAACATTATTAAGTTCTTAAATTCCAAGAACAAGTATGAGCTGGAGGAGTTAGGAGTGGATGACAGGACTGAGATAATATTGGAAGTAAAGAAGGTTCTTACAAAGATAAACCTTATTTTACAACTAGAGGAAAAGTGTCACATCTTAGATATAGTTGTAAACATATTTTTAAGTAGGGTAGAACCTTTAACTTAGAAAGGTCATCCTTCCCTGTTTGTAATCAATGAAAAAATACTGCACAAAGATTAATATGAAAATAATTTGGAGGATATTTCCAAAGACATAACTAAGTTTTCAAACATCAAAGGCACTATGATAGGGAAAGCATTCTTGGAGGCATTAACTCATGACCTTTTCATCCATCATGAGATAAACCATGTTTTTTGTGGTAAAACCAACTTTTTCAAAGTATACCGAAGTGGATGAAATCTCAGGAGGGTCATCAAGTTAACTATCCCAGATGAAGAATGATGGGATAAGTTAACTTAGTTCCAAGAGTAAAATGTAACAAATAAAAATCATCTACATCTAGCTCACAAGACAACACATTAGACAACATTACAGCCAACGCAGCCTAAAAATAGGCTTGCTCAATAACTAATTCCTTGAAATCAGTGCCAGACTGCCATATCACGCACATCGGGCCTATTTTTTTGTAACAATTAGATTTTATTATTAGATTTAGGCTAATAATACACTGTTTATTGAGACAACATTTATTGTAATAGATTTTGTAATATTTTAGTATAAATACTTCATTGTTTGAAGTATTGGAGGTTGATTTGTGAACATATTTAGCCTACTGTGCAATTTTAAATTCCAAGTTTTTTCGCTAGAGAATCAATAATACAAGACTTATTTCAAGATTCATGTGGTGTAATTAGTAGTGAAGTGTTTCTACTATTTCTGTGTTTTCCACTTTTATTTCCTTACTCTATTTATCAAAATTATTAATTGTAAAACAGAAAGTGTGATGAATAGGACATGTTATTTAAAACACCTTATTATGTTTTCTTTTACGATTTAAATGTTTTCTACTTGAATTCAGATTGAAAAATACTTAGATACTTTTTAGTCTCAATTGAAATTTATTTTTCTTCCATCTCCATTATTCATTTAAAGATCTAAAAGAATCTAGTAAATGCAACCTAGCTTGCCCTGTTACAACTCTTTTAAAAATTGATGAAAAATCTAGTTTTATGTTTTGACTCCAATTCCCATTGGGAAAATAAATATTTAATCAACCAAATCAATCAAAATCAAACAATCACCAAGTACAGTCATACCTAGCCTAAACTGAACTTGACTCTGAAGAATCAGATGACTATAAGTAGGGATTTGAAAATGCTATCATGGAATTCCATAGACAGTACAATCATAGGAGTAAGAAAACATTAAATGCTCCAAAAAAATACTAATGACAATCCTATGAAGAAAAATTCTGACACCACTCCAAAGAAAACTCCAAAAAATGTTGCTAAGAAAACTGACGATAGTTCTAGGAAAAATCTAGTTGACATTCCTGGTAAAAATATTGTTGAGAGTTCCTCCAAAACTACTCAAACAGACATTCCCAGCACCAGTCACCAAAAATAACATATATCAAAAGAAACTGCTGATAAATCTGACTTTCTGAACTTAAATAAATTTCAAACATCATTCAATATTGAAAATGAATTAGCAAAGCTGAAAATTCCTATCCCTTTGACTGAGTTAATAAATAAAAATATGTATAGAACTCAAGTTATGAAAGCTTTGAGCATAGGAGAAAAAAATGATACTTTCAATTTGAATGATGATGAGCCTAAATTATTATTTGGTCCAGAGGTAGATGCTAAACCACAGGAAGGAGGAGTCCCTCCATTTTATGTCAGTCTCTATGTGCATGCTAAGATTCTCCACAGTGATATGTTAGATTCAGGTGCCTCACACAATTCGATGCCAAAAATCATTATGGAAAAACTTGGTCTTGACATTACTAGGCCTTACAAATATTTTTATTCATTTAATTCAAGAAAAGTAAGATGTTTAGGTCTCGTTAAGGATCTATGTGTCACTTTAGACCAAATCCTAGCTAAGAGTCTAATAATGGACATAGTAGTGGCCGGTATTCCCACAAATTATGGCATGATGTTGTCACACTATTGGGGAGAAAAAATACAAGGTACCCTGCAAATGGGTATGACTTATGCAACCATCCCAGTGTTTGGTCAAAACAGATGATTGTATAGGGAAACCTTAATGAAATACATGGTGAGTACTCAAGAGAAGCCACATAACTACCCTATTTACTCTGTTCATTCTGATTTAGATTCCTACATTCTTTATAACGATGGATATATTGATGCTCAGGTTACCAGTGCTTAAAATGACATTTGTGAAACACATGAAAATCAAACACAAATTGTACAACAAAACACTGAAACTGAACCTTTTTGGAATATGAGTTTTTATGGTTCTTGTGGTAGAGCAGGGTCAAGAGCAGGTGTGTGGGTCTCAGATTCAGGAAATAATCATGTAGAAGGTCATTCATATAAACTGAATTTCAATGCACCAAAAACATAGCGGAATATGAATCACTTATTTTAGCCTTGCAATTATTGAATAAATTAGGTGCTAAAATAATTTTTGTTCATGGATATTCTGATTTGATAATTAAACAGATTAAATGAGAATATGCTGCAAAAGATCCTAAATTGAGAGCATACAGAAATGTTGTGCTTGATTTCTTACACACTTTTGTAGAATATGATCTTGTTGTGATAGCTCGAAATCAAAATGTCCTTACTAATGGTTTGGCTTTTTCAGCTAGCACATGCAAAATGCCTCATCCTAACAAACAATATACAGTGGAAGTTAAACATCGTCCATTTGTACCAGACAACATCAGGTATTAGGAGGTATTCAGAAATGATAAACATATAGAAAAATTTCTGCAGTCCAAAGATGAGTATGAGTAAAATAACATAGACTTATATGGTCCAGTAGAAAATCAAATAGTTGTGCATAATAATGTAGAATATCATTTTGATGAATTAGATGTAAATATTTCTGTAGATGAAGTTGTGCATAAACTAGAATTGCATGAAATAGATACGGAAAAATAAGAATTTGAAGTACTTCAACCTAAAGATAATATTTTTCATAGAGGTCTGGTTCCATTAGAATAAATTTTTGATTTTAATGATGTACCAAAAAATAAAAAGATAGAGCCCATAGGGGTAGATGTAGAAGAATGCAATATAGGTAGTGAACATAATCCTAAAATAATAAAACTTTCGAAATCACTTCCTACTGTCAGAAAACAAGAATACATAGCTTTATTCAAATATTTTGTTGATGTCTTTGGTTGGAGTTACGAGGATCTTAAAGCATATGACACTAGTGTCATACAACACAAAATCCCAGTCAAGGAAGATTAAAAACCATTCAAACAAAATCTTCGCAGAATAAATTCTGTTTTGATGCCTTTGATTGAGAAAGAGGTCAAAAATATGTACGATAATTAAATTATTGTTCCTCTCAGATACTCTAAATGGGTGTCTAATAGAGTACCTACTAGGAAGAAAACTGGAGAAATCTAGTTATGTATGGATTTTAGAAATTTTAACAAGGTTTCCCTGAAATACAACTACCCTTTACCCAAAATGGACCATATATTACATAAGGTAGTAGGGTATAGTAGGATATCCTTGTTAGATGGTTTCTTAGGTTATAATCAGGTCCTATTACATCCTAAGGATTTGGATAAAACAAATTTCACTACTCCATGGGGGACCTTCATGTATGTAAAGGTGCCTTTTGGGTTAATGAATATTGGGGGCCACTTTTCAAAGACAAATGTATATTAACTTTGCTAATGATATTGGCCATTTTATTGTGATTTATCTTGATGGCATTACTGCATATTCAAAGATTGATAAAGAACATTTGAGGCATCTAAGAAGAGTGTTTGAAAAATGTAGAAGATTTTGTTTCTCATTAAATCCTAAGAAAACATTGTTTGACCTTGAGGAAGGTAAGATTCTTGGCCATATTATTTTGAAGGATGGAATTAGGATTGATCCCAGTAGGATTGAAGCAATATTAAAAATCATTCACCCAAGAAACATCAAATAGCTTCAGCCTTTTATTGGAAAAATCAATTTCCTAAGGAGATTCATTCCTAATCTTGGAGAGCTTCTTAGAAATATAATAAACATGCTTAAAAAAAATTCAAAAATTAGATGGAGTATTGAGGCTAGACATTCCTTTGATATAGTTAAGTAGACATTAACAAAAGAACCAGTGATGATTAGTCTAGATTTTACCAAAGATTTTATTATTATTTCTTTTGCTTCTTAACACACTGTCGCAATTGTTTTGTTGCAGAAAAATGAGGAAGGATTTTAACAACCTATTGCATTTTTCAGTAAGGCCTTCAGAGATGCATCTTTAAAATACAATATCATGGGAAAAAAGGCCTTTTCATTGGTTAAAGAAATAAAATATTTTATAGTATATTTTTCATTCACATATTATTACATATGTACCTCATTCAATTGTCAAAGATATTGTGACATAGAATGGACCAGATGGAAAACGAGGAAAATGGATTGGTGTCATCCTTGAGTATGACTTAGAAATCAAACCAACCAAGTTTATCAAAGGACAAGGACTGGCCAAACTTATGGCGGAGTCTAATTTCCATGCATTACACATCAACTTTTTTGCTGCACTGAATGATCAAGAGGAACAAGTGACTCCACATATTGATGATGCATTTTTGAACTTGCTATGATATGCAGACATGTTGTATGTTTTATTCAATTTAAATTCTCCTCTTGGTCTAACAAAAACAAAGGCAAGATTTATAAATTTAAAGGCAGCCAAGTTTTGCATTTATGAAAATGTTTTATTTTGGAAAGATGCTGGTGACATTTTACTTAAGTGCTTGTTGAAGGATGATGCAGAGAAAAGCATGTAGGAGTTCCATGAAGGTGATTGTGGTGGCCATCTCTATTAGAAAACCACTGCCAATAAAATCCTCAGGGCTGGTTTTTACAGGCCTACCCTATTCCCTGACATTCATAAGAAGGTAACTTCATGCCATAAATGCTATATTTTTTAGGAAAAATGAAATCTCTTACCCCTGACATTAAAACCTATTTCAGTTGAGATCACTTTTCAACAGTGGGGACTAGATTTCATTGGTGAAATTCATCCTCCTTCCTTCGGTCCAAAATAAGTGGATTTATGTTTCAGGACCACGCTAATGTGGCGCCCTCTCATCATTTCGCACCCACCTACTGAAACCATTTACCACTTCGGACCCCCTCCGAAAATAAATTTCTCCACTATATTAGAAACCGCCAATTCACTCGTTCAGTGCCAGTCATGTCACACCACCTAGACTATAACATTGCCAATTAAATGTCTTCCCATGGTAATACAGTAATTGATGAATTTAATTTATCTCTAATGGTTAATCCAATGGATCTGTGCCATGCTCAACGAGAAAACAACATTATTAAGTTATTAAATTCCAAGAACAAGTATGAGCTAGAGGAGTTAGGAGTGGATGACAGGACTGAGACAATATTGGAAGTAAACAAGGTTATTACAAAGAGAAACCTTATTGTACATCTGCAGGAAAAATGTCGCAGCTTAGAGATAGATATAAAAATATTTTTCAGTCGGATAGAACCTTTAACTTAGAAAGGTCTTCCTTCCCTATTTTTAATCAATGAAAAAATAGTGCATAAAGAAGATTATGCAAAGAAGTTGGATAATATTTCCAGAGACACGGCTAAGTTTTCAAACATCAAAGGCATTATGCCAAGGAAAGTGTCCTTGGAGGCATTAACTCATGACCTTTTCATCCAGCATGAGATAAACTAGGTTTTTTGTGGTAAAACCAACTTTTTCTAGGTATACCGAAGTCGATGAAATCTATAGGAGGGTCATCAAGTTAACTATCCCAGATGAAGAACAATGGGATACATTAACTGAGTTCCAGGAGTAAAAGGTAACAAATAACAATCATCTATAGCCAGCTCACAGGACAGCACATGACACAACATTACAGCCAGCGCAGACTACAAATAGGCTTACTAAGCAACTAATTCCTTCAAATCAGTGCGAGACTGCCATATCACCCACATAGGGCCTATTTTTTGTAACAGTTAGAGTTTACTGTTATATTTATGCTAATAATACACTGTTTGTTGAGAAAGTAGTTATTTTAATCAATTTTGTAATATTTTAATATAAATACTTCATTGTTTGAAGTATTAGAGGTTGATTTGTGAACATATTTAGCCTACTGTGCAATTGTAAATTCCAAGTTTTTTTGCTGGAGCCTCAATAATAAAAAGACTTGTTTCAGGCTTCATGTGGTGTAATTACTTTTCAAGTGTTTCTACTGTTTCTATGTTTTCCACTTTTATTTCCTTACTCTGTTTATCATAATTCTTAATTTTAAAACAGAAAGTGTGATGAATAGGACATGTTATTTAAAACACCTTATTATGGCTTCTTTTACAATTTTAATGTTTTTTACTTGAAGTCAAATTAAAAAATACTTAAATGCTTTTTATTCTCAAAGAAAATTTAATTTTCTGCCAAATCCATTATTCATTTAAAAATATAAAAGAATCCAGTAAATGCAACCAAGCTTTCCCTGTTACAACTCTTTTAAAAATTGATGCAAAATCCAGTTTTATGTTTTGACTCCATTTCCTGTGGGAAAATAAATATTTAATCAACCAAATCAATCAAAATCAAACAATCACCCAGTATGATCATAACTAGCATAATACCTATTCAAAACAAAGTTAAATCTTAAAGAGAGATCCCTCTCTGAAGTTGGAAGGGCTAGATCCCATATTCCAAAGTGGTTTTGATTTTTTCCTCTATGTTTAATATGCCAATATTTTAAATTACAAAATGATAAAATAGTGGCGACTATACTGGGGAAAATTAAAAAAATTGTAATTTTTTTCGAATTCACAACCCTAGTTAAAACATTGTATGATAGAAATATTTTAAGATTGGTTTTCTTTTCACTAGTGTAAATAATAACTGTGTGTGTACATTTATATCATAACTCTCGCTCCAAAATAGCCTATACTAGAGCTCATATTGACCTAAAGCCTTCATAAATTGTATATGACCCTAATAAAATATTGAAAAGAAAGAGCTTAGCAGAAAGCCAAGGAAGTACTAGTCCTCCTCATATAGCAGATTCACTACCAAAAGAATTTTTAACCCCATAAGATATTCATTTTGATTTAAACTTTGAACAAAGCCTATTTAGAACTAAATCAACCAATTAGGCAGACCAGATAGTAGTAGATCAAGCTACATTAAGAAGAAATTCATCTGAAGCCCAATCTGCTCCTGTTGATATAGACCTTCAAATCCTCCAAGACTTTGACAAATTGCACGGTTTCGTCTCAGAATTATATCTTTGTGTTCATGAATCTTATGTCTAGCAATCTGTAGAAATTTCTTCTTTGACTTCTTATGCTGAATCACTCACCTCATCGTCATCTGTGCATCCTAGATTAGCAAGTAGTACCCCTTCTGTAGTCTCCACAAATACTCTGGTAATTTCCAATAAATCATCAAGCCCTACTCCTTCTGTAGTTTCTACAACCACTCCAGTACTATCCCACAAAGAAACTCAAACCCCTTCTTCTCCCCAATCCTCAACTACAATCCAACCTTCATCTCCACCAAAACCCCAAGTTTCAGCCCAACCTTTACCCTCCATTAAGCCTCCACCTGTTAGGTCCCTATATTACTAGTATAGTCCCTTATTGTTATTAGTGTAACCTCCTTATTGTTATTATTGTACCCTTGTAACCCCCATTTTGTTATTATTGTGCCCTTAAATTATTATTGTTAGGTCAGCTAGGATTACATTGTGGCCCACTAGGATTACATTATGGCCACATGGACTCCTATTTATAGAAAGGAGGTTTTGTAAATTGTATCATCCAAGAATTGTTATTTTATGTAATGTATTGGAGGTTGCCCCCTTGAATTGGCTTATTTATAAGGCGTTGATATCTATTTTCTTCTATTTTTGGAGCTGGTTACACAACATTTGGTATCAGAGCTTTGGATTCTAGGGTTTCACTGCTCCAAACAGGTAATCGTGGAATTTTCGTTATAACATTTTTTCTATGAAGTTTAAAAACTGAAATTGTTAGGGTGCGAAGCCCAAATCCTTAGGAACATCGTCAAAAAATTTCAGAGCTTGGTTCACAATATTTTCGGAGATATGATCTGTGGAAGTTATGTCTTTTTTCAGGCTCCTAAATAGGTCATCATGGAATTTGCGCTATAATGTTTTTTATACGAAGTTTCAAAAGCTGAAGTGTTTAGGGTGTGAAGCCAAAATCCTAAGGAAAATTTTCAAAAAATTTCAGAGCTTGGTTCGCAATATTTTCAGAGATATGAGCTGTGGAAGGTAGTGCTTTTTTAGGCTCCTGAATTTCATCTCAAAGAGGTGATCATGGGAAAATATTCATAACTCTCTCTCTGAGCATCGGATTAGAGTGCCGTAAAACTTGGTCACAAGAAAACGTACTGTAGTTTCTTGGCTATCAATTTCAGAGCCGAAGGAAGAAATAGTGACACGTGGAAAGTCATACAAGTTCGCTCTACTGAACCAGTCCATAATTAGGTCATTGTGGGAGATTGGACACAATTTTGTCTTGGAGAATCCAAATTAGGTCAGACCTGTGGCATTTGAAAGATAATTCATAGGGCTACGTTGGTACCAAAATTAAAATATTGAAGTGCTACAATCATAGAGATGATCTAATTTCAATATCGAGCTCCTCAAAAGAAAGAAAAAGGTGTGTATTTTTTTTCCGAATTGCATAAGTCTTGTTTGAAGAATCAATTTGAATTGATTCCAAAGGCATATTGTAGAATAGATATCAGTATTGGGTTCTAAAATGTGCCCTGTAAAAATAATTCAACACCCATTAAGCCTTCAGAAGGCTCTACTATGACTCATGAAGATGAAGAATTGCAACATGATCTATCAAAATTACAAGAGCAAGTGCAACAAATTTCACTCTTGCAAAGAGCAACAAAAATGAAATGGAAGTTTTGAAGAAAGGTGGAAGGTGAAGATGGATGGTTTGAAGAAAGGCATGGAAGCTAAGATGGATACAGAAAGACACAACATGGAAAACATGGACAAGAATGATCTAAAAGCAGTAGTTGACAGGTTTGACAAAGTCAAGATACAAGAAATGTTTCCTAATGGCGAAAAGATAGTAGAAGAACCTCATGATGAGAACAAAATAAATGTTAATCGTGATTTCATAAACTCTAATGTTGGCAGGAAGAACCACCATATTCAAAAAATGGATATGAGGAAGTTTGATGTAAAGGATCCTGTAACATGTATACTACAGATGGAGCAATATTTTGATCTCCATAACATGCAAAACACACAAAAGGTATGCATTGCAACTTTACATTTAGAACAAAATACATTTGTATGGTATCGATGGCTTTGCTCTCGTAAAAAAATTGTCACTTGGTCAAATTTTACGGAGGAAATGATAGCAAATTATGAGGATACAAAGAGCAACACCTTCTTTAGCCAATTGATCAATCTCAAACAAAAGGGTTTAGTGGGGCAGCACATTGAGGACTTCCAAAAATTGAATATAAGGGTAACTGATATTCCAAAGGTACACAGGATCGATCTCTTCATAGGCACTTTAAAGGATAACATCCAACATGAATTTCGCATTTTGGAACCTGATTCATTGGAGAAGGCATTCAAGTTGGCAAGAAAAGTTGAATGTAAAATAATGGCGACAAGGAAGCCTACCACTCAATTATATAAAGAAGGAAGTGTTGCTACGCCTAGATTTTCACAACCTACAAGGTTGACACCACAACAATTGGAAGAAAAAAAAGCAAAAGGGCTTTGCTACAGTTGTGATAGAAAATACACTAAAGGTCATAAGTGTGCTAAGAAGAAACTATTTTACATAGATTGTAAAGAGGAAGAAGAAAATGAACAAGAAGAGGATATACACCAAGTACCAGCCCTAGAAGAGGAAGAAATGAATCCGACCATATCGTGTAATGCACTGGTAGGAATTACCACTCCTCAAACTCTCAAGATAGAAGGACATATCAAGAAGAAAAAGGTAATAATGTTGATTGATTCAGGTAGCACCCATAATTTTATTCATTGTAAGGTAGCTAAGGAATTAAATTGTTTCCTATACCTAGCACTAGAATGTCAAGTGATGGTTGCAAATGGAGGAACTCTAAATTGCTCTAGAAAATGCCATAATATCAAGCTAACCATGGGGGAATATGTATTGACTAGTCCAATGCTTTCCATTCCTATGGGAGGTGATGATGTTGTACTAGGAGTACAATGGTTATAATCTTTGGGGGTGGTAGCTTTTAATTTTCAAGAACTTTTCTTGAAATTTTTTTCAGAAGGAAAGGAAGTCGAATTAAGGGGTATTGTGGGGAATCCAGGAAATATAATAAGCTCCAATGTCATGACAAAGCTTCCAAATAAATAACAACGAGGCGTAATTGCACAATTATTCTCACTAGAAGTTCCAAAATCAAAATCATCTATTTTTGCAGATCTCCAACAAGTCTTGGACAATCATTCCAAGGTGTTTGAAACTCGCAAAGGACTCCCACCTATTCGTGATCATGATCATGCTATTCATTTGATTCCAGGAAGTTTTCCTCCAAACATCAGGCCTTATAGATATCCTTACTTCCAAAAGAGCGAAATTGAACGTATGATTGCAGAAATGTTAGAGGCGGGTATAATTCAACCTAGTCAAAGCTCTTTCTCTGCTCCTGTAGTATTGGTACACAAGAAGGATGGATCATGGCGAATGTGTCTGTATTATAGGGAGCTCAATAAGCTCACCATTAAAGACAAATTTCCCATTCCTGTGATTGATGAATTATTGGATGAATTACATGGAGCAATTTATTTTACCAAGTTGGATCTTTGTTCAAGATATCATCAAATTAGAATGAAGACTGAAGATATTTCGGAAACAAAATTTTGAACTCATGAGGGTCATTATGAATTTTTGGTCATGCCTTTTGGCCTTACCAATGCACCTTCTACATTTCAAGGGTTGATGAATTCCATTTTCAAACCCTTCCTTAGAAATTTTTTGCTAGTATTTTTTGATGATATACTAATCTACGGCAGGTCTTGGAAGGATCATGTTCAACATGTTGACAGGGTGCTCAAACTATTGCAAGAGAAACAATTATATGCAAAAACATCCAAATGTTTCTTTGGAGTACAAGAGGTGGAATATCCGGGTCATATTGTATCTCACGAGGGTGTTAAAGTAGACCCTAACAAAATTAAAGCCATTAAGGAATGGAAAGTTCCCACAACCATAAAGCAGTTGCGAGGATTTCTCGGGTTAACAGGGTATTATCGCAAGTTTGTTAAGAATTATGGGAGAATAGCAGCACCTCTAACAACATTATTGAAGAAAGATGCATTTTCATGGACTCCTTAAGCAACTAAGGCCTTTGAACATCTTAAAGAGGCAATGTGCCTAGCACCGGTCTTAGCTACGCCAGACTTCACAAAAAACTTTATTGTGGAATGTGATGCCTCAGGAAATGGAATTGGTGTTGCTTTAATGCAGGAAGGAAGACCCATTGCTTTTGAAAGTCATCCAATCAAAGGAAAGTATTTACAAAAACCTATTTATGAGAAGGAAATGTTAGCAATACTGCATGCACTAAAGAAATGGAGAACTTACCTAATGGGAAGACACTTCAAGGTAAGAACTGATCATGATAGTCTTAAACACTTTTTGGAACAAAGACTATCTTCAGAAGAGCAGCAAAAATGGGTCACAAAGATGTTGGGTTATGACTTTGAAATAATCTACAAAAAAGGAAAGCTTAATGTTGTTGCAGATGCACTCTCAAGAAAGAATGAAGAGGTGGAAGCATTTCTTTGTGCTATTTCTATTATCCAACCAGATTGGATAACTGAAGCAAGAGATGAATGGAAGAAGGACAAAGATGTATGGACACTCATTCAAAAGTTGCAGCAAGATCCTAGTACATCTGATACATTTAGTTGGAAAAATGATTCCTTATGGTACAAAGATCACTTATATATTTGTAAGAATTCCCAACTGAAACAAAAGATTCTTCTGGAATTGCACACTTCTCCTTTAGGAGGACACTCAGGATTTTTAAAAACTTACCACAGGGTGAAGAAAGATTTTTTCTGGGATGGCCTTAAATCTGATATTCAAAAGTTTGTGGCGGAATGTTTGGTTTGCCAGCAGAATAAAGTGGAGACAATTAAGACCCCGGGACTTCTACAACCTTTATCCATTCCAAGTCAACGTTGAGAGGAGATTTCAATGGATTTTATCACAGGTTTACCTAAGTCCGAAGGAAAGAGTGTCATCATGGTGGTAGTTGATAGACTTACCAAGTATGCACACTTTTGTGTATTATCTCATCCATTTAAAGCAATTACAGTTGCTACTACATTTATGGACAGAATTCAAAAGCTACATGGAAGCCCAAGGGTTATTGTGAGTGACAGAGATCCCATTTTTACTGGAAATTTTTGGACGGAGTTATTTTCTTGTTTGGGTACTCAATTAGCTCATAGCTCATCTTATCATCCCCAATTTGATGGTCAAACTGAGATAGTAAATAAATGTTTGGAAGGATATCTTCGTTGTTTTGTATCTGATAAACAAACACAATGGGTCAAGTGGTTACCTCTCGATGAATGGTGGTATAACACTTCCTTCCATACTGCAGCAAAAATGACCCCATTTATGGCACTTTATGGATATCATCCACCATCCATCACATCATCTTTAAGGGAAAGTTCAAAGGTTCAAGCAGTGGAAGATCACATAGAGCATCAGAAAGAAGTTCTCCAACTCTTAAAGGATAACCTGAATTGGGCACAAAATTGAATGAAACAACAGGCAGATCAACATCGCAGTGAGAGAAGTTTTGATGTAGGAGATTGGGTATTTTTACGGCTACAACCATACAAACAAAGGTCCCTCAAGCAAGCTAAGAAGGATAATAAATTATCGCCAAAGTAATATGGTCCCTACAAGGTGTTGCAAAATATTGGTACTAAGGCATACAAATTGGAACTTCCTACTTCTTCGTGAGTGCATCCAGTTTTCCATGTTTCATGCTTAAAGAAGGTTATAGGTGAAAATCTTCCAGCTCAAACAATATTGCCAGAACTTGATGAGGAAGGAAAAATCATATTGGAACCTAAAGCTGTCACGGAAACAAGAACTCGATAACTACGGAATCGATCAATTTCAGAGTATCTCATCAAGTGAAAGAACTTACCCACTGAAGATTATACATGGGAGGATGAGAAGTTTATACAGAAGCACCTAGAGCTACTCAAGTGTTGAGGACAACACTTTTTTGAAGGAGAGGGGCATGTTAGGTCCCTATATTTCTAGTATAGTCCCTTATTGTTATTAGTGTAACCCTCTTATTGTTATTATTGTACCCTTGTAACCCCCATTTTGTTATTATTGTGCCCTTAAATTATTATTTTTAGGTCAGATAGGATTACATTATGGCCACATGGACTCCTATATATAGAAAGGAGGTTTCGTAAATTGTATCATCCAAGAATTGTTCATTTATGTAATGTATTGGAGGTTTCCCCATCGATGTGGCTTATTTCTAAGGCGTTGATATCTCTTTTCTTCTATTTTTGGAGCTGGTTACACAACACCACCTTTCATTAAACAAACACGTAATATTGTTCATCCTCATATCCCCATAATGGCAGATATATATGGTCCCCTTGTGCTTCAAGATCCTTTGCAAAACATGCCACAGGATTATAAAACATTAATCCATCAATTTGATAGAACTATAACTATCACTTCCTAAAAACATGTAGACAAGATGAATGGAATTTCTGACCTTCAAGAGGTTGATGATGTGTAAACTTAGGTTTTTTGCACAAAGTCTCACATGAGAGGTGAGGAAATGGTTTAAAGCATTACATGTTGCTAGTATTAATGGTTTGCCTATATTTAATCAAACATTCCTTAGTAGGTGGGAAATTAAGAAGAACCCTCTTCAGATTTTATCTGAATATGAAAGCATTGGAAGAGGACCAGGGGAAATTGTTGAAGACTATTGCACTAGATTCAATAGTGTATATAACGAAATCCCTGCTAATATAAACCACCACAAGGCTTAGCATTAATCAAATTCCCGGATGGTTTTGAGGCAGACATGACTTACCAACTTAGAGAAAGGAATTCATCTACACTAGAATAAATGCAAAGGGATGCAATAAGTGTAGAGGTAAATTTGTTAGCCAAGAGAGATAGACTTAGGAATGAAAGGAGAGTAACCATAAAAGAGGAACCCTCTACTTCTTCTGCTAATGCTAAAATTTATTCCTTAGTTAGAACAAAAGAACGAATGATGGAGAGTATTAATTTGAATGAGATGGTTTCACCTAGGTAAAATCAACCTACGCCTCAAAATCGAAATCAAAATCCTAGGAGAAATTGTCCCCAAATCAAACAAAAAAAATAGAGAAGTCTTGATCGAAAAATTAGACCTCATTTTCAGGAGAAATATGTTGATGAAGATGGAGAGGTAATAGAAGAAGTAGAATACAATCAGATAAATCTAATGGGAATCAATGATGATGAAACTGTGTTTCTTACTCAGGAAGAACAAGAGTTGTTTCAAATGTCCCAAACTAACTTGACTCTGAAGAATCAGATGACTATAAGCAGGGATTTGAAAACACTGTCATGGAATTTCATGGATAGTACAATCTCAGGGGTAAGAAAACATTATAAGCTCCAAACAAAAAGACTAATGAAAATCCTATTAAGAAAAATTCTGACACCACTCCAAAGAAAACTCCAGAAAATGTTGCTAAGAAAATTGTTGATAGTTCTAGAAAAAATCCAGTTGGCATTCCTGGTAAAAATATTGTTGAGAGTTCCTCCAAAACTACTAAAATTGATATTCCCACCACCAATCTCCAAAAAGAACATATATCAAAAGAAACTGCTAATAAATCTGACTTTATGAACTTAAATAAATTTCAAACATCATACAATATTAAAAATGAATTAGAAAAGTTGAAATTCCTATCCCTTTGACTGAGTTAATAAATAAAAATCTGTACAGAACTCAAGTTATTAAAGCTTTGAACATAGGAGAAAATAATGATACTGTTAATTTGAATGATGATCAACCTAAATTATTATTTGGTCCACAGGTAGATGGTAAACCACAGGAAGGAGGAGTCCCTCCATTTTATGCCAGTCTCTATGTGCATGCTAAGATTCTCCACATTGCTATGTTAGATTCAGGTGCCTCACATAATTTGATGCCAAAATCCGTTATGGAAAAACTTGGTCTTGACTTTACTAGGCCTTACAAATATTTGTATTCATTTGATTCAAGCAATGTAAGATGTTTAGGTCTCATTAAAAAACTATGTGTCACTTTATCCCAAATCCCAGCTAAGAGTCTAATAATGGACATAGTATTGGCTGATATTCCCCCAAAGTATGGCATGTTGTTGTCACGCTCTTGGGGAGAAAAACTTCAAGGTACCCTGCAAATGGATATGACTTATGCAACCATCCCAGTGTTTGGTCAGAACAGAAGATTGTATAGGGAAACCTTAATGAACTACATGGTGAGTATTCAAGAGAAGCCACATAACTATCCCCTTTACTCTATTCATTCTGATTTAGAATCCTTCATTTTATATAATTATGGAGATATTTATGCTTAGTTTACCAATGCTGAAAATGACATTTGCGAAAAACGTGAAAATCAAACAAAAATTGTACAACAAAACACTGAAATTGAACCTTTTTGGAATATGAGTTTTGATGTTTCTTGTGGTAGAGCAGGGTTAAGAGCAGGTGTGTGGGTCTCAAATTCAGGAAATAATCATGCAGAAGGTCATTCATATAAACTATTTTTTCAATGCACTAACAACATAGTGGAATATGAAGCACTTCTTTTAGGCTTCCAATTATTGAATAAATTAGGTGCTAAAAGAATTTTTGTTCATGGAGATTCCAAATTGATAATTGAAAAAATTAAAGGAGAATATGTTGCGAAACATCCTAGATTGAGAGCATACAGAAATGTTTTGATTGATTTCTTACACACTATTGTAAAATATGATATTGTTGTGATACCTCGAAATCAGAATGTCCTAACTAATGGTCTAGATTTTTCAGCTAGCACATGCAAAATTCCTCATCCCAACAAAAAATATACAGTGGAAGTTAAACACCATCCATATGTACCAGAAAACATGAGGTATTTGTAGGTATTTAGAAATGATAAATAGATAGAAAAAATTTTGTGGACCAAAGATGAATATGAGGAAAATAGCATAGGCTTAGATGGTCAAGTAGAAAATCAACTAGCTGTGCATAATAATGTAGAAGATCAATTTGATGAATTAGATGTAAATATTTATGTAGATGAAGTTCTACATAAACTAGAATTGCATGAAATAGATCCAAAAAAAGAAGACTTTGAAGTACTTCAACTAAAAGATAATATTTTTCCTAGTGGTCTAGTTCCATTAGAAGAACTTTTTGATTTTAATGATGTAGCAAAAAATAAAAAAATAGAGCCTACAGGGGAAAATGGAGAAGAATGTAATATAGGTAGTGAACGAAATCATAAAATAATAAAACTTCCAAAATCACCACCTACTGTCAGAAAAAAAGAATACATAGCTTTATTCAAAGATTTTGTTGATATCTTTGGTTGGAGCTATGAGGATCTTAAAGCATATGAACCTAGTATCATACAACACAAAATCCCAGTCAAGGAAGTTCAAAAACCATTCAAACAAAATCTTTGCATAATAAATCATGTTTTGATGCCTTTGATTGAGAAAGAGGTCGAAAAGATATACAATGCCATAATTATTATTCCTCTCTTATTCTCTAAGTGGGTGTCTAATATAGTACCTACTAGGAAGAAAACTGGAGAAATCCGATTATGTGTTGATTTTATAAATCTTAACCAGGTTTCCCTGAAAGAAAACAACCCTTTTCCCAAAATGGACCATATATTACATAAGGTAGTAGGGTCTAGTAGGATATCCTTGTTAGATGGTTTCTCATATTATAATGAGGTCCTAATACATCATAATGATCAGGAAAAAACAACTTTCACTACTCCATGGGGGACCTTCATGTATGTGAAGATTCCTTTTGGGTTACTAAATGTTGGGGGCCACTTTTCAAAGAGAAATTGATATTGCCTTCACTAATGAGATTGGACATTTTATTGTGATTTATATTGATGAAATTAACGTATATTCAAAAATTGTTGAAGAACATTTGAGCCATCTAAGAAGAGTGTTTGAAAAATGTAGAATATTTGGTATCTCATTAAATCCTAAGAAAACATTGTTAGACCTTGAGGAAGGTAAGCTTATTGGCCATATTATTTTGAAGGATGGAATTAGGATTGATCCTAGTAGGATTGAAGCAATATTAAAATTCATTCACCCAAGAAACATAAAATAGCTTTAGTCTTTTATTGGCAAAATCAATTTCCTAAGGAGATTCACTCCTAATCTTGCAGAGCTTCTTAGAAATATAACAAACATGCTTAAAAAATATTCAAAAATTAGATGGAGTATTGAGGCTAGACAGTCCTTTTATTTAGTTAAGTAAACATTAACAAAAGAACCAGTGCTGATTAGTCCAGATTTTACCAAATATTTTATTATCTTTTCTTTTGCTTCTTAACACATTGTCACAGTTGTTTTTTTGTAGAAAAATGAGAAAGGATTTGAACAGCCTATTGCATTTTTCAGTAAGGATTTAAGAGATGCATCTTTAAAATACAATATGATGGAATAAAAGGCCTTTAAATTGTTTAAATCAATAAAATATTTTAGAGTATATATTTTGCATTCACATATTATTTCATATATACCTAATTCAGTTGTCAAATATATTTTGACATAGAATGGACCAAATGGAAAATGAGGAAAATTGATTGTTGTCATCCTTGAGTATGACCTAGAAATCAAGCCAACCAAGTTGATAAAAGGACAAGGACTGGCCAAATTGATGGCAGAGTCTAATTTCCATGCATTAGAAATCAACTTTGTTGTTGCATTGGATGATCAAGAGGAATAGGTGACTCCACAGTTCGATGAAGCATTTTTGAACTCGCCCTGGTATGCAGACTTGTTGTATGTTTTATTCAATTTAAATGCTCCTCCTGGTCTAATAAAAAAAAGGCAATATTTCTAAAATTAAAGGCAGTCAAATTTTTCATATTTGAAATTTTTTTATATTGGAAAGATGTTGGTGGCATTTTACTTAAGTTCTTGTTGAAGGATCATGCAGAGAAAATCATGCATGAGTTCCATGAAGGTGACTATGGTGTCCATCTCTATTAGAAAACAACTGCTAATAAAATCCTCAGGGCTGGTTTTTATTTGCCTACCCTATTCCTTGACATTCATAAGTAGGTAATTTCATGCCATAAATGCTATATTTTTGAATAAAAGAGAAATTTCTTACCCTTGCCATTAAAACCTATTTCAGTTGAGAGCCCTTTCTAGCAATAGGGACTGGATTTCATTGGTGAAATTAATCCTCCTTCCTCTGGTCCAAAATAAGTGTTTTTTGTTTCAGACCCATGCTAAGGCGGCACCCTCTCGTCTTTTTGCACCTCCCCTGCTGAAGCCATTTACCACTTTGGACCCCCTCTGAAAAGCAATTTCTCTGCTATATTAGAAATCACCAATCTGCCTGTTGAGGGTCAGTCATGTCACACCACTTGGACTATACCGTTGCAAATTAAATTTCTCCCCGTGGTAATACAGTTGTTGATGAATTTAATTAATCTCTAATTGTTAATCCAATGAATCTGTGCCAATCTCAATGAGAAAACAACCCAACTATGTATAAATTCATGCCTGATTAGCCTTTAATCCTTTACCTTACCATTTTCACTACTCTGTACATGCTTGTTTTAGGTTGACAAAATTCCATAAAAGCCAATACAATCATTTTCACAGTACTCTCTACAACTATCCCCGCTTCTTCCTAATTGCATAGTTTTTAGTCAGTCTCGACCTCCATTTTTCTATCAGAAACCCTTATCCACCATCAAACCTGATCCAACCATTCCTCCTTAGAAGAATGGATAGGAAGAACTAGTAAATCCACTGCTCCATCCCTCAGTTGACCTTGATCATATACCTTTGATGGATAGGGATTAGAAAATCCATGAAACCCTATGTGAGTTTTTCACATCGCTCACCCTCCCTCACATTGCTCACCACCCCATTTCCAAACCCCACTCACCGTTCTCCACTCCCTCACCCTCGGCACTCCCTCCCATCTGCTTGCTCGCTCCCCCATCTGTCGTTTCTCCTTCCCATCCCCGCTCACGGCCCCCCGCCCCCCTCACACAGACCCGCTCCTCGCCCCCTCACACTCTCACATCCCTACCCTCCCCTCTCACAGCCCCTTGGCCCCTGCCCCCATCACACAGACCCGCTCCCCTCCCCCGTCCGCCGCTACTCCCTCCCCTCCCCACTCACAGCCCCTCAGCCACCCCCCCCCCTCTCACATAGACCCTCTCCCTACCCCCTCACATACTCACATCCATCCCCTCACCACTCATGGCCCCCCAGCCCCTGCCCCCCTCACACAGACTCGATCCCCACTCCATCACATTCTCACAACCCTCCCCTCCCCCCTCATGACTCGCTCCCCTCCCTTCTCTCACCTACTCACCCCTCCCTCACCCATCCCCTCTCGCAAACCCTCTCACCCGCTCACCCCTCCCATTTGCCTCACCCTCCCTCTCCCCCATCGCTCCCCTCCCTCGTGTCACCTCTCATCCCCCTCACCCATCGCTCCCCTCCCTCCCGTCCACTCTGATATCGTTCCATCCCTCGGCCTCTACGGCCTTTTTCAATTTTTTATTTTTTTTATTTTTTATTTTTTATTTTTTATTTTATTTTTATAGCAAATACCCACCCCAGAAAATTCCTCCCCCTACCCTAGTAAACACCTTCCCCAGAAAACACCTCCCCCCAAAAATACCTCCCTTAGATAATACCTCTGTTTTTTCCCCAATTTTTTTTTTTACAAAAAAAATAAAAAATAAAAAATAAAAAAAATAAAAAAATTGCAGAATTTATACCAAAATTGAGCTTTTACCGTGACAACAAAGAATTGTTTTCTTCAAAAGAATGCATTCTATCATATCTATTGTAGGATTTTTTTCTCTTTGACAAGAGGGAACTATCCTGAATGGTCTTGGAAAATCAAGCAGACTCTCATTTTTATTGAGTTGTGGAGAGGAATTTGTGAAGGAGAAGGAGACCTTCGACCAGCAAAGCCCACTTCAGACAAGGAGATCGCCATTTGGGAAAATAAGAACTGTGAGGCCTATTCCTTGATTACAGCTTCCGTAAATGAAGATATGAGTCACCATATTACACCATTTTCAAATTCCTATGAAGCCTTGAGCAAGCTAAAATAACTCTATGACTCACATTCAAAACTTGAAATTGTTCAATTAATGATTACGTTGTTCAGTCTTGAATTGAAAAATGATGACCCTCTTACTTTAGCTTCAGAAGTAAGATCTATCATGCATGAAATTAACAACACTAGTGTAGAAGTTGATATACCTTTCATAGCATATGTTAAGGCATTTTATCCCACTTACTTACATTATCTTGAGTCATTGCAAGCAAGTGGAAACCTCATGAAAATCACCTTTGATTCCCTTGAGAATAAGTTTGTAGAAAGAGAGAAAGCTTTTGGAAAGATGACAACACCTCTATCTTCTGAAGAGGTTGTATGCTTTGCACATAGAGACAAGATTCATGCTCGAGATTCTTCCAGAGGAAGAGGTGGCCGAAGAGGAGGAGGAAGAATAAATTTAAGAGGAAGGGGGGCAGACAAACTCAAACTGAAAAATATGATCTTCATTGCATATGTTGCAATAAAGACTGGCATAATGCATCTACATGTAATCTACCTTTGGATAAAATTGAGCAGCAAAGAAATCAAGAAAAAGGTAAAACTTATGACAGAGACAAAGGTAAAGCACCTCAATCTGCTCATTATGTTGTAGAAAATTGTAACAATGGAGTAACTGAAGACTTGTTTGATGTTTCATTTACTTCTTGGAGAAATGATTGGTTGCTAGATTTAGGAGCAAAATGTCACATGACATTTAGAATTTATTTTTTTGAATAATTTACTACAAATTTGATGGAGAAGTATACTTTGCATATAAATCTAAACTCAAGCCATTTGGGCTTGGCACAATCAGGCTTAAGTTACCTGGTCTTCCAAATCATCTTCTACATGAGGTTCTATACCTCCCTGAGTTGAGGAGAAACTTGTTGTCCTTGGTCCACATCCACAAGCAAGGACACTCCATTCACATTTTTGATGGAAATTTTGAGGTCACAAAAGCATCAGATCATTCACTTGTCATGGAGGGAATAGTAGAAGGAAGACTCTTGAAGCTGTAAGGTTCCTCTGCTCATGCACAAAACTTTGCATTCAGTTCACATCATGATGAAGGTACATTCCCATCAATTCTTTTATGGCATGCTAGATTTGAACACTTAAACTATGGCAGCCTTCAATTTTTGAACAAAAATGGTGTTAATGGACTGCCTATGATTCCTAGGAAACTTAAGCAATGTGATTCTTGTATTCTATGAAAGCATAGCAAACAGTCATTTCATGATTCACATTCCAGAGCACATAGAAAAATTGAGCTTATTCATTCAGATTTATGTGGCCCTATGCCTGTTGCTTCTACAAATAGAAATAAATATATGATGACATTTATTGATCATTACACCAGAATGTGTTGGGTTTACTTATTGAAGAAAAAATCTGATGCTTTTCAAACATTCAATAATTTTCATGCATGGATTGAAAATGATGCACAAATTCATATTAGATCTTTGCTTACTGATAATGGAAAAGAATACACTTGAAACAAATTTGAAAATTATCTTCTCTAACATGGGATTAAACATCAAACAACTGTGCCCTATAATCCCCAACAAAATGGTGTAGCTGAAAGAATGAACAGGACCATTTTAAATATGGTTCGCTCCATGATGTTTTTTACGAATGTAAAATTGATGTTTTGGGATGATGTAGTTCTATGTGATGTATACATAAAGAATAGGTGTCCTTCAAATTCAATCAGAAACAAAACTCCTTACGAAATGTGGCATGGCCACATTCCTTCGGTAATACCCAAGGTACAAAGGAATAAACTTGGTGCTAGAAGTCAAAAATGTATCTTCTTCGGGTATTCCAATACCTCCAAAGAATATTTTCTCTATGATGAAGTCAATAAGAAGTTTGTAATAGAAAGAGATGTCATATTCCTTGAATCTTCCAATACTGACAATGTTGTTGAGTGAAAACTTGATCGCATGGATAGATTCACACATGAAAATTATTTTCAAGAATTTGATAATCAGATTCCACATCTTAAATGGGTGATTCCTATACTAAATCAATCTATGGAATCATTTTCCGAAGCATTATCTCCCACACATGAAGAACCAACCACGGATGACACCTTGAATGATGTGATTGACATAATTGAGAGATTGAATCTTGATTCAATTCCAACTCAGTCAAATGAGTAGCCTGGGCCATCTCATAAAGGTCCCCCCAAATGGTTGAAAAAGACCCTAGAAAACGTCGTCCCGATGAGGTTGGAAAGACAGGAACAAGAAGTTCCACTAGACATAACGAAGGTGACATAGATAATTCTGATTCACCTGTTAATATGGATATTGCTTATAACTATGAATTGAATTTTTATATAGGTCATGAACCAAATTCCTTCAAAGAAGTCGCTTCTCATGTTGAATGGAATGAAGTGATGCAAAAGGAGTATGATGCCTTGATAAAGAATGGCACTTGGAAGCTGGTTGATCCTCCTTTGGGAACCAAACCAACTGGCTGTAAGTAGGTCTACAAGAATAAGTACAAAGCAGATGGCTCACTTGACAAGCACAAAGCCAGGCTTGTGGCAAAAGGTTTTTCACAGAAATAAGGGGTCAATTATGAAGAAAATTTCCCCCCCACAACAAAATGGGCCACCATCTAGACACTCTTTTCCCTAACAGCTCAGAAGGGATGGAAATTCCATCAAATGGATGTAAAAATTGTCTTTTTAAATGGAGATTGTTATAGGTCAATTTGGGTGCCATTCCCAATGACCTGGTTAACTGGACATCATCTCCAGGACCGATGATCAAGGGTCTATCATTCCCTATCATTTCAGTTGCTATATGCTCTAAGACAGAAAACAAGACAAATCAAACAAGACTTTCATCAAGAAAAGGTTTCCATGGTTTGAAGCTTATTTTATAGCATATGAGAGCTCACCAATGCAAGCTCTAAGGGGCCTAAGTGCGTTGCATATGAAGGTAGCCCCATGCAAGGCTGCTCTGCAAAGCATTTCCCGACATTCAAAGGTGCGTTGGTCACATTGGGAGCGAAATTCTCATTGTTCTGGAATCTCCACTTGGCCAGTGCCTTCTAGAAGAGTTCACATGTGTCAAGTTTCAGATCCAAGTGTCCATTTGACATCTACATGAATGGAAACATGTCTTGCCTATTTTTAGAAAGCTATTGATTGCAAAACAAGCTACATCTCATCTATAAATTGAACACATATCTAAGTGTTTGAGAAGGAAGAATTTGAATAGATAAATGTTGGAGAATTTTCAAGTGAGATTTTGATTTGTGGAGCTGCTGCTAGACAGATTTATGTTGTGATGAGACTTGGGAACTATGCTATAAGGTCACTTCAAATCAGTCACTAGGTTGTAACCTCTCCTTCTATCATCAATAAAGAGTACTTCTTATTTTTCCCTACATGCATCTATGATTAACTTTGATTTTCCATATTGTAAGATCTTGGTTGATGAATGTAGTTTATGCTTTACTGATTTAGCTAACTAGCTTGAATAGATATCTATATTATTGCATCTTCTACTGTTTCAGTGTTCTTTCTTGCAGGAAGCATTCAACTCAAAAACCGCTTGAATTTGAAGCTGCAGTGGAAGCGACAGAAGGAGCCATTTGGAAGCGACTGAAAAGTAAGCCTCCAATCCTCTCTGCGTATCTATTCTTAGTTAGGATAAATGGTAGTATATTATTTCACTTGTTGTTATAGACTAGAACCTATCTAGGGAAGCGTAGTTTATCCATAGATTACAATTCTGTCCCAACAAACTGGCGATTCCACTAGGGAGAATTTCTCTTAGTTCTAGGTGTTTTAGTATCTGATTTGCTTTTAAAGTCCACCCAATAGTTGTTACAAATAAATATTAGACTTTTTTAGAGCTTAATTTGCAAAGACAGTGAGCCATACAGTAGTATTTTTCCTTGTCTACTGCGCCCAACGCACCCTTAGTCTGGACACAGTGCTTTGCAAAGCACTGTCTCCCTTCCAAGCCTACATTGCAGAGAACTGTCTCCCCTTGGAGACTGTGTTGACTCCTGAAAGTGACCAAATCCCTTTGAATTTGACTTTGCAACTTGCTTTAGTTTTGTTTGATGTTGTGTTCTAAAAATTTTGATGCTCAATTGACCAATAACTCTATATACTTCTTCCTCCTTTGGCTGAAACTTTGTTCAATGTTTGTTTAAAAAAGTATTTCTTTATCATTGGAAAGTTGATTTCAAAGTATTTTTTATGGTCGCATTAAGAATCATTTGCTTTCGAAATAGGAAATTGTCGTAAAATCTTCATTTCCTTGATAGGAGAAATTGTTGTTGAAATCATCGTTTTTCCTTCAAAAGAGAAATTGTTGTTTGTATTCTTCATTTCTCAAAAGTAAAAATCATTTGAATTATTGATCTAGTGCACCTAGTTTCTTTTCTGCATTCATAACATTAAGGAAAATGAAAAGAAAAACTTGCATTTTCATGTAGGATTGTGTGTTTTGCAAAAGGAACATTAGGAAATCTGCATTTAGTTTGAGATTCATTGATTTTGTTTTTGCTCATTGATTTGTTTGCTCTCAAATTATTTTCTCTCTTCCCTTATTAGCTAGGTTCTTCATTGAAAAATCTGAAAGTGAAAGTTTGTTTATCATTCTTAGCTGCATTTTAGGAATTTCATATACATCATCGTGGTGAACCTGAAACGAAAATTGTTAAGCAATATCAACATAAAATAAATCTCAATTTACTTAACAACGCACAGGAAGAGACGTGTTCCGATGTCATAAAACATAGCAGCTATCATTAACTTGTCTGCGATACATTCCGAGTGTGATACCTCACTCCACGTACGTATGTATATTGTAGCTCGTCCACGTACTCTCAGGTATATCGGGTGGTGTTACAGTACGATAAGAATAAAGGGGTGCTCTCACTATGCAATTTCACATTAGACAGTGTTAATACGGACTTGAGCCTCCACGTAACTTCGGGTATATTTTGGAGGACAAATTTTAGGTGTTATCCATCCATAGTGAACCGAGTCGGCTGCCTTGAAATTTTGATACACCGAACACAGAATTCGAGGAGATTACCTCCCTATATTTCTTGGTTCACCAGGAGGTATTATGCAGTTCACAGTTTCTTGGTAAACCCTTTTGCCTAGAATTATCCTCTTTTTTTTATTTGTTTTTGGTTAAAATAAATCAGTCATCATGGAAGAAAAAAATCCTTTCCCCCGTCATTCGCATAGACATCTCTCTACTGAAACTAGTACCATCAGTAATTCTGGTGAAGCATCATCTTCCCATATACCAGAGTTGGCACAAGTTATCTCTACAAATCTTGGTTTGTCTACTGTTGTCAAGATAGAGGCCTCACAGCTACCCGTGGTCACGATCAATCCAATCTGTGAGATCATACCTCCTGAACCTGACGTTGTTCAACTGGAAGTTGATCTGAATCCCATTGTGCTCTATGGGGCAGATTTTATTGGTAAAACTGGACATCATCCCCAGGACCAATGAAATAGGGTCTATCATCCCATTATATTTCTATTGATATATTCCCTAAGTGGAGAAAATATTGATCCTGAAGTCGAACAACCGAAATTTTTTCCTGTATTGGTCACTCCAAAATCTATTGTAGCTGTTGAGTCTCCCATATTGCATAGTCAACCACCTGAAATATACTTCGTACCAAAAAATGAAGTTCTTCCACCTATTTTAATTTTTATTGAAGAAATATCACAAGACAAGACACCTTTAACTCCAACTCATTTTTAGTAGGAGCTTTACATGTACAAGTATTTTCCTCAATCACCTTCCTCTGCTTTTGTTGATATTGTTTCACTTCGAGTTCCTGTAGATTCTATAGGATATACATTGGGTCATTTGACCATGGATGAGATAACATCCGAGACTGAAAAATCTATTTCAGCTGTGACAACATCTACTTTTGCTTCATCTTTGATGTTTTTTCCATTGACTTCACCCATGTCATCATCTGGAATCCTATCTGGTTCCTCTCCTTGGTGGCTGGTGATACCACATATGTTACCCTCAGAAATTCCAAAATTAAATGAAAATCTTATAGAATACATGTCAATGCATGTTATAACTTATCATTTATGGTGCTCATCAAACTCCTTAAATGATGATTCTGTCAGATTATGTCTTTTCCACCACACACTCACTCCTCCAACTGCACAATGAGGATGGTTATTTTTATTGTGTCAACCTTGTTAAAAAATGAAACAGATTATGAGGATGGTTCTTTTTCTGTGTCAACCTCGTTAAAAAATGAAACAAAGTTATGAGGATGGTTCTTTTTACTATGTCAACCTCGTTAAAAAATGAAACAGATTATGAGGATGGTTCTTTTTCTTTGTCAACCTCGTTAAAAAATGAAACAGATTTATGAGGATAGTTCTTTTTTCTTGTGTAATCCTCATTTAAAACATGAAACAAGTAACTTGAGGATATTTATTTTTTCTTGTGTCAACCTTATTAAAAAGTGAAATAGGTGCATTTGAGCATAGTTCTTTTCCTATGTCAAACTTGTTAAAAAATGAAACAAATTCTCCCCTATAATGACCCTTCATTCCATCCAGCTATTAGTAACCAGTAATCTACTTAGGTGAATGAAATGAAACTTGGGGGACACCTACTCTTTCAGGGGGCATTCAAAACATTCTTACCAATTGCACGTAATCGACCACTGAAGTTTAGGGGAAAAATCAGGTTCATAGCTCCAAAATGCAAATGATAACTATGGAATGGTAAAAAAGAATAGTGAAACTACTTTATATAGTCATTTAATTGCTTGCAAGTTAAATTTATTGCTATGAATATGGTTTTATTATGTTTTTATCATGAAATAGGTATTTTTAATCCATTTGATGTTGTTCTGAACAGGAAATAAAATTGATGAACATATTAGTTGTGCAGATTTATTTCAAGAATGATTTGAACACAAAGCATACTTTCTCTCCTTATTTTTAGAGCTTTGTTAAAAACAAAAAAGGATTTGAAGTGCACTTTTATCTCTTTTTCGAGCTTCGATAATAGCAAAAAAGTAACCCCTATAGTCTTCTTTCAGCTCTTTTCAGAATCTGATAATGTGAAAAGATTGCCGAGCACTTGTCATTTTGAGCTCGTTAAAGTAAATGAATTGATATCTACTCAGTATAAGTTTAACCCTTTTCTGGACTGAGATGGAACATTTACAAAAAAGTAATACCTTGGTTAAACATGACCAAAGAGGTTCTTTCAAATATTATTTTACACTTTTTTGGATCAGAGAGAAAAATTTACGAAAAAATACTTTTTGAGCTCTTCTTCATCCTCTTTTTTAGACTCTCTAAATATGAAAAAGGACCGGGCTATCACTATCGTTAAGCTCGTTAAAACATAAAATAGCGACGGGCTTGTCGATCATGGCAAGAATCGAGTTTCATTCATCGCTAGACTCATTAAATTATTAAATAGAAATACTTTATTCGCCCGAAGGGTTGAATTATAGATCAATCAAATGTTATCCTCCTCAATATTGTTAAAAAATAAAGAGGTATTGGTCGACAAACGACCGGGGAAAATTTTTGGAAAGTAAGAAAAGTTTATTTTTGGTAGTAAGTCACTCTTGAACATGACACTTCTTTCACTCCATGTTCGTGACTGTTTGGGTTGAGTAATCATCTTGACGGTTCATTCACACCTATGGTTCATCATACCTTCACTTTGGTTTTGGGTCAATGTTGCCAACTCATCACAGTGTCGCCGATATGTTCAATAGAAGTCATCCAGTGATTAAAAACTCATACATCTATAATACTCGTAAACCTTCATTTTCATGACTGTCATCCCTAAAAAATTCTATATCAAGCCATACCCTTGTCTTCGAAATTAGTAACTCCATTTTTGCAATAAGGTGAATTACTATTGAAAACAAATCAATATCCAAGAAGTTCATTTAGAAAAATCAAATTCCAGTACCATGAATCTTTTTACATCATCGACAAGATCCTCGCTTCCGGACCTTTGACCAAATTATTTTGTTTGGTGTTCAACATCAAATCATCTATTCATGCCTTATGAAATGTACTGCAGTACCTTGAGGACCATTGACATTAATGGTGGTTCTCTCGCATTTGTTAACAGCTCACATTATTGGTTAGTAATCAAATGATGTCTTTCCATGTTCGACTACAAATAATATATTTGCATGGCTAGACTTGTACCCAAATGATCGAGTGAATGAGATAAGAAGACCCCGGATCTAGTTTCAGCCATCCGAGCTGCGATTTTAGGATTGTTGTACACATCATCTGTACGGTGACCTTACATACAGATTTTCATACAAACATGGGCCTATATCTGTAGGCGTGTCTGCATCTGGGCAACATTCCAATGCAGACGACTTTCTGAAATTATGTACATGTTATTAGATTGTTTATGTGCTGACTATGGGAATGCCTACCCTCAGCAATTATGATCAATAAAGGATATATCATGATGTAATGTACTGTAATATTGATGAAGGTGACCACTACGCTTCATTTCCAATCTCATCATAGTGTAAATCATCTCAATAAAATGTTCTTATTATTTGGATCTCATGCTTCAAAATTAGGGGGCAATTGTTATAGGTCAATTTGGGCACCATTCCCAATGACCTGGTTAACTGGGCATCATCTCCAGGACTGATGATCAAGGGTCTATAATTCCCTATAATTTTAGTTGCTATATGCTCTAAGACAGGAAACAAGACAAATCAAACAAGACTTTCATCAAGCAAAGGTTTCCATGGTTTGAAGCTTATTGTATAGCATATGAGAGCTCACCAACACAGGCTCTAAGGGGCCTAATTGCATTGCATATGTAGGTATCCCCATGCAAGGCTACTCTACAAATCACTTTCCGACATTCAAAGGTGCTTTGGTCACATTGGGAGCGAAATTATCATTGTTCCAGAATCTCCACTTAGCCAGTGCCTTCTAGAAGAGTTCACATGTGTCAAGATTCAGATACAAGTGTCCATTTGACATATACATGAATGGAAACATGTCTTGCTTATTTTTGGAAAGCTATTGATTGCAAAACAACCTATATTTCATCTATAAATTGAACATAGATATAAGTGTTTGAGAAGGAAGAATTTGAGTAGAGAAATGTTGGAGAATTTTCAATTGAGAGTTTGATTTGTGGAGTTGTTGTTGGAGAGATTTATGCTGTGATGAGACTTTGGAAATATGTTGTAAGGTCACTTCAAATCAATCAAGAGGTTGTAACCTCTCCTTCTATCATCAATAAAGAGTACTTCTTATTTTTCCCTACATGCATCTATGATTAACTTTGATTTTCCATATTGTAAGATCTTGGTTGATGAATGTAGTTTATGCTTTGCTGATTTAGCTAACTAGCTTGAATAGATATCTATATTATTGCATCTTTTGTTGTTTCAAAGTTCTTTTTTGCAGGAAGTATTCAGCTTACAAAACGCTTGAATTTGAAGCTGCAGTGGAAGCGATAGACGGAGCCATTTGGAAGCAACTGAATAGGTAAGCCTCCAATCCTCTCTGTGTATCTATTATGAGTTAGGATAAATGGTAGTATAGTCTTTCACCTATTTCTCTAGACTAGCACCTATCTAGGGAAGCGTAGTTTATATGTAGATTACAATTTTGGCCCAACAGAGATCTAAAGGAAAAAAATTGTATGTCCTAGGCAGAAGGATTTGCTGTGAAGGGCCAAGAACACAAAGTATGAAAAATTATAAAATCCTTGTATGGCCTCAAGCAAGCACGGTGAGCCTGGTATGAGAAATTAACTTAGCATCTTCTAAAACTTGACTTCAAACATTTTGATCTTGATGATGCAACTTTCTTTGTTAAGAAAGTTAGAAAAATAGTTGTATATCTTGTGGTGTATGTAGATGATCTTTTGATGACAGGGAAAAATGACAGTTATATTGCATCCATAAAGAAATAATTGAAGAAAGGTTTTGAAATGACTGATATGGGCTATGGTCATTACTATCTGGGTATTGAAGTAACTCAACGTCCTAAATTTATATTTCTTTCTCAAAATAAGTACATTGGAGATCTTTTGAAAAAGTTTGGCATGGATGAATGCAATCCCTTAACCACTCCAATAGAGCAAAACTTGAATCTCACATCCATTGAAGGAGAAGGATTTCGAGGATGCAATGAAGTATAGACAGGTTGTAGGAAGTATTATCTACTTGACTACCACCAAACCAAACATCTCATTTTTTGTTGGAATCCTATCCAGGTTTATGAAAAAACCTTGTGAAGGACATTGGTTTGCTACAAAAAGAGTTCTAAAGTACTTGAAGGGGACTCAAGACTTTGGAATCAAATATACATAGGTAGGCAATTTCAGCTTGATCGGATACTCTGATTCAGACTTTGATGGGGACAAAGAAACTGGGGTGTCTACTTCAGGTTATACCATGAGTCTTGGATCAGGAGCTGTCTCATGGAGATCACGTAAGCAGTTAGTTCCAACAGATTCCACAACCGAGGTAGAATATGTGGCAACAGCTGAAGTAACAAAGGAAATTGTGTGGCTCAAGAAAATCCTAGAAGATTTGAAGATGAAACAAATGCATTCAACACCACTCATGATTAGAAACACTTCTGCAATAAATTTGGCCAAGAACCTAAAGTTCCATGATCGAAAAAAGCACATAAATACAAAATACCATCTGATTCGACATCATGTTGAAGCAAAAACTATCCATCTACATCATTGTTCCATAAATGAGCAGACTGCAAGACATCTTCACCAAAGCGCTTGGAAGAGAAAATTTTGAAAATTTCAGAACAATGTTTGGACTCACCAACATCCCTTCAGATTAAAGGGGGGAATATTGACACCTAATCCTAAGGGATTGGGTGAGATTGTATTTTATTATAATTTAGTAAATAAGGAAGGCCATGATACATTGGCAAGTGAATCCCAATAGTCTCACCTCCATGTATAAGTATACACACAATCTCCATCCAATGCATATTCAATTATGTGGAGTTACCTTCTATTCTGACAAGTTTGAATTATTCGAAATGTATTGCTAGCTTGATGAAAAATTTATTAAAAATTCTAATGATATTGGACTGTGGGAGTCCAATTTTCCCCTTTACGTATTTTCCCACACCCACAGTGCCCCTGAATTCATCAAGAAGTGTGAATCTTGTTATGTACCCAGTCAGAGAGATATTATTTCCCCTACAGGAGAGATTTTAATTGTCATAACTTCCCAAGCCATAGACCAAATGATGCAAGCCCCTATCATAGAGAATTCCAACACTTTTTCTCAAGAATAACTCGCTTAATTATGTCAGAATTTGGACTTTGAAAAAAAGGATAAAACCCTTGAGCTTATTTTGGCTGAAGATGCCCAACTACCCAAAAATAATCCTCCCTATACGTCCTCCATTTTCCATGATAGATCCAAGAATATCATTAAAAGTACATCCTACCTCCTTGGTTATTACTCAGATCAGTGGGTAGATGAGGCCATTATAGGATTCATATCCATTTTCTCCATAGATTCCAAGCCTTCCATCTTATTCAACTTTAGCCAATTCCTTGCAGATTCCATCCATGAACTATTTTTCAAAATCCAAAATGAGGAGGTATTTAAATATGCCCATGTTTTAGTATATATGTTTTTGTATTTTCAAGGACACAAGTTCAAGTTTGCATTGTAGAAGTTGGATGATGATGGAAATCAACAATCTGTCATCTTATGGACTACTATGGTAATGAAGGAGCATAAATAATACTCATACAAACAGTTCATAGAAGTTTTTAAATCCAGCACTCAGTCTTCTAAGAAACAATTCAGAGCCAAGAATCAGTGAATAAATCAGGAAAATATTGTTGTTATCAGACCAAAATAAAATAGGAGACTGTTGTATTTACCAAAACTACACATAATTAAGGATATATGGATGTGATCTTGCCCCATATAAGCTCCTAAAACTCCACCCAATGAGTATTTTTTCCCTAGAATATTTCAGGAAAATTATCAATGCCGATGAGGTCCATTTTGTGTCTTCCAAGAAAAAATCTCAGTTCAGAATCAAAACATAGATAGGACCCTTCATCTGTAACAGTGAAGCAGCAAGGGAGGAAGTAGAAAATTTTCTAAAAGAAATTAAATTCAACCTCATTTTTACATGTCCATATGATCCAATAGGTTCCATCTCCAATTTAAGGGTAGAGAAAAAATCTACACCTTACATTCATACCCACGGACCATAGATTGAGAGTACATGAACCAGCTAGAATTGACTGAGAACGCTCTATAAGAGGATGATGAACAATTGGTGTCAAATTCAACATCACAGACTCTTTTCCTACATGAGAAAGTATGAAAAAGGATCAGAGAAGAAGAGTCACCTTCAATGACTGATACTTCCACCGAAGAGTTCAAAATCATGTACAGGATGAGAAATAAGCTCAATCCCAAGGTAAATCCAAGCAAGGATTCAGAGAAAGAATTCATTATCATCACCAAAGAGACGCATACCTCATCACAAGTAGGTGGTCGAGACACACTCTCTCCTATCGCCTCTACTGCTTCACAGGATCAACAACAAGCTTATCAAACTAGCACAGTTGTTACAGGGGAGAAAGATGAGACCATATTTGATACATTCAGGGAGATTAAATTGAATAATGAACTTTTGAAGACCAATACATATAATCAGTTCTAGAAGAAAAATTTCAACTCTCATAGTAGACTAATGTCATCCTTTAACTCTGATAAAGGAAAAATACAAATGTCTTTTTTCCAAGAACAAATTCAACAGGCCAAGACAACAATCGATTGTAAAAGTACTGCATTTGAATTTCATATTAAATACATACATCACATTGATCAAATGGAGACGGACAATAAGACAAGTGAAATGATTTCATCTACACTCACTAACATTGCTATGAGTTTTTCCAAATTGCAAGTTTCTTTAGCTAATATGCAATCACAACTCAAAATGGAGAAAATATATTCTTTGGCCAAGGATTCAAGGATTAAGTCTTTGGAAAAATTAGTAATCAGAATTGGATATGATCCCTCCAATATCAGAGTTGCAGAAGACATGATTAAATATAAAATTGATGACATAGCAGCATTAAGGAAGTAGCTAAAACTCCCAGCTACATAATACCCTTTGGCCAAAGACATTGAAGAGACAAAGTCCCAGAAATCAGACGTGATGAAGCTCATCATGGAGTAGAATTCTTAGCTAAGACAAATGGAAGAAGTGATGGAAAAATGGATAAAGGAAAAAGAGAAAGATTCCAAATCGTCATTAGTACCTTTAGAGGATATACCCCTTACAACCATATCTAGAGCCACACCTCCTGCAACGATTACAATAGATGGAGCTGAGAAAATCTCTAAAGCAGTGTAGAATCTGTCAATACAAACAGAAGAGATAAAGAAGATTCAAGACAAAATGAAATTGTTATAGGATCAAAAGTCAAGGAGTGATAGTTCACATGCAGCTGAAGCCTAGAGAGCTCAGACGTTAATATAAAGATTGTAGAAGTCTGAGAGGGATTCATCTATTGGAAATACCTTGGGAAAATTCAAAGAGATAATTTGGATAGATATTATTGAGTCCATCAATGAAATCTGGCATTTCATACAGATCATAATTGAGAAGAAGGAGATGATAGAGAAAGTCAATAATGCCATTACAAAATTTAAGGAAGAACTTGGAGTTAAGCCAACCACTACTAACAACATTATTAAGTTCTTAAATTCCAAGAACAAGTATAAGTTGGAGGAGTTATGAGTGGATGATAGGACAGAGACAATATTGGTAGTAAAGAAGGTTCTTACAAAGAGAAACCTTATTGTACATCAAAGGCTTAGATATAGATGTAACCATATTTTTTAGTAGGCTAGAACCTTTAACATAGAAAGGTATACCTTCCCTATTTGTAATCAATGTGTTACACAACAATTTGTCACCGTCCCTACAATTCCCCGTCCTGCACATTGGAGGGCTTATTCCGTGACCTGTGAGTAGTGACATGATCTGAAAACACTTTCATGAC
Organism: Pinus albicaulis; assembly: GCA_034641835.2. NCBI lineage: Eukaryota > Viridiplantae > Streptophyta > Pinopsida > Pinales > Pinaceae > Pinus > Pinus albicaulis. Next base: position 1,020,364,214 of record CM076578.1, read on the forward strand.
ATTCCCCTAGACATGGACTTTCATTCCCCTGAAGAAAAATCCTTGTGAAAAACCCTAAAAATAGCCTTTTCATCCTTGGCGTGACTAGCCAGTGTTATACCCACACTAATGGGGGAAATATTCTAAAGAGGGCGCGCCAATTGGCTCTCTGTCTCAGAGTTGCACTCGCGCCAGGCTTAATAAAGGGTCTTTTTTAAAAATAAATGGCGGAATATTGAATCCAACCAACTCTTGAACTGGTCTTTGAATTGAGTTGGGACGTTTGGCTCCAAATCACCATGTAAAGGAAGTGGTTTTCCACCTCTCATGGAAGCTTCCTTGAGTATAGGGCCAATCCCATGATTGTAGGGATCCCAACTCCCCTTCCACCATCTATATAAGCTTGCCATTTCCCTTTGCAAGCTAGTCTCCAAAGTCTCCAAACTCTCCAAGAGCCTTCATAGCCTAAAGAATGTTGCAAGAGCTTTGATAGTCCTCATAGTTCCAAATCCATAGCAAGGATATTGACGATCGAAGAGAGAGGCTTGTCCCCCATTCCCGACAAGCTTTACTGAGATGTATTCTGCTGACGACCCGCCGAAGGAAGATTCAGCGTCAAAGCCAGGCTGTATTTTCCTTTGTATGATTAGTGATAAGTGACTATTGGTTATCATTCCACTCATATTGTTCATTATGATCATGATTTGTGTCTTCTCTGACTGATACATAATTGCATATATCGGGTTTTACGCTTGTGTTTGTCATGTTTCTTGTGTGTGCAGGCGTTCGATCACAGTGAGCGAGAGGATTGTGATCTGCTGGAGCAAGGAAACAGGAACTTAATCTTCTCTACAAACGATAGCGTTGGGCTTGAGGTAGGCCTTCTTCGTGATTTGGTTTATTGAAATAGGAACTTGCGCCATAGCGTGTTACGATTGTTGCTAGACCCGATCGGGGCTAGTAGGGATCGCCTCTGTCCGCAGAGGGGATTTACCTCTACAAAAAATTGGCGACTCCACTGAGGAATGAGTGGTATAAAGGGTAGCAACTGGTTCCGGTAATGGTGGAACTACTCAGAACAAATAAAGGTTAAGAGGTTGGCTAACAAGACCACTCATCACAGCAGTTCCTCAGGAACGGTTAAAACAACCAAGTGAAGGCATATAATCGGCCAAGCAGATAGTGACAATGGAATGAGAAAACCAAGGCTCATTTGGCAAAGCAGGTTGATAAAAAGGAAATCACAAGAGGTAAAATGGGAAAGGTTTCATTTTTACACAAGCTTGAAATCAGAAAACTCTGCTTGAAGTTGGTTTCATTTTTACACAAGCTTGAAACAAAGATAAACTATGCTTGAAACCGGTTTCATTTTTACACAAGCTTGAAATGGAAATAAACTATGCTTGAAAAATTAAGCATGCCCCCAGCATGGTGACTCAATTCGAGGTACATGCCCCCCAAGCTTCATTCCATGCACCTGAGTAAACATATGGAGGGAGTGAAGGTTCAGGTTATGAGATCTAAAAAAGACTCGACTGGGATTTTACAAGATATGATCAAAGACTCGAATTGAACAGGAACATGTTTCATTGTTTTAATGAGGTTGACACATTAGAAGAACTATCCTCATGACACCTTGTTTCATTTTTTAAGGAGCTTGACACAAGACAAGGAACGCTGCTCCGACGACCTTGTTTCATTTTTTAAGGAGCTTGACACAAGAAAATGAACTGTGCTCCGACAATCTATTTCATTTTTTAAGGAGCTTGACACAAGAAAAGGAACTCTGCTCCGATGAGCTTGTTTCATTTTTTAAAGAGCTTGACACAAGAAAACGAACTGTGCTCCGATGAGCTTGTTTCATTTTTTAAGGAGCCTGACACAAGAAAACGAACTATGCTCCGACAATCTGTTTCATTTTTTGAGGAGCTTGACACAAGACAAGGAACTCTAGTCTGATGACCTGGTTTCATTTTTTAAGGAGCTTGACATAGGAAAAGAACCATTCTCTAACCAACTTCATCATAATGAACAATAAGTCATCACTTCCAAGAGTTCCACTCCCGATGGAAGGAAAACATCCTGGAATTCAGGACCCAATGCCCCCAACACCTGATGCGCAACGGCACTATCACTAAGTATAGGCACGGGGTAGGTAGCCACATAGTCGACCTACGGTGGGGAAAATACAATGGGTGGATAAAAACCAGGAAGGGATGATGGTAGGCCAGTTGCCACATCAGTACCAAAGAACAAAAGCTGATCAATGGTCATGATTCGTCCTTCATGTGGAAAACAGACCACATGAAAAAGGGAGGAGACAAGCGCTCCCATGGCATAGGTGTAATCGCGCCCCAAAAGCAGATTGAAATCCAAGGGGCCTGGAACAACCATGATGTCCATATGGATGGTTTTACCTCCCAAAGTAACATGTAACCTTGGAAGGATCCCTAACGGTTGACTAGTTCTTCTGTTAAATGCCAACAGATTCTGCGTAATAGGTGCAAGCAGTGGTGAACCGAAAGCTTGCCAAGTAGTTGAGGATAGAACACTAACAGACGCACCTTCTTCTATAATGGTGTTGGGTACAACCAGACCAAAGGCCTGTACCGTTATCTCGAAAGGCACATAACACGGAAGGCGGTATCCTGCAAATCGACTCCAATCAAAGGAAGCGACCAAACTACTAATAGGCGCTACCATCGACCCAAGATGTTATTCCCCTATTGTTACGAAAGAAGAAGGAGCATCCTCCACGACCTCCATCTCGAAGGTGGGAGGAGTATCCTCCGGGACCTCCATCACGGGAGGCGGAGGAGCAACTTCTTGAGGTATGGGGACAGGAGAATCTTTCTCCAAGTCTGAAGGATCTGAAGAAACAAGAAGAACCTGAGGGGTGTGAGATCCACTCTCGACGAAAAATAACTGGTGCACCGTAGACGGGGCCAGTTCAACCGATCCCACGACCAATGGTTGGTCAAGAACGAATTCCTGAATTTGAACTTCCGAGGGAGCGGGATCGACCAAGGATGAATCTTAACCAATCGTAGGATCAGTTGGTGGAGGACTCAAAGAAATATGTTTGTAACCAGCTGGGAGGGATGGTGTAGAAATAGTTGAGTTTTCCAAAACTCGCTTGGCTTCATCCATATATGGAAAAAGGTGAATGGCATGGTGCCCTTCACACAACTTACAAGGATTGGTAATCTTACCTTGCTTCTTAAGAGTTTTACCAACACTAGCTGAAGACATGCCCCCAACCTAACTCCAAGAAGCCAAAGGCAACGGTGGGCGACCATTGGACCATACTTTGAGCACGTTGGGAATGTCAGGGCAGTCTCAAAGAAGATGGTCTCCTATGCACAACATGTAAGGGAACTTGACTTTCTACGAAGGGTTGGAAGGTTTATCAAGAGGAGAAATTTCGGAAGTAGTAGCTGCAGCCTTAGCCTCTCTCTTATCAGACTTCTTCTTATTTGTATTCTTATTCTTCTTCTTAGCCACCTGGTTACTCAAATCTAGACTTTCACCAGGCGAAGTAGAAGAGGAGGACGCAGAAACATGCGAAGAAGGGGAGAGGTCCACCATGGAATCAACATGATTTTGTTCAGGTGGAGGAACTGATTGAATAGTAGCTAAGATGTTCAGAACCACAGAGGTTTAGAACAACCAAACAGGCAACCCAACAGTTAACCAAGGAAGGGACAAAGTTGCCATATAAGGAGCACCAACATTTCCAAAAGGAGGAAAATGACCAGGATTCCCATCGGAGGGGATTCCTTGGTTGGTGAACTCTGGAAAAGTTTCCATCAACAACTCAAAACCGAACACGGGCTAAAAACCAAGGCACACAATCAAACGACCAATAATCAAACTCTAACAAGGCGTGTGATCGCAGGTGATTTATTTTACGACATTAAAACTTAGAAACTTCACCGTTTCCTATTGTAAGAGTCGAGAAATGGATGAAAGGTGACTATATCTCTTTCAATTTTGAAACAAGTGGGAAAGGACAAGCGCTTGATGATCCCTTCAAATTTAATGAGTCAGAAAAGATCAAAATGACTACTCAGGAATTCTAGGCAAATGGTGTACCAAATAACCGTGAACTGCAATATACACCTTGGTTTCAAAATAAAAGAGAAATCAACCAAGGACTTAACATACGTGTAGGTAATCTCCCCGAATGTTGTGTCCGGTGTATCATGGGTATAGGGTGGCAGACTCGGCTTCCTATGGATAAAGGATAGAAACCTAGTGGGGTATCCCTTTATATATGCGACGACACGGGGAGCACAAGTCCATACTAGTGTTGTCTAAAGCCAAGAGGCGAACGAAAGCTACTAGGTTTAAAGATGCCAGAACACGTCTTTAGCCTAGACCTATAAATATTTCATTAATGTTTCAATGCTTCCTTAGTGTAAATTGAATAAATTTTAATGTTTATCTTCAATTATGTTTCAATTTTCAGGCCCTAGAGAGTGTTATGTCTCAAAATCTCCTAAATGCACACTACATGAGAAAATAAAACTTTTCAATGTTTGTGTTTGTCATGTTTCTTGTGTGTGCAGGTGTTCGATTGCAGTGAGCAAGAGGATTGTGATCTGCTGGAGCAAGGAAACGGGAACATCATCTTCTCTACAAACGACAGCGTTGGGCTTGAGGTAGGCCTTCTTTGCAATTTGGTTTATTGCAATTAGGAACTTGTGCCATAGCGTGTTATGATTGTTGCTAGACCCGATATAGGCTAGTAGGGAACGCCTATGTCTGCAGAGGGGATTTACCTCTACAAAAAATTGGCGACTCCACTGGGGAACGAGTGGTATAAAGGGTAGAAACTGGTTCCGGTAATGGTGGAACTTCTCAGAACAAGTAAAGGTTAAGAGGCTGGTTAACAAGACCACTCATCGCAGCAGTTCCTCAAGAATGGTTAAAACAACCAAGGGAAGGCATATAATCGGCCAAGAAGATAGTGACGATGGAATGAGAAAACCAAGGCTCATCTGGCAAAGTAGGCTGATAAAAAGGCAATCACAAGAGGTAAAATGGGAAAGGTTTCATTTTTACACAAGCTTGAAATCAAAAAACTCTGCTTGAAGTTGGTTTCATTTTTACACAAACTTGAAACAAAGATAAACTATGCTTGAAACCAGTTTCATTTTTAGACAAGCTTGAAACGGAAATAAACTATGCTTGAAAAAGTAAGCATGGTGACTCAATTCGAGGTACATGACGCCGGAACACGTCTCTAGCCTAGACCTCTAAATATTTCGTTAATGTTTCAATGCTACCTTAGTGTAAATTGAATAAATTTTAATGTTTATCTTCAATTATGTTTTAATTTTCAGGCCCTAGCGAGTGTTATGTCTCAAAATATCCTAAATGCACACTACATGAGAAAAGAAAACTTTTCAATGTCATTGAAATAAAAAATCAGGTTTTAAATGTCATTTTTCTCAATATTTTAATATATTTTCGTCGAAAAATGGATTTTACACTTTCTTTTCTATGCAGCGACAAGTTTCTTCGCAGCTTCGACGGTGATACGAGTTGTATTTTATACTTTTTTAGACTCGGTAAAAACACGAAAAAGTCGTTTCGAAGTCATATTTCAGCTCTTTTCTGACTCTCCAAACATGAAAAGATTGTCGAGTCCCTTGTCATTTCGATCTCGTTAAAGTGGTCATGAAATGACATATACCCAGTATACGTTTACCCCTTTTTCGGGCTGGGATAGATTATTTATGAAAAAGGAATACCCTAGCCTTTCGTGGCTAGGAGGTTTTCTCAGACATAGTTTTATACCTTTTCGGATTTGAGGAACTATCTACGAAAAGGGACCATTGGAGTTTACTTTTCTGCTGTCTTTTCAAACTCTCTAAACATGAAAAGACGTTGAGTTATTCCTTTTTCAGACTAGTTAAACCCTGATGACATCGGATCCAGTTGTAATGACGATATTCAAGTTTCTTCTTCCTAGGGCTCGTTAAATGTACTAGGATGGATTCGTCCGAAGGGCGGATTTTTATGGCAAGCATATGGTATCCTCTTCAATCTTGTGTAAAAATAAAGAGGTACTCGCCAGAAATGGTGGCGAAAATGGAACCAGCATCATTGTCGTGTTGGCAGTATGTCGCTCTTGAACATGGCACTTTTCTGCATTCGTGTCAGGTTGGGGACATCTCATCTCATTTTTTCACTTGCCTCCATGGGTTTGGGTGATCCCTTTTGACCTCTCATCTGCTCTTTGCCTCTTCACTATGACCTCTGATCTTTTGATGTCAAATACTTCCAAATCCACTGTCGTGCCGTCGATATGTTCAAGAGAAGTTGACCTCTGCAAAATTTCAACCTTCCTCTGATTCTCATCTGATCATGATTCACAAAGACATTATGTTCCTCTGTCTCGCATCAATGATGTGGGAAATACTATGGCCCACATTCGATCAAGGTCACTTCCTGTCGACTTCAACTCATTATCCAGGAAGCTGATCTAGAGACTCTCTTCCGGTACCTTGGAGCCTACATGCCTCAACGGCAGGTTCTTCGCGTTCGACATGAGGTTTTCATTATTAGCCTCCGATCGAGTGATTCTACGGGTGTTCGACGCCAGCTCATTGATTCACATGCCGTATATTTTACCTATAGTACCTTTAGGGCCATTGTCATTATTGGTGGTACCTCTCGCGCTTATCAATAGCTTTCATCATTGGTTGGTAATCAGGTGATGTTCTTGCATGTTCGACTTCAGCTTACTTACTCACATGCTTGAACTTGTACTTTTTTTGGGTCGAGATGGAGCGCAAGACCCTGGATTTTGTTTGTTTGGAATCCAGGCTGCAATTTTGTGGATTATTATGATTAGTTACATGACTCATTCATTGGATGGTTGCAACCATACCTGAGTCTATTTATCGATCCTCACTGGATGGCTGTGACCATACCTCGGATCTGAATTATTGTATACTTTGTTATGGATGGTTGTGCCCATACCACATATATCATGTATTTGAGATATCAGTTGTACTTCTCTACGCAGGTTTTCCAACGGCAGTGTTTTCGGTTGGATACGTTCTCGTAAATCATTTCACCCCTCTCTCTCTTTCTGGCCTCATGCTTTAGGGGGCATCTGTTACACAACAATTTGTCACCGTCCCTGCAATTCCCCATCCCGCACATTGGAGGGCTTATTCCATGACCTGTGAGCAGTGACATGATCTGAAAACACTTTCATGACATTCCCCTAGACATGGACTTTCATTCCCCTGAAGACAACTCCTTGTGAAAAACCCTAAAAATAGCCTTTTCATCCTTGGCGCGACTAGCCAATGTTATACCTGTGCCAATGGGGGAAATCTTCTAAAGAGGGCGCACCAATTGGTGCTCTGTCTTAGAGTCGCACTCGCGCCAGGCTTAATAAAGGGCATTTTTAAAAAATAAATGGCGGAAGATTGACTCCAACCAACTCCTAAACTGGTCTCTAAATTGAGTTGGGATGTTTGGCTCCGAATCTCCATGTAGAGGAAGTGGTTTTCCACCTCTCATGGAAGTTTTCTTGAGGATAGGGCCAATCCCATGATTGTAGGGATCCCAACTCCCCTTCCACCATCTATATAAGCTTGCCATTTCCCTTTGCAAGCTAGTCTCCAAAGTCTCCAAAATCTCCAAGAGCCTTCATAGCCTAAAGAATGCTGCAAGAGCTTTGATAGTACTCATAGTGCCAAATCCATAACAAGGAGATTGATGATTGAAGAGAGAGTCTTGTCCCCCATTCCCGACAAGCTTTACCGAGATGTATTCCACTGATGACCCGCCGAAGGAAGATTCAGCGTCAGAGCCATGTTTTATTTTTCTTTGTATGATTAATGATAAGCGACTATTGGTTATGGTTCCACTCGTATTGTTCATTATGATCATGAGTTGTGTCTTCTCTGACTGATACATAATTGAATATATTGGGTTTTACGCTTGTGTTTATCATGTTTCTTGTGTGTGCAGGTGTTCGATCGCAGTGAGAGAGAGGATTGTGATCTACTGGAGCAAGGAAACGGGAACGTCATCTTCTCTACAAATCACAGCGTTGGGCTTGAGGTAGGCCTTATTCGTGATTTGGTTTATTTCAATTAGGAACTTGCGCCATAGCGTGTTACGATTGTTACTAGACCCGATCTGGGCTAGTAGGGATCACCTCTGTCCATAGAGGGGATTTACCTCTACAACACAATGAAAAACTTATGCAGAGAGAAGATTATGCAAAGAAGTTGGAGGAGATTTCTAGAGACACAACTAATTTTTCAAACATCAAAGGCACTATGATAGGGAAAGTGTTCTTGGAGGAATTAACTCATGAAATTTTCATCCAACATGAGATAAACCATATTTGTTTGTGGTAAAACAAACTTTTTCTATGCATACCGAAGTGGATGAAATCTACAAGAGGGTCATCAAGTTAACTATCCCAGATGAATAATGATGGGATAATTTAACTGAGTTCCAGGAGTAAAAGGTAACAAAGAACAATCATCTACAACCAACTCACAGGACACCACATCATACAACATTACAACTAGTGCATCGTACAAATAGGCTTACTCAGCAACTAATTCCTTGAAATCAGTCCGAGACTACCATATAACCCACATCGGGCCTATTTTTTTCAAGAGTTAGAGTTTATTTTTAGATCTATGTTAATAATACACTATATGTTGAGACAAAATTTATTGTAATCAATTTTGTAATATTTTAGTATAAATACTTCATTGTTTGAAGTATTAGAGGTTGATTTCTGAACATATTTAGCCTACTGCGCAATTGTAAATTCCAATTTTTTTTGTTGGAGCGTCAATAATACAAAGACTTCATTCAGGATTCATGTGGTGTAATTACTGGTGAGGTGTTTCTATTGTTTCTGTGTTTTCCACTGTTATTTCCTTACTTTAATTATCTGAATTCTTAATTGTAAAACAAAAAGTGTGATGAATATGACATGTTATTTAAAACACCTTATTATGGATGCTACTACAATTTAAATGTTTTCTACCTGAAGTTAGATTGAAAAATACTTAAATGTTTTTTAGTCTCAGCTGAAATTTACTTTTTTTGCCATATCCTTTATTCATTTAAAAATATAAAAGAATCCAGTAAATGAAACCAAGCTTGCCTTGTTACAACTCTTCTAAAAATTGATGAAAAATCTAGTTTTATGTTTTGACTCCATTTCCCAATGGGAAAATAAATATTTAATCAACCAAATCAATCAAAATAAAACAATCACCAAGTACAGTTATCACTAGCCTAATACCTATTCAAAAAAAAAAAAAAAATCTTAAAGAGAGATCCCTCTTTGAAGTTGGAAGGGCTAGATCCCATCTTCCAAAGTGGTTTTCATGTTGTCCTATGTGTTTAATTTGTCAATATTTTAAATTACAGAATGATAACATAGTGGCGACCATACTGGGGAAAATTGAAAAAATTGTAATTTCTTTCGAATTCATAAAACTGGTTAAAACATTGTATGATAGAAATATTTTAAGGTTGGTTTTATTTTCACTAGTGTAAATAATAAGTGTGTGTGTGCATTTATATCATAACTTTGGCTCCTAAAAGTGCCTATATTAGATCTCATCCAGATCTAAAGCCTTCAAAAATTGTAGATGACCCTGAGAAAATACTGAAAATAAGGAGCTAAGTAGAAAGCCAAGGAAGTACTAGTCCTCCTCATATAGAAGATTCACTCCCAAAAGACTTTGTAACCCCAAAAGACATTGAGTTTGATTTACCCTTTTAACAAAGCCTATTTAGAACTAAATCATCCAATTGGGCAGACTAGATATTAGTAGATCAAGCTACATTAAGAAGAAATTCATCTGAAGCCCAATCTGCTCTTGCTGATATAGACGTTCAAATCCTCCAAGACATTGAAAAATTGGAAGCTTTAGTCTCAGGATTAGACCTTTATGTTCATGAAGCGTATGTCAAGCAATATGTAGAACTTTATTCTTTGAATTCTTATGTTGAATGACACCTCATTGCAATCTGTGCATCCTAGATCAGCAATTCCTACCCCTTCTGTAGTCTCCACAACTGCTCTGGTACTTTGCCATAAATAATTAAGCCCTACTCCTTCTGTATTTTATACAACCACTCAAGTACTATCCCACCAAGAAACTCAAAGGCCTTCTTCTCCCCAATCCTCAACTACAATCGAACCTTCATCTCCACCAAAACCCCAAGTTTCAACCCAGCCTTTACCCTCAATTCAGTCTCCACCTTTCATTCAACAACCGCATCATATTGTTCATCCTCATATCCCCATAATATATATGGTCCCCTTTTCCTTCAAGCTCCGTTGGAAAACATAACATAGGATTATCAAACAATAATCCCTCAATTTGATGGAACTGGACCTATCACCACCCAACAACATGTAGACAGGATGAATTGCATTTTTGACCTTCAGGAGGTAGATGAGGAGAGTGTAAAACTTAGGTTGTTTTCAAAAAGTCTCATAGGAGAGGTGAGGAAATGGTTTAAAGAATTACCTACTGCTATTATTAATGATTTTCCTGTATTTCATCAAACATTCCTTACTAGGTGAGAAATTAAGAAGAACCCTCTTCAGATTTTATTTGAATATGAAATCATTAGAAGAGGACCAGGGGAAAGTGTTCGAGACTATTGCACTAGATTAAATAGTGTATATAACGCAATCTCTGTGAATATCAAACCACCACAAGGCTTATCCTTTATCAAATACCCAGAAGGCTTTGAGGAATACATGGCTTACCAGCTTAGACAAATGAATTCATCTACACTAGATAAATGCAAAGGGATGTAGTAAGTGTAGAGGTAAATATATTAGTAAAGAGATATAGACTTAGGAATGAAAGGAAAGTCACCATAAAAGAGGAACCCTCTACTTCTTCTGTTGATGCTAAAATCGATTCCTTAGTTAGAACAGTAGAACAAATGATGGAGAGGATTAATTTGAATGAGAGGGTTTCACCTAGGGAAAATGAACCTGCACCTCAAAATCAAAATCAAAATCCTTGGATAAATCCTCCACAAATCAAACAAAGAGAACAGAGAGGTCCTGATCAGCAAAATAGACCTCATTTTCAGGAGAACTATGCTGATGATGATGGAGACATAGTTTAATAAGTATAAGGCAATCAGATAAATCTAATGGGAATCACTGATGATGAAACTATGTTTCTTACTCAGGAAGAACAAGAGATGTTTCAATTATCCCAAACTAAACTTGACTCTGAAGAATCAGATGACTATAAGAAGGGATTTGAAAAAACTATCATGGAAGTCTATAGACAGTACAATCTCAGGAGTAAAAAACATTAGATGCTCCAAACAAAAAGACTAATGATAATCTTATTAAGAAAAATTCTGACACTACTCTAAAGAAAACTCCAAAAAATGTTTCTAAGAAAAATGTCGATAGTTCTAGCAAAATTCCAGTTGGAAGTCCTGGTAAAAATATTGTTGAGAGTTCCTCCAAAACTACTCAAATAGAAATTCCCACCACTAGTCACCAAAAAGAACATATATCAAAAGAAATTGCTGATAAATCTGACTTTCTAAACTTAAATAAATTTCAATCATTCAATATTGAAAATGAATTATCAAAGCTAAAAATTCCTATCCCTTTGACTGAGTTAATAAATAAAAATATGTACATAACTCAAGATATGAAAGCTTTGAAAAGAGGAGAAAACAATGATACTGTCAATTTGAAAGATATTCAGCCTGAATTATTATTTGGTCCAGAGGTAGATGGTAAACCAAAGGAAGTAGGAATCCCTCCATTTTATGTCAATATCTATGTGCATGCTAAGATTTTCCAGAGTGCTATGTTAGATTCAGGTGCCTCACACAATTTGATGCCAAAATCCATTATGGAAAAAATTGGTGTTGACATTCCTAGGTGTTACCAATATTTGTATTCATTTTATTCAAGCAAAGTAATATTTTTAGGTCTCATTAAGGATCTATGTGTCATGTTAGCCCAAATCCCAGCTAAGAGTCTAATAATGGACATAGTAGTGGTTGATATTCCCCCAAAGTATGGCATGTTTTTGTCACGCTTTTGGGGAGAAAAACTACAAGGTACCCTGCAAATGGATATGACTTATGAAACCATCCCAGTGTTTGGTAAAAACATAATATTGTATAGCGAAACCTTAATGAAATACATGGTGATTAGTTAAGAGAATCCACATAACTACCCCCTTTACTCTGTTCATTCTAGAATCCATCATTCTGTATAATGATGGAGATATTCATGCTCAGGTTGCCAATGCTGAAAATGATATTTGTGAAACACATGAAAATCAAACACAAATTGTACAACAAAACAATGAAACACAACCTTTTTGTAATATGAGTTTTGATGGTTCTTATGGTAGAGCAGGGTCAAGAGCAGGTGTGTGGGTCTCAAATTCAGGAAATATTCATGCAGAAGGTCATTCATATAAACTGAATTTTCAATGCACCAACAACATAGTGGAATATGAAACACTTCTTTTAGGCTTGCAATTATTGAATAAATTAGGTGCTAAAATATTTTTTTTTCATGGATATTCTGAATTGATAATTAACTAGATTAAAGGAGAATATGTTGCGAAACATCATAGACTGAGAGCATATAGAAATATTGTGATTGATTTCTTACAAACTTTTCTATAATATGATCTTGTTGTGATACCTCAAAATCAGAATGTCCTTACTAATGGTTTTTCTTTTTCAGCTAGCACATGAAAAATGCCTCATACCAACAAAAAATATACAGTGGAAGTTAAACACCATCCATCTATAATAGATAACATGAGGTATTGGAAACTATTCAGAAATGATAAATAGATAGAAAAATTTCTATAGTCCAAAGATGAGTATGAGGAAAATAACACAAACTTAGATGGTCAAGTAGAAAATCAGATAATTGTGCATAATAATGTAGAAGATCATTTTGATGAATTATATGTAAATATTTATGTATATGAAGTTGTACATAAACTAGAATTGAATGAAATAGATCCAGAAAAAGGAAGAATTTGAAGTACTTCAACTTAAAGTTAATATTTTTCCTAGAGTTCTAGTTCCATTAGAATAACTTTTTAAGTTTAACAATGTAGCAAAAAATCCAAAAATAGAGCCCACAGGGGCAGATGTAGAAGAATGTAATATAGGTAGTGAACAAAATCCTAAAATAATAAAACTTTCAAAACAACTGCATACTATCAGAAAACAAGAATACATAGCTTTATTCAAAGAGTTTTTTGATGTCTTTGGTTGGAACTATGAGGATCTTGGTCTAGTAAGATATCCTTGTTAGATGTTTTCTCATGTTATAATCAGGTCCTAGTACATCCTAATGATCACGATAAAACATCTTTCACTACTCCATGTGGGACCTTCATGTATGTGAAGATGCCTTTTGGGTTAATGAATGTTGGGGGCCACTTTTCAAAGAGCAATGGATATTTCCTTTTCTAATGAGATTGGCCATTTTATTTTGATTTATCTTGATGACATTACTATATATTCAAAAATTGATGAAGAACATTTGAGGCATCTAAGAAGACTATTTGAAAAATGTAGAAGATTTGGTATCTCATTAAGTCCTAAGAAAACATTGTTTGACCTTGAGGAAGGTAAGTTTCTTGGCCATATTATTTCGAAGGATGGAATTAGGATTGATCCCAGTAGGATTGAAGAAATATTAAAAATCATTCACCCAAGAAACATCAAAGTGCTTTAGTATTTTATGGAAAAATTAATTTCCTAAGGAGATTCATTCCTAATCTTGTGGAGCTTCTTAGAAATATAACAAGCATCCTTAAAAAGATTCAGAAATTAGATGGAGTATTGAGGCTAGACAGTCCTTTGATTTAGTTAAGCAGACATTAACAAAAGAACCAGTGCTGAATACTCTAGATTTTACCAAATATTTTACTATCTTTTCTTTTTCTTCTTAAAACACTATCGCAGTTGATTTGTTGTAGAAAATGAGGAAGTATTTGAAGAACCTACTGCATTTTTCAGTAAGCCTTTAAGAGATGCATATTTAAAATACAATATCATGTAGAAAAAGGCCTTTACATTGGTTAAAGAAATAAAAGGTTTTAGAGTATATATTTTGAATTCACATATTATTTCATATGTACCTAATTCAGTTGTCAAAGATATTCTGACATAGAATGGACCAGATGGCATACAGGGAAAATGGATCAATGTCATCTTTGAGTATGAATTAGAAATCAAACCAACCAAGTTGATCAAAGGACAAGGACTGGCCAAACTGATGGTAGAGTCTAATTTACATGAATTAGACATCAAATTTGTTGCCACACTTGATGATCAAGAGGAACAGGCAACTCCACAGATCGAAGACGAATTTTTGAACTCGCCCTGGTATGCAGACTTGCTGTATGTTTTATTCAATTTAAATGCTCCCCCTAGTCTAACAAAAACAAAGGTAAGATTTCTAAAATTAAAGGCAGTGAAGTTTCGCATATTTGAAAATGTTTTATATTGGAAATATTTTGGTCGCATTTTACTTAAGTAATTGTTGAAGGATGATGCAGAGAAAATCATGTAGGAGTTCCATGAAGGTGACTGTGGTGGCCATCTCTATTGTAAACCCACTGCCAATTAAATCCCCATGGTTGGTTTTTACTGGCCTACCCTATTCCCTAGCATTCATAAGAAGGTAACTTCATGCCATAAATGCTAGATTTTTGAAGGAAAAAGAAATCTCTTACCCCTGCCATTAAAACCTATTTCAGTTGAGAGCCCTTTTCAGCGATGGGACTGGATTTCATTAGTGAAATTCATTCTCCTTCCTCTGGCCAACATATGTGGATTTTCACAACCACAAATACTTTACTAAATGGATATAGCCACCCCTTCCAAATCTTCTACTGATGTTGTCATTATTAAATTTCATGAGACCAATATCCTTTCTTGATTTTGTTTTCCTAGAAAACTTATTACTGACAATGCAATAGCTTTTAAATCTAAGAAAATGATTGAATTATGTAATAAATACCACATTACTTTGGTAAATTCAACAGCTTACTACCCTCAAAGTAATGGGTTGCCTGAATCCTCAAATAAGAGTCTAGTAAATATCATTAAGAAGTTGTTAGAAGAAAATAAGAAATCTTGGCACAACAAGTTTTTTAATGCACTTTGGGCTTACAAACTTACTACAAATAAGTTAGATAGTATGTCACCATACCAATTGGTCTATCGAATAGATGTTATGTTTCCATCATCTTTAGGAGTACTAGTCATTAAAATAATACAACAATTATAGGTTGAGCCAAATGATATACAAAGAAGAATCAATCAAACCCATCAGTTGCAGTAGTCAAGGGAGGAGGTCTATAAAAAAACTCAAGTAATTCAAGAAAATGTCAAAAATATTTTTGATAAAAGGACTAAAGAAGATGACTTAAACATTGGATACAAAGTTCTAAGGTGGGATTCTAGGAGAGAAGACAAAGGTAAACATGGTAAAGTTGATAACCTTTGGAAAGGGCCATCCATTATTTATGCTTCAAGGGAAACAATGCATTCTTCCTCAATGATTTGGATGGAGCAGAAATACTTAGTGGTCCTATCAATGGCAGGATGCTAAAGTAATACTTTTCTTAGCATAAAATTTTTTTCTTACATCATTGTAAATATCACAGTCTATATTGATTTGATTGGATATCTTGCTTACTGGAGTTGAAGCCATTAGAGAAGGCCCTAATCTCTGATTGACAAGCTATCATAATTACCTTAACAAAAAAAGAAATCAGATGCATACATTACAGACATTGGATACTCAAGGCTAATGATCATATGTTTTTTACACTTCACATGAAGAAGTGTCGTCCCTAGTTGCAGCCACTGTTAGGGTCCTATATTTTATAGGATCTCAAGGTGATTGATTTTGTCATATTTGTGATTTTACATTGTAAATTATATTTAATTTGCAAATGATTTACAAAAAAAAATAATATATAAAAGAAAATAAAAAGAGGGTATGTCAAAAATCTTAAAAGAATATGAAGAAAAAGGCAAAAAGATAGAAATTTGAAAAAAGAATAAAAAGAGAACAAAACCCTACAAAAGAGAAACAAAAATAATACTGAAAGTGTTGTAAATTTAAATGCCACTATTGTTAAATTAGTTTCCTTTATGTTAAAATATAATAAAATTGTGTGTATCTTGTCTTAAAATGCCACAATGAATAGGTTCTTGTTCCAATCATACAACTTAATCACGATGGAAAAATTGTGAATTTCATGTTAATTAGGTTAGTGAATAAAGATTTGTCAAACAGTTTAATCTTGACAAATCAGTAGTTAGGTAGAAAATGAGATTGATTCAACATTCTAACCTGAATCAATAGGAGAAATAAGTGATAGAGTAGGTTAGATTGTTATAAAAAAAAAATGTGGGTTTGCTAGCTTAAATGCACCCTAAGGATTGAAAATGAAAAAATGTTAGCTTAGAAAAATAATAAAAAAATGAAAGGGTAGGTAGAAGTTGTGTTATGGCTTTGAAAAGCATGAAAGATATTTATCCTAAGTTTGAAAATTCCAAATTTATTTCATGCACAGGAGAAAGCAAAGAAATAAAAGTTTTTCCTAAGTCTAAAAGTTTCGGCATATGAAAACAAAATTTGGTGCATTATCCCCTTATCTTAAGTTTTCACCTTTATCAAAATTTCCACTACCCGACCAAACATCCCGTCGATGCACGTTAACTTTCCTCCATCTCTCCCATCATCTGATCCCTTGCATATCCATCCGACGGCTCTTATCATTTTTCGCCCCCCCCCCCCCTCTCCATATAAACTTTACCGTCAGGGGGCGGGGGGGGGGGGGGGTCCAAAAAAAGTGGTTTTGTGTTTTGGGCCCACGCTAACATGTCGCCCTCTCATCATTTTTCACCCCCCTATTGAAACTATTTACCATTTCGGACCCCCTCCGAAAATAAATTTCTCTGCTATATTAGAAACCACCAATCCGCTCGTTGAGCTCCAGTCATGTCACACCACCCTGAGTATACCATTGTCAATTAAACGTATTCCCACAGTAATACAACCATTGATGAATTTAATTCATCTCTAACCATTAATCCAGTAGATCTGCGCCACTTTCAGTGGGATAACAACCCGAATATGTATAAATTCATGCTTGATTAGACTTTAATCCTTTACCTTACCATTTTCACTACTCTGTACATGTTTGTTGTAGGTTGAAAAAGCACTATAAAATCCAATCCAATCACTATCAAATTAATCTCTGCAATCGTCCCCGCTTCTTCCTAATTGTAGAGTTTTTACTCAGTATTGACCTCCATTTGTCTATCTGAAACCCTTATCCACCATCAAACCTGATCCAGCCATGACTCCTAAGAATAAGGGATAGGAAGAACCAGTAAATCCACTGCTCCATCCCTCAGTTAACCTTGATCATATACCTTTGGCAGATAGGGATTACAAAATCCATGAAACCCTGTGTGAGTTTGAATTATTTGAAATGTACTGCTAGCTTGAAGACAAATTTATTGACAAGTCTGATGATATTGGAATGTGGGAGTCCAATTTTCCCCATTACATATTTCCCCACACCCACAGTGCCCCTAAATTCATCATGAAGTGTCAAGATTTTTATGTACCCAGTCAAAGATCTATTATTGGCCCTATAGGAGAAATTTTAATCACCATAATTGCCCAAGCCATAGACCAAATAATGCAGGCCCCTATCATAGAGAATGCCACCCATTTTTCTCAAGAAGCACTCACTAAATTATATCAGAAGCTGGAATTTGAAAAAAGGGATAAAATCCTTGAGCTTTTTCTGGTTGAAGATGCCCAACTACCCAAAAATAATTCTCCCTATCTATCCTCCATTTTCCCTGATAGAGCCAAGCATATCATTACAAGTATATCCTACCTCCTTGGTTATTACTCAGATCGGTGGGTAGATGAGGCCATTATAGGATTCCTATCCATTTTCTCCATAGATTCCAAGCCTTCCATCTTATTCAACATTAGCTAATTCCTTTAAGATTCCATCCATGAACAATTTGTCAAAATCAAAACTAAGGAGCTATTTAAATATGCCTTTGTTTTAGTATATATGTTTTTGTATTTTCGGGGAGACAGGTTCAAGTTTTCATTGCAGAAGTTGGATGATGATTGCAATCAACAATATTTCATCTTCTGGACTGCCATGTTTATGAGGGAGTACAAAGAATACTCATACAAATAGTTCATAGAACTTTTTGTACATCCAACACTCAGAGTTCTAAGCAGCAATTTAGAGCCAAGAATCAGCGAATAAATCCGAAAAATTGATCCGGATTTATGCATGAACACAACAGAATAAACATATAACCATAAATAGAAAGATGCAGTGGAAATAACACTTCATTTCATTAATATCAAAGAACTGAAATTTGCTTACAGACAGAATGGAAATACAACTAGCTAGGGCGCTGGTAGCTATCTCTAAGAAGAGATGTGGCGGATACAAGCCTCTGAACTGAGTTACAATGAGGCTCGAGGGCCTATTTATTATTTAGACACAATGGGAAATCCTCAATAGCCAAAACCCTAACCCTAAGATATGAAGCGCCAAAACTATAGCCCCCGTTTGGGTAAATTGGTGTTTCAACTTCCCAGGGGCGTAACTTTGGCATACGATCTCCATTTGACACGTACCATACCTCGTTAGAAATATCTATCCGAGGAATACAAATTTTGAACAAGAAACATCAATCTATGGACCCATGTTGCTCTTCGTTTTCCCAAAAAACGTCTGTTAGGGCCTCAAAACGGCTCCGGAAGTTCAAGACCCGAAAAACTGCTAAAAATAGTAAGTTGAGTCGAAACTCAAAAAATGAAAGAGACAATGGTGGGGCCCCAAGTGGAATAGGCGGGTGACCACCAATATCCACCTGGATCAAAGATCTTGTAGTTATCAAACAAAACTAAAATAGGAGATTGGTATATTTTCCAAAACTAGACTAATTAAGGATCTATGGATGTGATTTTGCCCCATATCAGCTTCAAAAATTCCTACCAATGAGTATTTTTTCCCTAGAATATATCAGGCAAATGATAAATGCCGATGAGGTCCATTTTCTGTCTACCAAGAAAAAATATCAGTTCAGAACCAAACCATAGATAGGACCCTTCATCTGTAAATGTAGAGCAGCAAGGGAGGAAGAAGAATTTTTTTTGAAAGAAATGAAATTCAACCTCAGTTTTACATGGTCATATGATCCATTAGGTACCATCTCTAGGTTAAGGGTAGAGAAAAAATCTACACCTTACATTCATACCCACTTACCAAATATTGAGAGGTACATTCACCAGCTATAATGGACTAAGAACACTCTACAAGAGGCTGAGGAACAATTGGTGTCAACTTCAACATCACAGACTCTTGTCCCATGGGAGAAATCAGGAAAAATGATCAGAGAAGAAGAATCACCTTCAGTAACTGATACTTGCACCAAAGAGTTCAGAATCATGTACAGGAAGAGAACTAAGCTCAATCCCAAGGTAAATCCAAGAAAGGATTCATAGCAAGAAGTCATTATCATCATCAAAGAGACACATACTTCCTCAAAAGTAGGTGGTCAAACCACACTCTCTCCTACCACCTCTATTGATTCACAAGATAAACAACAAGCTATTCAAACTAGCACAATTGTTATAGGGAATAAAGAGAAGACCATATTTGATACATTCAGGGAGATTAAATTGAAGAATGAATTTTGAAAACCAGTACATATAATGAGTTCTGGAAGTAGAATTCCAGCTCTCATAGTAGACTGTTGTCAGCCCTTGACTCTAAGAAAGGAAAAATGCAGATGGATTTTCTCCAAGCACAAATTCCAAAGCCCAAGATAACAACAGATTATAAAAAGACTGCATTTGAATTTGATATTAAATACATACATCCCATTGATCAAATGGAGATGCACAAGTAGATCGGTGAAATGATTTCATCTACATTCACTAACATTGTTATGAGCTTGTCCAAATTGTGGGTTTCTTTAGCTAATATCCAATCGCAACTAAAAATGGAGAAAATATCTTCTTTGGAAAAGGATTATAGGATTAAGTCTTTGGAAGACTTATTAATCAGAATTATATATGATCCCTCCAATATCAGAGTTTCATAAGAGGCGATTAAAAAGAAAAATGTTGACATAGAAGCATTAAGGAAGAAGCTAAATATGCCAGCTACAAAAGACCCTTTGGCCAAAGACATTAAAGAGATGGAGTCCTAGAAATCAAACATAATGAAGCTCATCATGGAGAATAATGCTCAACTAAGATAGATGGAAGAAGAGATGGAAAAAATGATAAAGGAAAAAGAGTAGGCTTCCAAACTGTCATTATTCCCTTTGGAGGTCATACCCCTTACAACCATTCCGACAGCCACACCTTCTACAGTGAATACATCATATGCAGCTGAGTGGCGCACTAAAGTAGTGGAGAATATGTCAACACAGATAGAAGAGATAAAGAAGCTTCAGGACTAAGTGAAATTGTTATAGGATCAGAAGTCGAGGAGTGATAGCTCACATGCAGCTGAAGCCCGGAGAGCACAAAAGTTAATAGAAAGATTGCATAAGTCTGAGAGGGAGTCATAGATTGGAAATACCTTGTGCAAACTTAAAGAGATAGTTTGGAAATATATTATTGAGTCCATCAATGAAATCTAGCCTTTCATACAGATCATATTTGAGCAGAAGGAGCTGATAGAGAAAGACAATGATGTCATTACAAAAATCAAGGAAGAATTTGGAGATAAACAACCACTACTAACAATATTATTAAGTTCTTAAATTCCAATAAAAAGTATGAGCTAGAGGATATAGGAGTGGATGACAGCACTGAGACAATGTTGGATGTAAAGAAGGCTCTTACAAAGAGAAACCTTATTGTACAACTGGAGGAAAAATGCCACATCTTAAAGACAGTTGTAAACATATTCTTCAGTAGGATAGAACCTTTATCGTAGAAAGGTCTTCCTTCCATGTTTGTAATCAATGATAAATTAATGCACAGACAAGATTATGCAAATAAGTTGGAGGAGATTACCAAAGACACAACTAATTTTTCAAACATCAAAGGCAATATGATAGGGAAAGAATTCTTGGAGGCATTAACTCATGTACTTTTCATCCAGCATGAGATAAACCAAGTTTTTACGGTAAAACCAAATTTTTCTAAGTATACCGAAGTGGATGAAATCTATAGGAGGGTCATCAAGTTAAATATCCCAGATGAAGAACAATGGGTTAAGTAAACTGAGTTTCGGGAGTAAAAGGTAACAAATAATAGTCATCTATAGCCATCTCATAAGACAACAAATCATACAACATTATAGCCAGCGCAACCTACAAATAGGCTTACTCAACAACTAATTCCTTGAAATTGGTGCCAGAATGCTAGATCACCCACATCGAGCCTATTTTTTTCACAATTAGATTTTATTGTTAGATTTAGGCTAATAATAAATTGTCTGTTGAGACAACATTTATTGTAAGAAATTTTGTAATATTTTGGTATAAATACTTCATTGTTTGAAGTATTAGAGGTTTATTTCTGAACATATTTAGCCTACTGTGCAATTGTAAATTCCAAGTTTTTTTGTTGGAGCATCAATAATACAAAGACTTCTTTCAAGATTCATGTGGTGTAATTATTGGTGAAGTGTTTCTACTATTCCTTTGTTTTCCACTGTTATTTACTTACTCTTTTTATCAGAATTTTTAATTGTAAAACAGAAAGTGTGATGAACATGACATGTTATTTAAAACACCTTATTCTAGATGCTTTTACAATTTAAATGTTTTCTACTTGAAGTCGGATTGAAAAATACTTAAATTCTTTTTAGTCTCAACTAAAATTCATTTTTCTGTCATATCCATTATGCATTTAAAAATCTAAAAGAATCCAGTAAATGCAACCTAGCTTGCCCTATTACAACTCTTTTAAAAATTGATGAAAAATCCAGTTTTATGTTTTGACTCCATTTCCTAGTAGAGAAATAAATATTTAATCAACCAAAGCAATCAAAATCAAACAATCACCAAATATAGTCATAACTATCCTAATATTTATTTAAAACAAAGTTAAATCTTAAAGAGAGATCCCTCTCTCAAGCTGGCAAGTCTAGATCCCAACTTCCAAAGTGGTTTTTATGTTGTCCTCTATGTTTAATCTGTCAATCTTTTAAATTACAGAACGATAACAAGTTTTTCATCATGTGCATACCGGTTATGAGTCATTATTCGATGTATTTCATGCTTGGCCATCATCACACCACCACCATTATGTTTTCCCCTCCCAATTTCCTTTCTGAATTTAACCTTCATCCATTCGATCTACATCACTTACCTTTCAATCCTTTTGAGTTGCTTGACCCATTGCCACCATTTTTCTCATTTATCTTTTTTCTAGTTGTTGTCTTAGGTTATTTTTCACCTCTGTCAACAAGCAACTTGTTGGGCCTTGAAATTGCCATTTACTTCCATTACATTTTCACTTATATTTCCATATTATCACCTTCACTCCACCTCCATTTCATTACATTTACCTTACCATTACCATTATTGGGTTGCACTTATGCTTTTCCACACTTTATTAATTCCTAGTATTTTTAAATGAATTTTTGGTTAAAAATTAGAAAATAATATGCACATACTTATACCTAACAAGTGGAATGAGATTGTTGCCATGTGTAGGTCAAAAAGAAGCTTCCAAAAGACTCTTATGTGGCCTCCTAAGGCCAAATTCGAATTTGGATGGATAATGTCATGGGATCATAAGGATATGTGTCTCATTTCCTATTTTTATTGTAACTCTAAGAAGACATGTTCCTTATCACTTCCTATTTGTATTGTAACTATAGAGATATAGGGAGAGATTCATGGATTCTCATTAATGAGATAGCTTCTCATCTTTTGTATAAAAAGGAGAATATTTCTCCTATCAAATCTTGTGTAAAATTGGAGTTATGCTCAAGCTTTGAATACAGAATTAGATTGTGGCACCTTACTCATGAACGTTTCTTCATTTTGACTTGGTTTTTCTTACATATGAAGCATCTCGATTTACCATCTCTCATACTTTTGGATCAGCTACCTAAAATGTGTGAGATTTACTTTCTTTCATAGATTAAAGTTTATTTGATTTCTTAGGATTAGTTTTTGAATGATTGTGTAATATTTTCTTTTCTAAAAACATTTTAATAGGATAAATTTATCTATTTTCCGATTGGATTAAGTTTGAGGCAATAGAGCTCACTGTTATTTAGTTTCCTTTCATGTTCTGTTATTTACTTTCTTAGATCAAACTATCAATGCATTGTATAATTGAATGTTCCTAAAAAAGATTAGGCTAAGAAGGTGTTCCAAATTGGGTGATTGAATGTTCAACCTACACAATCATTGAGATTTGCTTTTACATTCTTTTACATCTTTTTCTATATTTAGATCCTCATGCAATTGTATAATTGGGTGTTCTTGAAGATAATTTCAAGAAGGTGATTTTATCATATTTCTAAATGCTCGAATATCTAACCTATAAAATTATTGAGTTTTCCCTTTGCATGCTTTAATAGCTTTCATATATTTAAAGACTAAAGTATAATCAGTTAATTATACATCATCTCAAGAGGGTGATTCTATTGTATGTTGGAGTGATTGAACGTACCTTAGTTATTTTCCTTTACATGCTTTGAAATGCTTTCTTAGATTAAAGATTTCAATTCCTACAAGTGCGATTGCGTGCGCTATATTTTATTTTGAATTTGTTTTATTTCTTTTCGTTACTTTATATGAATTGGTTTTCGTTATTTTGTAGTTAGATTGATCTAAACTGAAAGACAATTTCTAGCACATACAGTGCATGCATGCTTCACAAGTTTACAAAACCCCCGGGTTGACAAATTAAATGATAGGCAATCACTTTGCCCCAACATTTTGGCATCGTTTCTAGGGAAGTGCACATAGGAACTAACTTTCTTTCTAGAGTGTATTTTATTTTTTTCTGTTTTTACTAACCATTTATGGACAAAGGGTCTATAATGCAGCCCAAAGACTACATTGAGGAATGGTATCAAAAAGTGATTCCACCACAACATTCATCTATTCTTCAAGAGATCCTTTGGGCAAATCTAAAGGTCAAGTCGATTTCGCATATCCTTACAGACAATTAGGTACCTTTTTCAAGTTTGGATATGAGAATTTCAAAAATTCTAATTCGTAAATGGCTTCATTGGAAGCATGAATATACTTAAAAAAAATAGATAGATAGGAAAAATAAAAATAATTTTTTATAGTTTTTAGGATAAATTTGTTGTTTTGTGTTGCACTAACCCTTGGTAGGAAATGTTTGCAATAAAACAAATAATTGAGAACAAAGAACACAAGCGAAGATCATGAGCGATAATTTAAGGTATGAGATCAATATTTTTCATTTTATTTTTGCAAAATTTACATAGAAATTGATTGATAAAATCTTGACTATGCTAACAAAATAAAAAAAATATTGAGTATGCTCTCCTTTTGAACTTCGTGTGACCTGGAGGATCAGGGAAAAAGAAATTTTTTTTGTTACTATATCATAAAATCTAAAAAAAAATTATTTAGCTACAGAATGGAATTCTGCAGCTAAGTTTTTTTTTTTCACCATTTGATTTAATTTAATTTTATTTTTCAATAGAATTTAAAATAAATAAATTAAATTAAATTAAATTAAAAAATTAAAAAACCAAAATAAAACTTGTCATATTCATTTTCTTTATTAATAAATTGTTTTGTTTAAATATATGGGTATATAGTTTTAATGTAACATATATATAAAAAAATTAAACAAAACTAAAAAATTAAGTAAATAAAGAAATAAATTAAAATATCCATAGCTCCTAAGTGAAGTATGAGTATGTGAAATTCCATAGCTTGAATATTGTTATGAATGCATGGGTAAGTGAAGCTCGATGGAATGGCGAACTACGACAACTGGTAAAAATCTAGTAATGTTGCACGCTGAATAGAAAGTTTAGCCTCGATTGGGAATTTCGCAATAGATAAATCTGTTTCATAGTGGATTACCATCATAAAATTAATAAATTCTATAAAAAAAGCACATAACAAAAAAATAAACAGCCTGAAAGTACTCTTCACGCATCTGAGATAACACAAGCTGCAAAAGACAAGCTACGATTCCCGGTTTTGTTGATATTAGGTGGCACACTCTGCTCTAAGAAATTTGAAATTCTCGGACATCCTCCCTCTCCTCTGATTCCTTCTTTCGAGACAATGATTAGCTGGATCATGGTGAGGAACAGATTTCCCAGGATAATATCTGTTTCAAATTTTTTTTAGGCACTCGGATCTTCAATCCATGAATTCCTTGTACCCCAAAAAATTGGTATCGACTTTCTTTCTGTATACTACATGAATTATTGTACCACACCTCTGCCAGTATTGACCCTGGAAACTAAAGGAAACCACATTTAGTAGCAATTGATTTTGTTGTAGAAGTGATTTCCAGAAATGCATAAATGATAAAAAACATGATTTTGCAACACGTTTTATGAGTCAGCCAGGGCGAATTAGAAAAAAATAAAACATGGACCTTTTTGGGAATGGGGTGAATTAGGTAACACGCAAGTGATTTTATGGATTTCACAACCATTTGGGAGAAATCAAGGGTTCTTCGGAGCTTTATTTTTCATATTGTGTGGAGAAACGACTTTATAAAAAACAATGAACAGTTCAAAATGGCATTCTCCAGGAAGAAGAATTCGAATTGAAATCAAAGTCTATTTCCACATGACACGTGATCATAGCAATCATTCCCTCTGTTTTTTTGTAAGGGGATCAAACAAATTTTAAAATTTGAGCTAATGGAGTGGAGAACAGTCAGTTGTGAAATACACCATTGTCGATCAGTACCTTAACCCATTTGTGTGAAGTTTTCTTCAACAAAGTGAGATTAGATAGTAGTTTTCAATGGATTGAGATTACATAGTACTTTGAATAAAACATTGTTCTACTTTTGCTGAATTGTAGGCTATGAAAATAGAGCTTCTTATATGGTTGTGTAAGAGTAGAAGTAGGCACAGGCAGATCCATAACATATTTCTGCTCCATAAGAAAAAAAGAAAATGGTGCTTGTTTTTTCTCTTTTTGGACTTTGGTGATAGGACTTGCTTGTATAATTTATCAAATTTTTTTTGTTAAAATAGTAATAATAATAATAATAATAATAATAAAATATATATATTAAATAAAAAATAAATTGTAGCACAAATGATGATTCAATTTGGCAGTGACTTGCAGAACAATTGGACGAATATTTAGATGATTTCTGAATATTTGGCATTAAAAATTTAATGTTGTTCTGTATTTTTCTATGAAGCTTTAACTTGCAGGACATGACAAATATTTATGATGCCAATCATTTTTTCTGAGAAAAATGCATGAAGTCATCCAAAAATAGGGAGTTGATTTATTTTTCATGGTTATTTCTTAAAAATGGATTGTTATCAATATCAAGAATTGGACAAAATATAATACTTTTGATTTTCCTTAATATGTTTCATTTGGCATTCAAAATTTTGCGTAAGAGTCAGAAATGAATTTCCCATTTCTTTTTTAACATGATTATGTTGTTTATTTCAAGTTTGTTTTGTAGGTTTGGGATGATTGAACGATCATTGAAGGAAACCAATTGCACGCACAATTGGTCTTCAAAAGACCAATTTCATGAGAAACATAATAAAAGTCCATGTCCATATCCATCAACACCATTACCTTTCCTCCCTTTTGAATTATAAATCCAACCAAGCAATTCAAAGAAAGCCACAGTTATTTTCCCAGCAAGAGTCAGTTGTTCATTTTCCTTTATTCACATACACTTTCCATTACTTTTTTACTACTCCTAACCCACAAATAAAAGAAATAAGATCACTTACATGCTTATTTTCCATTTTCATCTTCCATTTCCATTTTCCTTATCCTATCCTTTTCATTTCACAAATAAACCTTGCTTCAATGGATGAGTCCATAGTCCTTTGAGTCCAAAATCCTTGCAAAAACACCTTGAGGCTTGCATGCCTTAATGGAAAGTCTTTTTACTGACGAACAATAGGAATAAATTATTGTTTATTAGATATTCTAGGTACTCGACAATAGCAAAACTATTCATACCTAGCAAGATGTGTTCGGGCATCTTGACTCTCATTATCATCAATGGTGAGAGTTCTCCTGTTGACTAGTGGTATCCATTAATGGCCACTAAGTCAACAATTTCCTCCTATGTTTGACATCATAAAATCTATTCACATAGCAAGAATTATGCCAATGAGTTTTGAAGACATGAAGACTATCATTTTCATCATTTTGGAGAAAATGAAGAAAATATGCAACTACATCAGATCAGCACCATTATGCAGCTGTAGAATCATATGGTAGCTATAGAATCAGATGACAGCAACAAAATCAGATGGAAGCTACAGAATCAAATGACAACGACAGAATTAGATGACAGTTGAAGAATCAAATGATAGCAACAAAATCATATGAAAGCTACAGAATCAGATGGAAGTTGCAGAATCAGAGGACAATTGTAGAATCAACATCATTTCACAGAAAATTCAACAATTTTAGTAGAAGCAATAAAAAGTCATCTTAACTCTTTTATCCATAACTTGTACAACCACATGAAGAAGATTATGATCAGAATTTTGCAGCCACCACACATGAAGCTCATCCATTTTCAAAGGGCATGTTAAGGTATGTCATTTTCTAACTTTTACCATAGAATTCCTTGAAAAGCTAGAATGATATTTTTTGGAAAAAAACACTTCTTTTCCTTATTTCACAAAATTGCCAATACCATCAGGGGGGGGGTTACATTCATCTGCACATTTTTTCCACATTCATATCACATTCAAAAGCCCACATACTTTCAAAATATATTAACTATTACATTATTATTATGAGCATACAATGGCTTTTCAAAAGTACTTAAGAGATAATTGGATGCAAACACAATCAAGGTTGTCACACAAGAAACAACCATGATGCAATCCAATAAAGATATTCTTTGCAACAATAATCAAATTATCATTATGAAAAGTTCAAAGATCAAAATTGAATGCAACAAAAAAATATGGTTGAAACACAAGAATCAACCATGTTGTAATTAAACTAAAAAGACTTTGGAGAAGTATGAAGTTATCAAATGACATCATGCAAAGTTAAGCCAAAGCTCAAAGGATAAAAAAGAATTAATGCAATAGATTGCATGAGGACATGCAATAGCTTCAGTTGGGGGGTATGTTGGGCCTTGAAATTGTCATTTACTTCCATTACATTTTCACTTATATTTCCATATTATCACCTTCACTCCACCTCCGTTTCATTACATTTACCTTACCATTACCATTATTGGGTTACACTTATGTTTTTCTAAACTTTATAAATTCCTAGTATTTTTAAGTGAATTTGTGGTTAAAAATTAAAAAATAATATGCACATACTTATACCTAGCAAGTGGAATGATATTGTTACCATGTGTAGGTCAAAAAGAAGCCTCCAAAAGACTCTTATGTGGCCTCCTAAGGCCAAATTCGAATTTGGATGGAGAATATCATGGGATCATAAGGATATGTGTCTCATTTCCTATTTGTATTGTAACTCTAAGAAGAAATGTGCATTATCACTTCCTATTTGGATTGTAACTCTAGAGACATAGGGAGATATTCATGGATTCTCATTAATGAGATAGCTTCTCATATTTTATATAAATAGGGGAAGCTTTCTCCTATCAAATCATGTGTAAAATTAGAGTTATGCTCAAGCTTTGAATACAAAAATAGATTGTGGCACCTTACTCATGAATCTTTCTTCATTTTGACTTGGTTTTTCTTACATATGGAGCATCTTGATTTACCATCTCTCATACTTTTAGATCAGATATCTAAAATGTGTGAGATTTACTTGCTTTTATAGATTAAAGTTTATTTTCTTTCTTAGTATTTGTTAGTATGAATCTTAATTCCAAGCATACGAAAAAAGAACACTTTAGTTGTGCATAACAAACAACCCTAACAACAAATATGGCTATCAATATCTTTAGTTCTACAGTTAGGTGATCAAGATAAATGCTACAGAAATCTAGATCTATGCATTAGAAGACATTAAACAGTAGAAAAAACAACATTTACTCCATGCATCCAATAGACAAGACAAGAATATGTTGAATGAATTTTGTATTAATGGCACCTAGGAGGAAAACACAGGAGGGTGTTCCCAGTTCTCCTTAATGGGATGGGTTCTTGTAAGTCCTCAGCACTTCAGATCTATAACTCCTCTCTCTTGATGGTGTAGAAAACCCAAACAAAAATTGTAGCAAAACATGACTATGATGGTGGATCAATAGTCAGACCAAAAGTATAGATCCAAAGTGATCTTTAGGCAACAAAAGGTGGTAAATGAATGGGAAAACCCTTCTATTTATAACAAAATATTGAGTTAGTCTAGATATTGGTGCACAATTAAAATATTATTAACCAAATCAAGATCCAACTTTTATGGAATATTTTATTATATTTGTTGGAGGGAAAAGGAATTTGACTTGGGTCAAATCCCTTTATTTGTAAATAATAAATAAATAAATGATTTATTTATCATTTTAAGGATGTGGTTGAGTAATAATCAAATAAATAATGATTTATTTAATTATTTAAGAGTGATTTAGTCAAATTTAACAAGGAATATTATTTAAATAAGGTTTAAATAATTATTCCTAGAAAATAATAAGATAAATAATAATTTATCTAATTAATTTTCCTATTTTGGGTTAAATATGACCAGAAATATTTATTAAACTATTGTTTAACTAATTATTCCTTGAGGAAAACTAAACAAATGTGGATTTATTTAATATTTCCTCACGGGGTTTCCTATTTAGACCACAAACAACTTAATAAAGGTGTCGTGTATTAAGTTATTTTACATAGTGAATGCAATTTTACTTAGGTAAAATTATCTCACAGTGTACTTGGGTCTACCCAACAATGTGGTTAGACATTAAATCAAAATTGTGTAACAATATTTACCAAATGGCATGGTGCTGCTAGGGGAGCTATTCTATGACCGAAGTATGTTGTAAGAACTCAATCAACAGATATTGAAGCCAAAGAGACAGAAGTATAAGGTAGAAATGTGCGTAAATGGAACTAGACCCTCGAGGATAAGTTGTGAGACTTACAGTGTGACAAGTCTTCTTTGATGAGGATACCGTGCTAGTAGTACAAGTAGGGAGGGCATACCTATGACCGCTGAGGCAAAGTAAAAAGAATAAGGCATCTAGTAAACAAAGGGACTGAACAATATAGTACATGCTAGCATAAAAATGAGCCTGATAAACAACACGATAATGAATCCCACATACATATTGTGCCTGGGATAACAGCCAGGACTTATACAATGATATCTAAGTACACGAGATATAAGTACAACCCAAATGCCCCTGAAAATAGGAAAGGGCTCTGAAAATCTAACTGATACATGAAAAGAGAAAGGCATTGCAAGAGGCTGAGGTCAAAATCATCAAATATATGTTGCTGCATCGAAGGCTATAATGAAGAGGTCATCCGAGTATGTGGTGGGCTACCTATAGGGCCACCCCCTCATGAGGGCTGAGACATCTCACACATACTCGGGAATCACCGATATCAATTGCTGCATCACTGAACCATCAAGTATACGGGTCTCAATCATGCTGAAAGGAGCTGGAGCTGAGAAACAATCAAGTCAAAGGGAAAAAAAGAGTCTCTTTGCCCGATTTGAGGTACCGAACAAGAGTGGAAGCCAGAACCAAGGTACACCGCCCTCTAGACTTGTCTTCTGGAATGAATGAGCTTATGTCGACAGAAGGAGGTCCGCCATAGGTGAGGAAATAATGGATC
The DNA here is from genome assembly GCA_034641835.2 of Pinus albicaulis. Taxonomy (NCBI): domain Eukaryota; kingdom Viridiplantae; phylum Streptophyta; class Pinopsida; order Pinales; family Pinaceae; genus Pinus; species Pinus albicaulis. The sequence continues at coordinate 1,020,395,218 of CM076578.1, forward strand.
CTCAAATAAGGCACAAGAGAAAATAGTAGAGCGACTGATAGACTGACACCAATGATGATGATGAAATGGGGGGTACTAAGTAGCGAAAGGATGAATTCCCTTGTTAGAGCATAAAGGGCATGTATGACCTAGTAGTGACTGACACAATGTCATGAGGGATAGGGGACAATAGGACTGAAGGCCATAATGGGTGACACGAGAGAGCGACCAGGCAATGAAGGATGGAGGACTATAGCGGGATGCAAAGGGACTCGGGATAGACTCCATGAATGCAATGATGACTCAACTTAGATGCTCTAAACAAGGGTGACTCGATGGTGCTGCCACACAGAAAAGGTCCAATGGGGACCACAAAAACATCAGTACAAGGTGGTAACTCACGACGAAAGTTGACATGAGCGTGGAAAACTATGGAGGAAAAGTGGTGCCCCCAGTACAAGTGTTGCAAGTGAAGAAATTCGATTGTGAGGAGGGGTGAAGTGACGCTTCTTGGAAAAAATGTGTCATTGTGAAGTATCAAATTACTAAAAACTATTAGATACCCATTTGAGGGCTCAGTGAGAGATTTCCAATGGTATAGAAGGTTTGGTAAACGGAGCTACGGTTTGGTCACAGCAGGAAAAAGAAAAAATAGGGGATTCTCTTTTAATAAGGCATTTTCCCTCCAAATTCACTCATTTTCATGTGGAGCTGTGGTGAATGTAGAGAGGAGAGAAGGCCCTAAATCTTGCGGCGATCGTAGCAGACAAATCGACCGTTGGAATCGAGATCCGTCAGTTGCAGGTAAGAGGCCTAACCCTACTCTTTCTTTTCAGTGGATTGAAAGTTCAGATTAGGTCCCCAGGGCTCAAGAACAGACCCCTGCTCTTCTTCACAGTCGGGTCACACTTTTTGGGGAAAAACAGTGTGACCTGTGTAGCAGGTTTTGAGAAAAAAAACTATGACCTGTCCCAAGTTTGGGCCTGAAAAGTGCGACCTATCAGGGAGGGGTTTTTTTGTGTTGTTTTTTTTTGGGTTGAGTACTAGGTTTTTATGATTAGATACAGTATTTTCTATCTGTATACTAAAAAATATGATGGTTTTGTGTAGATATGGCAGAATTACGGATCAAATGGAAAGAGAGAGACCTAGGTGCATTACGGTCGAAGATCCGGGAGGATAAAGGTGTCCGAAGTGCATTGGCCAGGTTTGGGGTTTTGAAGTTTGTGGAGAACCCTTTGATGAGAGCTAGAGAACCCTTATTGGCCCAGATTATCAGCTATTGGGACTTGGACCATGAGGTCTTTATAGTTCAGGGGTACCGGATCGAGTTGACGGGATATATATTTCCTAACTGGTCTCCCACCACTGGGGATGGTAGCAAATACTCAGCCCGTATTACCGCGAGGGAAAAATATCGTAGACTTTGTAGAGCACCATTGTCGACCAGGTCTCCAAGTTAAGGGGACTTGGATACTCATCGGGGATTTGGAGAGGTTAGAGACTTGTGCTGTGGCCATAATGGTTCTGCAGATCCTGGGCAACCGGGCACTCCATCACATCACTGGAGGGCAGATGATGCTTGTGGAGAGTGTTTTGAGTGGGACCTACTATGGGTGGGCCCAGATGATGCTGTCATCATTGAAATGACAGTTGTCACTATGTAAGTGACAAGTGAACCATGACTGTGAATATGGTACAGTTTTCTTCTCGTTCTTCTTTGATAAGATCCTGACCCTTCGACCTTGCATACATCTCCAAGATGGGGGCCCGAGAGAGCCTAGGATGCACTGGTGGGGGTGACTACTGTGCAGAGTAGGAGGTGGGGCGGTTGGACGGGTGTTCCAACCCAAGTTCTTTACTCATTGGGATCAGATGCCATTGTATATAGATGACTATCCCTATAGTGGGATGAGTTATTGTGGGGACCCAGATTTGCCACTGCTGCCTAGTCGAATATGGGGGCCCGATGGTAAGTGAAAATTGATAATATTTTATGTGCATGTAAAGGTATAGAATATTATATGTGGTACTGATTCTTTCACTTTTGGTATGCAGATACATCATCGGTAAAACCGACTGGATATATGGGATGACTTGGAGTATCGGGGACCGTAGGACCTAGTGGAGCAAGGGTGTAGAAAAATGAGGATGCAACAGCCCTCCTGGAGGACATCTGTCATAGATGTCAGAGGCTTCTAACCGGTGTTTTAGATTGCAGCTAGCAGGACTTAGATGACCAGTACATAGAGCCATGTATTGGTCTACCCTCTGAGTGGCAAGGGGTCATGCGACGCATGGTGATGGCCAGATAGGGTATGCGTGATCTACGAACTGCGGGAGAAAAGGCATTGGCTCGGGATCCTCCAGATAGTGATTAGTGTGTAGGGGCAGGTGGTGCCCCCAGTTTTGAGTTTTGTAACATGCTATGGGCATGTCATATGTATCAGAGTAGATGGACTCTAAAATATTTTATATGACACATATTATGGATATGCATCGTTTTGATATTTTAATGTTATTTTCTTGTGTTGAATGCATGTGCTAAATGCCAATATAGAATATGGTTTGTAATGTTATCTACATAGTGATTTTGTGCTCTAGGTACATATTTGAATGTAATGATTTCAATTTCACACATTAAAAGCTTCACTCATAAATATCTTCTAAAAAGGATAGGATTATGCACACGATAGACACCATTCAATTGCATGACAAGAAGCAGGGAATCGAAATGAACATGAAGGTGGAGGATGCGATGTGAAAGGGAATCGGCTAATAAACCTTGCACTGCATCATATTCGGCCTGGTTATTGGTACCAGTACCAATGCATACCCCGTTTTAGAGAACAAGGGAGTGCAAGGGGGTAAAAATTACCCAACCTGCCGAGGCTAGATTCTTGGAGTAGCGACTTGCACCATCAGCAAAATTGATATAAGGTGTGGACGGGAGGTCCATATGAAAGGTGACATAAGACAATAAATGGGAGGATGATGAAAAATACTGGCAACCTCAACGCAAAGTAGAAATTGAACGCACTCCGTAGGAGGGAGTGATCTGGGTAAGATGTCTACTACTCACACACCGACGGTGAGGTGGAGTGTGGGAGCTACCGAAGGTGTAGCTTGTGTTGAGATCACGAAAGTCACAATAGGCACGAGTGGTGCTATCTCGTTTATGGGCGAGGAAGATGAAGTCAGGGGTGGACATGGCTTCCATGATGTCATCATCGCAATAGAAGATGGAGTGACTGGAGGAAGGGAGACCACATGATGCGGCGGAGCTACCTAACTCATCATCATGAGAAGAAAGGTTCCCATGCGCATCATCAGAGAAGAACAAGAAGATAAGGGATCTACTTATGTTGAGCCCAGGGTGATCGCTGAAGGGATGTCAAGCGAAAAAACATGGGAAGATTCGGAGGGAGCTTCCACCCAGGGTCTCGTGGATGATGAAAGGTAGAGGATGGTCACCGCAGGCTCCTTCATCTCGACATCAGGAGGGGGAATTTCAATGGGAGAGGGTAAATCCTCAGTCTAGCTTGTAGCATACAATGCAAGTACAAGAGAGGTGGATTAGTTTTTTTCAATATTGTACTCCCAAACTACCTCTAACGAGGCGCGGTAATGTGTAAGGCGGGGAAAATGGTGAGAATAATGACCATGGATATCACATAATGCATAAGGTTTGTTAGTGTGAATATTTTTAGGATTCTTGGCTGCATTCGAGGAAGAAACAGAGGCTCCAAGGACCGTCGAATCAAGGAATGAAACTTTAACCATGGGCTTGATATGGGGCAGTTCAGGACAGTTATGGGTGGCATGGCCGATGACATCACACAAAGAACAGGGCTTTGTAGGCGGGGGAGGTGCAGGGTCCATTGGGGCAGCCTTGTCCTTGGAGGCCCTCTTATGAGCTTTTCCCTTCTTACCTGAAGCAGTGGCAATAGGAGGTGGTTCCTGTTGAGGTGGTTGAGGCACTGTTGCAGCGGGAGAAGTCATGGCGACCGGTTGAACCGGGGTCAAAAAAATATAAGTTTTAGATTGACCTGGTGGGGTAGCAGCTGGAGGATCAACGAACCAAACGGGAATCCAAAGGGTCAAGTTAGGAAGAGAGAGGGTGGCCATGACAGGTACCGTATAGACTCCTGGTGGGGGAGCTAGGAACGGTATCTGAACAGAGGGGTAATGGCCAGGTGGGATGGCTCCTAAATGGTTAAGGCCTAGAGGAACCATTACAGGAGGGTAAGGACGCTCATGAGTACTAGTTGAAGGGCCAAGAGGAGGAGGTTTAGAAGGCTGAATCAATGGGCTAGGAGAAGGCTGCGGAGGGTGAGGAGGCTGTTGACTAGCCGAGGCAGGCTGTTTGAGGGCAGCCTGAGATGATTGCATCATGAAAAAATTCAATGAGCTGGGATCAGAGACAGGAGGAGGAAGACCAGGGAATGTACCAAGAAATGAGGATTATTTGTAGACTCCGGGTGAAACACTAGTCCAAGGATCGATGGTTTACTTGTTGTCCATCGAAGAGATAGTGGCCTCAAGGGAGGTCTGAGACTTCGGTTCGTAATATGTCAACTAGTCAATGGTGACTATCTTTCCATTATGAGGGAAGGATATCTTGCGGTGGACCGTGAAAGGGACAACAGACATCGCATAAGTGTAGCTACGACCCAATCGAATGTTTTAATCCAAGGGGGAATCTATGACTTCTACGTCGACACAAACATTCTTGCCTACAAGAGTAATAGGACAATTATGGAATAAGCCGACATGCTGGGAGGCGTGGTCATCCCACATGTGGAGGTTGATCGTCGAAGGAGCCAACTGAGGTGATCTGATTTTCTTCCAAACCGAAGTAGACATCACACAGGTGGATGTCCCCTCATCAATAATGCACCAGGAAGCGTTAGCATTCTAGATCTTGACTGGGATTTGGAAAGTTATGGAAGTAGGGAGTGGAGGATGTTTTGATCAGTCAACATCAAAGAAAATCAATCGATCATCGGATGGATCTACAGTAGCCATGGAAGATATTAGAGCTTTTCATTGTGAAGGGCACGACTAGAGGAGTTCCAACATTGAAATGGCAACAGGGGATTGTGCCAAATCATCTACTATGCTATACGAATGGGAAGCTTTGCCAAAAGAAACATTTCGGCATAGTGGTCCCTTAGGGATATTGGTATGAACCTCCGTCTTAGGCTAAGGGATCTGTAAGGGACCATTAGGTGTCAAAAGAGGCTCTATAGAGATCGAAGGAGGCAGCTCGGGGACAGACGTAGCAGGAGGCTTGTTGTAGTAACGGGACCGAGTCTAAAGATTGATGTCTACAGTTACAGGTTGATCAGAGTTCCTCATGAGAATCTAGTAATCGTACGTACCAGATGGAAGATGTTGAGTGGCCACCTGACCTTCAGGTGGTTGGGTAGCCACAAATCCTTGTTGAGGGAAAGGATCAGTAAGCACAGCCAGTTGACTAGGTGTAGGACTAGGAGGGACAGAAGGGGAGGCTTACTTTCATAGTAATGTTGTTTGAGACTCCCACAGTTGCCACATATGTGGTAAAGGAGGACAATCATGTGTGTAATGACCATAAACACCACAACAAGAACAAGGCTTGTTCATGCGAACATGCCTGTCCTGCTTGAGCTGGGTGCCCTATTGCTAGTTAGTAGTGTTAGGAGCATTATTTTGAGGATTAGGTCCAATATTACCAGGAGTGGACTGATTTTGAGTGCCTTTCCTTGTATTTTTGGAGGGATGAGGATTAGTCGCGCCCTATTTTGCATACACCTACCCCTGAGGGGGTGGTGGTTACTGTTGTGGGGGTTGAGAAGGCAAGGGAGGAGGAGGTGCTAATGCTGGAGGAGTTGGAGAACTAGGCTGTGGATACAAATAATAAGGAGGTTGGCTAATAGTGTGATAAACAGGAGGTTGGGAAAAAAGAAGAGGCATGTCGTATCCTAGATACGTGCTACCAGGAGGGGGAAAAGTGCAGGAGGTGCTGGCCCCACCCTGAGGAAAGACATAGCCCATGGGAGGTTGAGCATATAGATTAGAGAGAGTTCCAATGATACTGTCGGCGACGTGAGATGCCCCCAGTGCATTGGCACCATCAGGCCTGGGAAGATCAGGTAGAATGGTATAAACATAACATGATTGAGCATAGATAAGGTCATATTTTAATGCAATTTGGAGAGCAGCTTCTTCGGTTTGAGGAAAGTGAGATGCGACATCTTTCCTGATAGGTGGAAAGAGAGATCTAAGGAACCAGTCCATGTAGACATGGACTTCGAAGGTAAGAGCTCGACATAGGCTCTTTCTTCTCTGCCATTCCCGGACATGGTCAGAAAGGCAGGTCACAGACGATTGACAGAAAGAAGTCAAGAGTTTGGTACCAGTGTCATAACGAAGGGGGAGCTGGAAGTAAGACAGAAAAGCCCGAGCAAGAGTCACAAAGGTGGTATGAGAAGAAGGGCCCTAATCAACATACCACTTAGAAGCTTCACCTGTAAGCATTTGTTGGAACAACTGAAGATGGACAGAGTCATTGGTAATGGATTTAAATGAACAACACATGTGGAAAGATCAAACATGATTTGAAGGATCTTCTCTAGCAAGGCCTTCAAACTTTGGGATGTCAGAAAGGAGCTTCGTCAGCATATCAGGCCAACTATCGTCATGTTTTATAGTGTCTTTGATCAACTGTTCAAAATCGGGGAGGCTCAGGCTTGGCATGAAGGGGAGCAAAGGCACAGTCGGGTAGTGTCCGTTGCAGTCCCATTAGTGGTATTCCCGACATGAGGGTCGCGGTTACCACCAGCATTAGGTACTACACCAGACATGGTGAAGGTGTCAGGGGGAGAACCGAAGGAGGAACGAGAAGGGGAACCCAAAGGACCAGAAGAAGAGTCAGTGTGTAGAATCGGTGGAGGACTAACTCGAACCCTACGTGGAGGAGTAAGTCTTTCGACCAGAAACTCAGGATGAAGGCCAAGAAGTCTCCGAGATAAACACCTTGGTGGCACAATGATGATGACACAAACATAACACGAAGGAAAAAGAGACTGACAAGGGCAGGGAGGTGTAGGATCAACCAATTACAATGTCGAAACAAGGGCAGAGAGATGTAGGATCAATTGATTTAAATGTTTTAGAGTCTTTGCATGGCGGTGTTAACCAAGCCCCTTTTCGCTTAGGGTGTGTGTGTAAAGTGTGTAAATTTTAATTTTTAAACCCAGAAGTTTGTAGAGAAAAATAAAAAGTGTGTTGTATATCTACAAATAAACCTGCAAATGACAACATATAAGCCCGCAAAAATAGAAAATAAACAACTAATAATGCAGTAATCTAAACCCAAGGAGGCGGGCCTCTCAAAAACTAGTTTGTATGTGAGTAAAAAACTAATCAAAACACACTAAAAAAAACAATAGATCTAAGGTTAGGAAGGACAGGGATCTAAAGGAAAAAATCTATTGGAAAGTGGTGCAGAAAATAGCAACAAATCAGAGGAAATTTTTTTGTAAAAATAGGTGGCGAAAGGCTATCTCTAGAAGGGAAACGGAGTGAACCCTAGGGGAAAACCCAAAAAAATCTAAATTAGGTGTTTTGGATGGATAACAAGCCAATTTGAAGTGGATCTGAAGATGAGGTATCAGATCTGAAAAATGGCTGAAGAATGAAATTTCAGACAACCTGTAAGAGAAAAAACTCTTCCACAAAAAGTGGAGGGTACTAAAGCCTTAAGGGGCTAGGTTCCCACTTATTTGAGAAAAACATAACAATTACAGGTCGAAAATGGGTGGAGATAGAGGTCATACAACCCTAAACAGAGGCTCAGACAAACCCAGAAAACTTTCAAAAAAATCCTTGCAGAAAATCCAGGTCACATTTTCTAACCTGTTTTCAGTAGAGGTAGCAGTTTTTGGGCTGATTCCTGCTTCCTGAAGCTCCAGGTCACATTTTTTGGGCCAAAAAGTGTGACCTACACTTTCAGCACTCTCGATGGCAGATTTCAGAAAAAACTTGTCATCTTAGCTACGGCTGATGTCTGTCACCTGAACAATAGGTCCGAAAACACACGGAAGTTAGAATTGTTATTGTTTTAGGGTTTTATAGGTTAAAAACAACATCAAGAAAAGAAAAAAAAAGGCGCTGAAGAGAAATACTAGGGTTTGAAGCAGCTGGATATGAAAGGATCAGAAAAATGAAATTGATCATAATTGTAAACCTGTGTGGAGTCACCAGTTGCTAGTATGAATCTTAATTCCAAGCGTACGAAAAAATACCACTTTAGCTGTGCATAACAAACAACCCTAACAACAAAGATGGTTGTCAATATATTCAGATTTGCAGTTAGGTGATCAAGATAAATGCTCCAAAAATCTAGATCTATGCATTAGAATACATTAAACAGTAGAAAAAACAAGATTTACTCCATGCATCCAATAGACAAGACAAGAATATGTTGAATGCATTTTGTATTAATGGCACCTAGGAGGAAAACATGGGAGGGTATTCCCAATTCTTAGCAAAATATGACTATGATGGTGGATCGATAGTCAGACCAAAAGTATAGATCCAGAGTGATCTTTAGGCAACAAAAGGTGGTAAATGAATGGGAAAAACCTTCTATTTATAACAAAATATTGGGTCATTCTAGATCTTGGTGCATGATTAAAATAATGTTAACCAAATCTAGATCCACCTTTTATGGAATATTTTATTATATTTGTTGGAGGGAAAAGCTATTTGACTTGGGTCAAATCCCTTGATTCGTCAAAAATAAATAAATAAATGATTTATTTATCATTTTAAGGATGATAACAATCAAACAATAGTGGTTTATTTCATGGAATGGGGTGACGAATAATATTTTAACAAAGAATATTATTTAAATAAGGTTTAAATAATTATTCTTAGGAAATAATAAGATAAATAATGATTTATCTAATTAATTTCCTTGTTTTGGGTTAAATATGACCAGGAATATTAATTAAATTTCTATTTAACTAATTATTCCTTGAGGAGAATCAAATAGATGTAGATTTATTTAATATTTCCTCATGGGGTTTCCTTTTTAGACCATAAACAACTTAATAAAGGTGGTTTACGAAGTTATTTTTCATAGTGAATGCAATTTTTATTTAGGGTAAAATTGGTCTTACATGGTGTACTTGGGTCTATCTAATAACAATGGGTTAGATGACCAATAGGATAGTTTTAGAATGATTGTGTAATCTTTTCTTTTCTAAAAACATTTCAATAGGACAAATTTATCTATTTTCTAATTGGATTAAGTTTGAGGCAATAGAGCTTACCGTTATTTAGTTTCCTTTCATGTTATGTTATTTACTTTCTTAGATCAAACTATCAATTCATTGTATAATTGAATGTTCCTAAAAAATATTAGGCTAAGAAGGTGTTCAAAATTGGGTGATTGAATGTTAAACCTATACAATCATTGAGATTTGCTTTTACATGCTTTTACATTTTTTTCTAGATTTATATCCTCATTCAATTGTATAATTGGGTGTTCTTGAAGATCATTTCAAGAAGGTGAATTTATCATATTTCTAAATGCTCGAATATCTAGCCCATGCAATTATTGAGTTTTCCCTTTGTATGCTTTAATTGATTTCCTAGATTTAAAGACTAAAGTATAATTGGTTGCATATACATCATCTCAAGAGGGTGATTCTATTGGATGTTGGAGTGATTAAATGTACCTTAGTTGTTTTCCTTTAAATGCTTTGAAATGCTTTCTTTGATTAAAAATTTCAATTCCTGCAAGTGTGAATTTTTTTTCTTTCTTTTCGTTACTGAATTTCATAGGTTAGTTGAATTTCATTTTCATTATTTGATTTCATAGATTAGATGAATTGGTTTTCGTTATTTTGTAGTTAGATTAATCTAAAATGAAATAAAATTTCTAGCACATATAGTGCATGCATGCTTCACAAGTTTACAAAACCCTCAGGTCAACAAATTAAATGACAGGTAATCACTTTGCCCCAACACAACTTGCTGTCATATACATTTTTTTGCAAGTGTCAAGAGTTCAAGCAGCGCAACACTATTTTGGAGGATATGGATGCACATATGAAGACCAAAAAAGTAGGTTTAGTAGTTATATATGAGCCTATGTACCTGAAACTAGTTATGGAGGATCCAAGTTTTTCATAGGCCTTCACCAAAGTTGGTTGAATGTGCTTCTGCCAGAAGATACAAGGGGATTGTTGTGTTTTTTTTACTGTTTAAGAAATCAACTTCAAGAATATTTTTTGGGTAAACAGAGATTTGTTCTAAGAAATTGATAGAGGTTATTTTGAAGCATGGATAAAAGAACATTAACCTCTTTCATTTTTGTCACAGATGTTATAAATTGGGAGATTTGAATATGTCTTTAGGCTCTATTTTTAGAGTTCACTTTTTCCTTGTTTTAGACATGTTTTTCAAATGCATATTCCAGACATTGCGTGATGGTTTTCAAAAAAACCAAGAGAGATTTTTCTTAACGATATTATTTACAAGAAATTGTTCCATTTTTGTAACAAAAATCAACGATCGAGGTATAAGATCTCAATTTTTATCCCTAGTTTTCAGAAAAACATGTCCATTTTTAATGGAAGATAAGCCACCTGCTGCTCCACGAAGAAGGGTAAGTCAAGTTTTTTATAATTTTTTAATTTAAGGCACCTCAGAAATATATATACAGGCTACAAAGTTGTTGTTTTTGGGCTTATAAGGAAAAATTAGAAAAGTTTGTCAAATTGGGCAAGTTCGCAGTGAACTCCAGGCTTGAAGCTGAGTTTTCACTATGAACTTGCTATAGGCTTTCTTAAGCCTAAAATATTTCAAAAACAACATAACATGGGTGGTTAGAGGCATGTATTTAACTTATTTTATTTAAAGAATAATCTTTCACGGGCAGAAAGATCAAAAGGGTTGAAGAAATAGCTATTTTTAATATGCTACGAAAATTAAGCTACAAACTTGCCTAAAAGCTTTGTTTTCCAGCAGTCTTGTTTTCGGTCCTTTTAGAGGATTTTTTTGCGTTGAAGAAAGGAAATAAGTCATAAAAATGCTTTATGATATGTCATTAGGAAATTTTTCATTAAGAAACTCAAACTAAACTTCATAAAATGGACAACTCATCAACTATTGCCACTTCATAAAGGGACAACACTTCACTTTTGCCAGTTCATCAATTGACAGCACATCAGAAAATTTGGTACATCAAAGCCTAAAGTTGAGGTTGATTTTTTTCCATATAAACATTTCTGTTGGGTTTGATATACATCATTTGTATGAATTATTTAAATTTTCTTTTTGATGTAATTATTAGTGATAGAATCATTTTTTCTTACAAACTCCTCCAAAACAAAATTTCCCTATTCTTGCTCAATGTAATAGAGTTATTTTAGGATTATTTCTATGGATTAGGATTAGAAAGTATAGCCTATGTGGTAGGCCGAATTTAAAGAGATATCACTCTATAAATGAGAAGATTTTATAGTTTGAAGGGGTTGATCGATGTTATTCCATAAGCTACTTTTGTAATATTTGGCAGTTAGTAATAGACAGTTACAAAATGCTTCTGTCAGACCTAAGATTCATCATGTGTCATCATATGTATTTTTCTTATCTATCTATTTGGTATTTCTTAAGTTTGCTTTATGTGTAATCACTTGGAATTCATGGTTAAACATGCTCCAACTTCCTTTATGCATATATTTTACTATTCAAGTTATGTTTTGATGAGAGCACACATGCCTCAGCTTTCATGATAGATTTTTTCCATGTAATTGAGTTCCACTCTGACTCCATGCGCAATGGTAGCCATTAATTTACATCCTTCACCTGCAGAAAAAACCATTCAAAACACACTCAAGAGTTAGTCATCTTTATTCCAAGAATTTTCTATTGAATATCATACAATTTCTGGAGAGAGCCCTTTTAGGTTGGAAAGGCTAAGTTCCAACCAAAAGTGATTTGAAATAGTTACTCTAAATTGATTTTTTAGCAACCCATCAGCTTTAGTTTAGTGATAACAAGATCTATCATTCCAAAACCTCTTGCCTATGACTTCTATCTAGACTCCTTATATAGATTTTTCATTTACAATACCATGTTCCAAAACCATGGGTGGAGTTCAATATTCACAAAATATTCCCATTACATTATATAATAAGGATTTTTGACCCACCCCAATACCCTAATACTAAAAATGAACTCCATGTTGTGTGCCTTGATCCTTGATCTATGGAGTCTTCTCTAAATTATTTCTTCGAGGGATCCAATGTCGAATGCCTCTCTTTGATATCTGCTAAGAAATGTAGTAAGATAATCTACCAGACCATGAATTTTTTTTTTCTTTCTTATTCACTCTCAAAGTAAGGGCAAGATTGTAGCCACATCCATAGCCCCTAGTAAGGGTTCCACCATGCAGCATAAGCAGGTGGATACAGTCATGGAAGAAGTGAGGAACATATTCTCCTCACCTGCAGGGGTACCCTTGCACTGTCAGGTCAGAAATTCGATTAATTTGACTCCCGAAGCACCTCTACCAAACAGACTGATATATCTCTCCTTCATTCGGAAAATGAAGATATCAAGTAGAAAATCTAGCTTTTGCTAAAAAAAAGGCACATCCAAGAAAGTTCCTCACCTTGTGGGAGCCTAATTGTACTTGTATAGAAGAAGAGTGGGATCTAGAGGCTTTGTATTGATTATCAGGCACTAAAAAAAATCACTGTCAGGAACATGTAACCAATCCCACCGATTGATGACCTTTTGGACCAACTCAAGGGGGTCAATTATTTCAACAAGATTGATATGAAGTCTGGCTATCACCATGTTCCAATAGATCCCACAGATGTATGGAAGACCACCTTCAAATCCAAGGAAGGCATTTTTGAATGGTTTGTTATTCCCTTCGGGTTAACAAATTCCCATGCTACTTTTATGAGGCTAATGGATGACATCTTGTGGCCCTTCACCAAAATTTTCGTGGTTGTTTATCTAGACCACATATTCATATTTAGTAGGAATTGGGAAGAACACTTGAAACACATTCAGAATGTCCTTCAAACCCTTCGGCAACACAAACTGTGCGCAAAATTGGAGAAATGCACCTTTCAAATGATCCAGGTCCAATATCTAGGTTACATCATAGATGAGTGTGGCATGCATGTGGATCTGACTAAGATCCAATTCATTCAGGATTGGCTAGCCCTAGCCACTCTAATAGAGCTTTGCATATATTTGGTCCCTGAAAATTTTTATAGGATGTTTGTGTTGGGATTCTCGCATATCACTTGGCCTTTGAGTCAGATTACTAAGGGCACAGTGAAAGAAAATTTTTCCTAGACCGAATCCCAACAGAAGGTGTTCGTTGAGTTGAAGCATCGCCTCTTCTCTACATCAACACTCACACTGCCAAACTTGCAGCAACCATTTCAAATTGAGACAATCGCCTCTGATTATGCTATGGGTGTAGTACTCACCCAACATAGGCATCCAATGGCCTATCATGGTGAGATGCTATCCGATACAATTCAGAAGTATCCCACTTATGATAAATAGGTGTATTCCATCGTGCAGGCTTGCCGAAAATGGAAGCATTACATTCTAGGGAAGGAGACAGTCATCCACACTGATCATCAACCTCTTTAATTTATATAGACACAAGGGAAGTTGCAAAACGGTCTCCATCAGAAGTGGTCTACATATCTGCAACAATTCCACTTGAAAATTATATACAAAAAGGGTAGCACCAATCATCTTACAGACTGCCTTCGCTAGACCCCAATTGTAGCACTAACTACTGTTCTTAACTCTTGTGGCCACGTGACCACTGGATGTCTGAAACTATACAAAAATGATACATAGTTCACCTCCACATATGAGATGCTAGTAGATGGAAAACAACTTCCTGATTTCCACCTCCAGGACACATTATTATGCTACCTGGGCCATATCTTTGTTCCTTTGAGTGATCGTGCCAAGATGATTTGGGAGGCACACTACAATCGGGCCACAAGACACTTTAGTGTGGAGAAAATTGTGGTTGCACTATAAAATTTCTTTTATTGGCCAAGACTTTGACTAGATGTTATAAAATATATCAGGTTTGGCACTTCCTGCACCATTGCCAAGCCAACCATCAAGAATCAAGGCTTGTACAGTCATTTTAATACTCGCAAATAGTTGGGGGAATCCATCTCCATGGAATATATGTTTGGCCTCCCTTCTACAAGGCATGGTAATGACTGTGTATTTGTGGTCGTGGATAGATTTTCTAAGATGGCTATATTGATGGCATGAAAGAAGAGTATCACAGTAGAGGACACTGCAAAACTCTTCTTTGAACAACTGTGTGTATATTTTTTGATCTCGTGGACCATTATATTAGACCAAGATAGAATGTTCCTGAGCACATTCTAGTAAATCCTCGGGACATTATTGGGCACCAAGCTCACCAAGTCGATTTCATTCCACCCTGAGACTGATGGTCAAACAAAGTTCGTCAACAAGATGATAGTGCACATACTCTATATTTAAAACTCCAGGCATCCACTAACTTGGGATGAGAGCCTCCCTTATGTGTAACACAGTTATAACAAATCTCTCCATAGCTCGACTAGTCATGGTCCCTTTAAAGTGGGTCTAGGATTTCAACCATTGTGTTTGATTGATGTTGCAATACCTCATGCAAATACACAGACAGAATGCACACATGTACTATCTAAGGCTAATAAAGAAACCAAATTAATTGAACATGTCTAGCATGTCTACTAGAAATTTTATGATATCTTAGATAAGTTCAATTCCATGTACAAGAAGCAACATTATCAACATCAGGTGCCACACAAGTTTCAGGTGGGAAATTTTTTTTGTTTTCATTTGTAGAAAGAACACCTAACTGAAACTCATCGCAAGATTAAACCACTCTGATATGGGCCTTACACCATTACAAAGGTTGTGGGAGACAATTATTTTGAGCTCAGCATTCCCCCATTCCTTGGCCTGCACCCAATGTTCAATATGGACCGCCTTCGGCCATACTTTTCACCATTACTGGACATATCAAACATTGCAGAACAACTCACACCAACACAACAAAACCTTGACTACATGGAATACACCATAACTTATCATATCATGGATAATTAGATCAAGAAAAATCACCAGCATAAGATCCAGTTGTATCGGGTTATCAAAGTTGGCCAACTCCTACACCAAGTCAAGTGACTCACCAGGGACCAAGTTCAGTAGAAGTTTCCTCTTCTCATGGAGGAACTCAACGCAATGGGGAAAATTTCTTCCTAAGGGGGGAGGACTGGTCCAGGTGGATATTTGTGGCCACCTACCTATTCCACTTGGAACCCCACCATTAGTTCTTTCAATTTTTTAATTTTCTTAATTGTAGCACAATTTACTATTTTTGGCAGTTTTTCGGAACTTGAACTTCCAAAGTTGTTTTGAGGCCCTAAACGACTTTTTTTGGGAACACTGGGGCCAACATGGGTCAATGAAAAATTTTTGCCACTCGATAGTTGTAGTCCTTGGATAGATATTTCTAACGAGGTATTGTGCATGTAAAACAAAGATCATATACCAAAGTTACATCCCCAAGAAGTTGAAGTACCAATTTACCCAAATGGGGCCCATAATTTTGGTGCTTCATCTCCTATGGTTATGCTTTTGGATTTTTAGGGTTTTCCATTGTTTATTAATAATAAATATACCTTCACACCTCATTTTAACATAGTTTAGAGGCATGTAGCTTCCACATCTCTTCTCAGAAATAAGCTAAAATCGCCTGAGCTAGTTTATTTCCATTCTCTATGTAAGCATATTTCGGTATTTGGTATTAATGAAATAAAGTTATAATTTGTTGAATATCTATGTCCATGTTTATATTTTTATTTTTTTCCTTCCTGCATAAATTTGGATCAATGGTATCAGATCGATCTTCTCTTTCTATGTTTTTCATTACATGTCCCCAATGAGGTCAAGGTATAAGGAGTTAGGGCTCAATATGGTTGAACCCTTCCAAGATCAGCCTCGCAAACCCTAATGGCCTCCCATGACGAACGAAAATAAAGATGAGGGAGTAGGGGATCCTATCAAAATATTGCTTGAGGAGGTCCTCGAGAAACAAAGGAACACAATGATGGATAATGTTTCCCATATCCTATGGCAGATGCCTGCAAGCGATGCATCTTCATCCGACAACCACTCTGGAGGCACCACTCCCTTTAAGGTAAATTCAACTTTAAAATTCCCACATTTTAAGGCTAGATAGATGCAGAAGCCGTAGATAAATGGTAAAATATTTGGAATGATATTTTTCTATTCAAGATTTTCCCAATAGGGAAATATTATTGTTTCACTCTTGAAAGTTGCTCCCCACATCAAGGACTGGTGGGAAACCTACTGTGAGCAGAAGAACAAGGGGGAACCCTCACTATTTTTGGTCATACCCACTTATAATTCTTTTTGAGATGCCATCAAGGAAGAATACTACCCTATCGAAAGCTATGAAGATAAGTACATACAATGTACTACGTTGCGGCAACAGAGGTATCAATATGTGCATGAGCTGAAAAATATTCTCCATACCCTGCGCACAAAGCTGGGTATCAAATATTTTGAGAAAAATATGGTTCTCAAGCATTGAATTTTTTTGAAAAAATACATTAAAGAGGAAATGGAGTTCTTGGACATCTCGCTTGGTTAAGCATACCAATATGCTACCAAAATTGAGAAAAAATTCAAGCAGAAGAAGCGAGATTTTGGATCTGTGAAACCAAAGAAGAACAAAGGCATCGCTAAGCCATAGAGAAAAGGACACAACTCGATTGGGAAAATCTAGGGAAACTCCTCAAAGCCCCAATCCAAGGGTGATGGGAAGGAAAATAAGGATATTGACAAGTGGTGTAAGTTCCATAAAATTCCCACTCACAACATGCTTGAATTTCATGCAAAGCAGGAACTGGTGGTTGAGCTGAGAGACTAAGAGATGGATGGATGTTTTTATTCTGAGCTAGAACCCAACAAGGGAATAAATTATGGTAAGTATTTCACTGATGTAGAACCCACCACGATGGTAGCCACCACCAACCCCCAAAAGGTGGAACCCAAAGATTAAAATGAGGGGAAGCGCCTCTTTCACTCATAGATGTGGGTGTAGGGCTTGCCACTAAAATTCATTGTTGACAATGGGAGCCAAAAGAACCTCAGTTTAGAAGAGGTCATGAAGAGGTTGGGCCTTCCAACCACACCAAAACAGCATCCCTACACCATCGGGTGGCTTCACCAAAGACGAGATCTCCGCATAAGCCAACAATGTCGTCTTCCCTATAACATCAAGCCCTTCATGGATGAGGTATTGTGTGATATAGCTCCTCTTGAATATTTTGATGTATTATTATGCCAACCATACTTGTGTAAGTTTCATGTTGTGTATGATTCTAGGCCTCGCATTTTTATTATTTATTTGGGTAATAAGTTATATAGGATACCAGAGGTGACACCTGCTACCAACATATCTTTGATCTCCGTTAAGAAATGTAAGATCATCTCCCAGACCAGGATTTTTTTTTCTTTCATATTCACTCTCAAAGTAAGGGGAAGAAATTAGGCACATCCATGGCCCTCGGGAAGGGTTCCACCATGCAACAGAAGTAGGTGGATATGGACATGGAAGAATATAGGGGAATCTTCTCGTCACTCACAAGGGTACCCTTGCACTGTCAGGTCAAGCATTCGATCAATCTGACTCCCGGAGCACCTCTACCCAATAGGATGATATAAAATCACTCCATTCTTGAAAATGAAGAGATCAAGCGGAAAATCTAGGATTTTCTCTAAAAGGGAAAATCCGACCAAATTCCTCACCTTGTGGGAACTCGATATTAATTACACAGAAGAAAGATGGTACTTGGTGGCTCTGCATTGATTATCGGGAACTAAATAAAATCACTATCAGGAATAGATATCCAATCCCACTAATTGATGGCCTTCTAGACCAACTCAATGGGGCCAAGTATTTCAGCAAGATCAATCTGAAGTTTGGCTATCACCAAGTTCCAATAGATCCCACTGATGTATGGAAGACCACCTTCAAATCCATGGAATACATTCTTGAATGGTTGGTTATGCCCTTCAAGTTGAAAAAATCTCTTTCTACTTTTATGAGACTAATGGATGACATATTTTTAACCTTCACTAACTCGTTCATGGTTTTTTATCTATAAGACATCCTCATCTTCAGTAAGATTTGGGAAGAATAATTGAAACACATTGTGCATGTCCTTCAAACCCTTCGGCAACACAAACTCTATGCCACCTTGGAGAAATGCACCTTTAGCATGAGCCAGGTCCAATATATGGGTTACATCATAGATGACTGTAGTGTGCATGTGGATGCAAATAAGATCCAAGTCATTCGGGGTTGGGTAGCACGACCACTATAAAAGAGCTTCATAACTTTTTGGGCCTTGAAAAATTGTATCAAAGATTCATGTTGGAATTATCCCATATCACTTTTCCTCTGAGTCATATTACTAAGGTTGGGGCGAAAGGAAATTTTTCCTGGTTTGAATCCCAACAGAAGCTTTTTGTTGAGTTGAATCACTGCCACTGCTCTGCACTAGTACTCACACTGCCAGACATGAAAAATCCATTTGAAATTGAAACAAATGCCTCCAACTATGCTATCGGTTTATTCGTCACCTAGCACAGGAATCCAATGGCTTAACATAGTGAGACACTTTATGATACAATTTTTTTGGCTTTTGGGGGTCTTGAACTAGGTTCAGTTTTAAGGTTTTCCAACAAACCCCTGTACTCTTTTTGGCAATGGCCTACTTGCGCAGGTCAAGGTCTCACCCGAAGTAGTATGGGAGGGTGTTGGAACTAGGTTTTCACACCCTGAGAGAGATAAAGTTAATTGAAGTGGGTCCTTCCAGAGCAGATAGAACTGCGCAGGAGAAGCCCTAATATAGAAATCCTTAACAGTATATCGACAGAGAAAAGTTCATAAATCATAGGATAACATATAACCAGAGCAGAGCACTTAAACTAGATCTATGCATTCATAAAATCACATCCACGTGCGTATTAGTAAAGAATCAGTATTCAGTGAGCAAGTATATTCTTAGAAATAACATAAAGCATAGTCGATAATCATATCACATAAATAATTCAATATCACAAATAATATTTTAATTCATTCGTATCTAGATCCAATTTACAAACTCTACCTACTAGCCCATGCACATAGCCAGCGGGGTCCACAAATAGCAAGACTTAGGGTCTCCGTGCACACAGCCAGCAAGAGCCCTTACCTAGAAAATTGACACAAAATATCCACAAGTTCGTATCCAAGCTTAATCAAAAGTTAGCCTCTCCCTAGAATCGATTTATCTATCTATTTATACCATATTAGCCTACGCTACTCTATGGTCCGCAAACTGTGGTTTTCAAAATCCTGGTCTACCCTTTGACCCTTTACAATTCAATGGGGGCTTTGAATTTCCCCAAAGCCCCTACTGTAGACTAAATATTACAAAATATTACAAAAATAGACCAAAAATGTGGTTAGGGGACCTCATTCCAAGAAGCCCCCAACACAATCTTGTGACTCGTCCCGAGTCACAGCATCAGTGGGGTATTCATCGTTTCCTGGAGCTGCTCGATAGCAATAGTCAAAGGGGGTAGAATAATTATTCTCTTTATAGCTCCATTCTATGCAATATCAACTAACTTTTGTGAATTTAGGCCTTCAGTAGTTGCAGTGACACTCTCCAAGGTTTGATTCAACTACTTCATGGCCCCATCTAATTCCTGCGAAATCTTGAGAGTTTCATCAGCCCATGGAGTCAGATGGTCACTAAGTACTTTCTTCTGTTGTCGGAGCCCTGAAATTTCACTTCTGAGCATGTGGCTGGTCTGAAGGCGCTCTAGTCATTGGGTTGGGACAATGGTGGTCATAGTGGCTTCCATCTGCTCAAAATATTGCTCCTTTTGGTGCATCTCTTGATTGATTTGGCAAAGGATGGGATCACGCTGCACCTGGGAGCATAACTCCATAGAAGTATAAAAAAACGCAGTGCCCTAAGTGATCCTTGCAGTAATACTGGTTGTAGCTTCTATTACAAGCGGCTCGTTGGGCGTGCACCTTCAGAGGGGTCTTAGGTTGGAGCTTGGCCTGCAACGATGCTATATGAAGTTCTAAGTCGGCTTTAACAACCTGCACTTCGGTCCAGGATGCCTTCAAAGTAGCGACCAAGACTTTGATGTTGCCCTGCGACACAGCGGAGGCAAGAATTAATTCTGGCATATCCTCGCAGAGCCGGTCTATCAACTACTCTAATTCTGCTTGTTGTGCGATGGCAACGATGTGTGCAACCTAGGCATGGGAAGCTTCAGAAGCTTTAGTCACAATAGTTTGTTCGACTTCACTAAGTTTTTTTTGTGCCCGTAGTTCTTTGTGTTGAAGCTCATTGGTGATGGAGAGAAACAGGTCATGCAGCTGCACACCTGTCAGGTGCGCAACATCGAGGTCGACTGTAGAGCATGTACGGACTTAGTCAGACAATTATGATGGTATCACTGCAAAATTTGTGCCTGGGAGGGGGAAAATCTGACTGTCTGCGAAGGTGGTCAAGACTGTAACTATAGTTGTCTAGCTCACTTGATTCTGCCTCGCTTGATCCACGCTCGCCTAAAGTTCGTCCGCCTTTAGCTGAAGGGCCTGTAGTTCAAACTACAAGTATTCTACCATGGCCTTGTGATGTCCTTCCAAAGCATCCCATCGGTCTTCTAACACAATATTGATGGCATCTGCAACCTTTTCTAGGTCATCTTATGTCAATGTGACCTCTGTGTCTGTTAGGGTCCTATAATAATAGGGATCATAATTTTGAATTGACTATGATCAGTCTTCTAATATCGTACATACTTTTCTTTCTACAAATGTTTTCCCATACTAAAAAATGTAAATAGGGTAAGTCCTAAAAGAAAAATCAAAGAACTGAAAGAAAAATATCAAAAAAATAATATAAAGTATGAACCCCACCAAAAAAGAGATAAAAATTGATCCTGAAAGTGATTCAAATTCGAATTTTGCTACTTTAATTTACTGTTTGAATAAGATTGTGTGTAGCTTGTCAAAATGCCACAATTCATGAGGATCAAACAGTTTAATCTTGATTCATTCATGCTTTAAATTTCATGTCAAAATAGTTAGAGAATAAAGATCTGGCCAAACCATTTAATCTTGGAAAATCAGTAGTTAGGTAGAGAATAAACGTGAGCTCATCAATTTAATCTGAGCCGTTGGAAGTTATAAGGTTAGAATTATATAGTTTTCTTACAAAAGAAAATTAAAAAGGGTCAGTAATCTCAAATTCACCCAAATAAATGAAGAAAAAATGTTAGGGTAAATACTGGGTAGGACATTACTTTCGCAAGGCATGGAAAGCATCAATTGGTCATTTGATATCACTAATATCCCCAAAATCCCCTTTCCCTTGCTCAAAACCCCATTGCCACTCCGAGAAGGAATTTTCCCTTGTAAAATACCCCTTTCCCTAGTTAAAAAACACATTTTTTCTTTGGAAAGTAACTCCCCCTTTACTAATTCCATTTTTCATTTTAAAAACATGAAAAATCCACTTATCCTAAGTTTTAAATAATATTGGAACCCATTGAAAAATCCCTCCCTGATATTAGTTTTAACACTTTTCCATAATGTATTTTTATCCTACATACATAGTTACTCACCCCATGTTTTCCCCGCTTTATATATTACATTAAACTACACTACCATTCATATATATCCCCCAATAATTATCTCGGACCCCACAGTATATTAACTCTTGCATATATATTTCCCCAACCCCTTATTTTATTCTAACCTATAGTTTTAATTTTCCCCGCATTGATAATTCCCCTGCTCCCACTTACTTTAAACTCTGCATATATACCCTGATAACCATTTGATTTCATATAATCCCTGACCCATCACATATATCAAATAAACAAATCGCATAAAAGATTCCTGACCCCACCTATCAAAACCCTCCTATTCGTCCATCCGTCAGATCTCCATTCCTTTAATCCAATGGCCAATGATAGCTATCGCACCCCCGACTACCCAAACTTTAAAGCCACGGGGGTGGTGGGTTGCGAAATGAGTGGTTTCACACCCTCGCTCCCTTACTACATGGAAACCCCATGTTTCATCGCATCCTCCAATCCAAAATCGTTAACCCACTTTTCACAATGCGATAACCACCAATCCATCGTCTGATTTGTATGATAAAACCACCCTGCCATTTGAATTTAACCCTATGCAAAGAGTTTAACCATTGTTGGTTAAAAACAATAAAGACTGCCCTAAAATCCTTTTTCACCATTTATATTCAAATTTGCGTACAAAAAGCTCTGTTGACTTGTTTTCAAGATATTTTACACCAAAATTTAAGATTTTACTACCAGAAGACAGTGTCGACTCATCCTAGAGCTTTATAAAGGCCAAGAGAGCCCCGGTTGCCTCCAAGACATTCTTTGCAAACTGAAAACTCCATTTCTAGGTATTCCTAAGCGCCGAAAGCCATTTCTTAAGACAAAAAGTAATAAATTAATCAAATTGAACAAATTAAATGGCTTCCCAGGGCATTGTGACTATTAATACCCTACAACCTCCTATTTTTTATGTTGAACATACCCCCCCTTGCAGACAAATATTTCAAAACTAGTGACACAGTCACTGATTTCAATCTCTTGGACATCCACTACTGGAGGCATGATAAATCCATGGACCAGGCTAATGATATCTACCTTTGGGAATCAAATTTACCCAAGTACATCCTCCCACAGACTTTCCAATTCCCAGAAATCATCAGGCTCTCTCAAATCAATTATCTGCCAAATGAAAGAGCCCTAGTAACCCCCAACAAAGATATTTTGTTCACCATTACTGCAGAATCAATAAACCAGATGTTGCAAATCCAACCCAAGCTTGATGAAGCCCCTCTGTCAATTGAAATCCTTACTAAATTATATTTGAAACTTGACTTTCCAAAGAGGTTTCAAATATTCCAAACCTTCTTGCCTTCATGAGTTGAAACCCCAAAGAGTAACCCTCCTTATTCAACCTCAATTTTCTCAGAAAGAACAAGACAGATTGTCACAATGATGTCTTGTATTCTAGGATACTTTATAGATGAGTATGTAGATGATTCTGTCTTAGGTTTTCTTTTTATTTTCTACCCAGGATAGCCTCCAACTTTCACATTTAAATTTTCTTAATACTTATCAGATGTCATACATGAGAAACTAGATAAATTACCTGAGGAAGGAGTGTTCAAGTATTCATCAGTTTTATTTCATTTATTCCTATACTTCCAATCAGAAAGGTTTTTAGTTAGCCTTCAAATGTTAGAAAATTATATACTATAGAGCAATGCAACACATAAAATATGTAGAAAAACATACACACAAAACACATAAAACCAGAGAGACACAGATATATGTGGTTCACCCAGTTTGGGCTACGTCCACCCCGAACAGCCAGTCCTTCCTTTCTATTATCAAGCAAAATGAAGAGACACAACCTACAGCAGATCCGCTGTAATATTATTTGTTCTCTCTCACAGTCTCCCTCTCTATTTCTCGCTCCGAGAATATAAATACAATACATAGCCATAATATAATACCCTCATACAAAGAGAGGGGTTGCCTTCTAGGGCATAAAAACCTAAACTAAACATAACTTCTACCGTCAGATCATCCACCTAATGAACGGCCCAGATTGACTAGAAATTACTATACTTTTACAAGGCAATTTTACATTTGTTCTTAGCTTCGGGGGCGCTGCCCCCGAAACCCCCCGCCAGGGGGGTGCTCCATAAAGTCTCAGCCACCCCCCCTAGACCCCCTAGGAATCGCTTAATGACGAGTGGAATTGTCGCCCCCATTAATCTATATGG
The DNA here is from genome assembly GCA_034641835.2 of Pinus albicaulis. Classification (NCBI taxonomy): domain Eukaryota; kingdom Viridiplantae; phylum Streptophyta; class Pinopsida; order Pinales; family Pinaceae; genus Pinus; species Pinus albicaulis. Next base: position 1,020,419,208 of record CM076578.1, read on the forward strand.
GTCCAACACTATGATACAAAATAAACAAGATAATCAGGCTCCACACCCAACAATCTCCCACTTGGAGAGTGATTGTAGCAATTGCACCGTTGCTTCATTTGCTGGACAATGACTCCTCTTTGGACCTGTCTGTTTCTCATCTTCATTGTCATCCTTGAAGACCAATTGAAACTAAGCATACTCTCAGTTTCTCCCTGGCTACAACTTTTGTTAGCATATCTGTAGGATTCTGGCTAGTGTATATCTTTTCCAACTTCAACTATCCATCTTCCAATAATGACCGTATGAAATGGTACTTGAGATGTATGTGTTTAGTCCTAGAATGAAATGCTGAGTTATTTGCAAGATGAATGGCCCTTTGGCTATCACTTTATAACGTGCCCATATCATGCTTCTTACCCAATTCATCCATAAACCTTTGTAACCAAATCATTTCTTTACTAGCCTCTGTAGTAGCAACATACTCTGCTTCTATTGTTGAAAGTGAAAAAAAACTTTTGATTTTTGAAACCCAACTGACATCTGTTCCACCTACAGTAAATACATATCTAGTAGTGCTCCTCCTATTATCTTTGTCACCTACCATATCGGCATCAAAATATCCTGTAGAGCAATGTTTGAACCTCCAAAGCATAATGCTTGATTTGTGGTACCATTCAAATATCTGAGAATCCATTTCACTTCCATCCAATTTTATTTTCCTGGATTTTTCATGTACCTGCTTAGAACTCCCACTGCATGTGCAATATCAGGCCTTGTACAAACCATTACATACATTAAGCTTCCAACTTTTGATGCATATGGAACTTTAGACATATAGTCCATTTCTTCTTGGGTCTTGGGGCGCATCTCCTTACTAGGTTTGAAATGGCTAGAAAAAGGTGTACTAACTGGTTTTGCATTCTGCATATTAAATATTTTCAACACCTTTTGTATGTACTCATTCTGAGACAATGTTAATTTGTGATTTTTCCTGTCTCTTGTTATTCTCATACCAAGGATTTGTTTTGTAGCTCCCAAATCCTTCATTTCAAATGAATTTGCCAATTTTCTTTTGAGAACATTTATTTCCTGCATGTTAGACCCTGCAACAAGCATGTCATCTACATACAATAACAATATAATATAGCTGCCATCATTTTTGTTTTCATATAAACAAAATGATCAGAGTGACATCTAGTATAACCTCATTCAGACATAAACCTGTCAAATTTTAGATACCACTGCCTTGGAGCCTGTTTTAAGCCATACAAGCTCTTCTTTAACCTGCACACTAATTTTTCCTTCCCTTTGACCTCATATCCTTCTGGTTGCTCCATATATATCTCTTCTTCCAAATCTCCATGGAGAAATGTTGTCTTTACATCTAAATATTCAAGATGTAAATCTTCCATTGCTATAAGACTTAAAATAGTTCTGATTGAAATCATCTTAACAATAGGAGAAAATATTTCATGAAAATCAATACCTTTCTTTTGTGCAAACCTATTCACCACAAGTCTAGCTTTGTACCTCTGCTTTCCTCCATCTTCTTCCTTCAGCCTGTAAACCCATTTATTCTACAATGTAGTTTTACCTACAGGCAACCTCACTAAGTCCCAAGTCTGGTTATGCATTAAGGATTCCATCTCTTCTTCCATGGCTAGCTTCCACTTCTTCCTGCTTTCAACCTAAATTGCTTCTTCATAACATTCAGGTTCACCAAAATCAGTCAACAATAAATAATATAATGAAGGAGAGTATCGTTCAGGGGGTCTACTTATCCTGGTAGATCTTCTAACACCACTTTCAGGTGTTTGAGGTGCCTGTTGCTGTTGTGGTGGTTGATGTTGTTGTGGCTGTTGATTATTATTATTTTCAGGCACCTTTACGTTTTATGTGATCTCATCAAGAACTATGTATTCTTTGTTTTCTTTTTCCTGCTTCTTTTCCTGCAATTGATTCTTATACAATACCTTTTCATTGACTATTACATCTCTACCCCTAATGATTTTGTGATTTTCATAATCATATAAGCGATAAGCAAAACCATTAACACCATATCCAATAAAGCTACATTTCTTTAATTTTGCCTCAAGCTTTGTTCTATTTTCTTTATTAATATGGACAAAGGCCTCGTAGCCAAAAGGCTTTAAAAAAGAGTAGTTTACCTTTTTACATGTCCATGCTTCCTCTAGAATACCACCATCCAAGGAACTTGAAGGCCCTTTTTTTATTAGATAAACAACAGTATCTACAGTATCTGCCCAAAATTGTAAAGGCAGTCCTACATGCAATCTCATGCACCTTGCACGCTTCTTCATTGTTATGTTCATTCTTTCTGACACACCATTTTCTTGTAGTGTTCTTGGAACTATCTTCTCTCTGCTAATTCCATGCTTTGAACAGTACCTATCAAACTATATGTTGCAATATTCACCTCCATTGTCTGATCTGAGACACTTCAACTTCTTTCCTGTCTCAATCTCAACCAAAGCTTTCCATTTCTTGAAAGTATCAAATACATTAGATTTATTCTGAATAAAATAAATCCATGTTTTTCTAGTTGCATCATCAACAAAAGTAACATAATAACGAGAGCCACCGAGAGATGATACCTTTACAGTTCCGCAATATCCGTATGCATGTTTATTTTTTCTCTTTCTTTTTCTTTTTCCAACTTTATAAAACCGACTTTTTTTCTCGCTTTTCTATAAATTAAAATTTCCATAAACCAAATTCTATATTCTTCAAACTTAGTAATAAAATTTTTGAGTGAAGAATTCTTCATCTCATTCTCACCTGCGGTGTTCCAGCCTATGATGCCATAATGTTGTATCCGTTCTTGGGTTAAAGCATTAATAAGAAAGAAACACGGCTTACAACACAATGTACCAACCTTTTCTCCTTTTTCTATTATGAGGGCTCCTTTGGTGACCTTCCAAGTTTTATCTGTGAAAGTTGTCACACAACCTTCACTGCCTAACTGCCTTGTTGAAATCAGATTTTTTTTCAGATTTGGAACATGCCTTACCTCCTTCAATAGCCATTGGTTTCCATTCTGTTGTTTTATAATAACCTTACCCATTCCAACAATTTTACATGGTTTATCATCACCCAAACAGACTTGTCAAAAATCTCCTTGAACATGTTCATGAAAATATTTCTTATCAGGTGTGGCATGGAATGAAGCCCATGAATCTACTACCCAGGAATTAGTAACATTTTCGAAAGAAAGAATCAAGGCATATTGTAACACATCACCTGTCACATTTTCTTCATGATTGTTTTCTTGTTGTGCGTCTCTTCTTTTCCCTTCAAAGATCTGCAGTCTTTCTTCATGTGTCCTTTCTTTCCACATTTGCAGCACAATTTCCCCGATCTGGACTTGGATCTACCTTTCCTTGATTTACTGCGATATCCTAAGCTCTTTCCCCTTTCCATTCTTATTCCCCAAAATATGCACTCAAATCATTACCTAATGTATCACCGGAGCTTTTCCATCGCATTTCCTCGCTAAGGATAGCACCGACAACATCATCAAAAGTTAAAGTACTAGATCTAGATATAGAGTTACTAATGGCCATAACTAAACCATTCCGGTTTTTTGGAAATGAGCACAAAAATAAAAGAGCCCTAACTTCATCATCAAAGTTTACCCCTACAAAACTAATTGACTGATAATTGTATTAAAATCATTTAAATGGTCTGCAAAATATCCACCTTTCGACATCTTCATATTAAATAAACATTTCATAAGAAAAAGCTTGTTTGTTGTTTCCTTCGAAATATTGAAGGCTACCGACGCCGCGAGGCACAACCCTACTATTATGAGTGCCTTTCTATCGAGAATCTCCCATTCTGCATCTGTCATAGCCGTCGACTTCTTTATTTTTCTGCTCAATGGTAGGTATAGATGTTTCTGATACATATAATATTCCATCTGCATCTTGCACAGCGGGAAGTTTTGGCCATTAAATTTCTCGACCCTAAACTTACCATATTCCTTCATTGCTCCCACTCGAACCAGGAACCCTTCATTCTTGTGATTTTATCCAGTCAAATAGACCTTTGGCTCTGATACCAGTTGTTAGAAAATTATATATTACAGAGCAATGCAAGACACAAAATATGCGGAAAAAACACAAAAACACAAAACACATAAAACCAGAGAGACACAGAAATACGTGGTTCACCTAGTTTAGGCTACGTCCACCCCGAACAGCCAATCCTTCCTTTCTATTATCCAACAAAATGAAGAGACACAACCTACAACAGATCCATTTTAATATCCTTTGTTCTCTCTCACAGTCTCCCTCTCCGTTTCTTGCTCCGAGAATACACTACAATACATAGCCACAATAAAATACCCTCATACAAAGAGAGGGGTTACCTTCTAGGGAAAAAAACCCTAAACTAAACATAAATTCTACCATCAGATCATCCACCTAATGAACGGCCCAGATTGACTAGAAATTTCTATACTTTTACAAGGCAATTTTACATATGTTCTTAGATTCGGGGGCACTGCCCCTGAAACCCCCCGTTGGGGGGGGCCTTCATAAATTTGCAGCCGCCCCCTCTGGACCCCCCAGGCATCATTTAATTGTGGGTGGCATTTCCACCCCCATTAAGGTATAGGGGTCCAATGCTGTGATACAAAATAAACAAGATAATCATGCTCCACACCCAACATCAAAAACTGGACACTGAGGGTAACCCCCAATCAATAGTCTTCTGGACTTCATTAATAAGGAAATATTCCATAGAGTTCACCTACAATGACTTCATTGATTTATTTATTCATCCAATTTCCAATATACTAAGCAGTAGCAGTGAACCTAGGATCAGTGAAGAAATAAAGAAAGTATTGCAGTTGTCTGAACACATTAGAATAGGAGACTGGTACTTGTACCAGAACCATACTGAAATTAGGGTATATGGATGTCAACTCACTCCATACAATCAAACCAAATACCTCCCAATGAGTTTATTTGCACTATAATATATCAGGTAGATCCTAAACTTAGATGAAGTTAATTTCTTGTCAACCAAGAAGAAAACATAGTTTAAAATCAAGAACCATATTGGTCCTTTCATTTGCAATAACAGGAATGCTGGTCAACAAGCAAAAAAGTACTTACAGGAATTCAATTTTAGTGAGAGCTTCAAATGGCATTATGATCCTTTGGGAGTTATCAGAAATTTAAGAGTAAAATTCAAATTAAGTCCTTTTTTCCATGAGTCTAAGACAAAAATTGAAAAGTAATCTAATCAGTCAAAATGGTTGGAGAGTACTTTGAAAGAGGCATATAAGCAAGGTGATACTAGTTCCATCTTGCAAACTCTAGCCCGCAAGATAGAAACTCTAAGGGAGCAAGAGAAGAATGATCATATTCGGCTCAAACCACCACTGAGACTAAATTCAAACTAATGTACAGGAATAACCCCAAGCTAAATCCTATAAATGAAAAATTTGAAAAATTTGAAATCATTGATATAGACACAGTGGTTAAAGAAAATGCACCTCCAACAGTTTTAGAGGAAACTCACCAACCTTCAACATCTAATACTCAAATCATTCAGAAGCAACATAGTGTTGAAGTATCTTCATCAATCAAACCAGTAGATAAAGAACAAGATATCATGGTGAAGTATAAAGAAATCAAACTCAGGAATGAGGCATTGAAAGTAGTAACGTATGCCCAATATTGCAAAAGTGACTGACCAAAATAGGTTTCTTTCAGCATTTGATTACAAGACTAGGAAGATGCATATGACCTTCTTGCAGCCCATAGTACAGTATCCAAAGTCATCAACTAACTACAAGAAAAAAAAATTGAGTTCATGGCTAAAGATTTTCATCCTATATACCAAATTGAATTTCATAAGAAAGCTAGAGAAATGCTATATTCTACTATGACCAACAAAGCTATGAGTATCCAGAAATTACAAAATTCTCTAGAGAATATCAAAGCTCAATTAAAACTAGAGAAGGCTTCCTCACAAGCCAAGGACAATAGAATCAAATCACTTGAATAATTGGTCGTAGAGGTAGGATATGATCCCCAAAACATCAAAGTTGCAGAATATCTCATCAAGAAAAATTATGCAGACATTGTTGCATTAAAGAAGCGGCTGAAATTACCTCCCACTGAACATCCATAAGAAAAATAAGTATTAGAGAATGAAGGCAAAAAATATGAAATGATGAATCTCATCATTCAGTTAACAACTCAACTGAAAGAGATGGATAAAATTCATGCAGGAAAAGAAGGTCAGCACGGAAGCAATCCATGTCACTGCCATTCCTAAAATTACTACAACAATTCCATCTACTTCAACAGCTACAGTGGCAACAACAGTTCCAGTGGCTACAACACTCCCAACTACATCAGCCACTACATCAGCAACATATTCAACAACAGTAGCAACTCATCCCAGTGATGAAGCAGGTAAATTGATCAAAACCATGCAAGACATGTCAATACATACTACTAAAATAAATAGACTTAAAGAAAAAATAAAAATTCTAGAGGATGAAAAGAAGCTAGTTCAAATCATGCATAAGAATGAAACACAGAAGTCAAACAGATTGACTGACAGAGTACAAAAGTTAAAGAAATAATTAACACTAAGAGAACCACTTGCCCAAGAAAAGCAGCAGTTGTGGGCCAATATCATTAACTCTGTTAATGATATTTGGCCATCTATCCAAGTTATCTTTGAGCAGAAGGATTTAATCAAGGAAGCAAGTGAAGCCATTCAGAAAGTCAAAGAGGAACTTGGGAAAAAGCCAGAAGATGCCATTGAGATCATTAAATTTCTCAATTCTAAGAACAAACAATAATTGGAAGAAATTGGCATAAGTGACACAACTGAAACAATTGTAGAGGTAAGAAAGATAATTTCCAACATAAAATTGATAACAAAACTTGAAGATAAGTGTCAAAACATGGATCTTGCAATAACCAGATTCATGGTTAAATTTGATGTTTTGAGGTAGAAAGGTCTGCCTAATGCTTTGGTGATCAATGACAGATTAATGAAGCATGAATAATATGATAAGAAAATCAGAGAAGTGATCAAATAATGGTCCAACAATTCCTCCATGAAAGCAATTCCTACAGGAAAAGTGCACAATCAGACTGTTTAGAATCTCTTTTACCTCTAGCATGAGGTAAATCATCTCTTCATAAGTAATCCTACTTTTGAAAAATACACAAAAGCTGATGAAATCTACAGAAGAATGGTAAAAATCACATTACCAGATCAAGAAGCTTGGGAAAATTTATATGATTTACTATGATAATGAAGAGTAAAACAGGTAAATAGAGCAGTTAAAGGTGAAAGCAGAGTAGTCAAGGTCAAAAGAAAAACAGGTAAAACAGTAAAGAGAACAAGAAAATAAATTTAATTCACAGAGTTTAAAGAGCAGTAACAGAGTTTAAAGATGAAATCATATGACAAGGCAGCGTAAAGGACACTAAACAGAAAAGAGGCAGCTAGTGTAAAGCAACAGTCAGAGAGATAAAGAAGCAAAATATCAATAAAGAAAATAGCAATCTAAATAAGCAGGGACAACTTGCATTAGTCTCTTAGGTGTTTCTATCTTCTTGCATGAAGATATTGTGTATTCCTTGAATAATTCCTAAATCAGTTTTAGGATATTTTGTATTAGTGTTTGTATAAATACTTCATAATTCGAAGTATTGGGTATGGATTTTTGAACATTTCTATAGTTGTAATTGATCCAAATACCTGAGGGTTTATTGTACCATTTCCAAGTTAGTAGACAAGACAAATAATGAAGGAATTGAATTATAGGATTCATGTGTTGAGCCACTTCAATGAAGTATCTTTCTATTGTTCATGTGTTTCCTTAGGATCTCCATAAACTTGCATATTTTCCAATTTAAATCTAATAACAAGAATATTATTGCAGAATTTGTTTAAGTACACTCTGTAACTATTATTCATTTTAATGTTTTATTCTGATATCCGGATTTGAGACTCAATTTCTCTCCCATCCTAATTAACCTCTTTCATTTCCCTCATTATATGGTTTAAGGAATCCTTAACTGCTTCTTGATCCTGACTAAAATCACTTCACCATATAGCCTAAAGGATCTTATGTTACTCAACTACCTTGCCCTATGAACACTTCCTTTAGAACTTGATTCTTCCCTGTTTTCTTGATACATTGACTCCATAGCCCAATGGAAAACATACCTACATATATCCATCTAAATCAGTAATTCCACCACCAAACCAAACCAAAATCAAAACCAATAAATCTTACATAACTAGCATAAAATCAACTAAAAACACCAAAGTTAAATCATAAAGAGAGAGCCCTCTCTAAGCACTAGGAAGGCTAGATCCTGATCTCAAAAGTAGGTTGATGGTTACCTATAATATTTCTTCAAACAAAAAGCATAACAACCCTAGGAATTATTGGAGTGATAACAGTGTCTGTGCCAAGCTTAATTTCCTTGCGGTTCTTCCTAGGCCCTTTGGGAGGTTCACTAGTGAATTTAATACCATGTGGTGACGCCATATCTTCGCCACCAAGCCCTTCAAGTCCCTGATCCTGATGCAACTCCTGCTCTTTACCCATGGTAACATCCTTAGGGATTTCTCGGGTCATGCTCTTCTTCGTAGCATGTACATCGGGTTCCTTCGTTATGTTCGCTGGAATAGTATCCTTTGGGGTTGCACTTTGGTTGGATATGCTTATTGTACCCGGGCTAGATGACTTGAGACCAAGCTTCCACGCTGGTGGCCACATTGCAACCACTTGAGAAATCTCTGCTTTTGTATCCATATAAGGGATATCATACCAGGTTGGATCTTTGTGGGCCTGAACCTACACATTGTGTCTGGTAACCTGAAATGCCACAATATCCTTCTATTTCTCGTAGACTGTGGGTGACAAGCATGGATGGGAATGAATTTCTACTACCAGAGCCTGCTAAAAAAATACCCATAATACCTTATAATCCTTGATCCGCTTGGGATCCTTCGAATCCCAAAGGTTTGCAAATTGTGCACCCTCACACATACCTGATTCGAGGTCGAGGAGCACTACCTCATCAGGTGCCTCCCACACAACCAAGGCAATTAACAGTATCAGCTAAGAGTAGTAGAACACCTTTCCATGCTCCTTCGCCTTGCACACATTGTCTAAAAATTCATCCACGAGGTACTGCGACCATTTGTAGCAGACCACTTTTTCACATCTACCAAAAAGTTGAATTACATAGGTGAGGACAGTCGATGCCTGGCACTTGCGCATCATTTTTCATGCAAGTAGTAGGGTACCCATTTCCGCTCTTGGATCATCTATTGTGTCTACCAGGAACCCTCTATGGTTGCATTCAACGTGATATTTATCCCGGACTTCATTAGCAATCTGCCGCTCGTACTTCTTACCGATGCCCTCCTTAGGATTTGGCCCATGCATGGGGAGGCTAGTGATTCGGTGAATAAAGGCAGCATCGATCAAGATGCAACCCTCGATCCATAAGCACCCATCATGGACCAACACTAGTAGCTTGCGAACAACTAAGTTGGTGATGTTGTAGCGGCCAAAGTAGGGGATGCACAACAAGTTTAATATCTCTGAACCAGCCAATCTGCATGCCCACGACATTGGCTCTACCTTTGGCACGTTACCATATATCACTCTTTCAAGATATAATTTCAGAGCCAATGTTGGGAAGGCTTCCAGATTTCCCAGATCATGATCATAAAATTTAAGGAGGGGGAGGCCTCCAAACATATCACCATTCAGAGGCACCTCCGCTGGGACCAAAGGCATCTACAGGTAGGCAGGGGAAAAATCAACATTCTTGGGGATGCGCATGGTTGGCTTGTTTGGCTTAACATACGGTGGCAACTAGGAAATTAAATTTGTGTGCAGAGCTTCCTCTAGAGCCATCATGGGGCACTTTGATGAATCGGGCGAGAGACCCTTAGGCACCTTTCAAGGGGAGTGCACAATCTGAGGGGACGTGCGCGGCTTCACCCTAGCCTACTTCGTTTCTTTCCTTTTTCCTTTCTATGCTCCCTTCACCTTCCCTTTTCCCTTCCTTTTGGCCAGCGTGGACAAAACCTCCTCCAGATTAGGGGTTACTTCTAATACATCTTCAGACCCAACTTCCCTGGCAGTCATGACAGGTAATTATTTAGCGGGGTTAGTAGAGGTCATCCTTGCTCAGAAGATGAATTCGAGGTTTCTGCCGTTAGAAGGGGTAGCTCACCTAGAAATACGGATGGAAATGGCATAGAATAGATTGAGTTCACATAGGAGCATAAGGTGCAAGAGTCTTGGCAAGAAAACAAACCCATTCTGATCGACGCCCTTTTGTTTATAGACCTGATGGGTAAAAATGGTCGGATTAGCCTTAATGGAAACTTATGATTATGGAAAAGGTAAAAAATCCTTCTAGATCACTACATTAATGTCCAATTTCTTGTTCCTTTCAACGGTAAAATCATTTTTTCATCTAGTTTCCCCATTCCAACGGCTGGTTTTTCCAGTTGCGTACCATCCCTGCACGTGTGTCGCACCTTCTTGCACGGCCTAGCTTGCGCACCCTCTCCACCCAGCCATCAAACATGCCTTGGTTTGTTCACACTGGTGTGCAAAAAATCCTTTACACAACTACTCTGACCATATAGTCATTTTGTCAGCACCAGGTTGTCCCTATAGGGTTTCAGACGACTTCCAATAATGTACCTCGACAAGTAATCTTCAAGCAGCATAGCCAACCTGACCACACCATTGTCAGTAATCTCCTTTACTACATATGGGCCCAACCAGCTCTTATGAAACTTTCCTGGATGGCGTGAAAAATGGTTGTTGTAAAGTAATACAATCTCGTCTTCCTTAAAGACCTTCTTTCGAATATGTCGATCATGCCAAGATTTCTCGCGAGCCTTCTGAACCCACTCGTGGAATTGAGCTATGAACCGATCTTCTTCCAAGGCCACCAGCTATAGAAATCGTTCCTCCATTATGTTGGGTTCTACCATGTTTTTAAAAGCTGAAATACGTAGGCTGGGAAAAATGTATTCAATAGGTATGATGGCCTCCTTCCCGTAGACCATTCTAAAGGGCATTTTTCCCGTAAGTTTCTTACATGTGGTCCGATAGGCCCAGAGTACTAAGGGAATGTGTATGTCCCAATCAATTCAGTCAACATTACAGATATTAGTGAGTGCATGTTCCAGGATTTTATTGAAGGCCTCTACTATTCCATTTACCTGCGAGTGATACGGGGTACTTTTCACATGGTGGATCTGGAATTCCTCAGTCAAAGCATAGTTTCATTAACAAAATGCATACCTCTGTCACTCAATCGTATCTTTGGGAAACCAAACGTGGTCAATATATGTTCAAAAATAAAGTGCACAGTGGTATCCGCAGTACATTCCTTGATAGATTTTGCCTCCACCCATCTGGTTACATAATCAGTGGTAGTGATGATGTACCGGGCACCCGTCTTATTTCCTGGAAGATTAATGGGTCCTACAAAGTCTATGGCCCACTTTTCGAATTCCTACAGATCCATCTGTGGTTGCAGGGGAATCTCATCTCGATGCGAGGGTTTCCCAGTCTGTTGGTATGCGTCATAGGCCCGACAGTATGCATGGGCATCATTATGCAATGTGGGCCACCATAACCTAGCCCTCAATACTTTTTGCGCAATGAATTTTCCTGCATAGTGCCCTCCTACCACTCCTCCATGGGCCTCAGTCAAGATAGATTTTATTTCGTGTTCTAATACATACCTCCGCAACACCTCATTTGTGCCTAGCTTGTAGAGTTTTCCAGCGATTATGGTAAAATCAGTTGCACAGGCAACCAATTCCTTTTTCTATGGTACTGAGTAGTCGTCAAGCGCCATACTCGTGGTCAAAAAATGAATAATGTCTACAAAGTGCTCATCCACCATCTTAATAAAAAACAATTGTGTGTCCAATAATCCTTCTTCCAAATTAGTCGACTCTTCCCCATTCTCAATCTCAGACAAGTGATCAGGCTCGGAATTCAATCTCCCCAGTTTCACAATGATTTCAAAATCATACTCTTGGAACAATAGTAACCACCTACAAATCTCCCCCACCCCCAACACAAGCTTATTAACCAAGTATTTTAAAGCAGAATGATCTGTGAACATCTTGAAGTGTCCACCTAATAAATAGTGTCTATATTTCTGTATGGCATACACCATTTCCAACCCTTCACACTCAGTGGTAGAATAGTTACACTCTACACTCGCGATTTTTCTGCTATAAAAGGAAACTGGATGATCGATTTCCCCTTATCCTAGATATGCTAAGACTGCTCCTAAAGCTATCCCTGATGCATCCACATGCACATGAAAGACCTTTTCCCAATCAGGGAATACAAAAATAGGTGCAGTTACCATCTTTTCCTTTAGTAGCTCGAAACTCTTCTGACACTCATCACCCAAAAAAAAAGATACATCCTTCTTTAGCAGTTTTTCCATTGCTGCAATGATCAAAGCATACCCTTGAATAAACTTCCTGTAGTATCCCGTGTGGCATAAGGTGGATCGCAGTTGTTTCTCAATAGTAGGGACTACCAAATTGATGATAATCATGACCTTGGTTGGGTCAACCATCAATCGTTGTAGGCACACCACGTGTCCAAAAAAATCCCAAATGGGACACAGAATATGCATTTATTGATGTTTAGTGAAAATTGGTGTTTCCTACAAGAATCCAGCATCATGTGCAGGTTTGGCACGTGATTCTTCACCAATCCAAACATTGTCCAATCGTCAAAATAGATTTCTAGAAACTTATAAATGAATTCATTGAATACTGCTACAACTACACATGAAAATATGGCAGGGGAATTTTTTAGTCCAAACGACATGATACTGTCCTAGAACAATCCCCACTCAGTCGCGAAGGTTGTCTTTCTATGGTCTTCAGGTGTGATGTGGATATGATGGTACCCAGAGAACCCATCAGTGAACAAGTATGCTTCTTGCCCTCCCACATTATCCAGAATTTCATCAGAGAACGACGTAGGGAAAGGATCATGTACACAAGCATCATTTAACTTGTGTAGGTCGACGCAGATCCTTATCTCTCCTTTAGTCTTCTTTTCCTAGACCACTATAGGGCTTACCCAATCTAACTATTCCACTGGTTCAATGAAACCTACAACGACCATCTTCTCTATTTCCTCCTTGAATTTCTATTTATATTTAGGGTTCAAGTGATAGGGTCATTGTTTGACAGGGCGCACATCTCGCTTCAAGGTAATTTTCATAATGCCCATATCCCCAACGATCTCTTTGAGTTCAGAACAATTTGTGGGTAATAGATCCTAATATTTGATTAATAACTCCACAATATTTCCCATTGTGGCACTATCCCAGTAATCCCCAATTTTGGCCATCTTGGGTAGCGCTTTTGTGCAAATGTTGACTTCCTTCAGCTTCAATGGTTTGGTTACATCAACCGCCTGTAGAAAAGGTCTTGAAATGGAACGTTCCCCTTCTGATTCTGGGATAATGATGCTTTGGGGGTCCTCATTGTAGTATCCTACAAGCGAATTTATACAGTTGAAAATATCCTGCATCTGCGCATCCCAAGCTGACGCAGTACATTCCTTCTTAGAGGACTCATTAAATACCAAAGCATCTATATCTTTTAGGGCTTCAACAAGTTTCTCATTTCCTCCTACTGGCCCAAACATCATTACAAAATCCTTAGCCATTGTACCCTAGTGACGAGTAAGTTGGCGTAGTTATGCATCCAAATACCAGGGGCTGGGGATTGGACCTAACATATAAATAAACATATGGACCCATTCATTCCATGTGTTTTCATTCCATACTTCCATCCAGAGATCCAAGTGCTTGCGCAGATCCCCTCATCCTAAGAAGCATAGGTGGGTTGGCCGAAGGGTCAAATCACACAATCATCATCTTTCGACATTCCACTTAGTTATGAAAAGCTTCCTTATGGTTTTCCCACCATCGTGAGAGAGTCACGTGCATAGCCAAGTCAATAACCAAAAATCTCTATTCTTCAAGGACCTCAGCATAAATTTCTCTAAGAAATTACTTAACACTACCAGAACCATCGAAGTAGGGTAGTTCTCTTACCTCTGAGGAGATGCATCATAAGTTATTTGTGATATTAAGACACCGCAACACAGATACATCATGCAACCGATTTTTCCAGTTTTATATCTTTTCATCTGAGTCTGAGAGGCATTCGTTATATTTTTCCCAACATAACATGCCATCAACCGTCGGGTTGATCCAATCGTCATCCCGAGCGGTCAGTTTGTAGATGTGATCAACATCCTCTTCCTCACATACTGGTTTAGTATATCGCTCACCTTCTGCTGGATCCAAAGGGACTATGACCCACATACCTTCATTTTCAAAATCATACTTCTTCTTTTCAAATTAATGATACCTCCCATGCCAATAGCCCAATCGAAGCCTAAGAGCGTGGGGTAAGGGTCTATGTCATCCACTATCTAGATTACTTCAAAATCAGCATAAAATGTAACACCTGTGATTTCTACCACAACCTTTGGAAATCATCCCAGTGGAATGATCTTTTGTTGATTAGCCATCCATAATTGAATAGTGGAACATTCCATATTAGCTTCTCTAATTCGTTGCCAGGTTTTCTTGAGCAGGACATTTGCGTTTGATCCTAAGTCAAGGATGAATTGGTCCATTTCATAGTCTCCAATCTATGCAGTCATGCGCATATCCTCACCAGTCCTTTTTCTATTCTTGTATGGCTTGTTCACAGATTTAACCTCTAGTTGTGAGGAAAATTTTTCGGCGCAACTATCTATTAAGGATTGGAGATTCTCTAATACCTTTTAGTTGTGTATTAACTTCATACGTGCCTGAAGAAATGGTTTAACCACATCATCTACTTTTGGGTCTATCGAAATATTTGAGGTAGATGCTTCATCTTCGGTCGTCTCCCTCCGAGCTTCCACGAAGGTTTCTTTCTCTTTTTTTAGCTATAAACTTTCCTTTTTCTCCACATCTTTCCCGATTAGTGACTCAGCCACAAATTTTTCCTTAGCTCCTCCGGTGGTAATGTTGTTGCACGTGATCACATTGATACTTGGCCCATAATCTCATGGTTCTGTCTTAACGTGTTGTACGTTCTGTGTGGGCGTATGTTGTTTCTCCTGCATTTTTGCTATTAGCACTGGGTAGTTGTCAATGACTTAGCCAAACTTCGTGCAATATCTATAGGACTGGCGTGCAGGGCTCGGGAAATATCGTGCATAATGTTCCGCATCCCCATAGTTGTAGCAGATTTGTTACCCTCGTCCCCGACCTACACTTCTGCCTCTTCCTCCTCCCCTTCCTCTTGTGGGGGATACTCCCCTACCAAAGGGAGATAGTGGTGATGAGGGGTTAGCATGCACCCTTTATAGGTTTCCCCTATCTACCATTAGGTTGATTGTTCGATAGTTTTGTTCATCGTGTTCTACAGATGAGAAAAATCTAAACCACTTTTGTTTCAATTCTGGAACATAGGCACCTAGTCGTGGGAAGTGATTTGTATAATTTCTTCCTACTACCCCACAATCAGCACACCACAACATGGGGCTACTAAGTCCATTTATTTCCCTAGGGAATAGAGGGCTTGGCCCCCTAGCCTGCATATAATCTGATAAAAAAGGGCATTGATCCTTAGTATGACTGGACACCCTACATCATATGCACTAGACATCCGGGCTAACTTCCTTACCCCGATCCTTCTGTAAGTTATGAATTTTAAGTGCATTTCCTCTAGCTGGATCTAAATCTATAGTGTTGTCAAATGAGTATCATATCTCGGTGTAGATTCTAACTTCATCGAAATCTCAAGAGCTTCTTCTTGGGAACTGATCTTCTATTGTCCCATAGGTCCACGCAAGTGTGGCAATAGCATGGTGATAAACCATTCCTTGTGCTACTTGTCCTCATAGACAAATCCCCCATCACTGATGACCTTCTTCAATTCTTGATTAGCTTCCCAAACGGACTCTATAGGTCCTTGCTTGAATTCCTTCAATTCGACTACAGATTTAGAGTAAGATTTAAGCTTTCAAAGCTGCTACTTCAGGGAATCCTTAATATCTTTTATTGGTGTGTTCATGTGTTGACCAATGTATTCCATAAACTTGTCCATC
This sequence comes from Pinus albicaulis, assembly GCA_034641835.2. NCBI lineage: Eukaryota > Viridiplantae > Streptophyta > Pinopsida > Pinales > Pinaceae > Pinus > Pinus albicaulis. The sequence continues at coordinate 1,020,435,397 of CM076578.1, forward strand.
TCCCTTCCCTCAAAGGCTATGGATAGCTACACTCTTTTGACAACATAATTATTAATGTTCTGTGTATTCCATATAGACTCTTCTACAAACTATAATCAATCCATATCCTCATCCCCCACACCCTTAAAGGTAGGCAGTTTCATGTGTGCAACCAGATCATCCTCAGGTGGTGGCGGAGGTGGGATAGGAGAATTATTATGCTTGCGTGGGTTTGAAGACATCATGGCTATGGGACTAGTCCCAACTTACACTAACCCACTCTGGCTAAAATCAAGTGATTCCCTTAAGGGATTGTATACTAATCTATCTCCTCTTGATTAACCCGGTAGTATTTACCACTTCGTGTCGTGCTTCCACTCCGATTTTAGGTCATTCACTCGGTGTGGCTACATAGGACACCCTTTTCACTCAATAACATCTTAATCAACAACGACAGGGTTTGCAGGAACTTAACTCTAAATCATTTGAATAAACTTCACTCTGCTTTCAAATATGACAAAAACTGATCAACTACAAATTCTATTACAAATCCTCCCAAAATAATATCAACCCAGTGATCTACAGTCCTAGTGATCTTGTTATCAGTCTTTTCTGATTGTTGGATTAATTCAGGGGTCCACTGTGTGACCTGATCATCTTTCCAATAGGTTTGGAACTCCGAAAACTGTGTCAACCACTCTTCCAATTCGTGTGAGAAATATACGAAGAAGATTTCGTGCACCTCTATAAAAATGTACTTATTTTTCCACTCTTCAGAAGATAACTTGCTACTTCTATTCTCTTTTAGGGCAAACCCTTGAATCTATTTTTTGAACCAGTCCTCAAGCTCAGGCTTCAATGGTTGCCAATGACCCTGTTGCATTACCTAATCTCTCTCTCAAAATGCTCCTGATCCCAGCAACGGAGCCGTTTGTTGGTTTTAGGGGTCCTGACCAAGGTTCAGTCTTAAGGTTTTACAACAAACCCTTGTACTACTAGACCTTTCAGCAATGTCCTGCTTGTGCAGGTCAAGGTCTATGGGAGGGTGCTAGAACCAGGTTTCTGCACCCTGAGAGAGAGAAATTTAATTGAAGTGGATCCTTCCAGATCAGACATACCTGCATAGGAGAAGTCCTAATATAGAAATCCTTAACAGTATATTGACATACCAAAGGTCATAAATCATCGGATAACGTATAAGCGGAGTATAACATTTAAAATAGTTCTATGCATTCATAAGATCACATCCACGTGCATATTAGTAAAGCATCAGTATTTAGTGAGAAAGTATATTCTCAGAAAAAACATAAAGCCTAGCCGATAATCATATCAGAGAAATACTTCAATATCACAAACAATCTTCTCATTCATTCGTATCCAGATCCAACTTACATACTCTATCTACCACCCCACGCATACAGCCAGCAGGGTCCACACATAGCAGGACTCAGGGTCTCTATGCACACAGCTAGTAGGGTCCACACACAGCAAGACTTAGGGTCTCCGTGCACACAGCCAACAGGATTCCTTACCAGAAAATTGACACAAAAGATCCACAAGTTCGTATCCAAGCTTAATCAAAACTTAGCCTCTCCCTAGACTCGATTTACCTATATATTTATAAAATATTATCCTGCACTACTCTGTGGTTCGCAAACCATGTTTTTTGGACTCCTTGTCTACCCTTTGAATCTTTAAAATTCATTGGGGGCTTTGACCTACCCAAAAGCCCCCGCGCTAGAATAAATATTGCAAAATATTACAAAACTGGACCAAAAATGTGGTTAGGGGACCTCGTTCCAAAAAATTCGGAACTACCCCACCTATGATAAAGAGATGTATTCCATTGTGCATGATTTCTGGTAGTGGAATAATTAAATTCTGGGAAAGGAGATGGTCATCCACACCGATCACCGACCTCTTCAGTTTATAAAATCACAAGGGAAGTTTCATAACAATCATAATCATAGTTTGTCTGCATATCTACAACAATTTCTCTTGAAAATTAAATACAAAAAGGGCAACACCAATAATGTTGCAGACTGCCTCAGCCAATCCCCAGTTGTAGCACTAACTATTGTTCTCAAATCTTGTGCCACGAGACCTATGGATGGCCAAAACTATACAAAAATTATATAGAGTTCACCTCCACATACCTGATGCTAGTAGATGGAAAATAAGATTAATTTCCACCCCCAAGACACATTATTATGCTACTTGGGCCACCTTTGTGTTACTTCGAGCGAGTATGCCAAGCTGACTTGGGAGGCACAATGCAAATATGTCGCAGGACAGTTTGGTGTGGAGAAAAATGTGGTTGTAATACAAAAGTACTTTTATTGTCCAAAACTTCGACTGGATGTTGGAAAATATATCAGATCCTGCACTGCCTGCTACATCACGAAGCCAACCATAAAGAATCAAGGCTTTTACACTCATTTTTCCACTCCCAAACAGCTGTGGGAATCCATCTCCATTGACTATGTGTCTAGCCTCCCTTATACCAAGAATGGTAATGATTGTGTATTTGTGTTCATGGAAAATTTTTCTAAGATATCTATATTGGATGCTTGCAACAAGAGTATCACAACAGAGGACACTTCCAAACTCTTCTTTGAACAAGTGTGGGTAGATTTTGGGATCCCACAGACCATTATATAATATTGGGATAGGAAGTTCCTTAGCACATTATGGTCAATATTCTGGACACTATTGGACACCAAGCTCACTAATTCGACTGCATTCCATCCCCAAACAGATGGCCAAATAGAGTTCATAAACAAGATGATAGTGCACATACTCCACATGTACAACTCCAAGCATCCACGAATTAGGGATAAGATCCTCCCCTATGTGAAACACAATTATAACATATCTCTCCATAGCTCGACTGGTCACAGTCCCTTTCAAGTGGGTCTAGGATTTAAACCATTGTGTCAGATTAATGTTGTCATACCTCATGCAACTACACATACATAATCCACACATGTTCTATATGAGGCTAATAAAGCAACCAATTGTATTGAATGTATTCATCACATCTTCCAGAAGGTTCATGACATCCTAGATAATTCCAATTCCAAGTACAAGTAGCAACATGATCAACATCAGGTGGCACACAAGTTTCAGGTGGGTGACAAATGTTGGTTGCATTTGGAGAAAAAAATCCTAACCCAAGCTCATCAGAAGCTCATATCACTCAGAAATGGTCCTTACACTATTATCAAGGTTGTGGGAGACAATTCTTTTAAGCTCAACATTCCCCCATTCCTTGGCCTACACCCAATGTTCAATGTGGACCATCTTGGGCCATTCTTTCCACCATTATTGGACACATCAGACATTGTAGAATAACTCACACCAACACAGTTAAACCCTAAATTCATGTAAGAAGCCACAACTGATCGGATCATGGAAATGTAGATCAATAAAACTCACCAGCAAAATATCCATATGTATTGGGTTTTCAAAGTTGGCCAACTCCTGCACCAAGGCAATTGGCTCACTAGGGACTAAGTTTAGCAGAAGTTTCCTCATCTCATGGATGAATTCAACATAATGGGGACCATTTCTTCCTAAGGGGGTAATACTAATCCAAGTGGATATTATTGGCCACTTGCCTATTCCAATTTAACCCCCACCATTGTTTCTTTCAATTTTTCTGTTTCCTTAATTGTAGCACAATGTACTATTTTTGGCAGTTTTTCGGGTCATGAACTTCTGGAGCCGTTTTGAGGCCCTAAATGACATTTTTTTAGAACACCGGAGCCAACATCATGAATAATTAGATATTTTCCACTCTAAATTTGTATTCATCATATAAATGTTTCCAATGAGGTATTATGCACGTAAAATGAAGATTGTATGCCAAAGTTACGTCCCCGGGAAGTTGATGTGCCAATTTACCCAAACAGAGGCCATAATTTTGGTGTTTCATCTCCTAGGGTTAGGTTTTTAGATGTTTATGGTTTTCCATTATTTCTCAATAATAAATAGGCCTTTAAACCTCATTACAACACAGTTCAGAGGCATGTCACTCACCACATATCTTCTCAAAGGTAAGCTACCATCACTCGAGCTAGTTTATTTCCATTTTTATGTAAGCATATTCACTCTTTGGTATTAATTAAATGAAGTTATATTTATGTTTCATTTTTGTGTCCATGTTTGTATTTTTATTTTTTTGTGTTCTTGCATAAATTCGGATCATTGGTATCAGAGTGGTCTTCTCTTTCTATGTTTTTCTTTGCGTGTCCCCAATGAGGTCAGGGTATAACGATTTAGGAATCGATCTGGTTGAACCCCTACAAGATAAAACTTGTAAACCCCATTGACCTCCCATGGTGGGTGAAAAGAAATATGAGGGAGCAATATATCCTATCAAAATATTTCTCAAGGAATGCCTTTAGACACATAGGAACACGATGATGGATAAATTTTCCTAAATCCTTGGAGGATGCCCACAGGCGACGCATCTTCATCCAACAACCACTTTGGAGGTGCCACTCCCCTTAAGGTTCAAGTAAATTTTGAAATTCCCACATTTGAAGGCTAGATAGATGCATATGTCGTAGATAAAAGGTTAAATTTGTTGGAGGGATGTTTTTCTGTTTATGATTTTTCCAATAGGTAAAATATTACTTTTGCACTCTTGAAAGTTTCCCCCCACATTAAGGGCTGGTGGGAACCTACTATGAGTATAAGGACAAGGGGGAACCCTCACTATTCTTGGCCGCACCCACCTAGAATCTGAGATGCCATCGAGGAACAGTACTATCCTATCGGGAGCTATGAATACACATACATACAATGGACTATGTTGCAGTAACAGAGGGATCAAGATGTGCATGAGCTAATAAATATTTTCCATACCCTGCGCACAAAGCTGGGTATCAATTGTATCTCAAATGCCACAGTTGTTTGCAAAAATTGAGTTGAAATTAAAGTAGAAGAAGTGAGACTTTTGATCTGCGAACCCAAAGCAGAACAAAGGTACCCCAAAGCCATAAAGCAAAGGATAGAGCTCGACCTTGGACCCCCTAGGGTAACTCCTCAAAGCCTAAATTCAAGGGTGATGGTAAGGAAAATAAGGAAACTAGCAAGTGGTGTGAGTTTCATAAAATCTCACTCACAACACACATGAATGTCGCTCAAAGCACGCACTAGTGGCTAAGCTAAGGGACTTAGAGACAGACGCATGTTTTTATTATGAGCTAGAACCCAACAAGGGAACTGACAGGGGTAAGTAGGTTATTGACGCAGAACCCACTGCGATGGTAGCCAACACCAAGCTCAAAAATATGGAACTCGAAGATAGAGAGGAGGGGGAGCACCTCTTTCACTCACAGATGTGGGTGAAGGGCTCACTACTACAATTCATTGTTGACAGTGGGAGCCAAAATAACCTCATTTCATAAGATTTTGTGAAGCATTTTTGCCTACCAACCACACCACACCCACAGTCATACACTATCGGGTGGCTTCACCAAGGACAAGATCTCCGCGTCAGCTAGTAGTGTAGCCTTCCCTATAAAATCAATCCCTTTGTGTGATGTAGCTCCTCTTGAATTTTTTGATGAATTATTAAGCCAACCATACTTGTGGAAGTGTCATTCCGTGTATGAGTCTAGGCCTCCCACTATTATTATTTCTTTGGGAAATAAGTTATACAAGATACCATAGGTAACCCCTCCTACTGACCTCTCTTTGATCTCTTCTAAGAAATGTTGTAAGATCATCTCCCAGACTAGGAAATTTGTTTTCTTTTGGATTCACTATCAAATTAAGGGGAATATTTTAGCCACGTCCATGACCCCTGAGAATGGTTCCACCACACATCAGAAGCATGTGGATACGGCTATGGAAGAATACAAGAACTTCTTCTCGTCACCCGCAGGGGTACCCTTGCACTGTCAGGTCAATCATTTGATTGATATTACTCATAGAGCACCTCTAAACAATGGGAAGATATATTGTCACTCCATTATGGAAAATTAAGGGATCAAGCAACAAATCAAGGAATTTCTAAAAAAGGGGCACATCTAACCAAGTTCCTCGCCTTGTGGGAGCCTGATTGTACTTGTACAAAAGAAGGATGGGACCTAGAGGATCTAAATTGATTATCGGCCATTTAAAAAGTCACTGTCAGGAATAGGTATCCAATCCCATGGATTGATGACCTTCTGGACCAAATCAAGGGGGGCCAATTATTTTAGCAAGACTGATTTGAAGTCTGGCTATCACCAAGTTCTAATAGAGCCCCCATATGAATGGAATATTTCCTTCAAATACAAGGAAGGAATTTTTGAATGGTTGGTTATGCCCTTCGAGTTGAAAAATTCCCCTAATACTCTTATGAGGCTAATGGATGACATATTGCATCCCTTCACCAACTAATTTGGGGTTGTTTATCTGTATGACATACTCTTCTTTAGCAAGAGTTCGGAAGAACACTTGCAACACATTCAGAAGGTCCTTCAAACCCTTCTGCAACACAAAATGTGTGCCAAATTTTAGAAATGCACCTTTGGCATGAGTGAGGTCCAATATATAGATTAAATCATAGATGAGAATGGCATAAATGTGGATCCAACTAAGATCCAATTTATTCTAGATTGGCCAACCCTGACCACTCTAACAGAGCTTCGTAGCATTTTGGGCCTTGAAAATTTTTATCAAAGGTTTGTGTTGGGATTCTCCCATATAATTTGGCCTTTGAGTCAGATAATGGTGAGGCAAAAGAAATTTTTTCTTGGTTTGAATCCCAATAGAAGGAATTCATTGAGTTGAATCACCACCTCTTCTTTGCACTGGTACTCACACTTCTAGACCTGCGTCAACCATTTGAAACTAAGACATATGCCACCGACTATTCTATTGGTGCAGTATTCACCCAACATGGGCATCTAGTGTCATATCATAGTGATACACTTTTCGATACAATTCAGAATTACCCCACCTATGATAAAGAGATGTGTTCCATTATGTAAGCTTGTACGCAATGGAAACATTACATTCTGGGTAAGGAGACAATCATCCACACTTACCACCGATCTCTTTAGTTTATAAAGACACAAGGGAAGTTGCATAACGATCACCATTAAAATTGGTCTACATATCGACAAAAATTCCAATTGAACATTAAATACAAAAGGGGCAAGGCCAATCATGTTGTAGATTGCCTCAGTTGTCTCCCAGTTGTGACACTAGCTATTTTTCTCAACTCTTGTGGCCACAAGACCTCTGGATAACCACAAATAAACAAAAATAATACAAATTTTTCCTACATACCAAATTCTAGTAGATGGAAAACAAGTTCTTGATTTCCACCTCTAGGATGCATTATTATGCTACCTGGGCCACGTTTATATTCCTTTAAGCAAGCGTGCCAAGCTTATTTGGGAGGTGCACTACAGTCAGGTCACATGACACTTTGGTGTGGAGAAACCTTAATCTGTACTACAAAATTACATTTATTGGCCAAAATTTGACTGGATGTTGGAAAATATATCAGATATTGCACTACCCGCATCAACACCAATCCAACCACCAAGGAGAAAGGATCTTAAACTCCTTTTCCTACTCCCAAATAGTCGTGGTAATCCATCTTCTTGAACTATATTTCTGACCTTCATTCTACCAAGCATGGTAATGACTATGTATTTGTGGTAGTGGACATATTTTCTAAGATGGCTATATTGGCGACCTGTAAGAAGAGTATCACAACAAAGGACGATACCAAACTCTTCTTTGAACGAGTGTGGGTACATTTTTGGATCCCATAGACCATTATATCATATCAAGATAGCAGGTTCCTGAGTACATTCTGATCAATCCTCTGGACACTATGGGACACCAAGCTCACCAAGTCGACTGCATTCCATCCCCAAAACAATGGCCAGACAGATGTTGTCAATGGGATGATAGTGCACATACTCTACACGTACAACTCCAAGCATCCATGAACTTTGGATGAGAGCCTACCCTATGTGCAACATAGTTATAGCAGATCTCTCCATAGCTCGACTAGTCACAGTCCCTTACAAGTGGGTCTAGGATTTCAACCATTGTGCCTAATTGATGTTGCCATACCTCATGCAACTACACAAACATAATCCACACATGCTGATAAAGAAACCTTACTTATTGAACGTATCCAACACGTCTTCTAGTAGGTTCATGACATCCTAGAGAAGTCCAATGCCAAGTACAGGAAAAGTACATACGATGGAATACGTTGCAGTAGCAGAAGGATCAAGATGTGTATGAGCTAAAAAATATTTTCCATACCCTTCCCAAAAAATTTGGTATCAAATATTCTGAGAAACATATGTATCTCAAGTACCGCAGTCGTTTTCACAAATACATTCAAGAAGAAATTGAATTCATGGGCATCTCCTCGCTTGGTGAAAAATACCAATATACTACCAAAATTGAGTAGAAATTCAAGAAAAATAAGTGAGACTTTGGATCTAAAAACCCAAAGCAGAACAAATGCACCCCCAAGCCATAGAGCAAAGGAAAAATACCGACCGAGACCCCCCAGGGAAAATCCTTGAAGTTTTAATCCAAGGGTGAAGGGAAGGCAAATAAGGACACCATAAAGTGGTGTGAGTTCCATAAAATCCCACTCAAAACACACAAGAATGCCACCAGAAGGTAGGCATTTGTGGCCGAGCTGAGAAACTCAGAGATGGATTCATGTTATGATTATGAGTTGGAACCCGATGAGGGAACTGATAAGGGCAAGCAACTTATTGATGCAAACCCCACTGCGATGGTAGTCACCACCAACCTCCAAAAGGCGGAACTCGAATATCTATAGGAGGGGGAGTGCCTCTTTTTGTGGGTGAAGGGCTCGGCGCTACAATTCATTGTCAACAACGAGAGCCAAAAGAAAATTATTTTAGAATAGGTCATGAAGCGGTTGGACCTACCGACCAAACCACACCCACAGTCATACACCATCGAGTGGATTCACCAAGGACGAGATCTATGTGTCATCCAACAGTTTCACCTTCCCTATAGCATCAAGCCCTTCACAAATGAGGTATTGTGTGATATAGATCCTCTTGAATTTCATGATGTATTATTAGGACAACACTACTTGTAGAAGCATCATGTTGTATATGAGTCTAGGCCTCACACTATCATTATTTCTTTTGGTAATAAGGTATAAAGGATACCAGAGGTAGCCCCTCCTATCAGCATCTCTTTGATATTTGCTAAGAAATGTAGTAGGATCATATCCCATACCAAGAAATTTGTTTTATTTCTGATTCACTCTCAAAGTAAAGGGAAGTATGTAGCCACATCCATGTACCTTGGGAAGGGTTACACCACGCAGAAGAAGTAGGTGGATATGATCATGGAAGAATACATGAATATCTTCTCCTCAGCTGCAAGGGTACCCTTGCACTGTCAAATGAAGCATTCGATCGATCTGATTCTCGGAGCACCTCTACCCAACGGGTTGATATATCATTTCTCCATTCTAGAAAATGAATAGATCAAGAGGAAAATATGGGATTTGTTGCAAAAAGGGAACATCCAACCAAGCTTCTCACCTTTTGGGAGCCTGATTATACTTTTATAGAAGAAGGATGGGACCTAGAGACTCTGCATTGATTATCGGGCACTAAAAAAAATCACTGCAGGAATAGGTATCCAATCCCATGGATTGATGACCTTCTGGACTAACTTAAGGGGGCCAGGTATTTTAGCAATATTGATCTAAATTCTTGCTATCACCAGGTTCCAATAAAGCCCAAATATGTATGGAAGATCGCATTAAAATCCAAGGAAGGCCTCTATGAATGGTTGGTTATTCCATTCGGGTTGAAAAATGCCCCTGCTACTTTTACGAGGCTAATGGATCACATATTATGGCCCTTCACCAACTCGTTCATGTTGTTTATCTGGACGAAATCCTCATCTTCAACAAGAGTTGGGAAGAACACTTGTAACACATTCGAGAGGTCCTTCAAACACTTTGGTAGCACAAACTATGGGCCAACTTGGAGAAATTCACCTTTGCCATGATCCAGGTCCAATATTTGGATTACATCATAGATGAGCATGGCTTGCATGTGGATCTAACTAATATCAAATTCATTCGAGATTGGCCAACCCCGACCACTCTAATAGAGCTTCGCATCTTTTTGGGCCTTGAACATTTTTATCGGAGGTTCTTGTTGGGATTATCCCATATCACTTGGCATTTGGGTTAGATTACTAAGGGCTGGGTGAAAGAAAAATTTTATGGGTCTGAATCCAAAAAGAATGTGTTCATCGAGTTTAAGTATTGCCTCTGCTCTGCACCGATACTCACACCACCATAACTCTAGCAGCCATTTCAAATTGAGGCAGACACCTCCAACTATACTATTGGTGTAGTCCTCACCAAGAATGGGAATCCAATGGCCTATCATAGTGAGACTCCTTGATACAATTCAGAAGTACCCCAATTATGATAAAGAGATGTATTCCATCATGCAGTCCTCTAGGTAATGGAAGAATTACATTATGGGGAAGCAGATGGTCATCCACACCGATCACTAATGTTTTTAGTTTATATAGACACAAGGGAAGTTGCATAACGATCGCCATCAGAAGTGGTCTACATATCTGTAAAATTTCCACTTGAACATTAAAGAAAAAAAGGGAAAAACCAATCATGTTGCAGGCTGCCTCAGCCAGCCCCTACCTTCAGCACTAATTATAGTTCCCAACTCTTGTGGCCACGAGACCTCTAGATGGCTGCAACTATACAAAAATGATATAGATTTTTCCTCCACATAGTAGATTCTAGTAGATGGAAAAAAAGTTCTTGATTTCCACCTCTAGAATGCATTATTATCCTACTTGGGCCACCTTTGTGTTCCTTAGAGCGAGCATGACATGCTGATTTGAGAGACACATTACAACCAGGTCACATGACACTTTGGTGTGGAGAAAACCCTGGTTGTACTACAAAATTACTTTTTTTGGCCAAACCTCTGACAAGATGTTGGAAAATATATCAAATCTTGCAATGCATGTGCCATCACTGATCCAACCATCAAGAAGAAAGGAATGTACAATAATTTTCCTACTAGCCAACCGTAGGAATCCATCTCCATGGACTATATGTGTGGCCTCCCTTCTACCAAGCATTGTAATGAATGTGTATTTGTGGAAGTGGACAACTATTATAAGATGACTATATTAACGGTCTGCAAGATGAGTATCATAGTAGAGGACACTGCCAAAATATTCTTTGAAAGAGTGTGGACACATTTTTAGATCTGATAAACCAGTATATTAGATCAGGATAGCAGGTTCCTGAGCACATCCTAGTCAAGCCTCTAGACATTATTGGACACCAAGCTCACCAAGTTGACTATATTCCATCTCAAGACTGATGTCTAGAGAGAGGTAATAAACAAGATGATATTGTACATACTCTACATGTACAACTCCAATCATCCACAAAATTAGGATGAGAGCCTCCCCTATTTGCAACATAGTTATAATAGAGATCTCCATAGCTTGATTGCTTGCAGTCCCTTTCAAGGTGGTCTAGGATTTCAACCATTGTGTTTGATTGATGTTTCACTACTTCATGCGACTGCAAAGAAAAAATCCACACATTTATTGTTTGAGGTTGATAAAGCATCCATATTTATTGAATGTATCCAACACCTCTTCTATTAGGTTCATGACATCCTAGAGAATTCCAATGCGAAGTGCAAGCAGTGACATGATCAACATCGGGTGCTACACAAGTTTCAAGTGGGCGGCAAAGTTTGGTTTCATTTGCAGAAAGAACTCCTAATTGGAGCTCATCGGAAGCTTATACCACTCTAATATCGGAATTACACCATTATCAAGGTTTTGGGATATAATTATTTTGAGCTCAACATTCCCCCATTCTTTGGCCTGCACCTAGTGTTCAATGCGGACTCCATTGGGCCATACTTTCCACCACTACTGGACACATCAGACATTCGAGAACAACTCACACCAACATAGCTAAACCCAAAATGCATGTAACAGGCCACAACTAATCAAATCATGGACATGCATATCAACAACAATAACCAATAAAATATCTAGTTGTATCAGGTTGTCAAACCTGGCCAACTCCTGCACCAAGGCAAGTGGCTCACTAAGGACCAAGTTCGGTAGAAGCTTCCTTATCTCATGGAGGAACTCAACACAATGGGTACCATTGCTACCTAAGGGGGAAGTACTAATCCAGGTGGATATTGGTGGCAAAATGCTTATTCCACTTAGACCCCCACCATTATTTATTTCAATTTTTCAGTTTTCTTAATTGTAGCACAATTTACTATTTTTGGCATTTTTTCGGGTCTTAAAATTCTGAAGCCGTTTTGAGGCCCTAAGCGACATTTTTTGGGAAAAATGGGTCTAATATGGGGTTTCAACCAATGTGGGCTACTCAAAAGTTGTATTCCCTGGATATATATTTCTAATTAGGTATTATGCACGTAAAACAGAGATCGTATGCCAAAGTTACGTCCCTAGGAATTTGATGTGCCAATTTACCTAAACGGGGCCCATAATTTTCCTGCTTCATCTCATAGGATTAGTTTTTTGGATGTTTATGGTTTTCCATTATTTCTTAATAATAAATAGGCCTTTGACCCTCATTGTAACAAATTTCAGAGGGATGTAGCCACCACATCTCTTCTTAGAGATAAGTTACCATCACCCAAGTTAGTTTATTTCAATTTTGTATGTAAGCATATTTTAGTCTTTGGTATTAATGAAATGAAGTTATATTTATGTTGCATCTCTGTGTTCGTGTTTATATTTTTATTTTGTTGCGTTCCTGCATAAATTCAGATCAACCCAACTCTTTGGTCTTGAACGGAAGACATCTTATCTTATTTCATCAAGTTCATTCAGTTGAAGTATTCTTTGTTTCTGAGCATCATTTAGATCCATTCCCATTTGAGTAGTAGTACAAAAAAAATTTAACTGAAACTCAACGGGGGAGAAGCATCGAGTTCCCATGATACACTAACTCATATGGAGTATATCCTGTCACATTTATCCATGTTATTCGATAATCCGATAATGATTCTGGAAACCTATAAGCCCAATTCCCATGGTGTAGCTGAAATATTTTAGAAAGAATGGACTCCAAGAATTTTTCAGTAGACTCAACCTGTCCATTTTCCTGAGGGTTGTATTGGGTAGATTTCTAGTTCTTAATATGGTATTGTTCAGTCATAACCTTTTACTAGTTTGGAGGTAAATTGTGCCCCCTGTGTTAGGACTCTATAATGTATCTTTTTTACCAGACATTTTGCTATCATTCCATTCTTTTCCAGTCCATATTTAAAGGCTATAATATCACTTTCATCCATTCTTTCAAAGGTACATAACATTCTTCTCTTTACTATATGTTTAATTTGTTTTACATGTAATTTTGCATTACTTTCATATTTAATCATTAATCGAAAACATATAGTTGATAAGACAGTTTGAAGACCACAGTTAATCTATCATGGATGTCTAAAGATCACGTTGTTCAAACAGTCCACATCCCGTTGTTGAAACAGTCAACAATACACAAATCTCGTTGCTAAAATAGCTTGTGATTTGCAATTTTGAAGCAGTATTTCAGGCACGACAGTAACAGGAAAAGATAAGTAAGGAAGTTTTTACACTGGCCGTAACAACTACACCATGAAGCCAATACCATTGTAACCATTGTAACAACATTTCGCTATGGAAGAACAGAAGGTCCTATTTTAGTATAGGAGATCAGATTGGGTTAAAAATAGGATTTCTACAATGTAATCAACTCTATAATAGATGTCTACGCTTTAAAAAGAGGAGACATCAAAATTAGAGGGGGGATTAGAGAGATTATGGAAGGTTTACTTTTGAAACAGACTTACAGAGAAGGGACACGAATCCTTTGTAATATGTTACTTTCGATAGATGAATAAAAGCTTGTTCTGAGCATTTCATTTTAATTCCTTCTTCTAGGAATCTTGTGAGAAGGAAAGGGCCCACCTTCTTCACAAGATTCACCCATTTATTTCCATATATTTTTAACTAGTATTTTCATTTATGCCTTGTTAAACTCTGTTTGCTGAAATAATTTATGCAGTGTTGGAACTCTATTATCTATTGTTGAACTATGTTTCCATTACTTACTGCATTTTTTTCATACAATTCATTCCTAGGCAATTGTGGATTATTTTAATTGGTAATCTTGTTTACAGAATGATTTTGTGAAAGCTTGGTAATCAGAAATAGGTGCTGAAGATTCCTACTTGGGGAATAGGGTCATGTTCTCTGTTATAGCATAATTGGTCTTTCCTTTTGCAGATTGGTTTCCTTTCCTAGATTGTTGCCTTTTCAATGTAATCTAGGATTCTTTTGGTGATTGTCTGCAATAGACGGATTGTCTTTGTTGTAACTCAAGTAGACTTTAGTTTGTTGAAACAAGGTGTGATTAGTGTAATTTTTACTAAAACATTTCATTTCTTTTGAGATTGAGCATATACAATGTGTGATTGCCTTTGAAATAAACAGACTTCCCTGGGTTGACAATTTATGTAACACTTGATTGTTTAAATCAATAAGAAATTAAAGTGACCAACATTTTGGCACCGTTGCCAGGGAAGGAAATTATAGATTTCAAAAGCATTAATGTTCTTCTTTCATATGTGTAGATTGCATGAGAGGACATGGAACCCATAAGAAAACTAACCCTACAGGTGGCAAGGGCAAAGGAAAGGGAGGAAGAAAGACCTTTATTGACAAGATCGTATCAAAATCTGAATCTTCTCAGAGGCTAAGCTCTCGAAGGCCAAAGCATCAGCACTCCCCTCAATCGAATTATGAAACAGAAGAAGTTGTGAGCCTTGAGAACGTTGAGGAACCAGCAGAAAGTGTTGAAGAACCAGCAGGAAACATTGAAAAGCTAGTAGAAAGCATTGAAGAGCCATCAAAAAGTGTCGAAGAGCCAGTAAAAAATGTTGAGGAACCGGAAGGAAACATTGAAAAGTCAACAGAAAACATTGAGGAGCCAATAGAAAATATTGAGGATCGAGCAAGTGCAGTAGGAGATCAAAAAATGGAAGGGAACAATGAAGGATTCTTCGGCGGAGGACAAGTAGATCCTGAAGGAGAGGGAAAAGATGATAATTCTCTCTCTACCTTGGGATTTCCTATTGGTGATATCCATAGAGGAGAAATTCCCATGAATAATATCCCACTTTCAGCCTTACCTAACTTCCATGGTTTATCTTCTGAAGATCCTGACGAATTTCTTTTTGAATTTGATATATTATGCAGAAGTTATGATTATGTTACTAATGCCCAGAAATTGAAGCTATTTCTAGCAACACTAAAAGGGAATGCATTAAGGTGGTTCATGAGTCTTGGAGGCCATGTAATCACAACATGGGAATAGATGAAACAGAAATTTCTACTCAAATATCAAGACTACTGCCGGACAAGAGAAAAAACAGAGGAACTATTTAAGATGGTACAAAAGGAGGACGAGAATCTGGAGGAATTTGTGGAAAGACTACAATACAACCTATAGAGATCAAATCATCCTGATGTAAGTAAGGATATTCTTAAAAAAATATTACTGAAAGGGGTGAGGGATGATTGTTTAGATATGCTAAATATGCTTGGAAAAGGGGACATATCTAAAGAATCATATGATGAAATTGTTAACCTCTGTAAAAGATGTTCAAAAGGAGTTGCAAGGAATAGATCAAACAGCAGGGAGACCACATATTCAAGAGTCTAGAAATCAGCTAGTGGAGGAGAAACAAGAGCCGAAATAGGTAATTTACTTGAGGAATTTAAAACTGAAATTTTAAGTTCTTTTGCTTCACATATTGACACCCTGCAGGTTAAGAAGAAACAAGCCGAAGCATAAGAAGCTTTAGCTGTCTTTTGCTCCAAATGTAGAGATAAACACCCAATAAGAGAATGCCCATTGGACAAGGTGCCAATTTTCACCCTTTGTGAGAAAGATCATGAAACACAACAATGCCCTTCTTTACTAGGAATAAAAGTAGCATTGCAACCAACCGAAGAAGAAGCTGAAGCAGTATATCTGCTGACACGAAGAAGGCAATGGAAACCACGAGGACAAGGTATGAACTCTAATATGCCATTTACATCTTCTAATTTTTGGAACAATTATCCTTCTTTTAGTCAAGCAAATCATCCTCCCTTTAACCAAATGCAATACCCACCCTTCAATCAAATGAATTACCCACCCATGCAAAAAACAAACCCTCCCTTTGTAGATCCTGCAATGTGGACTCCTTGGCCTCCACAACAAAAATCTTACTTTGACCAGTGGAATTCAAATTGGAGGGGTCAACAACTCCCTTTTCTGAATCAATTTCCTCAATTTCAGCAACCACTTCCTCTACCATTAGGTGCTCCATCGAATAATCAAATGATGAGACCCTAGCTACCTGTACAACCAAATCCTAACCCCAATAATAAAGTTGTGCAAGTTATTGATATTCAGAACCAACCTATACTTCTTGTTTTCCCTGTGCAATGTAATGACATTCATTTACGATCTGGGAAAATAGTTGAACCCATTATTGATGATGTTACCTCTTCTGATTCTGATAAAGAAGAAACTAAAAAACGTGATTCACATAAAGAGGTACAACCACCCTCTAATAAGAGTGCTGAAACAACATAGCCACCATTCCATGAGTGTTTAGTTTTAACTAGAATGACTGAGCCACCTAATTTTAATATTCTAGGGGAATTGCAGAATCTGTATGTTAAAATTCCACTTTTACAAGCACTAAGAAATGTACCAATTTATGCTAGAACGATGAGAGATATTTGTGTTAAGAAACCTAGTAGGAAAGCTAAAGATCCCCTTACAGTCCATGTTATGGGTGATCTATCTGAATTAATGTCTGATAAAGCTCCCCCAGTTAAATATGGTGACCCCGACCATCCTACTGTGACAGTCCAAATCGGTAAAACAATAATCCCTCAAGTTCTGGTAGATTTAGGTGCTGCTATAAACATTATGACTCTTGAAACTTCGCAACTATTACAGCTGAAGAACGTAATCAGAGATACACCAACCATTCTAGAGTTAGCTAACCACTCTACAATCAAACCAGAAGGAGTTATTGAAGACCTAGTCATCTCAGTTGAATCCTGGAATTACCCAATTGACTTTGTGGTGTTACAGACTAAAACAAATTTGCGGGGACAGCCTCTAATTCTGGGAAGGCCCTGGTTAGCTACAGTCGATACCTTTATTAGCTGCAGATCTGGTTCAATGACAATTTCCAATGGATATGAAACAACGCAACTTACTCTCTACCCTCATGCTACACCCATGATTAATAATGAGAATTCTGTATGGATGGACTATGATGATCATGCTATTTAACCTATTTTGACTATCGGACAAGCCTTAAGTCTTAAAGATACCACTGAGGATGAGGTAATTAATAATTTTATTTGTGAACCCTCCTCTATGACTCTTGAAACACATAATCAACTGGCTACACTTTTGAAAACATATACCCAGGAAAAGCTTAAATCTGAAGATCTACCTCAAACATCAACCACCATCTCTTCTAAAAGTATAACAGTAGAAATCGAACCTGGAAAAACAATGAACATAAATCTTGACTTGGAAGTTGTTGAAACACAGCAATTAATGAAGTTACTTCTTGAAAATAGAGAAGCATTCGCATGGGACTATACAGATATGAAGGGAATCTCTCCTGAATTATGTACTCACCGGATCTATATCAAGGAAGGTTGTCGACTAGTATGTCAAACCCAACGACGAATGAACCCTAATTTAAGAGAAATTGTCAAAGAGGAACTACAAAAATTGCTTAATGTAGGGTTTATATATCCTATCTCTGACAGTGAATGGGTTTCCCCATTGGTAATATTTCCTGACAAAAACGGGAAATGGAGAGTGTGTGTAGATTATAGAGCCTTAAATAAAGCCACTCAAAAGGATCACTTTCCTTTACCATTCATTGATCAAGTATTAGATAATTTATCAGGGAAGAAATTATTCTCCTTTTTAGATGGGTTTAGTAGGTATAATCAAATCAGAATTGCACCCCAAGACTAAGATAAGACCACTTTTACTAGTCCTTGGGGAAATTTTTCCTATATAGTTCTCCCATTTGGACTATGTAATGCACCGACAACCTTTCAAAGGACAGTTATATGAATCTTTTCTGATATGTTGAATGACTCTATGGAAATATTTATGGATGACTTTACCCCTTATGGTGTGTCTTTTGAAGATGCATTACAGAACCTTGATAAAGTACTTAAACGATGTATAAAAGCTCACCTCTCCTTAAGCACCGAAAAATTTCATATGATGATGAGTGAAGGAGTAGTGCTTGGACATTTTATTTCATCTCAAGGAATTCAGGTGGACCCATCCAAAATACAAGTCATTCAGAACCTTCCTATTCCTAAAACACAAATAGATGTAAGAATTTTCTTAGGACATGCAGGATATTACAGGAGATTTATTAAAAAAATTTCCAAAATAGCTTCTCCTTTGTTTGTGTTACTTATGAAAAATGTTGAATTCAAGTGGACTAATATTTTTCAGGAGGCTTTTGTAGAACTCAAACATCAGTTATCCACAACTCCTATTTTGAGAGGACCTGATTGGGCACTTCCCTTTCATATATCTTCTGATGCTTCGGATACTACAATTGGATCTGTCTTGGGACAAGAGGAAAACCATCTTCCTTATGCTATCTACTTTATCAATAAGAATATGACTCCTACTGAGCTTAATTATACAGTTACCGAAAAAGAATTTTTAGTAGTAATTTATGCTATTAATAAGTTTTGACATTACATTATTGGTTACTCTACTTTTTTCCATACTGATCACTCAGCTATTAAGTATTTAATGAACAAATCTGTTACAAATGCTCAAGTCACCAGATGGTTATTGTTATTACAATAGTTTGATATTACAATTGTAGATCGACTAGGTAAAGAAAATGTAGTTGCTGATTTCATTTCTCTGTTAAAAGATGATGATAATACTCCAGTAGATGATTCCTTTCTTGATGAATATTTATTTTCAGTTTCTACTCACTCACCATGGTATGCAAACATTGCCAATTATCTGGTTGCAGGGAAGTTACCATCACACCTATCACATCGAGAGAAAAGAAAAATCACTCAACAAAGTGCTCGGTATAGCTGGATAAGTGGGTGTCTTTTCTATACAAGACTTGATCATGAAATCCGGAGATGCATTAGAGAGGATGAGGTGTATGATATACTAAAAGCTTTTCATGATGGCCCTTGCCGAGGGCATTTTGCTGATAAGAGAATGGCACATAAAATTCTTAGGATGGGTTATTATTGGCCCTAACTCTTTAAATATGCAAAGAAATATTTCTGAGCCTGTGATAGTTGTCAGAGAATGGGTCAACCTAATCATAGAGATGAAATGCCATTGAACCCCAAGGTAATACTTGAACCAGTTAAAATATGGGCCATAGACTTAATGGGACCAATTAATCCTCCATCCAATCAAAGAGTTTATATATTAGTCTGCATAGATTATATGACTAAATGGGTGGAGAATAAAGCAAGCACTCCTTAGAGCTAATGAAGAAGTTGTCCTAGCTTTCCTATTTGAAGAAATCTTTGTTAGATTTGGAGTCCCTAGAGAGCTAGTTACAGATGGAGGACCTCCTTTCAATTCACATGGTTTTAAAGCCACCGTTCAGAAATATCATATTCATCATAGAATGACTACACCATACCACCCCCAAGCCAATGGGCAGGTGGAAAGTACAAACAAAGTAATAGAAGCCATTTGAACAAAAACAGTGAAGGAGAACCAGAAGGATTGGTCTCAAAGACTCCCTGAAGCACTATGGGCTTACAGAACTACCTGGATAAATACTACAAGATTTGATCCCTATGAATTGGTTTATGGTAAAAGTGTTGTTTTTCCTATGGAATTTGAAATCAAAACCTTAAGGACTGCTTTAGCTGTTAACCTTGATTTGACTGATGCACAAACGACTAGGTTGCAGCAGCTTTATGAATTGGATGTAAAAAGATTAGATGCCATTCATTAAAAAACTATGATCCAACAACAAAGAACAAAGTGGCATGATAAAATCATCAAGCATAAGTAGTTCCAAAAAGGTAATTGGGCTTTGTTGTATGATTCTCGGTTTGAAAACTTTCAAGGGAAGCTACGTACAAGATGGTTGGAACCCTACAAAATAGATAATGTTTTTCCCAATGGAACAGTAAGGCTCCTAAAAATTGATGACTCCAAAACACCACTATTAGTAAATGGTCATCGGCTTCATGTACCAGCGCCCTATTTCCAAAGAAGATTTCAAGGCCACTTGCATGGCAGATGCACATTATCTCTTTTTAGGGGAGTCTTCTGCCCCTCATTGCAATTAATTTTCTGCATTGTATTTTTAGCATTAGATTATATTTCTTAAACTAATAATCCCTGTAAATGGCTGGCATGTTACAATTGATTATTTTGCAAATTCTTGATTAAGGAAAGGCGTACCAAGGAAGGAAAATTTCACCACAAGAAGATCCAAGCTTCATTTTCGGAAGCATTTCTTCCCTCACTTCAACTCATTTGTCCATCTTCCAGTAACATTTCATCATTCATTCCCTTCATTCCTTTTTCCCTTTTCATATCATTTTCCCTATTTTTCCCATTGCTAAAACACCATTTTTCAGCAAATATCTTCCCCATTTTTTATATTTCTGAAACACCATTCCTCAGCAAATATTTTCCCCATTTTCCCACTTCTAAAACATCACTCCTCAGCAACACTTTCCCTATTTTTCCATTTCTGAAACACCACTTTTCAGCAACATTTCATCCATTTTTCCCGTTGCTGAAACAACATTTATTTCTCCAAAAACATGACTATGCAACATTTTCTGTCATGAAATCATCTTCTTCAGTTCTTTCATTTTCACTTCTCTTATTCCTTGTGTTAATATTGTCCGTTAACTACCTTCTCCTATGATTAAACATACCTCTAATATGATCTCCCTCATGTTTTAAAAAGCTTCTAAAGTTCTTCCATGACTATTAAGCTATTACAAAGCAAGCACTATATTTTTCGAAGTACAAATCAAAATTAAACATGAGGTATGTAATTTTATATGTAAGTGCAATTAAACTATGGTTAATGAGAATATTTTGTTTATTATCACCATAATCTCTCCACACTTAAAAACATCATTTCAGCCGTAGCTGAGGGGGAAATATCGAAATTATATTCCATCATTTCACAACATTCAATTACCATTATTTTTCCTACCCATTACTTCTCCTCTTCATCGTTGCTCCACGTTCTCATTCACAAAGTTTACTTTGTTTGAAGTTCAGTAACTTGGTATTTTGACTATGAATTTTACAAAAGATGGTTAACTATGGGAGGATGTGCTATTCAACACAAGCTCGACTCGATAGCTCTGCTTGAATTATACCCAGAGGCGTATCAGATTTTTTAGCAGGCAGGCTGGGTAGGATATTTTCAAAGGCTTCCACAATTTGACCCACAACAGGTCCTTGAATTTGCACAAAATATTCAGGAAGATCATTCTACTATCCAAGGAGTTAGAATTCCAGTCTCATAGGGTGACATAGCTCAGGTTTCAGTTCTACCGACCACTGGCACTCGATGGTTTAGTCAAAAGCATATCATTCTGAATGCACAGCAGGATTTTATCCTCCAAGGCGAGCAAGTCGAGCTTAAAGGATGGGGTGTCCGAATTTATTCATTACCGCCTCCTTGGAACAAAGTTGCAGAGTTTGTTAAACATTACCTCACATGTGAAGGCCACTACCAGGTAGTCTATCAGCATGATTTTGTCGTATTAAACCATTTACGACACGATAGACTAGTGAAAATTCCTTACTATTTACTTGGATGCATTAGAATTGTGTCATATTATTGTAGATGTGTAAAATTCCCTCTCCTCTCCCTCACGCATCATCGTCTTGTCCAGTTATTAATCCAAAAAGGCTTTACTGAACAAAACCCTCCTTTGGAAAATTTACCCATAGACCCTGAGCAAGCTGCTGAAAATCCTCAAGAAATTCCTAAAAATCCCCACGAGCAACAACCACAGAACATCCCTGACCCTCCAGAAGTCCCACCTGCAGAACCAATTGACCCAAATTCCCCTCCTACCATACCCACTCCATCCCATAATTTAGCAGAATCATCTGACCCTACTATCCACATTTCTAGTGATGATTCCCCAACTGATAATTCCTCTTCCTCTGCCTCCAAAAGAAAAGAAAAAACTACAACCACCCTTTGACCAAAAAGACGAAGGATGACATCAACTCAAGCAACTATTACTTCTGATAGCCCTTCCCCTCAAGAAAAACCCATTCATAAAAAGAAGTGAACTTCTACCTTTTCTGCCTTTTTACCCAGATGACGAATGAGGGCGTCAACTGAAGCAGCCACCATTACCACCACCCTAGACTCTCCACCCATTCTTTTAACAGCCCATAGACCATCACAACCCCAAAGTCCCGAATTTTTACCTGTCTCACCCAAAGGCACTGAAACACAAGAATCAGATGCTCAGGGTACTATGACATCATTTTCTTTCAAACAAGTAGTTGTCACACAAGAACCAACTACTCATTCAGTAGCTTCCACACAAGAACTAGCTATAGCAACCACACAAGAACCAGCTATAGCTAAAACACAAGAACCAGCTACTGATATACAGGAACTAGATGCCCAGGATGCTACACGTCACGTAGCTATTACACAAGAACCAGCTACTCATTCAGTAACTACTACATAAGAACCATTTACTGAGACTGTAATTGTTACACAAGGCCCACTCACCATGGATTCCCTCTTACAAGAAAATGAGTTTTTAAAATCATAATTAGAAGCCTATAAGCGAGAATTGGTAATGGCAAGGGAAGCCTATGACAAGGAGCTTAATTTGTATACCCTAGCTCATGCATCATCCATGGAAGAAAAAGACAAAGAAAAGGATAAGTATAAGGAATACATGTGCGGCCAATGTGGAAATATTTATCATCAAGCGGGCTATAAAATAGTTCAAGTTCCAATGCTGGGAGCATCTACATCTTCTGCAGTCAAAGAGGAATTCCCTACTGTTACACAAGAACGAGTAGGGCCTTCAAAAATTTCAGAAAAAGAAGTTGATGTACAAGTATCCTGCCCTACTGTAACTGATTCTGCTACCCAGACTATACCTCAGCCTACCACTTGCAATGCTAGAACACAAACTGAACCATGGGATGAGGTGCAAATAATGAACAAGTGGAGGAAACAGTATGCCATTTCACAAGATAAAACCTTGCAGCAGCAAAAATTAGTTTGGCAGAATCATATATATTCAAACTGGGAGATCTTGGAGCAAACACTCCAGCAATCTAGAGTTTACAAGAAGGAGAATAAATAGCTAAAATGCAAACTGATCCTAATGTTTGAACTAGTAAAAAAATTATTGGCTACTAGGAAACCATCTCTAAATTACTCTTTATTTCTCTCAGAACGCCTTGTTTACTTTCAGTTGAAAGCAGTGAAAGATGGAAGACCCCATGAGGTGCTTACATCTGAACAGTTTGTGAAAACATTTGCAGAAGCCTCCACTAGTGATCCGCACTTACTATGTGAGTTGTACCTTCACAATGAAGCCATCCCTGAAAATAGAAATATTAATCTTAACCCTCTTGTTGGCAACATTCAGATCAAGGCATTTGCCTCTTTCCTTGCTAATCAGATTACATGGCAGAATGATTTTATTGCAACCAGGCATAATGAAGACATTCGTCTTCTCTGGATAAGGCTATAACCCCATAACCCTACCATCTTTGTGGTATAATATCATCAATTTTTGAAGAAACCAGGGATGACTGAACATATACAGCAATTACGGGCTTCAGTACTCCAAGATTGTCACCATTTTATTAAAGCCAAAGAAACTGCTGCCTTGAGAGAAAATAATATGTTTTGGCAAAAATGTTCTAAGGAAAAGTAGGAGTATAACCCTTTTAGTCCTACTAATCTTGAAACTGCATTGTATAGAGTACCCAATTATATCAAATGTGTTCAGAAATGTGCTGAAAAGTGGATAGGGTATCACTTTCATTTTCCTATTTTGTGGATGCCAGTAGAAGAATATCATGCTCATCATAGATTGGCCAACAAGGATGAAGTAGCAGCCTGGAAAATATTGCAAAATGTGTATGGATTCAGAGCTTTAACAGAAAACACCTTCCATAGCTACTGCCTAAGTAATTTGCATTCCAAAAGCCATTATCTGGACTCTGATTCATATTAAAGTTTCCTGAGGACATGCAACCTTTTCAGTTGGGGGGGATGTTAGGACTCTATAATGTACCTTTTTGACCATACATTTTTCTTTCATTCCATTCTTTTCCAGTCCATATTTAAAGCCTATACTATCACTTTCATCCATTCTTTCAAAGGTATATAACATTCTTCTCTTTACTATATGTTTAATTTGTTTTTCATGTAATTTTACATTACTTTCATATTTAATCATTAATCGAAAACATATAGTTGCTGAGACAGTTTGAAGACCACAGTTAATCTATCATGGTTGTCTGAAGATCACGTTGTTGAAACAGTTCACATCCCATTGCTGAAACAGTCAACAATACGCAAATCCCGTTGCTATAACAACCCGTGATTTGCAATTTTGAAGCAGTATTTCAAGCATGACAGTAACAAGAAAAGATAATTAAGGAAGCTGTTACACTGGCTGTAACAACTGCATCGTGAAGCCAATACCATCGTAACCATTGTAACATAATTTTTCTATAGAAGAATAGAAGGTCCTATTTCAGTATAGGAGATCAGATTGGGTTAAAAATAGGATTTCTACAATGTAATCAACTGTGTAATAGATGTCTCCTCTTTAAAAATATGAGACATCAACATTAGAGGGGGGATTATAGAGATTATGGAAGGTTTATTTTTGAAACAGACTTACAAATAAGGGCCGTGAATCCTTTGTAATATGTTACTTTCGACAGATGAATAAAAGCTTGTTTTGAGCATTTCATTTTAATTCCTTCTTCTGGGGAATCTTGTGAGAAGGAAAGGGCCCACCTTCTTCACAAGATTCACCCATTTATTTCTGTAGATTGTTAACTATTCTTTTCATTTATGCCTTGTTAAGATTTTTTTTTCTGAAATCATTTATGCAGTGTTGGAACTCTGTTATCTATTGTTGAACTCTATTTCCATTACTTATTGCATTGTTTTCATACAATTCATTCCTAGGTAATTGTGGATTATTTTAATTGGTAATATTGTTTACAGAATGAGTTTGTGAAAGCTTGGTAATCAGAAACAGGTGCTGAATATTCCTACATGAGGAATAGGGTCCTGTTCTCTGTTATAGCATAATTGGTCTTTCCTTCTACAGATTGGTTTCCTTTCCTAGATTGTTGTCTTTTTAATGTAATCCAGGATTCTTTTGGTGATTGTCTGCAATAGAGGGATTGTATTTGCTGTAACTCAAGTAGACTTCAGTTTGTTGAAACAAGGTGTAATTAGTGTAATTTTTACTACAACATTTCATTGCTTTTGAGATTGAGCATATACAGTGTGTGATTGCCTTTGAAATAAACAGACTTCCCTGGGTTGACAATTTATGTAGCACTTGATTGTTTAAATAAATAATAAATTAAAGTGACCAACACCCTGATCAGTGACATTTTCTCTAGACACCCCAAACCGAGTGAATATATCTTCAAAAAGGAAATCTACAATAGAATTTTCAGTGGAAAAATATATAGCCTTGGCTTCCACCCACTTCATTACATAATCAGTATAGACTAATGTATACATATTCTTATTTCACATAGGAGAGATAGGCCCTACAAAATCTAACGCCCACTTTTAATAAGGCTCTATCTATATCTAAGTTTGAAGAGAAATTTACTCACTTGGAACAAGCCTTCCCATTATTTGGCAAACTTTGCAACTAGAGACAAACTTCTTAGCCTCCTTAAAAAGGGTGGGCCAATAATAACCCGCATATAGGACCTTATAATTTGTTCTTTTGTATGAAAAATTCCCACCACAAGGTTCACTATCTCAAGCTCTCAAGACATCATACATTTCGCACTCTCGTACACACCTCTTCATAATTAGATCAGGTTGGGTGCGATACATTTCTCCTTCTATCCAATAATAGTTGGCAGTGTTGCACACTATTGTGCCTTTTCCTCGTGGACATATTTTGTGGCAACTTACCCAATACCAAATATTTAGCCACATCAACAAACCAAGGTGTATGTGTTGAAATAACAAATATGTTTTCATCAGGAAAGTCATCTAGTACTGGAATTAGAGCAGTGTTTTGTGAAACATTCATTCGGGACAAGAAATATACAACTGAATTTTCTCGTCTAGGCCTATCAACCAAAATAATATAAAATTCTTGAAGTAAGAGTAACCATATAGTAATCCTTCCATTAGTAATTAGTTTATTCATAAGGAATATAATAGTAGAATGATCATTATGGATGAAAATTTTGTAACTAGTAATATAGTGCCTAAATTTGTTGATAGCATGGACTACTGCTAGTAATTATTTTTCAGTAGAAATGTAATTCAATTTTGCATGTGAGATATTTTTTCTAACAAAATAAATAGCATAAGTAATTTTATTCTCCCTTTGTCCGAGTACAGTTCCAAGGGTTGTATCAGATGCATTGGTACAAATGTGAAAAAGGAGCGGCCAATTAGGCCATCTTTAGTGACAAATTTAAAAAATAGGTGAAACAATTTTAGTAACATTTTCAATAAATATCCTATAATACCCTGCATGTACCAAAAAAAATATTACACTATTTTTCAATGGTGGGACTGAAATGTGTGAAATTACCTCAATTTTTGCAGGGTCAACTTTTATCCCTATTTGTGACACATGGTGACCTAAAACAATTCTCGTAGTTTGCATCATCGTGTGTTTTTTGTTACTGAGAGTGAAATGAGTTTCTTGACAATGAATCATAATTTTCAAAGTTTTCTAGAGCCTGTTGGAATTCATTTCCATACACTTTGAAGTCATCCATATATACTTCCACAGAGTAATGTTTAGATCAGAAAAAATAGTTAAGAAAACCCTCTAAAAAGTAACTAGAGCATTACACAAGCCAAATGGAAGAACCCTGTAAGCATAGGTGCTCCATGGGCAGGTAAAAGTAGTATTCTCTTGGTCTTCTGGGGCTATTTGGATCTAATTGTAACCGTTGTACCCATCCAAGAAGGAGAAATATCTTTTCACTGATAGAGTATCAAGTACCTGGTCAATGAAAGGCATAGGAAAATAGTCCCTCAGGGTGGCTTTGTTCAACTCCCTATTGTCAACAAAAATCATCCATTTCCCATTTTTCTTGGGAACCATGACCAAGGGATATATCCATTTACTATCAGAGATTGGATAAATAAATATTACACTCAATTTTTTTTGCAATTCATCATTGAAAATTTCTTTGAGGGTTGGATTCTTTCCTCTTTTTGGTTGTATTACAAGCATGATTTCATCATTGGTATAAATGTAGTGTATGAAACTATCAAGATGGATTCCTTTCATATCTAGATAATCCCAAGCCACTTCCCCAGACTGTTTTTGGATCATGTTTATTACTTGCTATGTTTGTTCTATACTTAAATTTGTACCAACCTACTACATTTTTCCAAGACTGATTTCAATAGGTTGGGCACTTGTTTATCTATTTTCTTCTAAGGATGCCACGATAAATTATGAAAACACAAAAGGGTAACAGGTTTCCTAAAATTCGCTGTTGAAAACATGATGGTAGCCACTAAAATAAGCAAGATATTCTATACAATTTACATCATATAAGAATTGTTGCAAAAAATGTTATTTTGTTGTTCTTGAAACACTCTTGATTGTCCTAAAGTAAACAAAGGAAGCATGCGGTCTTCTTCCCCATAAGGATTTTCCAACCAAAGAGGTACTTCAACAACTAATTGGGAAGCTGGAAAGATAGTTAATCATTGAATTTGTGACCCATTAGAGATAGTCATTTTCCCATTTCTGCACCCAATAACAACATCAGTCATGGCCAACCAAGGTCGACCTAGAACTTTTTGGTGTCTATGTTTGGTATTTTTTGGAAAAATTACTATAAAATTGACTGGATATTTCGAGGAGCTATTGTTACCACCACATATTATAGGACACCAATAGATTTAAAGATGGAATTATATGTTAACTCCAACACAATGGGTGTGGGTATTATCTCTTTTAATTGCAATAGTGTCATAGTATCAATAGTCATTACATTGATGTTTTTCCCCAGATCTACTAGAGTATTAGACATCAAAGTTCCATTGATTTCTATGGTCACCATTGGGTTCCCTAGGTCATCATATTTCAGTGGTAGTCCAAATATCATTTCTGACATTTGGCTAATTAATTTGATGGTCTTATTATTATTATTCTTCCTTCCTAGTTTTTTAATTCAAATATCCCCAATAATCTTAGTATAAATATGAATGTCTCTAATGGCT
Source organism: Pinus albicaulis (assembly GCA_034641835.2). Classification (NCBI taxonomy): domain Eukaryota; kingdom Viridiplantae; phylum Streptophyta; class Pinopsida; order Pinales; family Pinaceae; genus Pinus; species Pinus albicaulis. Next base: position 1,020,463,989 of record CM076578.1, read on the forward strand.
TGTAGAAAATGAATCTTTATACATTATTTCTTAGCTCATACTCCAATTCATATCCTATGGATGCCTTGGTTTTCTTTACAATCAATATTTCAGGAAAAGGAGGCTCCTTATTTTCCAAGGTATCCTTTGGTCCCTTTACTTCCTTTTTTTTTATTTTCTATTTGTTCAATAGGTTTATCTTCTGATTCTACATGGGAATCCTCCTCTTCAATAACTACTGGTGATTTATTTTTGTTAATATTTTTTCTAGATCTTAGTTGAATTTCATTTAAGGGAAAATAAGTGATAATATAAGTGGGAAAAGGTTACAGTTCAATGTTCTGTATAGGTTTAGTAGGTATATTATTTGGATTACATATTGGTTGTGCAGGAAATTGTGTTGGTCGAGGAGGGTTGAATTATTGTTATACCTGTTGTGAAGATGGATTGGTGTTTTGTGGTAGGGGAAAAGGTTGTGGCTGTTGTAATGAAAGTGGTATTCGTAATGCAACATGTTGAGGGTAATTTGAGTTATATCCTTACTATATTTGAGGCATATTTTATGCATAATGGATGTAGGGTGGATATTTTGATTGATACTAAGGGTATGAATGTGCCTAAGCTTGGGGTTGAAAGGTATTTCCATAAGGATTCCCTCTCCACCCTTGGTTCCACAATGAACTTTGAGGTGGTTGTGTGGGCCATGGAGAGTAAGATGGCTGAGAGTTCCATGGTTGGTATTGAGGAAAATTGATAATTATTATTATTTGGCATCCTCCATGATTGTTTCCTAGATTATTGAGGAAGTTCACTTGTTTCAGCCCCATTTATAAAGAACTTGCAATATTGGAATGTATGGATAGTGGTTAGTGGGGTGCTCATGGGTGAAAATTCAACAAACTTCCACCACATTAATGGGGCATTCCCTCTCAACATGTTTTCATCTGCATTTAGGACAAAAAATTGCCAAAAAAAGCTTCTCTTCCTCTTGTTTTTTCTTAATTTTTGGAGTATCCAACTAATCACTAATGGTATTTAGGATATATGTTTTAAATTTTTCAACGATTTTCCCTAGTTGAGTTCGAGTGACACCACCCTACACTGGTTTAGAATTACTAGACACATAATCCCTTGGGTTGTCCCGAATTATTTTTCCTACCTTATCTTGACTTCTAGAATAAGTTCTACATAATTCAACTATTTCAGCAAAAATATTTCTATATATATATATATCACTAGAACTCAAGATATTTAGTTTTTCAATGCACTTTTCCCTTAATCCTTTGCGAAAAATAGTCCTAAAGGTTCTCGTCCAGATTACCTATTCGATATTTATGATAGTTATAAAGAAACCTTTCAAGGTATTCTTCCAAACTCTCATTTTCCATCTACTACATTCTGAAAATATCATTACATCTCTAATTTTACAGTAATATTGATATTTCTTAAGAAAAAAATACTTCATATCATCCCATGAGTAAATAGTATTTTCTCCAAAACTCATGAACCATCTTGGGGATGAATATTTTAAGGATGAAAAATTTAAAGTTTATGTGCATCATCATAATAATTGTAACTTTTTAAAAGAATATAAAATTCAAATAGAAAAGAGTTAGGGTCTTCATAGGACGTACTGTGGAAAAGTGGAAGATATTCCATAGGTATATTTTTCATAGTGATGTTTGTGGTGATATCTAGTATTGGAAATATGAAGGTAGTCTCTAAATCCACCTCATTCTCCCCAAGTCCCACTCTTGGCCCATCTCTTCGATCGTTGTTCCACTGAATAAATTATTGACTCTATAATTATCCCCAACATTGGCCCCACTATCATTTTTGTCATTGTTTTAGTAATTATTTCTATTACCCTCACCTCCGCCTCTGTTAACCATGTTTTATATAGGTTCAAAATTAAACTTAGGTACAGTATTCCAACTAGAAGAAGATTCGACTGGATTCAAACTTATGTACTCTCATCCAAAATCCCTTCAAGGTCCTCCAAATATTGACTCTACCTATGAGAATACCACAATTTTCGTGCCTACAAAATCTCTTAAGGCAATTTTTTGTGGTATATCTTGAATTTTTACTACCCCTGCTTGATGTGATATTTCCTTTTCTGGATCCACCTTTGTAGTAGATCTTTCTCCCTCCCCTCTGATACCTACGTAATGATTAGTAGGGTTAATTGGGGGTGTTTTTGTAGGACCAAATAATTCTGAAAGTGATTTCATAATTTGAATAAATGTCCCATTACTATATCTAGGTCTACCTCTACTTCTGTGCATAATAAAGAGAAAAAGCACTTTAAAAAATTTCTAAAGACAACCACACTTTAGAGAAACCCCACCATAGTGGACATGTGGCTCTTAAATCACATCTTATCATACACTCTCCACCCTCTAATTTCCCTGAAAAATCCTTATCGCACACATAAATCTTAAAAATATATTATATGGACCATTTGCAACTCCCTCACAATGATGCAAAAAATGTTAGGGTTTTTATATGTCGTTGAATTCCCTAAATTTAAAATTGTCAACCAAATTTCGTAATATTTGAGTTACAAGGCATTATGTTTCATATATAAATTTATCCTATGCTGACTTAGTATGAATTTAAGTGCAGAATAACTAAAATGTGTTCCTAAATCCAAATCTACTGAAGTGAAGAAACCTATTACACTCCTCAATATCATCTAATCCAAATTACTAATTTATCCTCAACTATTGTGTAGTAAGCTAAAGATTATTTCAAAGACAAAATTAACAATCATCACAAACCATGTTCTCAATCCAACTTAACAATCCATTCCATTCATAAATCACTATATGAAACTAACCCCAAGGTGCTAGAAATTTAAAATTAAATTCAAAAATGTTCTTGAAAATCATTCATACTTTTTGCTATTTAGCAAATCCAATTGAAATTAACCAAGAAATTGAGCAAATAACACATTGATTTCTAATATGAAATTAACTGAGTAATCAAATAACACACCGTTTCCTAATTATCTGAGCAAGGAAGCAAGTGAATTTCAGATTCTAAATCAATAAATCTAACTCAAAATTAACTATGAAATAAAATGGATGACACACTATTTCATTCAATAATTAAAACATTGTTTCTTAATGAAGTAAATGACACATTGTTCTCTAAATGTTTAACATGCGTTGTTCCTAGTAAAATGAATGACACATTGTTCCTAACTAAATCTCAAAAACATCCCTGAACGCCAGCTATCGGGGTTCCTTTTCCAAAACATATATATCCATGCATGATCGAATCATTAGATTTAGAACATGGGATTCAATTTAAAACTATAAGAACTCATCCTTCAAAAATATGTCATAATCTAAAGCATATTACAAAATCTTGACATCAACCAAAGAAATTGATATCTGTAGAAAATTCCTATGAATATGATTTAAAGACTTCCAAAAACTAAACAAATACCTATCCTGCTATCATAACCTTCAGATCTATGAGATATTCCGAACGAAATTCAAGTACAATTCTAAGTACATAAATTCTGAGAATTACCAACGAAAGGAAACAAAAGTCAAGTACAATTATGCTAAAATAATTCAAAACACACCTTCTACTTAACCAAAAATTGTTACAGAACTTGATCGAGGTCCGTGGTGGCCCCTGACCATGACCTAAAACAATTTTATCTTAACTCGATAACTTACGGATCAAGACGACATAAAACCAAAAATATATATAGAAGTCGAACGATTATATTAAAACTTTCAATAAAACATGACTCAAAGAGTTTTAATACTTTCAAAAAAATAGAGTCCAATGGTGTATAGTCGAAATCCTCTCCTCACTGGTTCATTATTTCTACATGTGTAACCTCTCATACAAACACTCGGCCTCTTTAAAGAGTTCAGTCATGAAAATTGGTTACAACAACATGAATGAGAAAAGTAAATACATATGTGATCTGGACTAATTTAAGCTAAGCTAAATCCCTAGGATCACTTCATCCTCATCATATCTGCATTGTTTCATCTGTGATGGTATATTTAGACTAATATAACCAAAACCAAGCTCACAAAAAATAGAATCTATCTTCGAGATGCCGGTAGTTGACAGGTTGACTGATACCAAACCTGGAGTAGAGTACCGAATGGAGTATTGAACTAAGTACAAAATGTCTGCTTGATGCATTCGTTGAACTAGGTATTGGGTCCTTGATGACCTATCCATGTACTTAAGTTCCATCCCTATATTTAAGAATTCCATCTATAAATAACTCAATTAATAAATTAAGAAATATAAATTAATTTAACACCTACTTAAATCAACGAAAGATATGTGAAAACATCCTTGATTAGTTATTCTTACCTCCACTGTAAAATAACACAGTTTAGTCAATATTAGAAGGCTTCAGGGTACAAAAAAAAGGGTAAAGTAGGATAGGTTATGTTAAAAATAGTAGGATATGGTGTGGAAAAGGGTAACAATAGTAGGGCCCAACACCTCCAACTTGTCAATGTAACTTCCAAAAAGAGTAATGGATAGGGGGACACCTTGCTTAACTTGTATACTACAATTAATTGTTTTGACCAACCCTTATTACTCCTTAACTTGGCAATAACATTATCATTAGTCTTATTGCAATAAATATCAACTTGAAAGGAATATTTAACTCTTCTAATCTATTCCAAAGGTTCTTTCTAGGAATATTGTCAAAAACTTTACTAAAGTCAATGAAGCAACATCTAATATTATTATTATTATAACATTCCTTTAGATTATCCTCAATTTAGCCAGGTGGTCCATAGTTGAATGATATATTTTAAAATTGGCTTAGCCTTTAGCTAATATTTTCATGACTTTCTAATCATATGTGAATATTCTTTTCTAGAAGAATTCCATATAACCTAACTAATATGGATAATCATAATGGTCCTATAAGGGTTGCTTTTATCATTGATTTTTATAATAGGAAAACTAGGCTCTCAATCCATGTCTCAAGGAAATCTATTTCGTTGTTAAGTTGAATAGTTTGTGAATTTGAGGGATAAGGATAAATGCTCCAATTTGTAGGATGTCTCCTTGATATCCTTTTGTGTCCTTAGCTTTCCATTTTTTATGTTGTTTAAACCCAAATTCTATGTATTCCAAACTAAAAACCTCTTCTTTAGTAATAAGGGTTTGAATATTTTCCAATAACATCAAAGGATTCATAAAGTTTCTTAAAACTATAAATTTTAGTCCTTCAAGACAATCATATTATTTTCTTTAATTTCTCAAGTTAATTTTCCTCTCTCGAATTTTTTGGAATATAAAACTATATGCTTTGGAATCCAAATAGGTTAAGGAGATGAAACTTAGTAAGTAATTACTTGAAGTTAATTACCTTTGAAAATACAAACTTATTTTTGAAATTTCACTATACATTAGGTGGTTAATAGGCTAGGTGTTTTTTTCTTTTAATTTTCCTAAAATTAATTGTTTCCCTCATTAAAAAATTATTTAAATATTTTTTCTCAATTTAATTATTTTTTTAATGTAAAGTATTATAAAAATGATCAATTGATAATATAAAAAATAAGTAATATTGTTTTTTGATTTAGGGTTGATTTTTTTTCCTCCTCTGAGGGTAGTAGTCATCAATGCCATAGTTTAAATTAATTCATAATTTTAACCCAAAAATTAAAATATAATAAATACAAATTTAAAATTTTTGAAAATTTATTTAAAAATAAACATTAAAAAAAGGTTCATACTTTACATACAATAAGGTTTAAAATTTCAAAAAAAATTATCCCCGACCCCCTCCAAACAAACAAAAAAGGAGTGCTACCAGTATCACCACTTTTCAAAATGAGGGTAAAAATCACCAAAAAATGTGACTTCTTATGACCTCTAAAAAATGAGCACTTAATAATGTTTTTGTTAGGTTGGTAACTATGTTTAAAACCTCCTCTAAAAACCTCCACTATTTGGTTGTAGCAACCATTTTTTATGAAAAATTTTCCTAATTTTACAGCACGAAAATCTTCCACTACAAAGTTTTTTCTTTGTGGTATAGTAGAAACTTGTAGTGTAGAAACCAAATTGTTATAAATAAGCATAAAAGTGTATCCCTAAGGAAGCATGTACTAGTAATGATGTTAGCCTTTTCATTTCCACTCAAGTTTTAGATGGAGAAATGCATCACATGGTTTGAATACTCATTAATGTAGACTCCTTGAGTTAATAATAAACTATATGTTTTGAAATGTCAATAAGTTAAGGAGATGAAACTTAATAGTTAATCAATATAAATTGATTACCTTTAAAAATATAAAATTATTTATGAAATTTCATTATACATTATTTGGCTAATAGGTTGGTGATTTTAGATTTAGTGGATTAAGGGTTATGGATTAGGGATAGAAATTAGTGATTAGTGGCTTGGTAGGTTGGTAGTTGGATCATGGGCTGGGGGTGGGATTTTAGGGGTTAGTGTATTAGTGATATAATGACTAGTGGGTTATGGGGTTAGTATTTGGTGGTCATGGTAATAGTAGATTATGTTCAATGGTATAAGGCTATTGAATTAGTGGGTTAGTGGAAATTAGGTATGGAGTTAGTAGTTCAAGGTAGTTTATGGTTAGTAAATAGTGGATCAAGGAGTAATGGAATAGTGAATTAAAGGTTAATTAGTTAGTGAATTAGAGTTAGTTGTATTTATTAGTGCATTAGGGGTTAAGAATCAATGGTTATTTGTTTTTTTTACAATCTCGAATATTTGTATCTCTTCAAAAGGAGGCAAGCTCCCAGTTACAATATTGATGAAAGAGGAAAAATAGAGGAGGGGAAAAAGTAGGTGGGATTAGATTCCAGTGCTCTTACACTGGGGCAAAGAATTCCTCCAACAAAATTGGATTTGTAGATCCTAAAAAAATACTTCAAAACAAAAATAAACTTACATTTCATAGTTGGAATTGATTACTGAAAAAAATGATACTTATCCTACAAATTTATTTCTTATAAATTGTTTCTAATATATAATTTGATTATGTTCCTTCAGCTGATTAAGGAGGTCCTTCATGTTTTCAATCCTAATTTTTTTTCCCATGAATTATGGGCACAATACTGAAAGGTTTATCCATTGTAGCACATGCAAGGAAATAAAAGATCGCAGAGGACGAAAACATTGATATGCAAGCTTGAGCTGAGAAGAGGAAAAAACTCAGAGAAGAGAGAAAAAAAATCAGAGTGGAGGGAACAACAATAAGAGTGAACAGTACACCAATATGATCAGAGGGAACAACAATTAAAGTGGAGGGAATATCAATCAAAGAGGAGGGAACATCAATCAGAGTGGAGGGAAAAACAATATGATCAGTGGTAAAAATAATCATAGTGGAGGGAACAACAGTTAGAGCAGAGGGAACCACAATCCGAGCTGGGGGAAAAAAAATCAGAGAAATTCATGCAATGATCCAGTGCACATAAAATGGGAGCAATGGAGATATGGAGCGTTGTAGAGGGGTTAATGTGGAATAAGGTATAAGAAGAGTAGGCAGGGGAGGGATGAAGGGAAGAGGACAAAGAATTGGGAGTATCAAGAGTGCATTAGGACAAGGTAGGATAATATATGAAATGGAAAGGAGGATCTTACAGGGAAATAGAGAGAGGATAAAACAAGGATATGTTGAATAAATAATTGGATATAATCCATGACTAGATTCTGAGTGATTCAATTCCAAACTTTAAGAGATTTTATGTTAATATGTGGAGTAAAATTATGTGATGATTTTAAATGTGACGTTGTTACCTTTTTTGAATTCACCTTGATCCCTTAGAACTGCCATGTTTTCCAATGAATCCATATTTTTGTTGTTTTCTCTCAAAATATGATAATAATAGAATTTTCCTAGATTAACTAGATTTTATCTAATCCAAAGAATAGTTTGTGCCAACTCTGAATTCCTCAGAATGGTATTATTCACGATTTGTTGGATGATTATGGAGGAGTCTCCAAAAATGACCCAGTTCATTATATTTTCCCTCCTCAGAATGTGAGATCCTAGTAAAACTCCATATGCTTATGCTTTATTATTTGTTTCAGTACCAAGACCGTATTCAAATTCCAAACTTGAATTTTTCTCATTGTTCATAATATGGCCTCATGCACCAACTCTACCTGGGTTGGATTTAGATGCTTTGTCAAAAAAACATATAGGAACGCTTAAGAGTGTTGATCCACTTGAGGAATTCTTCTTCCTTTAGTCTCACTTTCTAAAACTTGTTGTTGGGGTTTACTTTTCTGATTTTTGCTTTGGGGATATATATGTCTTTCACCAAATAAATATATTGAGGTTATTTCCTAATTTTGGAGGAGATAAATCTCACATTTTTTAACTCCTTTTGAAGAAATAAATTCAGCTGCTAGTGCCCAAGCCATGGAATTGACTTTCCTTGGATTTGATTTTATATCGTGAAATATTTGATTATTTCTAGCAAGCCATAGTTGCAAGATGAGAAAAGAAGGTAAGCTTAGCAAAACTATCTTAATAGTATTCTTATTTTTAAAATAGTAAGGAAATAATTTCCTCCAATTTGGATAAAAGTCCTTGTTGTTTTGGGTGAAATATAAGTCAATTTCAATAGCTCTGATGAGGAGATTCCAACAAGCCTTTGAAAAATTACAACTGATAAGAAAGTGATTTATGGTTTCTTCCTCACTATTTCACATGGGGCATGCATAATGTCACCCTATTCCTCTCTTATTTAAATTATAAACTATTAATATCTTACCTTTTAGGACAGTCCATATGAACATCCTTATTTTTTGAAGGTAATCTATTTTACACACTACTTTCCAAAGGGCCCAAGATAGATTGTTCCTTTGATCTTGGAGCTTGATGTAACATGATTTAACATTGAATTCTCATGTTGTTGGATTCCATCTAAAGGTGTCTTGTTGACCTTTTTTATTGGGGCATCACCTTTTAAAAGGAAAGTTAAGGTTTCCCATTGGAGAAATAGGGTCAGTGGAATAGGAGGAGATTTTTAGCTTGTCCAAATTCCATTTTATTGCCTCCAATTAGAGATCTGTTCCAGCTCCGTTATTACATTTTTATTCAATCAATCCGTAAAAGGATGAATTTCTTTGTGCTATGAGATTGGTGGTTGTCCCATTATATTGTCCTTCCATATGTGTATATCTTTACCTCCTTTTGGAATTCTTGAAGCATTCTCACAGATTATTGGAATTACATTTTTAACAAGTTTCCAAAACTACGAACAAGGTCTTAAAGGAACCATTTTTCTTAGAAGAAATAAGTTGGAGAAATTTAAATATTTAGCTTCTGGGATTTTATTCCACCAACTTCGGTTACCAATGATTATTCTCCAGATTATTCTGTCTTCGAGAGCAAGGTTCATCAAACCAGGGAGCCTTATCCAAATTCTTCCCTGCTCACAAGGTGCAGTAACTTGCTTCCAATTAACTAAACTGAATTTTTTACTTTATTTTTTACCTCCATGCCAAAGGAAACCTCTGATGACAAGATCAATATGTTTATGGATGCTCTTTGGAGCCTATACTATAACAAACGGATAGGATGGAAGAGCTGATAAAACAACCTTAATTAATATAAGTCTCTTGGCTAGGTTGAGCCATAGGATTCCCCACCCAAGAAGTTTTTTCTTCATTTTTCCTATAATTTTTTTGTATATTTTATTTTTCATATTATTCTTCATAATTGGAAATCCTAGATGTTTAAAATGAGTCCAATTGCTTTGAAAGGGTATGCTGAAAATTTGGGAGATTCGTTGAAGTGTTCTGATTGGCACATTCCAACCATAAGTGCTACACTTCGAGTGGTTTATTAGACATCCGGACACCTCCAGGAAGTCATCAAAGATGTTTTTAAATCTTCATGCAACTATGCATGAGGCACCCCCAAGAATCAAAGTGTCATCAGCAAAAAGAGAGTGGTTGATGCTTTTTATTTCAACTTTAATAGATATACTAGTAATGGATCTATGTTAGGGTCCTATATTACTAATGTAGTCCCTTATTGTTGTTAGTGTAGCCCCCTTATTGTTATTTTTTTACCCTTTTAGTTCCCATATTGTTATTATTATGCCCTTACATTATTATTGTTAGGTTGGCTAGGATTATATTATGACCCCATGGACTCCTATATATAGAAAGGAGGTTTTTTCATTTGTGTCATCCAATAATTTTTCATTTATGTAATGTAAAGGAGGTCTCCCCCTCCAAGTGGTTAATTTCTAAGGCGTTGATCTCTCTTTTATTCTATTTTTGGAGTTGGTTTCATAAAATTTGGTATCAAAGCTTTGGAATCTAGGGTTTCGCTGCTTCAAACAGGCCATCGTAGAATTTTCGTTATATTTTTTTCCACAGAGGTTCATATGATTTAAAAAAAACCCATTTGTGAAGAAATCCTGAGGAAATTTGTGTAAAAATTTCAGACCTTGGTTCGCAAATTTTTGGAGATATGATATGTGGAATTTAGGGTTTTTGCAAGCTCCCAAATTTCATCGCAAAGAGGCGACCTTGCGAAAATTTTCATAACTCTCTCTCTGAACATTAGATTGGAATTCTATAAAAGTGGCTAAAATTGCACAAACTTTAGTTTTTTGTGTATCATTTTTAGAGCTAAAGGAGGAAAAAGTGACATGTGGCATGCCATACAAGTTCGCTCTACTAAACTAGTCCATAATTAGGTCATTGTGGGAGATTGAGCATAAATTTGTCTTCAAGAATCCACATCAAGTCTGACTTGTGGCATTGGAAATAAGATTTAGAGGGATACTAAAGGATTGAAGATAAAATCTTGGGGATTTGAAATTACAAATATACATCAGTTTCAATATCGAGTTCCTCAAAAGAAAGAAAAAGGTGTGTATTTTTTTCAAATGCATAAGTCTTGTTTGAAAAATCAGTTTGAAGTGATTTCAAGAACATATTGAAGCATAAATATCAATATTGGGTTCTAAAATTCCCCTAAAAAGAATTCAACACCCATTAATCCCTCATAAGGCTTTACTATGACTAATGAAGAGGAATAAGTGCAACACTATATATCAAAATTACAAGAACAAGTGCAATAAATTTCACTCTCGCAAAGAGTAACAAAAAATGAAATGGAAGCTAAGATGGATGGTTTGAAGAAAGGCATGGAAGCTAAGATGGATGTTTTTAAGAATTGCATAAAATCTAATATTGATGGCATGGAAGCTAAGATGGATGGAGTGGAAGCTAAGATGGATGGCATGGAAGATAAGATGGATGATATAGAAGGCAACATGGATGGTTTGAAGAAAGGCGTGGAAGCTAAGATGGATGGTTTGAAGAAAGGTGTGGAAGCTAAGATGGATGGTTTGAAGAATGGCATTGAAGCTAAGATGGATGACATGGAAGCTAAGATGGATGGTATAGAAGGCAACATGGAAGATTTGAAGAAAGACATGGAAGGGTTGAAGGAAGTTTTGGCAAAGTTGCTACAAGAAAAGCTTCCTAATGGAAAAAAGGTGGTAGAGGAAACTCATGATTAGAACGAAATAAATGTTAATCGTGATTTCATAGAATCTAATGTTGGATTTAAGACACACCATATTACAAAGATAGATATGAGGAAGTTTTATGGCAAGGATCTGATAACATGGATACTACAAATGGAGCAATACTTTGAGCTCCATAATACACAAAAAACACAATAGGTATGCATTAAAACTTAATATTTAGAAAAAAATCAGTTTGTATGGTATCGATGGCTTTCTTCTCATAAACCACTAGTCACTTGGTCAATTTTTATGGAGGAAATGATAGAACATTATGAGCATACAAAGAGAAACACCTTCTTTATCCAATTGATAAATCTCAAACAGAAGGGTTCAATGATGGAGCACATTGAGGACTTCCAAAAATTAAATATAAGGGTAAATAATATTACAAAGAAACATAGGATTGATGTCTTCATAGGGACTCTAAAGGATAACATCCAACATGAGGTTCGCCTTTGGGACCTGATACATTGGAGAGGGCATTCAGGTTGGAAAGAAAAATTGAAAGCAAAATTATGGTGACAAGGAAACCTACCACTCACAACTATACAAATGGAAATGTTGCTACTCCTAGACTTCCACTACCTACAAGGTTGATACCACAACAATTGGAAGAAAAAAGAGCAAAAGGGCTTTGTTATAGTTATGATATAAAATACACTAAAGGTCATAAGTGTGTTGAGAATAAATTATTTTACATAGATTGTGAAGAGGAGGAAGAAAAGGAACAATAAACTTCGAAAGAAGAGGATGTACACCAAGAACTAGCCCTAGAGGAAGAAGAAATGAATCCAACCATATCATGTAATTCATTGGCAGGAATTACCACTCCTAAAACTCTCAAGATAGAAGGACATATTAAGAATAAAAATGTAATAGTGCTTATTTATTCGAGTAGTACCCATAATTTTATTCATTGTAAGGTAGCCAAGGAATTGAATTGCTTCCTATACCCAGCACCAGAGTTTCAATTGACGGTGGAAAATGGAGGAACTATAAATTTATCTATAAAGTGCCATAATATCAACCTAACCATGGGGGAATATGTATCAAATTTTCCAATGCTTTCCATTCCACTGGGTGGTACTAATGTTGTACTAGGAGTACAATGGTCACAATCTTTGGGGATGGTAGCTTTTAATTTTCAAGAACTTTTCTTGAATTTTTTTTCATAAGGGAAGGAAGTTGAATTACAGGGTTTCATAGGAAAGCCGAGATAGATAATAATATCTAATGTCATGAAAAATATTTTGAAGAAATAACAACTAGGCATCATTGCACAGTTATTATCACTAGAAGTTCCAACATCAAAATCATCTATTTCTCCATATCTCTAAAAAGTATTGGACAATCATTCCAAGATATTTGAAATTCCCAAAGGACTCCCACCTATTTGTGATCATGATAATGCTATTCATTTGATTCTAGGAAGTGTTCCTCCAAACATCATGCCTTAAAACTATCATTATGTCCAAAAGATCGAAATTGAATGTATGATTGCAAAAATGCTAGAGGCTTGTATAATTCAACCTAGTCAAAATTATTTCTCTGCCCCAGTAGTGTTGGTGCACAAGAAGGATAAATCATGGCACGTGTGTCTGGATTATAGGGATCTCAATAAGATCACTATTAAAGATAAATTTCCAATTCATGTGATTTATGAATTAATGGATGAATTACATAGAGAAATTTATTTGACCAATTTGGATATCCATTCAAGATATCATCAAATTAGAATAAAGGTTGAATACATTCCGAAAACAGCATTTCGAACTCATGAGGGTCATTCTGAATTTTTGGTCATGCCTTTTGGCCTTACCAATGCACCTTCTACATTTCAAGGGTTGATGAATTCCATTTTCAAACCCTTCCGTATAAAATTTGTGTTAGTATTTTTTTTATGATATACTAATCTACAGTAGGTCTTGGAAGTATCATGTTCAAAATGTTGACAGGGTGCTCAAACTGTTGGAGGAGAAAAATTTTAATGCAAAAACCTCCAAATTTTTATTTAGAGTACAAGAGGTGGAATATCTAGGTCATATTGTATCTCAGGAGGGTGTTAAGGTAGACCGTAAAAAAATTAAATCCATTAAGGAATGGAAATTCCCCACAACCATAAAGAAGTTGCAAGGATTTCTCGAGTTAACAAGGTATTATCACAAGTTTGTTAAGAATTATGGGAAAATAGAAACATCTCTAATAACATTATTTAAGAAAGATGTATTCATGGAATCCTAAAGCAACTAAGGCCTTTGAACATCTTAAAGAGGTATTGTGCCAAGCACCATTCTTAGCTATGCTAGACTTCAAAAAAACTATTATTGTGGAATGTGATTCCTCATAAAATGGAATTGATGTTGTTTTAATGCAAGAAGGAATACACATTGCTTTTGAAATATGTCCAATCAAAGGAAATTATTCACAGAAAGATATTTATGAGAAGGAAATGTTGGCAATACTACATGCACTAAAGAAATGGCGACCTTGCCTAATGGGAAGAGACATCAAGGTAAAAATTGATCATGATCGGCTTAAATACTTTTTGGTAAAAAGACTATCTTCATAAAAGAATAAAAAATGGGTCACAAAGATGTTGGGTTATTACTTTGAAATCATATACAAAAAAAGGGAAGCTAAATGTTGTTGCAGATGCACTCCCAAGAAAGGATGAGGATATGGAAGCATTTATTTGTGCCATTTATATTATCCAACCAGATTGGATAACCGAAGCAAGGGAGGAATGGAAGAATGACGAAGAAGTGTGGACACTCATTCAAAATTTGCAGTAAGATCCCATTACATATGATACATTTAGTTGGAAAAATGTTTCCTTATGGTACAAATATTTCTTATATCTTTGTAATAATTCCCAACTAAAACAAAAGATTCTTTTTGAATTGCACACCTCTCTCTTAGGAGGACACTCGGGATTTTTAAAAACTTACCACAGGGTGAAGAAATGATTTTTTTTGGATGGCCTTAAATCTGATATTCAAAATTTTGTGGTGAAATGTTTTGTTTTCCAACAAAATAAAGTTGAGACAATTAAGACCCTGTGTGTGCTACAACCTTTATCCATTCCAAATCAATTTTGGGAGGAGGTTTCAATGGATTTTATGACATGTTTACCTAAGTCCGAAGGAAAGAGTGTCATCATGGTGGTATTTTATAAGCTTACCAAGTATGCACACTTTTGTGCATTATCTCATCCATTTAAAGTGAGTACAATTGCTACTGCATTTATGGAAACAACTCAAAGGCTACATGGAAACCCAAAGATTATTGAAAGTGATAGAGATCCCATTTTTATTGGAAATTTTTGGGCATAATTTTTTTTCTTGTTTGGGTACTCAACTAGCTCATAGCTCATCTTATCATCCTCAATCCGATGGGAAAACTAAGATAGTGAACAAATGTTTGGAAGGATATATTTATTGCATTGTATCTGATAAACAAACACAATGGATCAATTAGTTACCTCATGCTTAATGGTGGTATAACACTTCCTTCCACACTACAACAAAAATTATTCCATTTATGGCACTTTATGGATATCATATGTTGTCCATCGCATCATCTTTAAGAGAAAATTATAAGGTTCAAGCAGTGTAATACCACATAGAGCATCAAAAATAAGTTCTCCAACTCTTAAAAGATAACCTAAATTTGGCATAGAATTGAATGAAACAATAGGCAAATCAACATCGCAGCGAGAGAATTTTTCATGTAGGCGACTGGGTATTTTTATGGCTAAAACAATACAAACAAATGTCCCTCAAGCAAGCTAAGAAGGATAATAAATTATCACAAAATTACTATGGTCCTTACAAGGTGTTGCAAAATATTGGTACTATGGCATACAAATTGGAGTTTCTTGCATCTTCTCGAGTGTACCTAGTTTTCCATGTTTCATGCTTAAGGAAGGTTATAGGTGACAAAATTTTGGTTCAAAAAATATTTCCAGAACTTGATGAGGAAGGAAAAATCATATTGGAACCTGGAGTACTCACAAAAACAAGAACTCGACAGCTACGAAATCGATCAATTTCAGAGTATCTCATCAAGTGGAAGAACTTACCCACTGAATATTCCACATGGGGGGATGATAATTTTATACAGAAGCATCCAGAACTACTCAAGCGTTGAGGAAATTTTTTTTTTGAAGGAGTGGGGCATGTTAGGGCCCTATATTACTAATGTAGTCCCTTATTGTTATTACTGTAGCCCCCTTATTGTTATTTTTGTACCCTTGTAGTTCCCATATTTTTATTATTATGCCCCTACATTATTATTGTTAGGCCGGCTTGGATTATATTGTGACCCCATGGACTCCTATATATAGAAAGGATTTTTTTTCATTTGTGTCATCCAAGAATTATTCATGTATGTAATGTAAAGGAGGTTGCCCCCTCGAAGTGGCTAATTTCTATAGCGCTGGTCTCTCTCTTATTCTATTTTGGGTGTTGGTTTCATAACAATATAGTTCTTCTACAATGATCTAAACTTCTGCTGAAAGATTTTTCCATCAAGATGTAAAGAAATGGAGAAAGATGACATCCTTGCCTCATACCTCTATTGCTTATGAATAATTGGCTTGGTCTTCCATTTATTACAAGAGAAATCCATGGGCCTTTAATGCATGCTTGAATCATATCGATGATGTCTTTAGAGAAGACAAATTTCTTTAAAACTAATGATAAAAGCTCTAGGTTCACTTGTTCAAAGGAATTTGCCATGTCTAGATTTAGAATGAATCCTTTCTCTCCCTTTAATATGCTTGAGTTCAAAGCCCCTTGTACCACTAATATGTTGTCAATTATTTGTCTCCCTAGTATGAATCCTCCTTGATTTTCTAAAATAAACCCCTGTAGAAGTGGCTTAATCATTTTGGCCAAAATTTTTGAAATTATTTTGTAAGAAGAGTTGCATAGAGAGATAGGCCTGAAGTGTTGGAATGAGGTTGGCTTCAAATCCTTCAAAACAAAGGCCAAAAAGGTGGAATTAGTGAACCCTCCAATTTTCCTTTTCTTGAAGGTCCATCAAATCATTTTTAGGAGATATTTTTTAATGATATTCCAAAAGGATATATAGAAGGAGAAGGAAAAGCCATCTGGCCCTGACGCCTTGTCTGGTTCAAAGGACCAAATCAATTTTCTAAGATCCTATTATTCTATTTCATTCATTATTTCCTCATTTTCTTCTGTGGTGACCTTGTTCGGTACGTGACTTGTAAAATTATCATTGTTTTATTATCCAAGATCAACAGACAACAAGATTTTAAAATGTTGATAAGCTTTCGTTTTCAATTCCTCCTGCCCTCTAATTTATTTTCAATATGATCCTATTATTTCTGCTATATGATTTTTCATCCTTTTGTTCGTTGTTGAGTTATGAAAGAAGGATGTATTTTGATCTCCTGTATAAACTGATAAAATTCTCAATTTCAGCCTCCATGATTCATCTTCTGCTATATTGTTTTTATATATGTCCCAATGAATAAATTTCTCTTGCAAGAGATATTATTTTGTTCCTCATCTTCCATTGTTTTTTGGAGGGTATCTAATTGTTGTTGTAGCTCGACTTTGTTTTTTTGTGGCTCTCCATATTTAACTTTTTTCTATTCTTTTAGTTGAATTGTGGTTTCTCTGATTTTTTTTTCTAATCTATATCCTAGGGATCCACTGTAAATATTTTTTCCATATGTTCGTCAAGAGAGTATGAACTTCCTCATAATTTCTCCATAGTGGATTTTATTTAAAACAACAAGATCCAAGGTTCTCACCCTCCCCCTAAAAAAGAGAAATCAGATTGTGATATGATGCTTCTAAAAAAAATATCCTTAAGGTTATAGTGTTAAATTTTGCAATGAGATAGTCTTGCAATAAAATTCTATCAAGTCTTTATTTTATATTCTCCATGTTGGATTGTTTATTGCTCCATGTGAAATTTCTGTTTTTAGGAGCGATGCCCATAAGATTATTTTCTTCCATTATATCTTCTAATTTCTATCTATATGGGTTTGTAATAAAGTAACCACCCTTATTTTCTTTTTCATGAAAAATCAAATTCAAATCCCCACCTAAAATATTGGGAAATGGACAGGATGAGTTGTGGTGTTTCTCTAATGAAATCTAAGATTTCGTTTTGTTCCTATAGTGCGCTTGAGCATATATGTTAAATAAGCTTATAATAATTATGAAATTTGTGTTTTGTAGATCTATTCTTAACTAGTGCAAGCTTTTGGTGTGAGAGATTAAAACCCAATAGGATTTGTCCCACCATGTACTGATACCTCTCGATGCTCCCGTGGCTGAAATAGAGATTCCTTAATAATTTTTTGTTTTCTGAATGTTTTGGAGCATGTATTTCTCTGAGATTTTGGTCTCCTGAAACATGAGAAGGATCGACATTTATGTTTTGATTAAATACTTTTCAATACCTCTACAATTCCAAGAGACTATATTCATTATTTGATGTTGGTTATATTTCAGGGACCTTTCCCTCTTGGGTTATGTTATTGCTTTCCTTTTACTACGGAATTTTTCCCATGAAGGTGTCCATGTCTTGATGCGTGCCTAATGTCATTTATTTTATTGCTTATTCATCTCTCAATTCTTTTTTGGGTTTTCTTATGGGTTTCTTGTGGCAGTCAGATGATAATAAGGAGTCTTTATATTGAGTTATAGTGAGAACTTGATTTAAAGAAGGAATGGTAAGGCTTGAGGAAGGAGGAGAAGAAGGGAGAAAAGGGACCAGGTGAGGATTTGATGGGGCAGAGGGGGAGTCAGGAGGAGACGCGAAGAAGTCTAAGGGTAGAAGGTGAGGTAAGATAGAGTCCAAATATGGGGGGGAGGGGATAGGAGAACAAAAGGATTTGAATCTGAAGGATGGGAAGGAAGAGTGGAAGAGGAAGTATTATCATGCACTCTTGATGGATAGGAGGGAGGGGGAAGAGGAGGAACAACAGTAGAAGGAAGTGATTGAGATGACAGTTTAATGATTTTGTTTCCAAATTTTTTCCTTTTAATTTGTTCCCATTAGAGTTCTTTGGAGCTTCATTTTCCTCTGTTTCGGAAAATCAAGTCTCTTTCCTCCTTGGATTCAAAATGAAATGTAAATAATCCTCTTCCGTAGAATCTTATGGATATTTTCCCTTGGATGGACTAGGACCAGTTACGCTCCACCCATTTTTGCATAGTTTTGGGGGAAGACCAAACTCCAGTTAACTGACCAACCAGAACCCTTTCAGCTAAATAAATAGTAGCTATGTGAGGAAGAGTTGGTGGGAGAAATATCTCCACCATATCATCCAGCTTCTTGAAGAATTTTGAGAGGGCGAGCCAAGGAAGTAGAGGTCCCCGAGAGGAAATGAGGGAAGCGAAGGCTGAGGCTACAAAATTAGGGATAGTGGAAGAAGATTCATTGATCGAAGCAAAGAGAGGATCAACATGTTATCAGATTTAGATCAAGGACCTAAGTGATAGCTCAAATTTCAAAGTGTTCGAAAGAGTGACGAACCTGAGCGACCGGATAAATCTCTTCTTCCTGATTTCGGCGCCGTGAACAGTTCAAAAAACCAACACCATATGAAGAAGTTATTGTGATTTGAAAAGTCCAGTAAACTGCAATTTTTGACATTTGACCAGGATTGATTGGGTTTTTGAAAAGTTAAAAAAAAATAATATTCCAGGGAATATTCCTAAAATATTCCTTGAAATATTCCCCAGAATATTCTCAAGAATATTCCTCTAGAATAAATTGCAGGCTGACAAGTGGCATGATATTACTGGAGAATTGGTTGAACGTTGTATTTTCAGCCAATGAGAGACTGCCACGTGGCAAGCCTAGAGGCTTCCACGTGGCCTATGATTGGTGTGACAAAATTTTGGTTGGACTCCGTCGAGATCAATCACCCAACCTCCCGCATAACATGCCAACGTCTTAACTGCATCCCCTATGTTTGGTTCTTAACCACTATAGAGCACCGGTTATATTTAATGTTGAATTGTTTTGAAATCAGGGGAGCGGAGGGGCCAGCCCCTCCCCATATAACCTTAGCCCAGGAACCAAGGGCTATCCATTGGCACAATTTATGTTAACCACCCACCAAAACCGCGAGAATTTTTAGATCTTGTCACATGTTTCTATTACAATATCTCTCTGCACGGTTTAAACACTAAAAGTTAGCGTTAACACAACTTTGAACATGGAGTTTCCACCTTGTGAACTGTGGTTTGGGCCTTGGTTCCGCCAACGGTTATGTAACCGTGTGGTGCGGGTCATATGCCCAACCACTTGACACTAAAATTTGTTGTTAAACTAGTGGATAAATAGCAGGTGCCCTAAATTTGTGCCTATTTTCCTTTTTTAACTTCAATTAAACTAAATTCCTCCATTTTTAGTGGAGTGTTTTTAGTTGAAACTGGGATAAGTTGTTTTTGGGGATAACTCACTCATTATTCGACCATTCTGAGAGTGTGAATAGTAAATTTAGACTTTCTTGGAAATTCCAGACTCATTGGTGAGGGTTTTAGAGCAATCAGAGGACTTTTGAGTGTGATTTTTATTCAGATAAGTTCTAGGGGCCACGAGAGCCACCAAGAGCCAACAATAGAATGAGGCCTAGCCAGGGCAACTAGAGGCCTTTCTTAGGAAACCAAAAGTCATTTTTGAATTTTTTATACATTATGGAACTAATGGTGAGGTTTGTAGAGAAATTATAGGACTTTTGAAGTTGTAAATTCTTCAGATAAGTTTCAAGGGCCACAAGGGGCACCAGGGGCCAGCAGGAGAATGAGGCCTATCCAGAGCAGCTAGTATCCATTATCAGTAAAAAAGTAGTATATTATGACTATTTTGAACCTTATGAATCCAATAGAAGTATTTTTAGAAGCTTTTCAAGACTTCTAAAGGTTGATATGCTTCAGAGAAATTTTCATTGAACGTAGAGCCAAGGGGTGCCACTAGGTGTTGGAGGCATAACCGAAGCAGTCAGAGGGAAATTTCAGTAAGTGAATAGTCTATTCTAACTATTTTGGAAATTTTAAATCTATTTAAGGGATTTTTAGAGAAATTTGGAGACTTCTGAAGGTTGAGAAGCCACATGGAAGTTTCGGGTAGCCCAAGGCCAACAGTGGATGGAGGCTTAGATTGGGGAGCCAGAGCTCATTTTGGGAAAATAATTAGTCTATTTTGGATGTCTGATATGTGCTGGATATAGTAGGTGAGGTTTCAGGGACAAAATAATTTCTTAAGGAGTTAGTGCCACAGAGAAACTCAGGGAAGCTTAAGGGTGCCGACAGAAGAGGTCAAGTCTAAGGGAACCTAGGTCTATCTTTAGAGAGATAACAACCATTCTAGGGGTATGGTGGTATTCTAAACCAAATGGTATAGTCCAAAAAACCATTGGAGTTGATTAGTTTACTTTTAAAATAAATTATTCATCATAATCCCAAAGAGCTAGGTCAAATTTACAAGGGCTCAAGGAGATGTAGCCCACGATATTCGGGTGAACTCCTTTTTTAAATTTGTTGTTATGTGTTCATGCTTATTTTCTGAACTTTATGGTTTTTTTACATGCTTAATATAAACAAAAACAAATGTTTAATTCCTCACACTTAAAGCAATAAAACAGAGTTTGATCACATACACCTATTTCAAGAATTCAATTCCGCACAGTCAAGTATAAGCTAGATCTTAATTTGTTTAACTGGGTGGGAGGTGCTTGAAAATCATAACAAGTTATCCACCCATCTTCATATCAGGTGGTATTAGACCACTAGGTTTCTTGTTGGACATAGCACTAGGTTGCTTTCTTGACAGAGCACCAGGTTGTTTGTTTGACTTGAAAGGTGTTTAACAGTGCAAAGAATTTAACTATTTGCAAATTGATTGATGCTTACAATTCTGATTTTTCTAGAGGTGAAGGGGAGCTACTGCTAGCTAATTCTAGAAGAGGACAATAAGTAATAAGGTTGAAAGCATTCTCCTTACCCAAAGGACCTCAAGGAAACCCTTGAAGGACAATCCCTCTTGAAGATTGTTTGCAAAAGAGGCTGCTTGAAGAAGAAATACAAGCTGCAAAAAGAGCTTGAATTTATAGCCATATTGTTAAGAAGCTTTGTCAATTTTTTTTGAATATTTGTGATTTTTTGTTGAAATTCTTTAGTTCATTGACATAATAATGAAAAATTCATCAAGTGATGTTTCAAAATCCTCCTCCTTCACAATATTCTTTGATGAAGACATGAAGCGAGACTTCTAAATTCTGAAGGATATGGTGCAAATTTTGTATGAAGATGGAAGAGAAAGCACTAGACTTTATGAGAAATTGGTTGCTATGAAGCAAGAGAAAGAAGGACTTCTTCAAATAATTCATGATATGGAGATGCAGCTCCATCATGCCCAAGAGGCCTTAACCAAACACATGCTTGAAGCAGAGGTAATTCACTCAAATTTTTCTTCAATTTCATCTTTAGATAGATGTGTAGGTTCATTTGAAAAGCACACTAGAGGTATAGGGTCCAAGTTGATGTTTAAAATGTGCTATGAAGGCAAGGGTCTAGGAAAACATGCACAAGGCATGGTTGATCCTATTTTGGTTGAGGAAATGCCTAAGAATTTTGGTCTAGGCTATGTTCAATCTTATGGAGAAAACTCCAAAGCTATGAAGGCACCTGAGACAACTCCAGAAAGAAATTTTGTTACAAGTTATAAACCACAAACATGTCAAGTTTGTTTTCAAGTTGAATGCCAATGTTTGAAGCCTATGTTGCAGCAAGATGTGTGTAGACATGTAGCTTATGGCGAGCATGAGAGTTCTGACAACTATCAAGACAAGAACACTGATGTTAGTCTTCAAAAGAAAGTTGGAACCTCTACAAGTTCATCTCCTCAAGAAGGTAAAAAATATGGACATGCAAAGAAACATTTGAGGTATAATTCTTCCCATATTCAAGTTGATTATGTTTTTGCTAAGCATGGAAAATCTGCATGCGTGAATGGAAGAAAGAGTTTTTGTTCCTATTGTGGTATGTGTAACCATGAATTTTCAAAATGCTGGAAGAGGATGAAGGCATACAGGAAACAACTAAAGTAAAGGAAACTTTCTCAAAAGGTGAAAAATACTTGCACACATTGGCAGAAGAAGGGGCATTTCATTGCCCAATGTTGTACATTTCATCTAACCAATCATCCCAAGAATTTGAAGCAAGAGGATGAAAAGGTTGGCTAAAGTGGAACCAAAGATTCCATCATTGATGTGAGAATAGATGTTTCACAAGAAGAAGATTTTCAGCAACAAAAATCGCCATGGAAGTGGCTTGGTAAGAATTGGTTTGACTTCTTGACCGAGTAAGACATACATTCATTTGTTTGAACATTAGAAAATTTCATTCACATATGAATTTCTATTGAAAACTTATTTTTGTTTGAGCCACCTTTGATTGATGATCAATGAAGCGATGTTCAACTACCTTCAATTGAAAAACTTTCGCTTGAAATTTCTGAATGAGTTCAAGGAAGATACAGTTATTGATAGGAGGACAAGAGCATCCAAGAGGGGAAGTGTTGACTACCTTCGATTTGGGGCTCAAAGGCATTAATCCATGCAAGGAAAAGTGAATGGAAGATGGAAATGTGAGGTTGTTGTACTCTCATCTATTGAACAAATAATCAGTCCTTTAAGGTCCAAAAGATTCCTAATGGGGAGGAGTGATCAAATTCAGATCAAGGACCTAAGTGATAGCTCAAATTTCAAAGTGTTTGAAAGAGTGTAGAACCTGAGCTACCAAATAGATCTCATCTTCTTGATTCTAGTGCTATGAACGGTTCAAAAAACCGACATCGTATGAAGAAGTTATCGTGATTTGAAAAGTCTTGTAAACTGTAATTTTTGACATTTGACTAGGGTTGACTGGTTTTTTGAAAAGTAAAAAAAAAGAATATTCTAAGGAATATTCCTCAAAATATTCCCCAGAATATTCCTCTTGAACGAATTGCAGGCTAAAAAGTGGCATGCTATTACTAGAGAATTGGTTGAATGTTGTGTTTTCGGCCAATGAGAGACTACCACGTTGTAGGCCCGGAGGCCGCCACGTGGCCCAAGATTGGTATGACAAAATTTTGGTTTGGACTTCGTTGGGATTGATCGTGTTACCTCTTGCATATCATGCCAATTTCTTAAGTGCAGCCCCTACATTTTTTTCTTAACCACTATAGGGCACTATTTATATCTAATGTTAAACTGTTTTGAACGCAGGGGAGCGGAGGGGCCAACACCTCCCCATATAGCCTTAGCCCAGGAACCAAGGGCTACCCACCAACGCAGTTTATGTTAACCACCCACCGAAACTACTAGAATTTTCGAAGCTTGTCACATGATGGTGTTACAATATCTCTTTGCGCGGTTTAAATGCTAATATTTAGCGCTAACACAACTTCGAACCCAGATTTTTCGCCTTGTGAACTGTGGTTTGGGCCTTAGTTCTGCCAACAGTTATGTAAATGTGTGGTGTGGGTCATGTGCCCAACCACTTGACATTAAAATTTATGGTTAGAATGGTCGATAAATAGTGGGCACCCTAAATTTGTGCCTATTTTTCATTTTTAACTTCAGTTGAACTGAAGTCCTCCATTTTTAGTGTAGTGTTTTTAGCTAAAACTAGGAAAAGTTGTTTTTGGGGATAACTCACTCATTATTCAACCATTCTGAGAGTGTTAATAGTCAATTTTGACTTTCTTAGAGATTATAGACTCATTGGTGAGGGTTTCAGAGCCATTAGAGGACTTATGAGTCTGATTTTCCTTTATATAAGTTCTAGGGTCCACGAGGGCCACGAGGATCCAATAGCAGAATGGGGCCTAGCCAGGGCAGCTAGAGGCCTTTATAAGGAAACCAATAGTCATTTTTGTATGTTTCAGACATTCTGGAAATAATGGTGAGGTTTTAAAATCCATTAGAGGACTTCTGAAGGCCTATATGCTTCAGATAAATTCCAAGGGACATAAGGGCCACCAGGGGCCACCAGGGGCCACCATGAGAATGAAGCCTATCTAGAGCAACCAGTATCCATTCTCAGAAAAACAGTAGTATATTATGACTATTTTAAACCTTAAGAATCCAATATAAGGATTTGAATAAGCTTTTGAAAAATTCTAAAGGTTGATATGCTTCAGATAAGTTTTCAGTGAACCTAGAGCTAGGGGGTGCCACCAGGTGTTGGAGGCAGAACCGGAGCAGACAGAGGCAAATTTTAGTAAGTGAATAGTCTATTCTAGCTATTTTTTCCATTATGAAACCATTGAAGATAATTTTAGAGCCATTTGGAGAATTTGGAAGGTCTAGAAGCCATAGGGAAGTTTTGGGCAGCCCAAGGCCAACGGTGGATGGAGGCCTAGATTAGGGAGCCAGAGCTCATTTTGAGCAAATAATAAGTCTATTTTGGATGTATGATATGTTCTAGAGACATTAATTGAGGTTTCAGGGACATTAAAGGATTTATTAAAGAGTTAGTGCCGCATAGAATCTCAGGGAAGCTTAAGGGTGCCGACAGAAGAGGTCAAGTCTAAGGGAACCTAGGTCTATCTTCAAAGAGATAATAGACATTCCAAGGGTATGATGGTATTCTAAACCACATGGTATATTCCAAAAATCCATTGAAATGAGTATTTTACTTGTAAAATAAATTATTCATCATAAACCCAAAGAGCTAAGTCAAATTGACTAGGGCTCAAGGAGACGTAGCCCACGATATTCGGGTGAAATCCTTTATTAAATTTGTTGTTATGTTTTGATGCTTATTTTCTGAAATTTATGGTTGATGTACATGCTTAATATCAGCAAAAAAAAAAATTAATTCCTCACACTTAAAGCATTAAAATAGAGTTTTATCACATACACTTGTTTCAAGAATTCAATTCTGCATAGTCAAGTATAAGCTAGGTCTTAATTTGTTTAACTGAGTGGGATGTGATTGAAAAGCATAAAAATTTATCCACCCATATTTAGATCAACATGTGAAGGAGGCACGCACAGGAGGAGGGAGGTGTAGGAGGCAGAAGGAGGCAACCTAACCTAGCGCTTCAATATTTTCCATCTTCATATAGCAATGGTTAGTTGTTATGGTTATGGGAGTTAGTGGGTTAATAATTAGTATTGGTGGGTTTTTATTAGTGTTTTATGGTTAAGGTATTTTGTTAGTTTTATTTTTTCCCCTTCTAAATGAAAATTCATAGTTTATAGATCATAACCCAATAATATGCTCGACCCACACTCAAAATTTTAAGTGGAAATGAGGGTTTGTTGATACTTTCCAATGCAATAGAATAATTCTCTTGAAGGCTCCATAAAAATAATCAATAATAATATCTAGGGAACCATGTGTAAGGGAGGAGGATACCCACCAAAATTTTAATGTGAGTTATTGTCACAAAAACCACTCCAAAATGGCATTAAATCACAGTAAAAAAAACTTTGTGTTTAGGATCACATGATAATTAGTTAGGGGGATATGAGCTTAGTCATTAAGAGCCAATGGTTATTATTAACTGGGTTAACAGGTTATACATTAATTACTCAGTGTTAGTAGGTTAGTGGTTGGAGGTTTACTAAGTTAGTTGTTAATCAATTAGGAGTTACAGGGGTTATAACGGTTGGGGGTGATATTATATAGGTTAGGGTTTATAAGAATTGGGGGTTATATGGGTTAAGTATTAGAGGCTATATGATTTATATTGATGAACCTTTTAATAAAATTTTTAATTACTCAAAAATACAACCAAGAGACTTTTCATTTAATTTTCAGCCTAAGGTTTGTATGTAACTTTCGAGTTACCATGTGGTATATGTGCAGATCACACTTTCTACTTTCATTGGTTTGGTTTATAGTTGTATTATCAATTATTAATTTTTTGGAGAGAATAAAAATAACTCAATGGCTTTTGAAAGGTTCTACAAAATTTAGAGTACAAACCACACATGTAATCAAATCAACGATGTGTAGGAAAGTATATAGTAGACTTGCAGGAAATTAAATTCACACTAGTAGGAAAGTAAATTCATGCTCGCAAAAAATGTATCACACAGGCAGAAAAAAAATGACTAATCCTTGCCAAGATTATCCCTGTCTCTACTATGAAAAACAAATGTAATCATCACATTAAGAACATTTATTCAACAACATGATTACAACCTAATCCAAAATACAAACATTTAAAAATAAGTAAACAAAATTAAATTTCACAACGAAGCATTAAAGAACCTATCTATATTATGCAGCAATTTATTATATTTGAGTGGGCCCTACCTCCACAGAATATAGTGTTGATATTATTCTATATCAACACTCACCACATTGATGACCATAATTAATTAAATTAATTAAGCTAATTAAAAGAAATGAATGCAAAGGAAAAGTACTTTAAATCACAAACTATAAAATTCATAAAACTATAATTAAAAATAAAATCTCAACAATGAATTATTTTATTAAAATAAATCTTCCGAGAAATCACATGAGAAATTTTAGAACCGACGCGTTTTGAACTACTAATTATAGTTCATCTTCAGTATCCTGATGACAAACTATAGTTAGTAGTTCAAAACACATCAGTTCTAAAATTTCTCTTGTGATTTCCCAAAAGATTTATCTTAATATGATATGGATCACATAAGCTTACTCTCTCAATGAATTATTTTATTATCATTCGGGCATTTCTCTAAGCGTCCCCACCTCTACACACTAAAATCCTCTGTCTTTATACATGCAAGGATAATCTATAAAAGGAAATTGTTACAACAATGCTAACTAAATCCTTTAAAGCACAAATTTTCCCAACTAACATGTCTCAGAGTTTTTATTGTTTAATACATATTTAGATATGATATGGTGGATTGCTGACAAAAGAAGAATCAAATCTAGTTTCAAAATCATTTATGTTGAAGTGGGAAAGTTTAGAAAATGGTAGTAACAATCAATATGGGTTTTACATCTTTATAAAAACGAGTGTATCTCTAAACCTTTCTATTTTTTAGAAATATTATTGCTTGAATATACTCAATTAGGCTCATTTTTCACAAAACCCATGTTTTATAACTTTCAATTTCATCTTCATTTTCTTGGAAATCATGTGGCAATTTGACTTCCTGAAAACTATCAAAATTGTAGCAACGTAGAACAATGTTATGGAGTTGTAGCGACAATTAGTAGTCAGAGTTGTAGCAACTGGAGTGTGAGTAGAGTTACAACAATGGGATTTGTAGCAACAATAACAATGATCATGAGTGCAAAAATATGATTTGTAGCAATGATATTTGCAACAATTGTATTTCTGGAGTTGTAGCAACTACAACCAAGATATACCTTGTGGCGACATTACAACCTACACAACAACCTGTCTAATACATCATCTTTGCAAATTAAATCATAAATAAACACAAATATGATATATTTAAAATGTTTAATCATAAATTCATGTATAAAACTAAATAAATGCAATGGAAACATATTAAGTATAAATTCCCGCACAATAATGAATTGATACAAGGTCTAGGTAAGGGAAAAGAGGTTAAAAGTAGGTGAAGGATGCTATAAAAAAATGTCATTTTTGTAGAGCATCATCTCCCCCCAACCAAAAATTTTGCATGTCCTCCTGAAACCTAGTGCCTTTATATCAGTCAAATCATATGGACACTTCCCTTCTTCTCCTTTGATGGTACTACAATTTTTTTTTAGAGTTGTGGAAGAATAAGTTGCTACATATGAATTGCAGCAAGAGTGTTATAGGAACAACAACAATATTCTCTTAATTGTTTGCAGCAAACTAATTTTTATTGAACTTCTACAAGAATACTTGTTTATTTTGTTCTTTTTTCTCAAGAACATCATAATAATTTGATGCAAATATCTCAAGGTATCATTTTTTTAATCTAAAATAACAGTAGAAGTGACAATTATAACTAGAGTAGTAACAAAAAATCATAACTGATGAGGTGGTGATAATTTATTTCCTATTGTTGGTCTTTGTGTAGCAGCAACATCATTTTCAATTATTGGTTCTTGTATAACAACAATAGGACTTCCTTATGCCATTAATGTTGAAAATTTACTATTTTCCATTGAAAAATGAAAATTGTTGTTGTACATACCCAAACTCAAGGATGAAGACATTATTATGTAGGAATGGATTCTACAACAACTTATTCTATTGTAGTATCCTATTCCTCCCTAAATAATAATTTTCCATCCTGCTCCAATTGATATCCTTTTTTTAAAGGTTAATATTATCATCAAATAGGCTATGATATATTGGAATATATGATGCATAAAAATGTGGACATGAAGATTCTCACGGATCAAGTAAAAGAGATATGGAAGTAGCAAATTTTGGTTTTCACTTTTTAGCTGCCTATTTTTTTATTGTTAGTTATTATGGAGAAAAAACAAGGAGTTTTTATTACTACTTGTTCTTGTGTGGTAGCAACAAGATAATTTTATTGTTTTTGGTTCTTTTGTAACAGCAATAAGGGAATTTTTATTACCATTGGTTCTTTTGTGGAAACAACAAGGCACTTTTTATATTGTTGGTTCTTGTGTAATAACAACAAGGAAATTTTTATTACTATTGGTTCTTATGTAGCAGCAATAAGGATTTATAAGGAAACTTGCAATCCTTCTCATGCATGGATATTAGAGTATTAAATATATTTCCCACTCCTAAGGAATGGAAAATGATGAGGAAATATGATAGATACATAAATGGTTTTCGAAAATGAAAATCCATAACATCCAATGAAATTAGTTTAGATAAAAGAAAAAGAATCATACTTGCACCTTCCTGAGAGGTGTTACATCAACTAATTGATAAATGTTGTAGTAGAAACTAGATAATCGGAGTTGTGCCAACTGGTTGATGGGTGTTACAACAAAGAGTTGATAGGAGTTGTTGCAAATGGTGTGTTGACAATGCAACAAGAAAATCTAGTTTTGACCTTACCTTGGTCAAACTAGATTAAAATTCAAATTTCAATTTCAGCAGAATACTTGGAGGGAGTTAATTGAGGTGACATGGCTCTTGTTTCTTATTCATCTCAATTAATTTTAGTTGGAGACAATTGAGTTCAATTTAGTATGATTGATTTTTAATTTCTAACAATCTATTTTAGTTAAGTTGGGTTATTTCCAGTAAAATTGGTTCCAACTATTGGAGAAACTATTAGAAGGTCAAGTTGTGCAGTGTAACTTCAATCGCACTCAATGGTAATCCAGTTAAATAATCAATAAACCCAAAATAATTGATGCATGTAGAGAATTCGAGTTACCTAGTTGATATTTCATTTCAGGGTCAGTGTACTATTAGTTGTAAACTAATCCAAATTGTATAGGTGGTGCATGCAGTCAAAGTATGGGCCTATCGGAATTGCGAAATCCAATTGATGGATTTTCCTAAATAATAGGGGTTAATTCATCAAGGAAAAAAACAAGGACATAGGATCTTGGAAGATTGAACATTTGGCTAAGTATTGGTCAGGTTCAGTCAGTCAGGTAGAGAGATAGACTATACACTTGCAAGGTGTGCTCAGTCTTAAGCAAGAATTGTATTTCATCCCTATTATTTGATTAATGCAATACATATAGTAAGGGGTTTTGAGCATTTTCTTTACCCTAGATAAATCTCTATGTATGTGGGTGGAATCTGGATGCATGTTTATTATTTTTGTTCTGTATCGTGAATTAGCTTCCACAAATCAGTCGAGTAGCTTCTAGTCTTGCTATTTAGTAAATTTCGTGAGTAGTTTAAAATCTACACATTATTTCTACATGGTGATAAGAATTTCCTAAATCTGTAATAACACCTATATAAGAATCAACTATTGTAATAGATTTCACGTTTTATAGCTTGATATGGTCCACAATGATGTAAACTCATCCAGGAAAGAACAATGTGGAGCTTCAAATATTATATCACCATGTGAGATGTAGACTGAGATGTGGAAAAACCTTTTGTGTGAATATTGTGAATTTGTATTCAAAGAGAAACTAAAATTTGAAGATGAAATTTTATTTTTATTTGCAATATATTGTATTCCAAAAAGATGGCTTTCAAACATTCCAAGGTTTTATGATGCCCGAGACATGTTTCATCATTAAATTTATTATGGAAGAGAATAGATTAATAAAGCGACTCATAATTTTAAGTGAGCTAAATGACTTTATTGCATGGCCCAAGGATGATTTAAGCAATAATTCAGAAATGATGAGGTCAAAGTTGTGATTTAGTGGCAGTGAAAATTATTACGCTTCGAGGCCAACATATAAACATAAGAACATCATAAACTTCAACATCACATTGTTTTTAACTAAGAATAAGGAAATGCATAGGAAATATACCATGGTTTTGATGAATGGGCAGGATGAATAGTAATTCTCATTGAATTGATTCATATGTAGCAAAGGAATTGGAAATGCAGTGATGGGATTTAATTTATGAAATGCTCATATTTACTTCATTCTTACTGGTTGTCCCATAGTTTCAACAGTGGGCCTTGGTGAGAGTCATAGCATGATGAGGTAAGATTCATAACATGCAGATTTGCAACAAATACACTTGGGAATTGAAACGCATGTGGCTTTGTAGGGAGTTGCAGCAATTTTTGAGAGAGTTATAACAATTACGCTTGGAATGGTGAGTCACAAAAATCAACAATAAGGAGTTGTAACACTCTACATCAGGGAATTATGTAATATATCCATGGTTATTTGTAGCACATGTTTCATGTTTTTTCCTAATGGTACCTGTGTATCTCAACCTATTATTATAGACATGTCTATGACTTTAATGAAAAATTATTTATGTATTTTATTTTAACTGAGATATTGTTGGGCCTAGCTTCCATAATTTTGAACTTATATTCATGGTTTCCATAGGAATAAAATAATTTATGTATTATATGTGGTGGATTTTTAGAAAAAATGTTGTAGAGTTGTAGCAACAACATTCAGAGTTGTAATTTTGTCTTCAACAACCACTTTATGCAAGGATTGACCTTCTTGTTGTTCTCAGGACCTGCAAAAACTAGAGTCTAGCACATATCTATAATAAAACATGATACCTTGGGAGAAGAAAGGTGATCAATCCTTATTCACCCAATTCATATGGAAAAAAAAGATGTCAAATAGTTATAATAAATTAGATCCAAAGAAATATGAACAAATAAATTCAATATTTATAATTTTCGAGGAGTGTTGGCCTGCTAGACTACCCAGAAGTGTTTTGCTAATAATTTATTTTTCTTATGTCTGATAAAATTGATTCTAAAGAAAAAATAAAGTATATTAATATTACTATCTCCATTAGAAATATGTTTTGAAAATTCCATGAGATGCTATGTCAAATCTTCATAGAAGCAACCTGCATGAAATAGTTGTTTTGTTCTTTGTCCTAGACCAACAATCACTAATTTAGGTGTAACGTTTTCACTTGATGATGGATTTTTATGCTTTCAAATGGAGATGAAAGTATATTCATGTATAAATCTCCAGTATAAATACTTTTTAAGGACAAGAATGATTGATGAGTCAAATATGCTAGTGAACTTATTAGGAAACAAAGTTTAAGTAGTGCAGATTTAGGACAAACAATTAGTATGTTTGGCATAACTTTCTTATATGACATCAAAATTGAGCGATTCAAATTGCATTATAAACAAGATTCATAGGATAATATACCATAGAAACATACTTTAAATATATATATATATATACTTTAAAGATACAATTGGACAAAGTTGGGACAACCATCTTTCAGATGCCTATATATATATATATATATATATAGGCATCTGAAATATGGTTGTCCCAACTTTGTCCAATTTTATATTGAATTCCTTGTTTTAACAATGAGTGTGTGTTTTGAACATAAATTTTTATTTTGATATCCAAATTGAGAAATTAAAATTGGGTTAGAAAGTAGGTTTCAAGGGTTATTTCAGGTAGAAATATTTTTTAAAAACATGCCCTTATGGCCTCTCACAACAGGGTTGTCCCAACTTTATTTTCAAAAATTTGTTAAGCCAGCATGCTAGAAAAATATGATCTATCATTTTTTCTTCAAAATATGGTATGGTAGCATTGGGATTATGACATAATAATCATGAAAATCCATAAAGTGATCCATTACTTGTAATATGATGTTGATAAACTTTGCTTTTAGGAAATTTGAAAAAAAAATATTGTAGAAATATTTTGGCTTAATTTTTCATGTGAGAATAGAATTTGTTTTAGAATGATGATTCTCATATTATTACTTGTAATAATATGATTTAAATAAATATACTAGTTGTGAACTAACCTTATACTTGGGCCAAACACTAGTACATATTTACTAGGAATTAGTTGTACTCTAGGGCCAAACATCAACCTAGATGTAAGGAATTAACTATTGGTTATTCTATGGACACTTTCCCATCTACTCATATGCCTAGGTATCTAATCATGGTGCTCACTAGTTCTATAGGAGAGTGATATGTATATGGAATATATCAATGTAATTCTTATTTACAATCATTGACAAAGAAATAATACAGGAATATGAAACATGAAGTTATCTGGAGAGAGATTGGATTATATCTATCAAATGATGATACCCATATGTTCACTTAAAAGTTTGTGATTAAAGGAAATATATGTGTTGAGAACCAATCATACCTTTGGGCCAAACATTGGTTCACTGGTATAGGTTGACTGAGATCTTGTTGTACTCTAGGGCCAAACATCAACCATGATGTAAGGATTGAATAATTTTTCATCCTATGGACACATTCCCATCTACCAAGACACCTAGGTACCAACCATGGTGCTTTCTAGTTCTATAGGAGAATGGTCTAGATACAATATGTACCAATTTCAATCCTATAATAATATTTTACCAAGAAAATGGAGGAGATGATACATGTCATAAAAATTTACCAAACAGATCAATTACTATTTCCAACATTAACTTCTTAAACATTAATTCATTGATTTAGTATGCATTTCCCCAAAAGAAAAGAGACTAGGTGTCATGAAGGAGAGAGAAGAAGGAATAATGAAAATAAATAAATTTATATATATATATATATAGTAAAGAAACTATGATTTACAAAGCTACCAAATCCATGAAATTCACAATGCATCCTATACTTCAAAGTTGAAGGCTTTGACATCCCCTAGGTTCCTCTTCATTCATAAATGCGTTCCTTTTCCTTCTTCCAAGATTCTTGCAAAATAAAGGTAAATAATATGGATGGCTCTTACTACACCACAAAAACGTTTATAAATCCAATAAATGTATCTAAATTACCTACATCATGTACTCTAAAAACAACAAAATAAAATAATCTCTTATGCAAAAATATGAATTCAAACCAATGAAAGAAAAAATGTGTCATTGGTAACTCCCTCCCAAAGACACCAAAAATGACAGGCATTTTAATTACATTTTAATTTATTATAAATACAAATAAGAGACAATGTATTTTATTGTTAATTGAAGGTTCGTATGGAAATTGTGAATAATTGTGCACTGTAAATGAATATCACACTTTCTACTCTCATTGGTCTAGTTTACAATTGTAGAATAAATGATTACTTTTGTGGAGGGAATACAAAAAATAAACAAGTTTTGGTAGGGTTCTAGACACTCTCATTAGAGGAAATTTCATCCTAAAAGTGGCCTCCTAAGGAAAAATAATAAAATAATAGTTAAAATAATAAAATAAGAGTTATGAATTTTAAAGGGAAAAGAACAAAATTGATTTTTTACTTGTATTTTTGGCTTATCTCCTTATAGGTTTACCCAAATTTCAAGTGTATACAATCGTTGGATGTGGTACGAAATTTCCCATCCAATGAATACCCATTATTCATACTTTTCAGAAGACCCACATTGATAAAAAATTGAAGATACATTAAAAAAGTGTGTTGAACATACATTTCTAGTGTACCTTCATTTTTTATCAATGTGGGTCTTCTCAAAAGTATGCTTAGTGGGTACTCGTTCGATGTGTAATTTAATTTTGCATCTAATAATTATCTACACATGAAATTTGGATAAGTCTATAAGGAGATGAGCCAAAAATACAAGTAAAAAAAAAACAGTTTTTCTTCTTTTCCCTCCAAAAAAATTACATGTACCTCTTTTTAAATTTTAACGATTTTGATTGGCTTATATATTATGACATGGAAATTACATGAAATTTTCATGGGCACTTTTAGGGTAATATTTCCTCTAATGGGAGTCCAAACCACACTTGCAATCAAATCCACACTTTTCGGGAAAGTAAAGAGCACACTAGCAAGAAATTAAATTCATACTTGCAAGGAAGTAAATTCACACTTGTTGAATGAAAATCACACAGGAAGAAATACATGACTAATCCTTTCCAAGATGATTTTTGTATCTACACTGACCAACAAATGTAATCATCGCATTAAGAACATTTATTCAACAACATTATTACAACTTAATCCAAAATACAAACATTTAAAAATAAATAAAAGAAATTAAATTGCACAACTAGGAATTACATAATATATATAGATTATGCAATGCTATTTTATATTGGATTGTGCCCTGACTCCATAGAACAGAGCATTTATATTATTCTATATCAACACTGTTGAGTAACTAGCTCCAAAAATAGAAGAAAAGAGATATAAACGCCTTAGAAATAAGCCACTTCGAGGGGGTAACCTCCAATACATTACATAAATGAACAAATCTTGGATGATACAATTTACAAAACCTCCTTTCTATATATAGGAGTCCATGTGGCCATAATGTAATCCTAGTGGGCCACAATGTAATCTTAGCTGACCTAACAATAATAATTTAGGGGCACAATAATAACAAAATGGGGGTTACAAGGGTACAATAATAACAATAAGGGGGTTACACTAATAAAAATAAGGGACTATACTAGTAATATAGGGACCCAACATGCCCCTCTCCTACAAAAAAGTTTTGTCCTCAATGCCTGAGTAGCTCTGGGTGCTTCTGTATAAACTTCTCATCCTCCCATGTAGAATCTTCAATGAGTAAGTTCTTCAACTTGACGAGATACTCTGAAATTGATCGATGCTGTAGCTGTCGAGTTCTTGCTTCCATGACCGCTTCAGGTTCCAATATGATTTTTCCTTCCTCATCAAGTTCTGGCAATATTGTTTGAACTGTAATATTTTCACCTATAACCTTCTTTAAGCATGAAACATGGAAAACTGGATGCACTCGCGAAGAAGCAGCAAGCTCCAATTTGTATGCCATAGTACCAATCTTTTGCAACACCTTGTAAGGACCATAGTACTTTGGCGATAATTTATTATCCTTCTTAGCTTGCTTGAGGGAAATTTTCTTGTATGGTTGTAGCCGTAAAAATACCCAATCTCCTACATCAAAACTTCTCTCACTGCGATGTTGATCTGCCTGTTGTTTCATTCGATTTTGTGCCAAATTCAGGTTATCCTTTAAGAGTTGGAGAACTTCTTGCTGATGCTCGATGTGATCTTCAACTGCTTGAACCTTCGAATTTTCCCTTAAAGATGATGTGATGGATGGTGGATGATATCCATAAAGTGCCATAAATGGGGTCATTTTGCTGCAGTATGGAAGGAAGTGTTATACCACCATTCAGCAAGAGGTAACCACTTGACCCATTGTGTTTGTTTATCAGATACAAAACAACGAAGATATCCTTCCAAACATTTATTTACTATCTCAGTTTGACCATCAGATTGAGGATGATAAGATGAGCTATGAGCTAATTGAGTACCCAAACAAGAAAATAACTCCGTCCAAAAATTTCCAGTAAAAATGGGATCTTTGTTGCTCATAATAACTCTTGGGCTTCCATGTAGTTTTTGAATTCTGTCCATAAATGTAGTAGCAACTGTACTTGCTTTAAATGGATGAGATAAAGCACAAAAGTGTGCATACTTGGTAAGTCTATCAACTACCACCATGATGACACTCTTTCCTTCGGACTTAGGTAAACCCGTGATAAAATCCATTGAAATCTCCTCCCAACGTTGACTTGGAATGGATAAAGGTTGTAGAAGTCCCGGGGTCTTAATTGTTTCCACTTTATTCTGCTGGCAAACCAAACATTCCGCCACAAACTTTTGAATATCAGATTTAAGGCCATCCCAAAAAAATTCTTTCTTCACCCCGTGGTAAGTTTTTAAAAATCCTGAGTGTCCTCCTAAAGGAGAAGTGTGCAATTCCAGAAGAATCTTTTGTTTTAGTTGGGAATTATTACAAAGATATAAGTGATCTTTGTACCATAAGGAATCATTTTTCCAACTAAATGTATCAGATGTACTAGGATCTTGCTGCAACTTTTGAATGAGTGTCCATACATCTTTTTCTTTCTTCCATTCATCTCTTGCTTCGGTTATCCAATCTGGTTGGATAATAGAAATGGCACAAAGCAATGCTTCCACCTCTTCATTCTTTCTTGAGAGTGCATCTGCAACAACATTAAGCTTTCCTTTTTTGTAGATTATTTCAAATTCATAACCCAACATCTTTGTGACCCATTTTTGCTGCTCTTCTGAAGATAGTCTTTGTTCCAAAAAATGTTTAAGACTATCATGATCAGTTTTTACCTTGAAGTGTCTTCCCATTAGGTAAGTTCTCCATTTCTTTAGTGCATGCAGTATTGTTAACATTTCCTTCTCATAAATAGGTTTCTGTAAATACTTTCCTTTGATTGGACGACTTTCAAAAGAAATGGGTCTTCCTTCCTGCATTAAAACAACACCAATTCCATTGCTTGAGGCATCACATTCCACAATAAAGGTTTTGTGAAGTCCGGCGTAGCTAAGACCGGTGCTAGGCACATTGCCTCTTTAAGATGTTCAAAGGCCTTAGTTTCTTCAGGAGTCCATGAAAATGCATCTTTCTTCAATAATGTTGTTAGAGGTGCTGCTATTCTCCCATAATTCTTAACAAACTTGCGATAATACCCTGTTAACCCGAGAAATCCTCGCAACTGCTTTATGGTTGTCGAGACTTTCCATTCCTTAATGGCTTTAATTTTGTTAGGGTCTACTTTAACACCCTAATGAGATACAATATGACCCAGATATTCCACCTCTTGTACTCCAAAGAAACATTTGGATGTTTTTGCATATAATTGTTTCTCCTGCAATAGTTTGAGAACCCTGTCAACATGTTCAACATGATCCTTCCAAGACCTGCTATAGATTAGTATATCATCAAAAAATACGAGCACAAATTTTGTAAGGAAGGGTTTGAAAATGGAATTCATCAACCCTTGAAATGTATAAGGTGCATTGGTAAGGCCAAAAGGCATGACCAAAAATTCATAATGACCCTCATGAGTTCAAAATGTTGTTTTTGGAATATCTTTAGTCTTCATTCTAATTTGATGATATCCTTAACGAAGATCCAAATTGGTAAAATAATTTGCTCCATGCAATTCATCCAACAATTCATCAATCACAGGAATGGGAAATTTATCTTTAATGGTGAGCTTATTGAGCTCCCTATAATCCGGACACATTCGACATGATCCATCCTTCTTGTGTACCAATACTACAGGAGTGAAGAAAGAACTTTGACTAGGTTGAATTATACCCGCCTCTAACATTTCTACAATCATATGTTCAATTTCGCTCTTTTGGACGTAAGGATATCTATAAGGCCTGATGTTTGGAGGAACACTTCCTGGAATCAGATGAATAGCATGATCATGATCCCGAATAGGTGGGAGTCCTTTGGGAGTTTCAAACACCTTGGAATGATTGTCCAAGACTTGTTGGAGATCTGCAAAAATAGATGATTTTGATGTTGGAACTTCTAGTGAGCATAATTGTGCAATTACGCCTCATTGTTCTTTCTTTAGAAGCTTTGTCATGACATTAGAGCTTATTATCTTTCCCGGATTCCCTGAAATACCCCATAATTCGACTTCCTTTCCTTCTGAAAAAAATTTCAAGAAAAATTCTTGAAAATTAAAAGCTACCGTCCCCAAAGATTGTAACCATTGTACTCCTAGTACATCATCAGCACCTCCCATAGGAATGGAAAGCATTGGACTAGTCAATACATATTCCCCCATGGTTAGCTTGATATTATGGCATTTTCCAGAGCAATTTATAGTTCCTCCATTTGCAACCATCACTTGACATTCTGGTGCTGGTATAGGAAACAATTTAATTCCTTGGCTACCTTACAATGAATAAAATTATGGGTGCTACCTGAATCAATCAACACTATTACCTTTTTCTTCTTGATTTGTTCTTCTATCTTGAGAGTTTGAGGAGTGGTAATTCCTGCCAGTGCATTACACGATATGGTCGGATTCATTTCTTCCTCTTCTAGGGCTGGTTCCTGGCGTATATCCTCTTCTTGTTCATTTTCTTCTTCCTCTTCACAATCTATGTAAAATAATTTCTTCTCAGCACACTTATGACCTTTAGTGCATTTGCTATCACAACTGTAGCAAAGCCCTTTTGCTCTTTTTTCTTCCAATTGTTGTGGTGTCAACCTTGTAGGTTGTGGAAATCTAGACGTAGCAACACTTTCTTCTTTATAGAATTGAGTGGTAGGCTTCCTTGTCGCCATTATTTTACATTCAAATTTTCTTGCCAACCTGAATGCCTTCTCCAATGAATCCGGTTCCAAAACACGAACTTTATGTTGGATGTTATCCTTTAAAGTGCCTATGAAGCGATCGAGCCTGTGTTCCTCTGGAATATCAGTTACCCTTATATTCAATTTTTTGAAGTCCTCAATGTGCTGCCCCACTAAACCCTTTTGTTTGAGATTTATCAATTGGCTAAAGAAGGTGTTTTATTTGTATCCTCGTAATGTGCTATCATTTCTTCCGTAAAAATTGACCAAGTGACAATTTTTTTACGGGAGCAAAGCCATCGATACCATACAAATGTAATTTTCTCTAAATGTAAAGTTGCAATGCGTACCTTTTGTGTTTTTTGCACGTTATGGAGATCAAAATATTGCTCCATCTGTAGTATCCATGTTACAGGATCCTTTCCATCAAACTTCCTCATATCCATTTTTGGAATATGGTGGTTCTTCCCGCCAACATTAGAGTTTATGAAATCACGATTAACATTTATTTTGTTCTCATCATGAGGTTCTTCTACTATCTTTTCACCATTAGGAAACATTTTTTGTATCAACTTTGTCAAATCTTCGATGTTTGATTTTAGATCATCCATCTTAGCTTCCATGCCATCCATCTTAGCTTCCACGCCTTTCTTCAAACCGTCCATCTTCACTTCCACGCCATCCATCTTAGCTTCCATGCCTTTCTTCAAACCGTCCATCTTCACTTCCACTCCTTTCTTCAAAACTTCCATTTCATTTTTTGTTGCTCTTTGCGAGAGTGAAATTTGTTGCACTTGCTCTTGTAATTTTGATAGATCATGTTGCAATTCTTCATCTTCACGAGTCATAGTAGAGCCTTCTGAAGGCTTAATGGGTGTTGAATTATTTTTACAGGGAATTTTTTAGAACCCAATACTGCTATATATTCTACAATATGCCCTTGGAATCAATTCAAATTGATTCTTCAAAGAAGACTTATGCAATTTGGAAAGAAAAAAAATATACACACCTTTTTCTTGCTTTTTAGGAGCTCGATATTGAAATTGGATAATATATTTGATTGCAGCACTTAAATATTTTAATTTTAGTATCAACGTATCCCTCTGAATTATCTTTCGAATGCCACAGGTCTGACCTGATTTGGATTCTCCAAGACAAAGTTGTGTCCAATCTCCCACAATGACCTAATTCTGGACTGGTTCAGTAGAGCAAACTTGTACGACTTGCCACGTGTCACTGTTTCATCCTTTGTCTCTGAAATTGATATCCAAGAAACTAAAGTCTGTGTAATTGCAACCAATTTTTACGGCACTCCAATCCGATTCCCAGAGAGAGAGTTATTGAACTTTTCCCACGATCACCTCTTTGAGATGAAATTCAGGAGCCTGAAAAAGCACTACCTTCCACAAATCATATCTCCAAAAATATTGCGAACCAAGCTCTGAAATTTTTTGACGAATTTCCTCAGGATTTCAGCTTCGCACCATACAAATTTCAGATTCTGAACCTTCGTAGAAAACAAGTTATAGCGCAAATTCCACGATGACCTGTTTAGGAGCCTAAAAAAAGACCTAACTTCCACAGATCATATCTCCAAAAATTTTGCGAACCAAGCTCTAAAATGTTTTGAAGATGTTTCTCGAGATTTAGGCTTCTCACCCTAAACATTTCAGCATCTGAAACTTCGTAGAAAAAAAGTTATAGTGAA
Organism: Pinus albicaulis; assembly: GCA_034641835.2. Lineage (NCBI taxonomy): Eukaryota > Viridiplantae > Streptophyta > Pinopsida > Pinales > Pinaceae > Pinus > Pinus albicaulis. The sequence continues at coordinate 1,020,504,859 of CM076578.1, forward strand.
AATTCCACGATGACCTGTTTGGAGCAGCGAAACCCTAGAATCCCAAACCTCTGATACCAAATGTTGTGTAACCAGCTCCAAAAATAGAAGAAAAGAGATATCAACGCCTTAGAAATGAGCCACTTCGAGGGGGCAACCTCCAATACATCACATAAATGAACATTTCTTGGATGATAAAATTTACAAAACCTCCTTTCTATATATAGGAGTCCATGGGGCCATAATGTAATCCTATTGGGCCACAATGTAATCCTAGCCGACCTAACAATAATAATTTAAGGGCACAATAATAAAAAAATGGGGGTTACAAGGGTACAATAATAACAATAAGGGGGTTACACTAATAACAATAAGGGACTATACTAGTAATATAGGGACCTAACAAACACTCATTGCATTGAGAACAAGAGTTACTTAAGCTAATTAAAAGAAATCAATGCAAAGGGAAATTACTATATTAAATCAAACACTATGAAATTCATAAAACTATAATTAAAAATAAAATCTCAAAAATAAGTTATTTCATTATCCTCCAATAATTTCTCTAAGCCTGCGCGCCCCCCCCCCGCCCCGCGCCCCACACAACACATTGATATCCTTTGTTTTTATATATGAAAGAATAATTTATAAAAAGAAATTGTTATAATAGTGCTAACTGAATCCTTGAAATAGACATATTTTCCCAACCAATGTGTCTTGGAGTTTTTATTTTTTAATAAAGAGTTAGTTATGATCTTCTATTTTGCTGAAAAAAGGAATGAAAATCTGGAGGTCAATTTTTTTTTGCTGAAGTGGGCAAGTTTAGAAAATGGTTGTGATAGTACATCTAGGTTTTACATCTTTAAAAGTGACCATATCTCCCAAAATATGATCACTTTTAGAAATATTCTAATCCATTACTCAATTTGGCTCATTTTTCTCAAAACCCATGTTTTAGAATTTTCAAATTCATCTTCATTTTCCCAAAAATAATGTCCCAAGTTCATTGCCTTAAAACTATTGGAGTTACAACAACATAGTCAAAGTTACAACAATGTAGAACAATTTTGTGGAGTTGCAACAAATGGAGTGTCACTAGAGTTGCAACAACAATAGTTTTAGTAATGGTAACAATGATCTAGAGTTGTGGCGATGGGAGTTGCAGCAACTGCAACTAGGATACACCTTGTGGTGATGTTACAACCTACACAACAATCTATTTAGGACATTCCCTTTGCAAACTAACTCACGGATAAATAAAAATATGTTCTATTTTTTATGTTTAATCATAAATTAATATAAAATAATAGATAAATACAATGTAAACATAATAATTCTAAATCCCACATAATAACTAATTGGTACAAGGTCTAGGTAAGTGAAAAGAGATTAAAATTAGGGGAAGGATGTGATTAGGAGCTCAATATTTAGTTAGAAAATGAAATTGCTCCTAAATTCTTTAGACTTGAATGACAAGATAGAGCTCATCACAAGGATTCCAACGCAACTCATTTCATCAAAATCTGAGTTCATATGAGTGAGTTATGGTATGTTGTTCATTTTAACAAACATGTAAAGATTGTGTAGAAAAATGACAAACTGATGACTTGGCATTCCAGTCAGCACCTTAGGAATATTTAGGGAATATTCTCCAGTTTTTCAACCAATGACACTATGACAATTTTCATCACCATATTTTCCAATGTTGATTGGGGGAGTTGAATTTGTCTACTATTTCCTAAGTTTGGAATTATTATTATGGTGGTTTATTTTTATATGGTGGAATTTTTTGAGCCAATGGGAAAGGACCACGTGGCACAAACAGAGGCTACCATGTGTCCCCCCCCCCAATGGCAAGGTGGTTGGCATGATTAATTTTTATATGCAAGGTCGAATGTGATTATCATTGGACGCATTATACATATTTATCAAAGGTTGGGACTATTGGCCAAAACCATAGTCGAGTGGGAATTCAACATATATTCGCAACATATATTATTAACCAAATTTTTTTTATACTATGGTTCGAAGCCTTTACATGTTTCAACAAAAATATGTGGTCTGGGTCGAGGTCGAACCCACGACCACTCGCACCACAGTCCAACACCTTACCACCTCTCCTACTGTCGTGATCCTTAACCACTATGGATATCGCATTTACTTAAATATTGCTACCACGGAGTATGGAGGTTTATAGGGGGCCAGCCCCCTCCCACATGGCCACTTGCCGAGACCAAGAGCCAAAGCAATTTCGGCCGGAATTTTATGCGGATATTTAAATGCGATTAATTCATTTTTAATACGATAATACATGGTTAACCCATGATAACCAAGTTTAACATATAAGTATCGGTTAGTGCTAAATGTGATTAACCCCAATTAAACACATTATTATCTTAACTTAATCGCATACTTATCTTGGTGGCGCCTTTCGTGGACCCACCACATTCGGCGAACTTCCACATTTAGTGGAGTTAACTGGTGACATCCAGATTTAATGGAAAAAACTAAGAAAAATTGGTTTTGCAATAACTGAGGCAATTTTTGACCAATTTTGGCTCAGGAAGAGTCATTCTTGGTATATTTTGATGTTTTGGAGATATTGGAGAAGGTTGCAAAGGAAATAGGAGACTGTAAACAACACTTTTGCACAATTAAAGATAATACAAAAGCCCACACTATGATTCTGGACCAAGGAGATGTAGCCAAGGAGGTGTGAACTCCTTCATCAAAAAATTTGTATTTGTCTCTATTATTTTTGCTTGCTTTGTTTTATTATGTTTTTGTTCAAAATTGAGTTACCATGCTTTTAAGTTCATAAAATACACTTAATCTCATCAAGTTTAATAAATTTTCACTCATAAACACTTGTATAAACCCTTGTATGGTAAGAAAACCAAATCACTTTCATTTTAATTCTGAAACTAATATTAGCAAAGCATTAACTAACAATCAATTTTAGATAAAGTTGGTATCAAAGCACAAGGTTGCTAAATTTGTATTGCTTGCTTTTCTTGAGATTGTGCAAGAAGGGTTTTAATACTTGCAATTTTGTGATGCTTACAAGGTCAAGGTTGCATAGAGGAGAAGGGAAGCTATTGGTTGTTAGTCCTGAGATTAGGAAAAGGAGAAAGAGAGTTGAGAAAGCATCATCTTCACCCAAATTTCCACTAAAATTTTTACTTGAATCACCTCAAGTTCCATATCTAGCATTTGAGATTCAAGAGGTACAAATTGCACAAGAAGTTGAAGTGATTGAAGAGGTACAAGCATCAAAGGTTGAGCTTGAATCCTTAGCCATTATTTTAGGATTTGGAGAGACTCATGGATATTTATAAGAAGAGGATGTTAAGAGAGACTTCAAATATATACAAAAAATGGTTAAAATTATGTTTGATGCATTCACTGCAGAAAGAGCAGGAGAAGGTTCAAAGCCTCCACATGGAGAAGGATCTTCAGATGGTAAAAAGGATGAAGAGAAGAGTTCAAAAGGTAGTGAAGGAAATCCACCTTCATCTCCACCATCCTCATCCTCATCATATTTATCAGCATCTTCATCTTCCACATCCACCACAAAAACCACCCAGACTCATTCAAAAATCCCAAAAGAAAAAGCTCCATTACTCAAGTTGGACATCAAGTTTAAACTTCCCATGTATAATGGTTAAGTAAATGTAGAGAAGTTAGACAGTTTGATCCATCAATTGAAATTATATTTCAAAATTCAAAATCTATAAGAGGAAGACATAAAGATCCAATTAGATTCATTAAGGCTAGAAGGAGAAGCACTAGTTTGGTGGAAGGCAAAGACTCAAGAGGAAATGTGAATTCATGGTCAGATATCCATTTCTTGGGTTGAATTCATTTCTTCCATTAAAAGACAGTTTTATCAATTAGCCTATATGAAAAAAAAAATAATGAGTTGGAAAAACTTTAGGCAACTCAAAGGCCAAACTGTTCAAGATTATACATAGGAGTTTAAGCAGAGGGCTTTTTCATTAAGAGTAAACTTGAATTCGCAAGATACACTCTTGAAATATTTTGGAAGTTTACATTCCTACTTGAAACATACTATCCTTATGTTTAACCCAAATAACTTAGATGAAGTATGTGTGCAAGCCACACATCTTGAAGCAAGGGGAATGAACATTCAGGAAGAGGGTAGTAAGAAGAGGTCATTCAAGGGTAAGGGAAAAGAGAAGGGAGGAAAATGGAAGGGAAAGAAGAATGAAATCAACAAGAAATAAGGGGAGAAAACTAGATGCAAACATTGTTCCAAAGAGGGGAATAATGAAGCCCACTGCTGGAAACTACATCCCGAACTAAGGCCAAAGAAACCAAATAACAAAGGGAAACAAAAGATGGCTACCACCACACAACAAGATCTTGGATCCAATTCAGGAGATGAGACCAAGATAATAGCCATCGTGAACAAAGGAAATGAAGCCATAGCAAGTACTATTTCATCAAATAGTCACAGCAACACTCCAAATGAAGAGACAAGGATAGAATTGTTCCATGTTAGAGTGATTTGAAATCATACAAAGATTTATGCATTGTTTGATAGTGGGTCACAAGAAAATTTTATTTTAGAAGACTTAGTAAAAAATATTAACCTTGAAATTGTACCACATCATAAACCATACCCTTTGGGTTGGATAGTTAAGAATGTCAATTTACAGGTTACAAGGAAATGCATATTTAGATTTTCTATTACTGCAAACTTTGTTGATGAAGTCAAGTTAGATGTGGTTCCACTTGAATTTTCCGGGATTATCTTCGGAATTCCATATTTGTATGACAGGAAAGGGGTGTTTTATCGCCATGAGAAGAAATATCATTTTCTTAAGTATGGGGTGGATTATATTGTGAGAGCTCATCACAAGAAACTAAATATTTCTTTAGTTAATGCAGGGAAAATGAAGGGTCTAGTTAATTCAAGTAAAAATTTTGTGCATCTCATGATCAAGAAAAAGGGTGACGTTGACTATGAATATTTTGAAGGATGTGATGACAAATTAAAATATGATTTTTTTGATGTGGTAAGTCAACATGGCAAGATGTTTCAATAACCAAATGGGTTACCTCCCAAAAGGAAAATTCAGCATGAGATTCCGATGCAGTAGGATGTTCCAATTCCAAACATTGGTATGTTTCGCATGTCAATTATGGAGAGTTTGGAAATCAAGAAGAAAATTCATGAATTTCTAAATAAAGGTATCATACACCCATCTACTTCACCATGTGGTTCACTAATTGTCTTGGTACCAAAGAAGGATGGGACTTGGCACATGTGCATCGATTTACGTGCACTGAATAAATCACAGTAAAGAATCGCTACCCACTCCCACATATTGATGATTTGCTAGATCAGTTGAATTATGAAAGATATTTCAGTAAGTTAGACTTGCGAAGTGGTTATGATCAAGTTAGAATAGCTTAAGAGGACATTTGGAAAACTTTTTTCAAAACTAAACAAATATTGTTTGAGTGGTTACTTATGCCATTTGGTCTAACAAATGCTTCAGATACTTTCATGAGAGTCATGAATGATGTACTTAGACCATTTATAGATGACTTTGTCATTTTTTACTTAGATGACATACTTATATTCATAAAATCAAGAGAAGAACATGTCATGCATGTGAAAAAGGTACTTGATGTTTTGAAAAAAGAGCAATTATTTTTAAAGACGTCGAAGTGCAAGTTTGGCAGGACTTCTTTAGTGTATTTGGGAAACATTTTTGGAGGAGGTGAGTTGTAGATAGACCCTTCCAAAGTTGAGGTCATTCTAAATTGGCCTAAGACCGATACAGCTACCGAGGTAATAATCTTTCTTGGGGCATCACAGTATTGGAGGAAATTCATTACTAATTTTTCTTCCATTGCAGCTATGTTACATACATTGACAAGTGTTAAGAAAGTATTCCATTGGGGAGATTTGTAGCAAAAATCATTCGATGATTTAAAGAAAAATATAAGTTCAACACCGGTATTAGCACTTCCAGATCTTAGACAGCCATTTGAGATCAAAAAATATGCAAGTGATTATGCTATGGGAGAAGTGCTCGTGCAGCATGGTAAGCCTATTTCGTTTCATTATAGAATTTTTAATGGATATGTGATTAATTATCCCACCTATTATAACTATTTATATGAATTGGTACAAAGTGTAAAGAAATGGAAGCACTATTTGATGGGGAAAGAAACCATTATCCATATCGACCATTAGCCATTGCAGTACTTACAATCACAGTCAGATTTGCAGAAATCAGGACATTTCAGATGGATGGGATTTCTACAACAATTTCATTTGGTTATCAGGTAAAAAAATGGAATCTACATTAAGGTAGTTGATATGATCTCTAGGCCTATTGTAAATTCATCTCTTATACTCAAGCACAATTCAATTATGCATGAAAGTTACATTGAACAATATGCATATGATAGTGATTTTCAAGATGTGTATGAAAGCTTGAGTCAAGGAAACCAAAATGAAGAGTTAGATTATCATGTGCATAAAAAATTGTTGTATCATTTGGGCAATTTATGTATACCACAGGGAGAAAGAAAAAATATCATAAGGGAGGCGCACACATCATTGATTGTTGGACATTTCGGTGTAGGCAAGATAGTAGAAAATCTCTAAAGCTAATGTTATTGGCCATGCATGATTGATAGTGTATCTCGTTTTATTAGAGGATGTTCTTTATGTGCAACAAGTAAGCCTAGAAATAGGAAACTTGGATTGTACACTCCACTTTCGGTCCCTTCACATCCTTGGGAGAGTATCTCAATGGATTTTGTAGGTGTTTTTCATATGTCAAGGAAAGGCCATGATTACTTGTATGTTGTGGTAGATAGGTTCAGCAAAATTTGTATTTTGATGCCATGTGAGAAAAAAATTATAGTTGGAAAAACCGCTAATATTTTCTCTTAAAATTTGTGGGTTCATTTTGGTATTCCTAATTCTATTGTAAGTGATTGGATTCCTGATTTGTTGGGATTTTTTGGTCAAAATTATGGGACATGATGGACAGAAAGTTGAAGAAGAGTACAACATTTCATCCGCAAAAAAATGGTCAAACCGAAGTGGAAAACAGGACATTTATCCATCTTCTTATAGGTTATTGCAACAGGCGTCCCAAATTGTGGGATGAACAGTTGCATTACATTCAACATGCATACAACAAGGCAAATAATTCTTCCACAAACACATCGCCATTTGAGGCATGTTATGGTTACTTGCCAAGATCTCCTTTAGACTTCATATTTGAGAAATATGTTTCTATAGATGGTCATAGTGACATAGATAAGGCAAGGAAGTTCATTGAGAAAATTCAGTTGATACATTACATAGTGCAAGAGAAACTTGAAAAGAGTCAAAGCAGCTACAAGGAAAGGCATGACAAACACCATGTTGATCACAAATTCCAAGTTGGATATGAATTTTGGTTATTTATCATCAAAGAAATATTGCAAGGGGAAGGTAAAAAGGTCAAGCCAGTCCATTATGGTCCATTTAAAATTCAAGAAAAGATTGGTACTAATGCATTTAAGCTAGATTTTCCTCCTTATATGCAAATACATTCTATCGTTAATGTTGAGAATTTGAGATCGTGTGAGCCTCCTTTGATTGATGATCAAGGGGAGAATTTTTAGCTGCCATCAATAGATGATTTCTCGCCATAATATCTTGATGAACTTCAGCAAGATCTCATACTTGACAAAATAATTAGAACTTCAAGAAGAGGAAATGTCGAATACCTTAGAGTGGCACTCAAGGGAAAAAATTCTTCAAAGTCCAAATGGATGGAGAGTGAAAGGGTGATGGAGCTGTACCATCACCTGTTGAATAATTAATAGTTTATTTTAGGTTCCAAAAGGCTTCTAGTGGGGAGGAATGATCAGGAGTTTCGTATTTAGCTCAAAAATAAAAGTTCTTAGAGATGCTTCATACCTAAAAAACCGGATAGAGATCATCACCAGGATTCCAATGGAACTTGTTTCATCAAAATCCGAGTTCGTATGAGTGAGTTATGGTATGTTGTTCATTTTCCCAAATAAGTAAAAATTGTGCAGAACAGTGACAAATTGATGACTTGGCAGTCCAATGAGCACCTCAGGAATATTCAAGGAATATTATCTAGTTTTTTAGCCAATGACATTATGACAAGTGTCATCACCAAATTTTCCAATGTTGCTTGGGGAATTTGAATTTGTCTACTATTTCCTAAGTTTGGAATTATTATTATGGCGGTTTATTTTTATATGGTGGAATTTTTTGAGCCAATGGGAAAGGGTTATGTGGCACAGCTGTAGGCTGCCACGTGCCCCCCCGCCCTCCCGCGCCTCCCATGGCAAGGTGGTTGGCATGACTAATTTTTATATGCAAGGTCAAATGTGATTATCATTGGGAACATTATACATATTTATCAAGGGTTGGGACTAATGGCTAAAACAATAATCGAATGGGGATTCAAAATATATTCGCAACATATATTATTAACCAAAGTTTTTTTATACTATTGTTCGAAGCCTTGGCATGTTTCACCAAAAATATGTGGTCGGGGTCAGGGTTGAACCCACGACCACCCGCGCCACAGTCCAACACCTTACCACCTTGCCTACCACCATGATCCTTAACCAATATGGATCTCGCATATACTTAAAGATTGTTGCCGTAGAGTATTGGGGTTCGGAGGGGGGCAGCCCCCTCCCACATCGCCACGCGCCAAGACAGAGAGCCAAAGAAATTTCAGTGGGAAATTTATGCAGAGAGTTAAATGCAATTAAGCTATGTTTAATACGATAATACATGGTTAACCCATGATAACCCGAGTTTAATAGATAAGTGTGAGTTAGTGCTAAACATGCTTAACCCCACTTAAACACATGCTTATATTAAATTAATTACATACTTATCTTGGTGTCGCCTTTGGCGGACCCACCATATTCGGTGGATTTCCACATTTAGTGGAGTTAACTGGCGGACATCCAGATTTAGTGGAAAAAAACTAGGAAAATTTGGTTTTTCCATAACTAAGGCAAATTTTGACCAATTTTGGCTCAGGAAGAGTCATTATTGGTATATTTTGATGTTTTGGAGCCATTGGAGTAGCTTTCAGAAGAAACAGGAGACTTTAAACATCACTTTTGCACAATTGAAGCTAATACAAAGGCCCACACTATGAAGTTGGACCAAGGTGATGTAGCCCAAGAGGGGTGAACTCCTTCATCGAAAACTTGTGTGTTTTTCTCTATTATTTGTGCTTGTTGTGTTTTATTATGTTTCTATTTAGCATTGAGTTTCCATGATTTTAAGTTCATAAAATACACTTAATCTCATCAATTTTAATGAATTGTCACTCATAAACACTTGTATAAACCCTTGTATGATAAGAAAACCAAAGCACTTTAATGTTAATTTTGAAACTGATATTAGCACAACATTAAATAAAAATCAATTTCAGATCAGGATGGTATAAAAATATGCCATTTCTGAAGCATGGCATTTGGATTAGGCATAGTAGGGTTCTATATGTCAACATATGTTGTAGACTTTACAAATTATAGGGTTTATATTCATTAGGAGTTAGGTGTTATGGTTTTACTGGTTATGGGATATTATAGCGAAAGGCAAGGGATATGTAACACCCTCCTCCCACATTTACCCAAGCTAAATGGCCTACTCGAGTAAACATGTGACAAAGAGTAACTATGATATGATTAAACTTCCAAAGTGCATTTAAGGAAGTGGAATCAACATGACAAGATCAATCTGACCTTACACACATGCTACAAAACCTTTAGGAGCCATCCAACCCTTCCCAGTGACCAACCTCTGAGAAAAATTGACATTTTACTGATCTAGACCCTCTCACATCAATACATGCCAATGACTGTGGACTTTTACAGGTCTTTCTGAGCTAGTGACCCTGGATTTTGTGCCATGTTTTTAGTGCTAGGTCTCAGGCTACTTCCAAGAACTTCATGAAACCTTCAGAAATGATAGATAACATTGAAATAAGGCTACTAATACAAAAATTTGATCAAGTACTTTACCAAACCTCTACTATCCAAAACAACATTTTGTCAAACATGTCATAAATATGCATTCTACGGGTCATACCAACATATATGAGCATAGGGGTCTTATACTTATCTAACATTCGTAAAGAGGCATTGGTGCCTTATCAAAATAGTTGAATTATCATTTATTAGGTCATATATTCATTGTCAATTCATTTTCTAATCAAAACATGCTAAGAACGATACATCAAGTTTGTCATAAAACATACTCATAACCAGAATATATGCAATAGAAATAACAAGGATATAACAACCATAAAAACCACATAATAACAAGTACATTTACCCATCAAATACAAGAGGAAAATAGCTCTTATTTAAATATACAAAATTCAAGCAACTTTGATATTTCCATGTATCACCCAACCATATACTAGTAGAAAGTTACTAATTAGTTACTAAAAAAATGACTAAAATTTGCATATAAATGACTAGTTTTCAGTTTGTGACCAATAGTGCTAATTTACAATATCTTATAACGCCACCAAATTTTAGTCGTTTTTAGTTTAGACATTAATTGGTTGTCTCAATTTTATTGTCTAGTAGTATATTTAGTCATATATTTATTCAATGATTCAGTCATTAATTTCCACAATTAATGACCAAATATACAACAAAATATATTATTGTATGATCACCCAATAAAACCAACTAATGACCGTAGAAATATGACCAAATTTTCGATCATGTTATAAGATACTGTAAATTAGTTACTAATAGTCATAAAAATGCAAAATTTAGTCGTCATTTGTAATCACAAATTTATCATTTGTAGTAGTCAATTTTTTTTTGTAGCTTCATATTCAATATTAAATAACTAATTTAGTAGTTTATATTCATTTCATTTACTTTCCTTAATAATCATTATAAACAACTAATTTAATCATATATTCATTTTATTTGTGTTCATCATTAATCAATATAAACTACTAATTAGTAGTTTTAAATTAATTTATGTTCATTATTAATCACCATAAATTAATTAGTATGATTTTGTGACTAAATTAAAATAATAATAAAAATCATACAATGTGCATGTGTATTTAATATGAAAACACAAAGTTACATATGTTAATTACAATACTAAATAATATCAAGTGAAACTGTAAATAATTTCAACCACATAAATCATATTATATAAAATTTCAAGTATTAAAATATGAGTTTCCAACTTAATATTGGTTGGACTACTATTTACACATGAAATATTGTTTCATCACTTCAAAACATTATCATTGTGTTTCGAAGGAAATATAGGTAAATTCACCAACTCTAAAGACTTGACCATTAGTCTATATATGTATGTCTCATGTGAGATATTATCTTTAAGGGTATCACTAGATCGGCTCTCTTATCTCTCTCTCTCTTTTTGCATTTTTGGCTCCAATGCTATTGTCTCCTCTTTCTTCAATTCCTTCTTCTTACCATCAACACTGAGTTCTTCTTTTGAAAAATGAAAGAAGTTACAATGCAGAGTATAAGACATGAAATATGATGAATGATGAAATACAAATTAAAGTATACTATAAAGAATTTAAACGATATATACCTCAACATCACCAATGTCAATGTAAATTTTCCCAAAAAAAGCAAGAAACTCGAACAAGTTTTTTTTTTTTTTTAACATGCCAAAAATATCAAGCTATAAATAACTTATGAAAACAAATGGAAAGAAAAAGGCAACATATAATAAATAATCTATTACAGGTGGCTGAAAAAATTCATCATAGAAGAAAAAAAAATCCTTTGGTTACCCATACATGTGGGTGGGTAACCTACCCCAATATGCCATGATCCTTAGGGTCTAAAAGAAGTAAACCTCCTACTAACATAATGATTGATTGGTTGCATCTTGGTCTCCAAGAAACTACCATCCGTTACACCATCATAATTAATTCAAAGATTTAGAAAACAATATAAGAAACAAGTATATAAAATTGTGTTTGATAATGATGATACATTCAAATAATTGTGAGGTTAATAAATTAGTTTTGTGAAAATCTAATAATTATGGTAATCTTAAAATTTTCACTATGTTTTTTTATCACACATATAAAAATGTGAAACAAAGATCTCTGTAATTATTAGATGAGAACGCAGATTGTTGTTTTAGAAAAAAGAAAAACATTTTTCCAATCACTAAATCTTTTTGAGCACGCATTTCATTGAAACAAAAGTGTTATATATATATTATCCTATTGGGATGAGATAGTGTGCAAAAACTATAATAAATTGTGATGCAAGGAAATAAGTGAATTTTAAAAACTGGAATGAAATACACCTTAGATTTTTACAATATAAATTTATGAGGCACCAATGCTTAATTTCATGACAAGAGAAAATAAAAATGCAATGGTTAAAGCACATATATCCAATATTCAACAGATATATTTTAAGTTTAACAAAGGTTTCCTCACTTAATTTATGTCATAGTTTTCCCATAGGAGGTACGAACAATAGCAATTCTATTGTCACTATTATACATGGAACTGGGGTGCACTAGTGTTTGGACTAAGGTTAGGGTTTGACACAATCAGACCAAGAGCTTCTTTCATGTGCTCAGTTACATTGTATCTTCCCTCTTTTTCCTAGTCTATAATTAAGATGTAGAGTGAAACCCTATGTTGGTTAGAAATTTTTTGGTTTTTAATTATGGCAGTTTATTCTCATTTTCCTGTGTTAAATATATATGTGACTAAAATTTCATATTTTTTTATCGCTGCCATTTTTTTCTACAATATATGTTTTCAAATTCTAAGGTTTTAGTTTTGATAGGAGTCAATATTTTAAAGTTACCTAGATTTTAGGGTTAATCTTTGAGAGAAAAATTTACTTAACATGGTATCAAATCATGTTTTCCGAAATTTCTAGGAATCTACGTATTGATAGGACTACAAATTGTAAGAGAAAGTTGTTGTAGGGTTTCAAGGGTGGGATCCAAAGCTTTAGAACATGACACAATTACAAACCTAATAAAGGTTGACAAGTGAGATGCCTAATATATTTCAATCATTAGAAGGTTGTGCTTGATCTAAGTTCCTAATATTTTCTTCTATGAGTTTGTTTTGAGAGCTGTAATGATGAATAGTGATAGTCTCTGAGATTGTCACATGTTGGAAGGTATTTCCAGCATTGTTCCATGGAAGTGCACACTGCAAAATCTTTTGGAAAACTTTAAATTGTGGTGGCTTATGGAGAAATTTTCCAACAGATCCAAAGGATTTGACCAAGCACATAAGGAAAATTGTCAAATCAAAAAAAATTATTCTGGATTCAATGATGGATAATCTAACGTCATGAAGAAAATATGGCTAAATATATGCATGTAAGAGAGATTCATGTATAAATAACATTGATCATGCCAACCTGGATCTTGTAAGTAGATGTCTTGGAATCTGCTTCAGCTTCAATAAGTCTTTTCGTATTAAAATCCTCTTTCCATGACTATGATCTAGCCAGTACTATTGAATTTAGGATAAAACAAGCATAGAAAAATGTCACTCTGATATTACATAAGAAATAAAAATACAATGAAATGTACAAGAAATTACTTTTAAGAATTTTGACTTACATCACTAGATTTTGTGTCCCTTCCGGAGCTCTCAGCTCTAGTTTCGATCATTGAAATCAGATGATCACAACCTCAGCATAAACAAGTATTAGGTATTCATCTCTCTTTATTATTGCTATTTTCCAAATATTTTTCACATGGAAACATTGCAATGACAATTGGGATTTTTTGCTCCCAAATTCAAAATAATTAATCCATCTAAAGGGTGTCATTTCTCTCCACAATTATACACAACAAGAGAAAAACCCTTATAATATCCAATTCTAGAAACAGAGATAAGCTCAAACCAGATATTTGTACATTATAATCGATATATTTATGGACCTACCCTCCATAAATGGTTATATCTGAGTCAGCTAGAATAGCATTGTGTGAAAATGACCTTGGGGTTGCTTCCAACCAACATCAAGTTGAGTCCATGAACAAGTATTTGTGTCAAGATTCCATAATTCATTGTAATATGCACAATCTCCAACCCCACAAATAATATATACCTAGAAAAAATTTGAAAAATTGGACGATTACAGGTTGGTAGTTCACAAGTTCTCTTTTCCTCGTGCAAGAAAGTCTTTTTTAGCCATAGGCATGGATAAAATCTTTTCAAGATTATATTGTTTTAAGAAGAAAAAAAATGGATATGTAGGAGTGTAACATAGCTCACATACTTGGCATACAAATTCAATGAGAAAAATTGATGAGAGGAGATTGAAATTGTTTATGCACTTTATGTTAGACTCAACTCACAAGTACAACACCATTTACATGAATAATCAATAAATTTTGTAGTTATGTTTGAACCCTAAATTTTAGTGCTCAAAATTAAAATTCTAGAATCCTATGGAATCATATAAGTTATAACATAAGCATATTTCTACATAAATAAAATATTCTAATCAAAATTATAGGCCCAAACACACAATAACACAAACATTTGTATAGGTTGTGGGTATTATGGAAACTCATGTTCTAATCTCAAGGAAGATACAATTCCCAACTAAGGTACCAAATCATAACTTACAACACTGATGAAACCATGACACATCAACTCTAGTACAATCATATATCTAAACATGCATACCTGAATTTAAATATTTGATACATTGCTTATTTATGTAACTCCACTTATTTTAAATGGGTTGTACTAGTTTTCACCTTCATTACACCCAAAACATCATCTAAAATTAGCATACTATTTTTTCTACCGTCTTATGCACATACATAAAGATCACCCAAAGATTCGTGTGTTATGGAATGCAGGTGAACATGAGGCGGGTATTTAGGTGGACATCATTCCCAATGCTTCTCAGTATAACAATGGTCTTATTGTAAATATGAAGGATGACATTGCATACTTTATCCTGGAACAACTGTCACTGAGCTCCTAGAATGTACAGGGGAAAATTCCACAATAAATTTCTACTTAATATAGGACTTGGTATTTAGACCTTTCAAACAATAGGTTGAATGGGAATATACCTAGGCCTGTCGAGACTGAGCTAATAAGTTATTTAAATGTGACATAAATTTCTCCTTGACTCATAGAACATAATATTGAATATCAACTGAGAATGCTTGATAGGAGGAGGTTGCATTTCTTACTACATTTTTATGGTATGTTTTTCACAATAATTCACTCTTAAAAAATTGAATGGAGATTTTTAGCATTCACATCTATGAATCTTAGATCCTCTTAAAAGGAAACAGATCTTAATGTAACGATTATTAGCTGCATTACATCATATATACTTTGAAGCAACATTTTATGAAGCATGCAAATTGGGAAAAATTCTATAGCTTTGTTTTATAAGAAATCAATAGATGCTCCAATGGTCTGTAGTAGGTACTGTGGTGTTAAAATTTTCTAAACTCAACTATCTTATGCAGGGATTCGAAATAGTTCCATTAAACATCATTAATATGCATTTTCATGGATATGTGGATCATTAATTCATTATTAGACAAAGTCGATAATGTATGTTACATCACATTGAATATTTACTTATACTCACAATTATGATAACACATTAAGCATCAAGGTTACCTAAACATTATATTTACCTTATATTATCCATAACGAGTGAGTAGCCTCTGAGAATTGGATTTAGATCTGGATGTTCACTCTTCTATTCACCATTGGGTATCATTGGTTGGTTATGTCAGTCAAAACAACAATACCTATATTAGCTTGATAAGTTAATAATATTTTCCCACCAAGGTTAATACATTATTGGTAATATTTATAAACAAATGCAAGCATTATTAATTAATTATCTATCTCATTCACAGGGTCCCTATCTTAGGAATAAATATCAATATAACCAAGTTTGGAATTCGAATGAGTATAGGGTCTTTATAAGTGACTACGTAGTGACTGTAATGGTTAGTATATTTCAAAGTTATGCAATGTATGTGTCACAAAACCAAAGGTATTCCTTGGGCTCTATTGCTCTTCCTTTGCACTAATTTCTACACTAGTTCAACAAGAAGGGGTCACCCTCCATGTGGGAAATTTTTTCGTCAACTACAAAATAAGGATAACTTATATCTAAGGAGGCTAAATTAATGAAGACAATGACTCTCACCATATATATACTTATCAATCAAATTTAATCGTGCTTAAACCCTATGATAGTGAGGCAAATATTATGGAGTCCATTTATACAACTATAGCATGTTTACACCACATCTCATCACCAAAGTGACACTAGAGATCATTAACCAGTACATCACCAAAGTGACACTAGAGACCATTAACCAGTAAAAAAAGAATTATCATAAGCTTTGTCACTATTCAAGGGAAAACTTAGGAAAGTGGGCATCTATCCATGGTGAACTATGTTCCAACTACTACAAGAACTATACACAACCCTTGTTGGAAGTTCTGGATATAGTATAAGTAAGAGAGCAACATTTTTTCATCATCCTTTTTCACAGCAACAGGTGAATTGTATACGTTAATACTATGTGCATGAGTGATATAGTCGTATCCCATGTGAAATTATTGTCCCAAAATATATCCATCAACATATTATATATAGCTCATTGGGACAGTGTGATACAAGTGGATGACTTCATAATTTTACAGCTGCAAGAATCACTTTCTATCTTACTATCTATAGGCAAGGAAATCCAAATTATAAGCACAAAATTTAATTTATCAAGATCCCATTGTAAGTAGTTAGGTTTCCTATTTGCATAATATTTTAAATGAAACACATATTACTGCAGTTACCATAGTACTCGCAACATAAATTAAATATTGTCACAACCAATACACTCAATTTACCAGTGTACAAATTCAACCACAAACCCCCCCCCCCCCAAAAAAAAAAAAGAGTAATTATCATAACATTACCTTGATCTTAAGGTGGTTGGTTATGTGTGTTCTATATTTGTACAAGAATAAGGTCCCTAGTTCTCCTCCCATCCTTCGAAAGTCTTCCAATAATGAAATTGCCACCCCCTCATCAAACAATTATGCCTCCACATAAGAGTAGCATCTCAAATCAGGACATAATTGGAAGGAGATGCGTCATTAAACTAAAAATTCCCACTTAAGGAGGATAAAAACAATTTAGTAAAGTATTATTGCACCGTCATCATCAAAAAATTGTGCATCCATGGGAAGAGTATAATATTGGATTATATAATATTTCACCTTATTTAATCACAAAATATTGGAAGAAACATTTCGAGGAGAGAAGGTAAAAGATGAGGAATAAGTCATATTAGTCCCCATAGATTGTCCAATAACTATAAAATATGAACATGGAGTACATATGGGTGGACCAACATTAGATAGATATGTGGAAAGGTGCACTATAATTAGCTAAGATTCATCAACAAGTGACCCAACAAGAGAAGAGGAATTTTTCATGGATACATGTTAAGAACCATCTATATAAAGGAGTGACATAAGAGGTACTGGAAAACCATGAATAAAGGTCTCATCAAATAGAGAATCACAACACTCCATCACCCTATTGAGATGTGGATCCATATAAATGATGCCCCTGAGAAGTCTCATTGTATCCAAACAAAGTCCTACAAGCAGTAAAATGGATAAGTGACTTAGTACAACTTTTATGAGGTGATTGGATACAAGAAACTAATATAGAGATCCTAAAATGTGAGATAACTGGATTCTACATATGAAAATCCTCATAGAGGGTCATATTCCTCGTCTTGGAATAACTGTCACTGAGCTCTTGCAATGTACAGGGGCCAATTTCACAATGGCTTTCTACTTAATATAGAATTGTGTATTTATACCTTTCAAACAACAGGCTAAATGGGAATATACCTAGTATAGAAAATTATATATAAACTCTATACCAATGGATTCAATCTAATCATGTAATGTACTAAAACAAGATATCGAATCCTTCTACAATATTTTCGGAATATAAAACACGATCGCTCAATCACATGCAAGTAAGAGAAAGGAAATTATCAATCACAAAACACAATATGTATCTGGGGAAAGCACCTACTCAAAACCCCTCTATCATATATTGTACATAGTCAAAGAATCATGAAATATTACAATGATTTCTCACACCAAGAAAATCATGCACTCTAACGATCATCTCACCATGATCCTACTCAAACTGACTAGCAATTCTTAGGCAAAATTAACCAACACTTAGCCAATTCTCAACCCCTGCTCAGCCCAGCCTTGCTTATGCAATCCATGTGCAATTAATCTCTATTAAATAGGATAATCAATCTTCCTTGATTGTGTAATCCTTCACGAGCCTTCCTTTGACTTTATAATTGCGCTCGGGAAATTCGCTAAAAATACAATGATAGTTAGCTTCCCTTTAACCTTTGTCTCAACTGGGTTGTCATCATAATTGATATGCATGAAGCTTATAATATTGAATCATCATTTACTTGATAGATCAATACTTGTGAATTAAATCTAATTTAATTCACTTGACCTCTCACTAGCTCATCACTTAGTTAGAACTAGTTAAACTGATTTTAACTCAATTAATTTGAGTTAACTGATTACACTCACACCACACTAGTGCATTAACTGTAACTGGAACCTGAAAATAATAGAATCACTCTACATGCCTCACCTTTGACCCTCAACTTTAATTTCTTGATATAACTAAGTCTATCTCACTTAGTTAACTAATACAAGTTGTTATGAGATGAAATTACAATTTTATTTCAATTTAATTAAGGGAAAATTAAATCAAAAGCCTCATATGGTAACCATTTATGGGTGCCATTTTCTGGATTTTGTTTCTGGATGCCAATTTCACTATTTCTTGTTGCAAATTTCAACAATCCCTCTCTACAAGAAAGGAATCAATCTATCCCAATCTGATACCTTTGGAATGTTATTTCATGCAACACTTCTCTAGTGTTGTTTGCACATCCAAATCTCTTGAAACTGAATAGCCTCCAAACAACTAAATCAGTATCATGCATCTGTCATCAGAGTCTTCTGACTATTGGATCATACTACACATAATTAATGGACTCTCTTCATTGTTGTTGTTGTTGAAATCTACATCCATGCACTTTTCACTGCTGCCAACTCTGATTTGCGCTCAAGTATCCAACATATGTCACTCCGATTTATATCTTCCTGACATCTGACTGCATCAATCAAACCAATCCTTCCTTCTACTGTTGTACTGTGGGCTTCTCATAGCCAATTTCAATCCATGAGACACATCATCTCAATGGACCTTTCCTAAATTTCCTCTTAGGATTAATTATGCACATTGCCCCACCTCACACCTGGAGGTATAGCTGCATGTACTCCCTCTGCCTTTCTGGCTCAAAATTCCCCACTCTTGGAGGTCTCTTATTGAGTGGAATCTTCCACTCGGTCTCCTCTCTTCTTCTCCAATCATGGCTACTCCACAACCATGTGAGACTTCTTCTAAGGCTACATGTTGAGAGATAATTTCTCCCTCTCAACCACCAAGTCATTAACCACTAATTTTCTCCCCAAAGCCTTACATGCATCCTCAACCTCGAGAGCATACAGGTTCTTGACTCTTGAACTGATGTGCTTCACCTATATTGTGTCTATGAGTTTAAGTAACACCTTTCCTTTTCTAAACATCACTTCATAACCATGATCTTCCAATACTGCTACGGAGACAAGATTCTTTGTTAGGCCTAGAACATACAAAACATCTACTAGTCAGAGAGGGGAGCTATGCTCCCTTTGAAAGGTAATTGTACCTACGTTGGTTGTGCTATACCTCCCATCATATCCAAACTCTATGTTCTACTGGAGGTACTTCTCCTCCAAGTCACTGAATAGATCTCTATTCCCCTCATATGGAACGAGGCATCGTTATCTAGATACCGCATGCATACCATTACATTTTTGGCCACACATGTAATGAGAGTAAAATAAATCGCGAACTATGAAGCCAATGTTTCACCTGCTGCAATTGTAGGCTCCTTCTTACTTTCCTTCTCTGTGGAAAATTCGAAGCATAGTGCCCATTTTCGTGAGAATGAAAACATATGATCTTGGAAAAGTCTCTCTTTCCCTAGTCGCCTTGGGATTTCTTTCCCTTGGCCTTCTTTTTTTTTCACACTAATGCACAGTATTCTTCTTTTTTGGTGTTATAAGTCTCGTCGTTGGTGCTCTACGTTATCTCTTCTATTACCAAGTCAGACCACAAACACTACCAATCTGGTAACTTCTCCCTCCCATTCAAAGAGTCCTAGTAACTATGCCAACTCTTGGGAAGGCCTAGAAGTGCTAGGCTCACCAAATCATCATCGGTTATGGTCACACCAAAACTTCCAAGCTCATATCGACATTGAGTGAACTTCGCCAAGTATGTTGGTACCATATTTCCCTCCTCCTTCTTGATATTTCTGAGCATGTCCTTCAACCCAACTTCCTTTGGTTACTGTTGCTATAAAAAACATATGTCAAGGCCTTCCACATATCATATAGAGTTTCCTTCCCATGGATAATCGACACAATATGATCTCGAACTCCCTCTTACAAGTTCCTTCTCACCTTTACTACATTCTTCTACCATGCATCAAGAAGTTGGGCATCTGCTGCTCCGAGCTTGGAAATGTCAGTATCTATGAATTTATTCACCCCATTGTCCTCCAACACTACCTCCATCCTTTCCTTCCATGAAATATGATTTTAATTTCCCTCAAGTGCATATTCGAGTCTCAATCCATTGAAATACATCTTGATCTGCCACTGGACCCTAAAGAATAAATATGCAAATTTGAAACTGCTCAAGACAAACTCAATTTCTTCTATATTATTGTGATTCCTAGCGCTCTGATACCATATAGAAAGTCTCTAAAACAACTCTAATACCATGTAGAAAATCTCTAACACGGCTCTGATACCAAGTAGAAAATTATATACAAACTGTATACCAGTGGATTCAATCCAATCATGTAATGTACTAAACAAGATACTGAATATTTATACTATATTTGTGGAATATAAAACATGATCACTCAATCACATGCAAGTAAGAGAAAGGAATTTATCAATCACAAAACACAAGATGTATCTAGGGAAATCACATGCTCAAAACCCCTCTATCATCTGTTGTACATAGTCAAAGAATCATGAAACAATATAATGCTTTCTCACACCGATAAAATCCTGCACTCTATTGATCGTCTCACCTTGATCCTGCTCAAAACTGACTAGCAATTCCTAAGAAAAATTGACCAACACTTAGCCAATTCTCAGCCCCTACTTAGCCCAACCTTTCTCACACAATCCATATGAAATTAATCCCTATTAAATAGGATAATCAACCTTCCTTTATTGTGAAATCCTTCATGAGCCTTCCTCTAACTTTATAATTGAGTTCAGACAAATCACTAATAATACAATTGATAGTTAACTTCCCTTTAACCTCTGTCTCAACGAGGTCGTCATCATAATTAACATGCATGCAGCTAATAATAGTGAATCATCAATTACTTGATTGATCACTACTTGTGAATTAAATCTAATTTAATTCACTTGACCTCTAACTAGCTCATCACTGAGTTAGAACTAGTTAAACTGATTTTAACTCAACTAATTTGAGTTAAATGATTACACTCACACCACACTAGTGGATTAATTTCATCTAGACCCCAAAAATAATAGAATCACTCTACATTCCTCACCTTTGACCCTCAAATTGAATTTCTTGAGCTAACTAAGTCTATCTCACTTAGTTAACTGATACAAGTTGTTATGAGATGAAATCACAATTTTAATTAAGGGAAAATTAAATAAAAAGCCTCATATGGTAGCCATTTATGGGTGCCATTTTCTAGATTTTGTTTCTAGATGCCAATCTCACTATTTCTTGTTGCAAATTTCAACACCTAGGCCTATGGAGACTGAGCTAATAAGTCAGTTAAATGCAACATAGATGTCTTCTTGACTTGTAGAACATAATATTGAATATCAAGTGAGAATGTTTAATAGGAGGATATTCCATTGCTTACTACCTTTTTATCATAGATTCTGCAAAATACTTCACGCGTAAAAAACTTAATGGAGATTTTTAGCATCCGCATCTATGAATCTTAGATACTCTCATAAAGGAAAAATATATTAATGTAATGACTATTAGCTGCATTACATCATACAGACTTTGAAGCAACCATTTATGAATCCTGTGAATTGGGAAACTTTATACAACTTTGTTTTGTCCGAAATCAATAGATGTTCCAATGCTTTGTAGTAGATATTGTGTTGTTAACATATTCTAACATCAACTAGCTTATTCAAGAGATCAAAGTAGTTCCATTAAGCATCATTAACATGCATTTTCATGGATATGTGGATCATTAATTAATTATTGGTTAGAATCCATAATGTATGTTACATCACATTGCATCTTTACTTATACTCACAATTATCATAACACATTAAGCATAAAGGTAACCTAAACATTTTACTAACCGTATATTGGCCACAACGAGTGAGTATCCTGTGAGAATTGGATCTAGATAGAATTGTGCACACTTCTAGTCACCATTGGGTCTCATTGGTTGGTTCTATCAGTTAGAACACCAATACCAGTATTAGCTTTACAAGTTAATAATATTTTCCCACCAATATTAATACATTATTGGTAATATTTATGAAGAAATGTAAGCATTATTAAGTAATTATCTATCTCATTCACAGGGTTCATTTCTTAGGAACAAATATCAATATAACCAGGTTTTGACTTCACAAGAGTATATGGTCTTTATAAGTGACTTTGTAGTGACTATAATGGTTAATAGATTTCATAGTTATGCATTGTATGTATCACAAAACCAAAGGTATTCCTTGGGCTCCAGTTCTCTTATTTGCACTAATTACTACACTAGTTCGACCAAAAGGGGTCACCTTCCATGTGGGAAAATTTTTCATCAACTACAAAATATGGATAACTTATATCCAAGGAGGCTAAAGTAATAAAGACAATGGATACCGCCATATATATACTTATTAATCAAATTTAACCATGTTGGAACCCTATGACAGTGAGGAAAATATTATGCAATCCATTTATACAACTATAGCATGTTTACACCACATCTCGTCACCAAAGTGATACTAGATACTGTTAACTAGTACATCACCAAACTAACACTAGAGACAATTAACCAATAAAAAAGGAATTATCTTAAGCTCTGTCACAATTCAAGGGAAAACTTAGGAAAGTGTGTAGCCATCCATGGGGAACTATTATGCAACTGCTACATGATTTGTATGAAGCCCTTGTTGAAATTTATGGATATAGTATAAGGAAGAGTGTAGCATTTGTTCATTGGTTATTTTCATAGCAACAAGTGAATTGTATTCATTGAGACTATGTGCACAGGTGATATAGTATTATCCCATGTGAAATTCTTGTCCCAATAGTTATCCATCAAAAAATTATATATAGTTCATTGATACAGTGTGATATAGGTGGATGACTTCATAATTTTACAACTGTAAAAACCACTTTCTATCTTACTATCTATATGCAAGGAAATCCAAATTATAAGCACATAAGTCAATTTATCAAGATCCCACTATAAGTAGTCAGGTTTCCTATTTGCATAATCTTTTAAAGGAAACACATATTACTACAATTACCATATTAACCACAACAAAAATTATATCATGTCATAACCAATACACACAAGATACCAGTGTACAAATTTAACCACACCCCCCCAAAAGTATTATCATAGCATGACCCCGGTCTTAAGGTGTTTGGCTCTGTGTGATCTAGATTTTTATGAGAATAAGGTCCCTAGTTCTCCTCCAATCCTTTTCTAGTACTCAAATAATGCAGTTTCCACCCCCTCATCAAACAATTGTGCATCCACATAAGAGTATCATCTCAATTCAAGGCATAATTGGAAGGATATTCATCATTAAACAGTAAACACCCACATGTGGGGGGGGGGGATAGAAACAATGTAGTAAAGGATTATTGTCACTGTCGTCATTAAAAAATTATGCATCCACAGGAAGAGTATCATCTTGGATTATAGAATATTGTACTTTTTTTAATCACAAAATATTGGAATAAAAATTTAGAGGAGAGAATGGACAAGATGAGAAGCACTCTTATTAGTCCCCATAGATTGTCCAATAACTGCAAATGATGAACATGGAGTACATATGGGTTGACCAACATTAGATGGATATGTGTAAAGGTGCACTATAACTAGCTAATATTCATCAACGAGTGAACCAACAAGAGAAGAGGCATTTTTCATGGATACATGTTAATATTTGTCAGTTTAAAGGAGTGACATAAGAGTTATTGGAAAACCATGAAGAAAAGGCTCATAAAATATAGCATCACATCACTCCATCACCTTAGTGAGAGGTGGATCCATAGAAATGATACCCCTAAGAAGTCTCATTGTAGCTAACCAAAGTCCTACAAGAAGTACAATGGATAAGTGACTTAGTACACATTTTATGAGGTGAGTGGACACAAGAAACTAATCTAGAGATTCTAAAATGTAAGATAACGGGCTTCTACGCTTAAAACTCCTCATAGATGGCTATACTAATAATTGCATGAGTAGGTGTGTGATTATGCTAGCCCTTTAGGGTTTTCTTATGCTCAGCCACACCATTATTTTACCAATAATTTCCTTAAGAGTGAATAAATTGTCAAAAATAATTACTAATGTACTCACTTCCCCCATTATTCTAAAGAAATTTGATCTTATATTCGAATTGAGCTTCAACAATAGATTCAATTCCCATAATTTATCAAACACCTCATCCTTGGATTTAATTGTGGACCAACCTAATAATCATTAGTAAAATTGAGGTAGTACTTTGCTACCCCAAGAGAAGTAATGGTTCAGGGACTAGAAATATCATTGTGAACTAGCTCATTCTGAGTTAGTACCATTGTGATATTGATCCAATTCCATAGAGAAATTATCCTATCTATTGAATCAAAAATCTCAACCAACCAATATTAAACTTATCATTCACTAATCACTACCCTAGAATCACTACAAAAATGTCCAAGCAACCCCAAGTAGCCTCGACCAAATCCTAATATAACCAAATGGAGCAAAAAACATCAGCAGTGAAAATGTTATTAAACATTTGAGACCTATTCAAAGAGAATACTTTGAATTCTTCTTCACATCTTGGCCACCTCTAATAAGTAACCTAGGAAATCAATAACTAAAACATGTAAATAAGGGGAAAAATAGAACCTTTGACTAATTGATCAATGTAAATAACATGATTATGAATTCTTGAAGGGATGTTCATCCCTATTGCAATAATAGCACAGTGTCCTCTAATTCATTAAATATTTAGGACTTTCCCTTGAAAACTTTCTCTTGCATGGGGATGTATAAGCCTTAGAATTGGATTGATCCCTAGGAGGTAGTTTGTGATACTAGATAAAGTTAAAAGATACATCTGCTAATTAGGTGAAGTAGGTGCCTTGAAAAAGGAGGAATCTTGTAACAAACAATAGTAAAATTTCTGAATACAAGGGAAAGATTCTTAAGAACAATATTCATATATTCAAAATAAAAATACATTTTACCTTAGCCACAAGATGTAATAATGTCAATCTTTAGGTTCATAGACCAAGCAATAAACCCCTCAACGATCTGAGAAATATGCCATTTTGTGATAGGAGAGCTCAATTTCAAGTTAAATGGTGTAGTGTTCATTGTGCCAAAACGTTGTAGAAAGAATATCTACTTCAAAAATAATTTTATCCTTTTTTTGATGCACAAGGTCTAGCTCCACATAAATAATGATCAACCTTGGGTTGTCATCCTTCGTTAGAAATACAATGTCATAATTATCATCACTTTCAGAAAGAAGTAGTTTCTCCAATTATATCCATAAATTATTGATGCCAAGAAGGGTTGTCATTGAATCAATAAAAATATGTTAGTTGGGCCTGTTTCCCAATTGATACTAGGAAAAATCCATCTTCCCTCGATAGATTCACAATATACTAGTGTTGCCCAAAAATCTACAGAACTTTGGCTGAAAAGAGATAAAATATGAGTGTGTCATCCTAGAAAAGGGCACAAATCTGGGAAACGCCCCTTTAATCCATTGGAAAGACCAAAATATTCCAATCAAGGAGGGCACTGGAAAAGAGAGAATAAAAACCCTACAACTCCATTTGTTGTCCCCCAAAAAAATTATTCAAAAACCTTAATTTCATATTTGAAACAACATTTCCATAGTGCTGGATAGAGAAGGAAAATTCCACACTAGATATGATATAATGTCAAAATCATAAAATAGATAGAAAATACATTATGAACACTTTATCAAACCCTAATCCGTAATAGAAAAACACAACATATTTAGAACAATATTGCAAGAGAATATCACACCATAACCAAACAAAATAACTCCAAGGGAGTAGTGTATAGAAGGATGCCCTTAGGCTTTTATCAATAATCAACTTGAGTGAATGAGTTTGCTTTATTTATCCACCTCCTTTATGTTTTGGATACTAGCCCCAAGAGGTTGAATAGGTCAACCTTAGCCAAAAATAGAAAAATATAATAAAATGGATTACTTACTAATATGTAGGTTTAATAAACCATCAATACATCAAATATAAGGTTGACATGTGACCTTAAATGAGAATTAACCATAATATCAACATTATATAGGGCTTAAATATGCATAAATGATATCCCATAGAGGTTAGGTATTATGCCAACTCTTAGCACCATTTAATCAATACTGGATACGTTTTAGCATATAAATAAGTCTCCAAACATTGAAAATTGTGAATATTCACCCAAAGAAGTTTAGCATCACAATTTTTTCATGCATTAGTTGACAGACCATCGCAGTGAGTTAAGACTCGAGTTCTCTACTTCCATTGACTTCCCAATCCTATGTGTAAATACCATGCATAGTAAAAAACTTATGCTCTTCCTACAATTTTTATGAAACCTTCCCTTTGTAAACAAATTCATGGCACCTTATTATCTAGAGTCCATGAGGAAAACAATATATAATTTATTTCAATTAAAATATTTAACAAAAAAGGAATAAAAAACTATGTACTTTTTAGCATAAGTTTCAAAAAATGAAAATGTACAACCACCAAGAGCAAGAGGTGAACGAAATACAACAATCCCAAAGAAATAATATTGTTGCAATCAAATATAATGATGTTTATAGGTCAAAAATCACAAAACTTTGGCAACTATGTGTGATCAAATTGATTGAAAATTGTAGTTTTTATCACAACTTCACAAAGGCATTAATCTATATAATATATAAATATATATATGTAACAAGCACTAGCATAAAAAAATTAGCATGCTTGACACTTGAATTTTCTTTTTCCTGGTGTGCCTTATGCATGAGGAATTGACTAAGGTGTGGGAATAAATTTCACCTACAAATACCTGCTACTATTGGAGATTTGAAACAATAAATTTTGAATAGATGTAATTTTTTATAATCAAAATATGTCGCTTCTAACTTCTAAGTTGTCATTTTCCATTTACTATCCTTGGATTGAGCAACTTTTGGGTTGATTTTATAGGTCTATAAGTGCCTATGGAAATTAGCTACTCCAAATAGTGTGCCCAAGAAGTCAACTTGTAGCTAAACCCTTACATGCTTCAAAGTTTAGATAGTGTTCTATATTTTCATCTTTGTTTTAGTTCCTTCAGTTGCAAAATCCAGATAAAGAACCATTGAATTTGTTGGAGAAGAGGTTTTGAATTCGAAGAAATTCCTCCGAAGTAGTCTCAAGTCGATTGAGGATTTCAAAAACTATATAATATTTAGAGGAAATATCACTTTGAAATTTGTTTGTGTCCAAGTGAGCCATATGAAAATTTTTAGTCAGTAACACTTAAAGGATGTCATATGAAAAATTTTAATCTATAATAAAATTTTATATTTTTATGCCAAGTATAGAAGATGAGTTTACTGAATAGGAATTCAAGGGGGACTTCTCTCTTATCAACTATTGAGTTACAATTTTGTTAAGAATTTATGATAAAAATGCTTCAATTTCTAGGGATGTTTCCTTTTTAGTCTTAAAAAATTGGGTAGATAACTGATGAAGCCTTGTATTCTTTATTGTTGATTGTTCCAACCCTTTATGTGGGTTTATGAGAAAAAAATTGTTTCATTTTTATTATAATTACTTAAATCCATGAATCAATTTGATCCATTACAACAAAAAATATCACCCACGAAAGTGTAAAGTCCCAAGCACCAAGGTGTCAATTTTATGTAACTCGGGAAAACTACCCATTTTCACCTCAATATATTGTCATATTTTTTTAGGTTGGACCTTCTCCAACAAGGGGGATATCTCTAAGTAGGATTTATAATACTATGGAATGTGAAAATAAGTGAACAAAAATAAAATATTGAATGATCAACCAACTTCGCATGATTGCACCCTAGGGAAGCATGCCAACCTCCTGACACATGTGAACATGAAGAAGCCATTCAAACAAGGTTGATAAAGTATCAAATATGACCACTAAGGGTGCCCTCGTCACTACCTACCACCACAAATTCCCATGTATGAACACAAAAAATAGCATCCATTGTGACATAAATCCACATGTAGCTAAACAAACTACAAGACTAAGGGTATGGCCCCTCCACTCGAGAAAATAATAATAAAATAACTTTATCCACCTAAACATGTGTGCAAAAAGTGGCGCACTCCATTAAAGTGTTTTACCATGCAAAAATATATTTCTCTCCCATAAAAACCCCCAAAATTGGTACCAACATAACAACAAATTACAAGTTCTACCTAGGAATTAAATTATGGCACACCACCAATAAGATACTATTACATCAAATTGCATCATTAAAGACGAATGCATCTGAATACAAAAATATCCATGTATTTTTAATATGAATATGATTAAATGTATTTTCATAGGCACTGGTTGCACTAATAAATATTTCAATGGCACTAAATCAGGTCTCAAATAACAAAACTCTCTATTTCTTTGGTATGAAAACAAAAAATTGTTCTGAAAGGAGAAAGATAAAAATATGTGCTATCAACACAACATACTAGTGTGTAGTAGCAAATAGCATGATAGGAAAAACACATTGAACAAACTTTGTTTACCTTGGCATCCTCTGGGGAAATTTTCAGTGCACTTGTCGCAATGTTCTAATGTTGCTTCATATTATCCATCTTGAAATTATCCATTTCCTTTAGCCTTTGCCTCATTTTCTTGAGTTAAGCACCTTTGTTTTAGAATACATCCAACTCTAAAATTAGTAACATATTTCAACGCTGACATCTTACAAGCATATACACAACAAAATTTGCATAAAATACCAAACAATCTATGTGAAACATTTACTAAATAATAAGACAAATAAATTTGTTTACAAGTATAGAAAATGACGTACAACAAAACATGTCAAAAGGATGTTGAGTTTCTATTAGAAACACTTGGTGTTGCTTTCGTACAAATTTTATTTAATATATTTTCACCTATTGAAAACATATGTTATTAGTATTTCTAATAGCTTACCATCAGAAAATATACTATAACGTTCAATTTCATAATTGAGGGTATTTTTGTTTGATATCATATTTGGTTTGTTTTCAGAAATGGAGTATTATCAGTCATCGAAGTTGTTTACACTAACTAGGGTTGTATAGAATGTGATTTTTTACAATCAAGAAAAAATTTGTGACACAAGGATGCACTCTTCTAGATTATTTCCTCAAAAACTTGAAATTATGCTCCCACGCTGGAAGGGATGTAATGATAAATCATAAGATTCCTCCTAGTGTGTTTATTGGTTGTACAATTTTTAACTGCACTAAACATCTTATGCAAATGATTTTTGAATCAGACATTTTCTCAAGATATTTTCATGATTATTAGCTCACAATTTGTCTCCATGGTAAAATTTTTGGAAACATTTGCAGTGAACCTCATGATAGGCTACAAGGTTTTGTGCATCTCACATAAGGTAAATCATAAATGGTTTAGTTCATTGATTTTAACACAAAATATTGTCAAGATTATCAATTATCATTACATATCAACCTTTTTCATTTTTTGTAAGTGCTAATTCAGTTTAAATTACCAAGTTGGAATAGTGGTAAAAACTATTTGTATCACCATTGCAGTGGTACATTCACAAACCCAAAAAAATAGTTTATATTGTGGTAGACTATTTATTATGTTACATCAAGCCTTCTTTCTCAACCAACAAAATTTATTGATGTTTTTCGCTTTCTTGTTCATCGCACAACAAAAGAGGAAAATGGGTGTTGTTGTATATAATATTATTTTTAAAAAATTGGGTGCCAAAAATTCAAGGCTCATGCATAACTCTGCGCTTATCAAGAACCCATGTTCTCACTATCATGGGATATATATAAATTTTGATCTTCACAGGTTATCCATTTTCAAGTTCATTCTAAGTGGTCTAGGTGATCAAGGGAAGGCTCCATATCACCCACCCAGAAAATTATCCAACAAAGCCATATTGAGGAGGAAGTGAAATTTTTTCCCTTTTCTTGATCTATGAATTGCATCCCTTGTGCAGCAGGGCATGCTGATCTTCGCTATATTATTCCAAATTTATTGGCTAGTTCAACTACTTTCGAAAAAATTAAATATTTGGCCAAATTTGTAGCTTGATTCAGTAGATTTTAATTTTGTTTGAGTTGGACTCAAAAATAACTATGTTAATTAGGAACACATGATATTAGAGTGGCCTTGGAGGTCCACCACCAACCATTTACAAATTCTCTATCTTCATGGTTTCCACTCTCACAACTAAATAAGTGAAATGTTCAAACTAATCTTTAAAGGCGTATTGTTATCAAAGGCATGACTAGAAGGCATTCTCTTTCATCCCCCATCATATATGCTATAAATCAGAGGGTTTTTTTCCAACTTAGCAAGCATTGGGAGAGGCCCCTGAGCTTTATTGAAAAATAATTATTGGCCACATGCATGTGAAATTGGGTTCCAAGACTATTTGGAGAAGAATGGGAATCATATCGAGTTAATCTCTATTAGGTTGGCATGTCCATTTCTCATGGTCAGGACAAATTGGTTTTGGGGGGTCATATTATTGAAGGCAAGATTGCAACTTCAGAATTCTATGAACATATCACCTCATGTGTGAAATATATACCCCGCGCTCTTCTCTCTACATGTTTTTGGTCCTAGCATGCCCCCCTCAAACTTATTTGTTTCTCTTGGTTAAAACACTATAATTGAACACTATTATGGGACACCCTCATGAAGAAAGGAATGGTGGGACTTTGTTGTTTTGTCTTGTGTAAATTAGATTTGGAGGATTATATTCGCTGCCCCTTTGAAATTAATATTTGGAAAGAGATTTGTTCTCTATTGGGAATTTAGGTTGGGGGAGACAGTTCTGCAATCATTTCTAGGATTTTCTCTTGGGAGTGCCATTCCAAGGCTTACAAAACTCTCCCCCTATTCGTATTTTGGGGCATCTGACACTCCAGGAATGAATACATTTTTGAAGATATTACTCCAGAATTTAAATTATCATCTCTTCGCATTGTTGCCCATTTTCAGGAAACTGGCCCTTGGAGTCCTAAGGAATCCTCTAGATCATTTAGGTTGGTTGACTTTTTCAATTATTTTTTGATCTATTTTTTCGATGGGGCATATGTTGGAGGTCATTGTGGCTATGGTGTCCCTCTCCACATCAATCAAAGGTTTTCATATGTTATGAAAACAACTCACAAAATAGAAGAAAATATATATCAACAACTTAGAAATCAGCCTCTTCAAGGGTGAAACATCCTTTACATTACATAAATGAACAATTATTGGATGATACAAATGAAAAAACCTACCTTCTATATATAGGAGTCTAAGGGGTCACAATATAAAAATATGGGGACCACATGGGCACAACAATAACAATAATGGGTCTACACCTATGGGGCACAATAATAATAATATGGGGACTACATGTGCACAACAATAAAAATAATGGGACTACACTAACAATAACAATAAGGAGCTACACCAGTATTATAGGGAATTAACATGCCCCTCTCCTTCAAAAAAGTGGTTTCATCAATGCTTGATTACTTCAGGATGCTTCTGTATAAAATTCTCATCCTCCCATGTGGAATCTTCAACTAGTAAGTTCTTCCACTTGATGAGATACTTTTAAATTGATCGATTTCGTAGCTATCGAGTTATTTTTTCTGTGGTTGCTTCAGGTTCCAATATGATTTTTCCTTTCTCGTCAAGTTCTGGCAATATTGTTTGAACTGGGACTTGCTCCATATGTACTATCCATGTTACAAGATCCTTGCCATCAAACTTCCTCATATCGATCTTTGGAATATGGTGGATCTTAAATCTAACATTAGAGTCTATGAAATCATGATTAACATTTATTTTGTTCTCATTGTGAGTTTCATCTACTATCATTTCGTCATTAGGAATAATTTATTGTAACATCTTTGTCAAACCTTCCTTCAAATTTTCCATGTCTGCTTTTAGACAATTCTTCATGTCTTCCATGTCGCCTTTAAATTTTTCTTCTATATCATTGATCTTAGCTTCCACGCCATTCTTCAAAACATCCATATTAGCTTCCATGACTTTCTTCAATCCATCCATGTATTTCTTCAAACCATCCATCTTAGATTTCATTTCATTTTTTTTTACTCTTTGTGAGAGTGAAATTTGTTGCAATTGGTCTTGTATGTTTGATATATCATGTTGCACTTCTTCCTCTTCATGAGTCATATTAGAGACTTTTGAGGGCTTAATGGGTGTGGAATTATTTTTGGGGGGCATTTTAGAACCCAATACTGATATCTATGCTTCAATATGCCCTTCAAACTAATTTTTCAAACAAGACTTATGCAACTAAAAAAACGAATACACACTATTTTCTTGCTTTTTAGGAGGTAGATATTGAAACTGAATTATCTCTGCAAATTTGGATCTTCAATATTTGAATTCCGGTCCTATAGTAGCCCTCTAAGTCTTCTTTCCAATGCCACAGGTCAGACCTAATTTTTATTATTCAAGGTAAATTTATGTCATGTCTCCCACAATGACCTAATTATGCACTAGTTCAGCATCGAAAACTTGTACGTCATACGTTGTGAAACTATTTTGACATCTGGCTCTAAAATTTATACACAATAAAATACGACCCGTGAAATTTTGGCAACCTTTTATAGAATTCCAATCTAATATCTAAAACAAAATTTATGATGATTTTCCCTCAGCCACCTGTTTGAGATGAAATTCTGGAGATTTTAAAAACCCTAAATTCCTCATATCATATCTTTGCAAAATATAGAGAGAAAATATCTTAAATTTTTATAAAATTTTCCTCGGGATTTCAGCTGAAATGGGTTTTTTTCAGCTTCTAAACCTTCATAGAAAAAAATTTATGGAAAAAATTCCAAGATGACCTGTTTGCAGCAGTGAAACCCTAGAATCCAAAGCTCTGATACCTAATGTGATGAAACTAGCTCACAAAATAGAAGAAAATATACATCAATGACTTATAAACTAGCCTATTCGAGGGGGAAACCTCCTTTACATTACATAAATGAACAATTCTTGGATGATCATACAAATGAAAAAACGTACCTTCTATATATAGGAGTCTAAGGGGTAACAATATAACAATATAGAGACCACATGGGAACAACAATAAAAATAATGGGGCTACACCAACAATAATAATAAGGGGATACACTAGTATTATAAGGACCTAACATCATATTGGTTCCAATGGTTTGGCGGCTTTGGGTACAATTGTAGGGATAAAATGCTTGCATTATGGGGGATATTACAAGTAGCTCAATGGCTCAAAAGTGAAAATATATTGGTAGTCGGGGATTATCTCTCAACAATGTTTTGGATCACGATCTGAATTCCTTACCAACTCTATCCCTCTTCAATCGGATGCAGAGGATCTGAGTACTAAAGGCCCTCTTCTCTATGATTTCATTTCATCACGTTTTTAGAGAACAAAATCTCAAAGAAGAATCACTCTCCAAGCGTGCCCTGGTGCTTCTTCCAGGGAACATGCACTTTGAGTTCATTGTGGAGGGGGATGTGCATAGTCAAGGAGTATTTTTATTTAGTTAGCTTACTATTTTTTTTCTTGTGCTCCAAAGGTTCCCTGCTTATCACAGAGATACATCATTTTTCTATTATTTTGCAGCTTTTTCTCTCTTTTCTTGACAACATATGGTGTTTCATTGGTTTATCGTTTTGGAAACAATTTGATTTCTGACTTGTGCAACAAAAGGGGGGATTAATTACCTTAGTAGTGGAGGATTTTGGATTTTTTTTTATTTACAGTTGAATATCATGGACAAGAACTAAGACTGTGTAAAAAAAACAAAAAAAATCTATAATGGAGAGTTTTCTTTTTTTTCTCTTAAAAATAAAAGGCATATCTATATAGAAATTGACTACATTTAGCCACTTGAACCCTCAACCTAATTCTATTCCTTTCCAAATCCATATTTGTATGATTTCATTTCCTTCCAAGGCCGTGGAACTATAGTTGCAGAATCAGTTTCTATAATGCAATTCTTTTATAGTAAAAATCAATGAAGAACTCATCATGATAGATATTCATATTATGAATTGGGAAATATAAAAACAAAGATTACTGTTACAAAGAAATTTTTCACCGTCCCTGTACTCCCTATTCCTTGATCCTGGAGGACCCATACAATGACCCTTGTTTACTTTCCAAGCATGGAATACATACCCCTGAACCACACTTTGTTTTCCAAATCATCTCCCTTTACAACTTTTCAGGAAGATTCCTATAAAAACCTAGTTTTCAAGGTTGGCACTTTATCTCAGTGTCTGACCCATGCCGATAGCAGAGATTTACTCTGAGGCCCGCATTGATCGATGCTCTGTCTTAATGTCGGACTCACGTTGAGCCTCCTTTGGAAAGTTTTTTAACATAAAAACGAAGCTTCCATGACTAGAAGTTGCGCAAGGCTGCGAGTGATGCTAGGATTCCACTATAAAATAGATCCTAGCATATACAACAAACTTCTTCAACCTTATCATGAAAACTTAACTCAAAAATCTCATACAAAGCTACTTAGATTCAATTCCAAATATAAACAAAGAGAGAGTCAAACAATAACCAAGCGGCTTATATAAAATACAACAAGAAATTTTAGATTCAAAACATATGGCCTAATATTGCAATGGATGGCCTCTCAGCTCTCGGCCCTTTACAAAAACTCTCGAACTATTTCTCTCTCTCTCTCTCTCTCTCTCTATATTCCTCACTGTCCTTCATCCTCACACAATCCTCACATTTATACATAATTATGAATTAACTCCAATCCATGATTTTCTCCACACAAATCTTAATCAAAATCTAAAATAGATTTATCCCTTTTTGGACTCAACTAAGTCCCGTTTAAGGAATTCATAATCACTAGATTATCTACCTAATTCAACTCCACTCATATCCTTACTTTATTAAAAGAATATTTACAATAATCCTCACACTTACATTTTTCTCTCTTAATTTATTAAAAATGAGCATAGTAATTTATAAAATAATTAAAAAGACATCACCCCCCTAATTACAAATATTTAAATAAAAATCAAGCAGGATGCTCCTGCATCAGACTCCCCATGTGGAGAAGTTTCCATAGACTCATGTCTATGAGGTCTGTCGCTTTTCTATAATAATGCAACAGCTACAGGTCTTGATGAATTACTCCCTCCAGGATTCCAAACTCTTTTTTGCCGCTAGTCCTTTAAAGTATCAACTCTGTTTGGTAACTCATCACTCACTCTGTCAACTGGATTCCATCGGCCTTTAGAACAATTTCTTGCACCAATTCCTCGGAGTAATTCCTCTTTTTCTAATGATTTCGTCTCCAACTAAGCTGAACACTCAACTTTCTGAAGCAAAGAATAATCAATAATTTCTTCTTGACCACAACTATATTCATTGATTGCTTTTATAGAAACAACTTTCTCTTTCGGTGTTGTATCTACATTCATCAACAAACTATTAGTTTTCAAAAGATAAGACCTTTCGGCCTCTTTTGATGCTTCAAGCACCAATATCCCATCATAGATTTTCTGGATTTCAACAGATCTTGTTTTGAACTGCTGGCTACTTTCATATTTATCCTACTAGTTCAATACTTATGTTTCCCTTATGTCTTGAAAGACATAACTTTCTTGCTACTCCTGATTTTCCGTCTCATCTCCAAATGCTTTTTGCTCAATTTCTCTAATTTCAACATCATATTTATTTATGTTTCCTTATGTACCTACAACCACATTATTATTTGAAAAGTTATAAAATTCATTCAACTCTATAAATGTTAAAAAAAATTCATCCCTATCATGCACAGTAACTGCAATCTCTTATGTATCAGGTTTTGCAAGCTTCACTTCTCCCTCAGGTTCTTTAAGCCATCATTCCAAGAACTCTATTTCCATGTGAAATCTTTCCAACTTTAATCACAACCTTCATTCCCAATTTAATTCTTCTTCTGGCAATCTTCCTGAGTTATCCTAGTTTTTGTATCATCATATTGCAAAATTCTATCAGAAATTTCATTAAACAAATTCATTTTTTTACCTCCTTGGAATATCAATTCGGCATTTTCATTATGCCCCTGCTCCACAACAACTTCAACTCGCTATCTTACACCAA
This sequence comes from Pinus albicaulis, assembly GCA_034641835.2. Lineage (NCBI taxonomy): Eukaryota > Viridiplantae > Streptophyta > Pinopsida > Pinales > Pinaceae > Pinus > Pinus albicaulis. The sequence goes on from CM076578.1 coordinate 1,020,541,689, forward strand.
ACAGGAACTCATCTATGAATTCTTTCTGCAGCAACAAATCAGTACCTTCCTCCTTTGAAAGGCATTCTCCATCATACTTCACCTCCAGAGCTTCATTCATATTTGTGACAGTTCCACCATATTGTCCACCATATTTCGCACATCCTGCAAATATACACCAACTGTGAGATTTTAAAAAACAAGGCTTCATAGCCTCATCTACTTCTCTTGTCAACATATCTTCCAATTCTTCTGAACTATTCCAATAGTTCATGAGATCTTCCTCATTGATCTCATCACCCAGAATTTCACCTGGTTCTGGGCCACAAATGGAAACTTCCATTTTTAACTCAGCCTCTCTGAGTTCTTCACATTTCAATTGCACACTCATCATCTTCTCGAGCTTCCTCAGATCTTCTGTCAACTGTATGTTTACCTGTTGTTCCCTCTTTGCGTGTAGCCTTTGACACTTCACTTTCTTCCTCATGGTCCAACCATGTCTCTGGTCTTTCATATTTCTCTGCAACAATTCCATCAATAACTCAAGGTGAACCGTTATCTCAGCTTTTTCCCGCTCATACTCTTCATCAGTCAACTGCTTACATATGCCATTTTCCTTGGCATTTTCCTTCTTCTTTCTTCTTCTATGGTCTTTCTCAGAACTTCTGAAATGAATTTCAACAGTCATCTTCTTCTCCTTTGTGAACTTAATCTGTTCATGTGTGGATTTCATTCAATCTCATTTTCAGCAAGCCTCCATACTTTCCATTCAGAAATACAAGCTCTTTTCCTGTGCTTGATCACTTTCAGTTCTTTGTCTTGGAATCATTTCTGGAAACTCTCTTGATCCTCTTTGCTGCAAAACAACGCAGTATTCCATGTCTTATAATGACCAAACTCTTTGGGTTTCAGGCTCCGCTGATCATGCACCCAATTACATTCAAATCTTTGACTTGGCTTACGATTCTTTGACTTCAGAATTTACATCAACTCTTCATCTTGGATGAAAAATACACCCTCTTGTACAGTACCTCAATGGTTTAGCTTGACTCAAGGTATGATACAGTAACTTGACATAAGGTATGATACATCATTTCGAAAAGGTATTTTAGTGTGAAAATTAAATGATTTATTTTATTTTAAAAATAAATCTTGGGAAAAGTGAATTGCATTTCAATATAAAGGCTAAAGTATCATGTCAGTAAACGATAATGGGTGATAATGTAATTGGATGACTTGCGATATTTTCTTAAGAATGGAGTATGAGAGAGAGTGAAGATTTTACATCATGAATTTATTAAGGGTGGATGTTCATTGGTATATTATATAACTTAAATTAGAGTCAAAATATCCACTATTGTAATTATTGGATCAAGCCTTGAAGTCAATTTTCATTTGACCTTAACCTCTGATTTGACTTCAAGGCTTGATCCAATAATTACAATAGTGGATATTTTGACTCTAATTTAAGTTATATAATATACCAATGAACATCCACCCTTAATACATTCATGATGTAAAATCTTCACTCTCTCTCATACTCCATTCTTAAGAAAATATCGCAAGTCATCCAATTACATTATCACCCATTATCGTTTACTCACATGATACTTTAGCCTTTAGATTGAAATGCAATTAAATTTTCCCAAGATTTATTTTTAAAATAAAATAAATCATTTAATTTTCACATTAAAATACCTTTTCGAAATGATGTATCATACCTTATGCTCCCTTCAAGGTTATTTAACAAACCTTCTCTTCGCAATTTCAACTCTCTAGACTTCACTCTTCTGTGTCGTCTTTATCACTGTGAATATTCGCATTTCCTTCATACAATAGTCTCTTCAACATGCTTACCATCGTAAGTAGGCAGTTTTCCTACACTTCTATGTAGCTCATTCTTTGCAGTGACGATTCACATACAACACCATCTCTCCTCAGTGCACAAACAATTCATTCACAAGAATTTCTCAAAAATTCCTTTTGACATGGTGGCATCACCATATTTCTCCACAGAAACAAGCACAAACCATACTCAACCATACTTGCACATAAATTTCTTAGATGAACTCCAATTCCATTCCTTAAATGTATGGATTGATTTCATTCTTTCACAAATTTTACAAAAGATCAACTTCTCAAGTATGGCAAGCAAATTTAATCATCCAAATTTTAAGATATATTTACTCAATGAATATTGATTCATTCAATGAGTAGTTACCTTGAATCTTCTTGTGGTTGAAATGATCCCACCCTTGTTTCTCGTATTCATTGAGGAATACATTCAAGCCTCTACAGACTTTGTCTCTGACAAACTCCAGCTATCCAACTACAAACTCCACTTTTGAAAAACCTTGTTTTGAACGGTCTGAATTGGGAATAACGACCAGATTTTGGGGTTGCAGAAAATGGACACATGGCAGCCGCAACCAAGTCGCAACCACACCAAACGGTGGAGCTACCAAAGTTGCAAAGGAATAGGCACATAGCGGAAGAGACTAGATGCACAGGTACATATAAGAAGAAGATACACCAGAAGAACACAAGCGGAACAAATAGAGAAGTAGAGAAAAGCTAGAAGCAGCTGCAGAAGGACATACAGAGAACTAACAGTTGCGACAGTGGGTGAATGAATAGCAGTCACCCGAATGGAAGAAAAAAGGATGATGATGATTGCGCAGCAGAAGAAAGGAGAGAGCAACTGATGAAGAGAAAGCGGAGGCTGCAACAAGAGCCTGGATTCTAGATGAGGTCTCTGTAGTTCTTAGGGTCTATTGATGTACATCTATGTTCCGCAAAGCATATGCATCAGACTTGTAAGCCAGTGCAAAGCTATGTAACTGTGAATTTGGCCAAGAGCTTAATACAATTGAAGGTTGTTGTCTATTGGGGTGATTCACATGCATGTGTATTGATCGTGATGTTCAAAATTTTAATTGCTTACTACCTGTATGCTTTATGGATGATGTTGCGTATATGATTCTATTTATGTGATCTAAATGCTGATAAGAATGAGTTGTGGATCCTTCCCTTGCCATTGTTCTATTCCCCTTCTGCATGTAGTCTTGGCACGCCTCGGGTGAGACTCTCTGCTCTCCGGAGTAGGGTGATAATGCCGGAATAATCCTAGACTACAGCGGATTCCTTTGTTGGCCACAACTCCCGAACCTGGGTCTTGCCCGCGAGACCTGATCACCCGCCAAAAATGGTTCCGATGCCAGGACCTGCATGATATGAGGGGACTTAGACCATGGTATCGCGGATCTTTGAAGGGGAGATACGACGATGGTGGGATAATCACATGGACCACTTTATCGCTCAGCAAGCGGGCGTGACTAAGAAAGGGGAGGCAACGATCAGGGAACTCATCCTTTTCTCAGATTCAGCCGGTGATACGTATGAAATTTTCTAGGGAAGGTTCCCTATCGACCTTTACAATTGGTTGCAGAGATTACGAGCGACCGTGCCTCGAGAGGGCTTACGGAAGATAAACCGCAGGTGGGCGCACGGAGATCTGGTGGCGCTGCATCGGTTGAACACCGAGCTAACCCGCGCGGTGGATTTTTGGGTAAAGACCATGTTGGAAGGATACACTGTGGAGTTTGCTGCTGAGTGCTATCAATATTTCTCTAAGGCCGAAGCTGTCTTCCACTCAGGGCTAAGAGGGAAGCTGCTTAAGGAGATTTTGTTGTGGATTAAAGCTCTGATGGTGGATGAAGGGTTGATCAAATTCCACAAAATGAGTATGGAAGCATAAACCACTCGTGCTGGGGGAAGGGTTGAGGGGACCGATGCCATGTAGAAGGTGACGCGGGGAGTGGGGATGGATGCTAAGGTCGCAAGGATGTTGAGAGAGCGACGTGCGCATCGGCGGGCACACATCACCGATAGGTGGCGAAGAAGGGTGATGCGAGATTTGAAGAGAAGGAAGATCGAGAGGAAAAATTAGAAGGAGGCACCTCAGAGGATAAGGATTATGGACGCGGGTACCCAGGGATGAGAAGGGACTGTTGCGGAAGTACGATGGGTGCATGGGAGCCCTGCCAAGCGAGTAAGGGAACCGGTGACTGACAAAAATGGTGAAGGTATGCAGCCCGAGGAAAGTTTCGATGTTGAATGGTACGTGGTAATGCAGCAGCTGTTTCAAGAACGGACGACACTCAGTCTTCCAGGCTGCCATACTCCCCCAAATCTGCATGGCCAGGATCCCTGCCTTCCCCTGGTACTTTATCAACCTTTGAGTAATATTTCTGTTAAATTTCAAGCATTGAGTCGATTGCACAGTAGTTCAGTGTCGTCAGTGACACCCGTTAGTAGCAGCAGCACTAGTAGTATTGCATTCCTGAGGGGAACAGTCGCGCAACCAGGACCCGGAGGATTTATCCTGGTCAACCCACCGCAAGTAACCATGGCTGGGTCTTTCACCCGGTATCCCAAGTTCTCGGGCCGAGGTAATGATGATGTAGAGCAACACTGGTATCTGTGCGAAGCCATTTGGAGGGCTCGGCAGACGCTGGACGCAAGTAAACTAATAGAGTTCCAAACCACGCTCATAGAGAGGGCTCTGCGATGGTTTATCAAGTGGTCTGAGGCCCACATGAATCCCGTCATTGCGGACGTAAAACGGGATTTTGTCCAGGAATTTAAGCTTCCCCAGATGGACCAACAGGGCCTGTCCGAACTCTGGGAAATTAAACAAAAGGAAGGAGAAACCGCATGGGAGCTAATGCAGCGATTCAAGGACGCGATCGAGAAACTCAGTTACCCGATCGATCCGAACCATCAGAGGGATTGGTTCATCAAGGCTTTGCTTCCCTTGATGCGAACCCCCCTCACCCAGCAAAAGATTGACAATCTGCAGGATTCTTTGGAGCAGGCCATGAAGATCGAGGCCATGGCAGGCTACCCTCAGGAATATCGGGGAGGGCCGGCCCCGCAGGATCCCTCCTTAGTGGGATTGCAACATCAGATATCCATCTTGACTGAAAAGCTCAAGAAGATACAGCTAGGCCAAACGTTTGGTGCACTCACTGCCTGGTTAAAGGCCACGTCGCAACTGAGTGTCCTCGGTTGCGTGGTGCGGGGGTGGGACCCTCAGTCATAGCAATTCAAGGAAGGCCACCCACGGGGGTTGGTGCGGTGCTGAGTCCACAGGGGGTATACCAACCGCAACATCCCTATGCGAGGTTCCCCTCCCAACTCAACCCAGCTGCCACGGAGTACTGTGAGATTTGCCGGACTATGGGACATCCACCTCGGATGTGCCCGATTCTACAGAAGTATTCCAGCGTTCCAAAAAATGTATATTGTGAGTTCTGTGCTTCCACAACTCACAACACTGAGAAATTCCGAGCTCTCGACGCACTTGCAGACCGACTGGACCGACCCTCCTACAGGGTGAATGAAGCCCCTAGAGGAAAAGGGGGCGGGGCGCGCAGAGGCCGCGCTGGGGGCCGTGAACCAGTGAAATGATATAACTGTGACTAGGAGGGCCATGTGGCTCGCGAATGTCCCCTTCCTCGTCGTCCGTGGTGTTTGCAGTGCCATGTAAACACCCATGCGACAGAGGACTGTCCGGAGCTCATCAAAAAAATGGGAAGAACGTGCACGGCAGAGGGGCACGAATTTGGTAAACGTCGAGCCACGCGTAGCTGTGACTCCGGCCATGCAGAACGTCGCTATCGTGACAAGGGGCGATAAGAAAATAGGGGAGGATGCTCGCGGAAAGGATTCGGCACAGGTTTTCAAGCCATCATCCCCGCAGCGGGTAATCAGACCCGAGGCATAGAAGAAGTATTTTCAGGAGGCAGTTGAGGCATTTGCTCAGCTGCGCGACTCGGGAGGCCTGGAAGCATCTCTGCCGACAGACCCTGGACCACAGCACACCCAAGGAACCCTGATTGCCGAATGGCTCCAGCTATTCCTCAGGATTGTTGACAATACAACTTTACGGCAACAGCTCAAATATGCTCTGGAGGGGGCACTATAGGGGAGGACAAGATTGGGGGAACCGGTGGATATGGCCCCCCAGTCGGTGCAGCGCATCAAGCAGAATAAGCGACGGATGGGTAAAGAGTTCTGGATTGATACGCAGGTTGGGGGATTCCAAATCAGCAACACCATGCTTGATTTGGGATCTGACGTTAACATCCTACCGCGCAAGACATGGGAGGCTCTTGGAAAGCCACGGCTGGCCTACTCGCCCATCCAACTCAGGATGGCGAACCAGTACTGCATTCTGTCGATTGGCCGACTCGAAGGAGTTGAGGTCGACATTGCAGGGGTCAAGACATACACTGATTTTGAGGTTATTGATATTATGGGAGAGAAGGATCCATACCCCGCCTTGTTGGGGATCGATTGGGATTTCGAGAATTATGCTATCATCGACCTCAAAAAGAAGCTGATGATCTTCGAAGATGGGGAGGTCCGAGTCACTCAACCTCTTGACCCCTATCAAGGGCCGAGGTATACCGAGACGGTGGATAACCGGAAGGATGCTCAGATGACGGACCACCTCTATCAGATGAGTGCAGGGAAAGGGGAAGACTACATTAACCCGACCGCAACTGGTTCTGTCAGTTGGCGAAGTGTCCATAGCTCGGAGCTGGGATCCGAACTCGCGTGGGAAGACTGGCAGCAGGGGGGATACGAGACTAGCGCGCGGAGATGTGCTCATATTGGTTGCGTCAATTGGATTGGTGTGGAGTTCAGAGACTACCCGACCCTATCGAACATGCAAGCTGTCAATACCTTTATTACTAAGGTTGAGGACACGGTGCCGGAAGGGAGCAGAATACCCCTTCTGGACGTCGCGCTACAGTCTACAGCAGCCCGGTGGTGGAAAAATCACCGCAACACCTTGTCGCAGTGGAGTAGTGTGGCGGACGCGTTACGGGCACGGTTTAAAGAAGATGAAGGCCCTCGAAGCAGGCGGCGGTATTCGGGAATTTCCAATCCGCAGGACCATTTTCGGACCTGTGAGGAGCAGTGGCGGAGTATAAGATGCCCAGAAGAGCTGTGGGCTCATCGGTTTGTCCACACTTTAGATACCATCCCCCATGCATGGTATTTGGAAGAAGAACGGAAATGAGGGACTAGCTCTTGGATGGAGGTCGTGCGCAAGTTTGTGTAGTGCTTCTCCTTCACGGGAGACACCGAGTTGAAATCTCAGGCATTGCATGCTATCAGGGCGGTACTGTTTTTCCATGATCCGCAGATCGACGGTTGCATGTTGCCTGTCTTGCCTGAGGACGTACGAGACTTGGGGTGCCAAAGGATTGACGGCGATCCCGAGAATGATGGGCTGGAGGACCTGAGGCACCTATATTTCGAAGAGAAGGAAGGCGAGCGGAAAATTAACGAAGAACTGGCCACGGAAGCGGTCCACTTACAGCCGCTGAAGACAAAGAAGCTCAACATCGGTACGGCAGAGATGCCTAAGTTGGCTACGGTGGGCGATTACTAGGACGAGGAGATGACCAAGGAGATTTTCAGCCTCCTCCAGGAATATGAGGACTTGTTCCCTTCATCGGTAGCCGACCTAAAGGGCATCAAAGGTGACCTTGGCGAAATGCGCATCATGCTGAAACCGGGGGCTAGGCCGGTGAAGCACCGACCTTACCGGTTGAACCCGTGGGTTAAGGAGAAGGTTAAGGTGGAAATCAATAAGATGCTAGCCGCGGGTCTAATATTTCCTGTGGAGGAAGCAGAGTGGGTGAGCCCCATCGTCATCCAGAATAAGAAGGACAAGGCAGAGATACGTGTTTTTGTCGATTATCGCAGTCTGAACAATGCTTGCATTCATGATCCATTTCCCACCCCTTTTAGTGACAAAGTGTTGGACCATGTTGCGGGGAACGAAGCATACTCTTTCACTGATGGCTTTTCGGGCTACTATCAGGTGCGTATTGCGGAAGAAGATAAGTCAAAGACAACCTTCACCACCGAATGGGGGTTGTTCGCATACCATGTCATGCCGTTCGGATTAAAGAACGCCTTGGTCGTGTTTTCCCGGATTGTCATCGCCGCCTTCCGGGAGTACATTCACAAGTTCCTGGAAGTCTACATGGACGACTGGACTTTCTACAGTTTATTAAAGAAACACGCTACCTTGTTGTGGGTCATGTTTGATCGATGTCGACAGCTACAGATTTCCTTGAACTTAAAGAAATGTATTTTTGTCGTTCCATTCAGCACGTTGTTGGGACATGTGGTATGCAAGAAGGGGGTCTGCGTCGACCCCGCCAAGGTGTTGAGTCTCAATTCTGCATCTTTTCCATACACTTTTCTATACCTTTTTCACTCACCTGAACCTCCCAAGTTGTCAATATCATTTGCAAAAGAGCATCTAACATGGTTTTTAATTATATTTTTGTGTTTGTTATTTGATTTAGATTTTGTTCATTCAGCTGCGGAATCTTGCCACTTTCCGCAGCTACTGCAACTTTCCGCAGCTATTTTGTGAAACTCTATGTTACAGGTGTCTACAGGGAAAACGAGCCACATGGGCAAGTCAGGAATGATGTGGACATGGTTCGTGTCCTATTGGTTTGAGCAAACTCATCTAAAGAAGCCGCGGTCAAAGGCGTCCACATGGAAGTCAACCATAGAGTCTTACGGTGACAGGACTCTGTTCCGTGTCACGTAAAGGTTCATATGGCCGTTTCTGAGCTTGCGGAGGACAAGTCGACATCTATACATGGCTCCATAGTCGAATTCAAGCATCCACTTCTCATAGATTTATTTTCCAACACGGCCATGATCCTAGATCCGTGGACGTAATGGTCTACGTGTTCTACACCAACATAAACTTTAGGAGACAGTTATATTTCTTTTGTTATATATAACGCGTTTGCATACGCATATAGAGTTAGTCCCGATTAGTCTCTGTTAATTTTATTAAGTCTTCTCTGTAATGTAATTACGCTGCCTTTGAGCCGTAATACTACCATACTGTTATGACTGCATTTTTAATATAAGAAGACTCTGTATTCCAACTTAATTCGTACTTGAAGATCGTTACCAAGGCTGGTGTAGAGGGCCCCTGCTCAGCTAAGGTTTTGTGCATTAGTGTATAGTTCTTATTTCATTTCTTTAAAGCTCATTGTGCCATAATCCATTCACATGTTTATACATTTCATCTTTTTTCATTTCTGTTTATAAACTTTCCTGCTTTCCATTTCACTTCTGTCTTTCATGTCTTATGTTGTTAATCACTGATCAGTGTTCTTGTTTCAGGTTATAGATAGGCAGCCCGGGCATTTTCATAGCTTTTTGACTAATGACATGGAATTAACATTGTTCTATTGCTAATGTGTTTTTCTTAGTTTCTGTTTCATTTCAGTATTGCTTTGTTTAACTCAGTTTTGCTTAATTTTTTCAGTAGTTAAATTTAGATATATTAAACTGCTCATAGCATCTTCAGTTGCCTCCGAAAGCCACAGTTGGACTGATGGTGAGGGATTGTATTATGAAATGTCTAGTTTAGTATTAGTTACCTTTCTGCAAAATTAGATATATTAAACTGCTCATAGCATCTTCAGTTGCCTCCGAAAGCCACAGCTGGACTGATGGTGAGGGATTGTATTATGAAATGTGTAGTTTAGTATTAGTTTTCCTTCTGCAAATTTAAATATATTAAAATACTCATAACGTCTTCAGTTGCCTCCGAAAGCCACAGCTGGACTGATGGTGAGGGATTGTATTATGAAGTGTGTAGTTTAGTATTAGTTTCCTTTCTGCAAGTTAGAAATGTTAAATTGTGCATGACATCTTCAGTTACCTCCGAAATCCACAGCTGGACTGATGGTGAGGGATTGAATTATGAATGTATGGTTTGATATTAGTTTACTTTCTGCAAGTTAGATATCAATTACTCAATTTGTTTATGGTTACTTCCGAAAATCATAGCTGGACTAATGATGAAGGATCAGAAGATAAATTGATGTAATCTGATTTAGATTTACTTTGTTGCAATTTTGAATTTCTTTAAGCATAGTTTCTTTTTTTTTAGACAGCAGCAAGAATAGTTTCGTTTCATGCTCACTAGTTCACTGTTTTTGATTTATTAGACTTACAGCATCTTTTCATTTCAGCAGTACATTTTCATTTCCTTTCAAGTTTTGTCATTGAAAATTTCAAATTCCTTTTTAAGTTTCAAGTTGGTAAATCATTATAGGGGATATCATTTCCTTGAATAAATATAACCATACTTGTTTTCATTTTAGAATTTCCATTTCACCTTAGAAAACCAAAAACGACAAAAAGTTAAGAAATAGGTTATCTTGCACATATAGTGCGCCGCACTTCATCAGCTTACGAATCCCAGATTGACAAATTAAATGCAGCAATTTAGGATACACTAAATTGACCAAACATTTTGGCGCCGTTGCCGGGGAAGTGTAAATAGGTAGCCAATTTCTTAAATAAATAAATAAAAACACAAAATCATAAAAGAAGGGAAAACTTGATAACTTCTTGAAGTATGCTCTCCTCTTGCACCTAATGTGACCTGGAAGATCAGAAAGAGGATTATTAGCCCAACTTTAAAAAAAATTAAAAATTAAAAAAAAAAATGACATGCATAGAGCAAGAGATTCTAGGGGAAGGTTTATAGCTAAAGCCAAGAGTTCGATTTTCACAACTCCATCTTCTTCAAGGCATAGACCAGATTCACCACCATCTACCCCTAGCCTTAAGATTTTTGGAAGTCAAGGAACAACTGAATTAGAGGATTTTCCTATACCACCTACTCAATCCCATTTAGAAAAAAAAGAGACTTTCTCTCATTCTCCCTTGGTAGAAAAACTAGAGGACTTTAAGGACTCTAAAGAAACTATCATGGCGGAGGAAGTAATAGATGGAGGTAGAGGTAGAGGTAGAAGAGGAGGAAACAATGGAGACAACAATGGTGAAGGAAATAATGGTAGAAATAGGGAAGGAGACAACTTGTTTGGATTCCCTATAGTTGATGAGGAAACTCATGCAACAATGAAAAATATCTCACCATTTGTCCTCCCTAAATTTTATGGATTGCGAAGTGAGGACCCTGAAACATTTCTGTTTGAGTTTGAAGTTGTGTGCCGAACCGATGACTATATTGAAGATTCTCAAAAAATCAAACTGTTTCCTTCAACTTTGAAAGGATCTGCTTTGAAATGGTTCATGGGATTAGCCACTCAATCTATTAGGACTTGGAATGATATGAAAAAAACATTTTTGGATAGATACTTGGACTATTGTATGCCCACCAATCACAAGGATGAGGTATTCAAGATGATGCAAAAAGAAGATGAAAATTTGGAAGACTTACTTGAAATATTTCAATACAACTTGAAAAGAGAAAAGATGAGCAACTTAGATGATGAAACCTTGAAATCCCTCATATTAAAAGCCATTAGAGATGAATGGATAGACATTTTAAACATGATGGGGAAAGGAGACATTTCTCAACTTCCACTTCGTGACATAACAGAACTATGTGTCCATCTCTCAAGAGGAAAATCTAAAACAGGAAAAGGGCCTAGGGATCCTTCTCTTATTAGGGCTAAAAAATCTGCAACTGGATCAGTAAGTAGGGCAAAGATTGGTAATATGCTTGATGAGTTCAAAACTGATATCTTAGGGAGCCTTAGTGAACAACTAGACACCCTTAAAATCCAACACAAGCAGAAAACAGAAACAAATGCTTTAGCCATCTTTTGTCCGAAATGTAGGAAGAAACATGCTTTAGGGGAATGTCCCTTGGATGCAAAAGTTGTAGAAACATGTATGATTTGCTCAGAGAATCATGAGATCAAGGATTGTCCTTCAATTCCTGGACTCAAAGCTGTTTTTCAAGAAGACCAAAATTCAGTAGAATATTTCTGTTTTGTCGCAAGGAGACCTTGGCAGGGACAACAAACTCAAGGGTTTAACAACCCTATGAATTTTCAAACCCCACCAAATTGGAATCCTTGGCAACAACCTTGGCCCCAACATCAAAACTCATATCAGCCATGGGTACAAGGGATGCAAAATCCTTGTGGGAGATTTGCTCAATTTTATCAATATCCTCCATCTTTTCAAAATCAACAAGCTCCACAACTTCCAAACCCAAATCCACAACTTTCATTGCCATTTCCACAACAACAACCTTCTCAACAAAATCCACATCCTCAACTCATGCTCCCATATCAACAAAAGAAAAATCAACTTCCAGCTCAGTCATTTCCAAATCCTAATAATAAGAATCCTCAGAACACCTACATGGTAGAAGGACAACAATTTCCTACCTATATGATTGTTCCTCTCAACGATGTACAACTCAGATCTGGTAGAGTTTTAGAAAAACCTTCTATAGATATCCAAGAGCAAGATACCTCTGAGGAAAATTCTCTTCAAGTCAATAAGGGTTCTGAGGAAGAATCTCTTCAAAATTCAAATATTCAAAAAGAAAAAGAAAAGTTAACACCCACAACTCCTATAGTTGAGAAACCTGCATCTTCATCTACACCTCCTTTTCCTGAAAGACTACAAATTGATAAGGGGGTGGAAAAACAAATCTTGTTGCCTAACTATGACTTTCTAGATGAATTGAAGAATGTTTGTATCAAGATTCCCTTGCTACAAGCCATTCGAGAGATTCCTATTCTAGCAAAAACAATAAAGGAGTTGAGTTTCAAAATACCAAGAAGGAAACTAAAAGACACAAGAAGAATCCACCTGGTAGGAAAGATTGCAGATATTATGATGGGAAAAATTACCATGCAGAAGTATGTAGATCCAGAAAGTCCAATTGTCAAGACACATATAAATGGGATAGAAATTCCAAACACATTGATTGACTTAGGGGCTGCTATCAACATTATGAGTAGACAGACTATGGACCAGCTAAAACTTCCTAACCTTATTTTTACACCTACTTTACTGCAACTTGCAGATCGATCAATTATTAAACCAGATGGTGTATTAGAAGATATTTCAGTCTCCTTAGATTCTTGGGAATATCCAGTAGATTTTATGATTTTGACTCCCAAGAGTAATCTAGGAGGGCACCCACTTATTTTAGGAAGACCTTGGCTAGCCACAGCTGATGCTTTTATTAGTTGTAGATTTGGGGACATGTACATTTCTAATGGTAATTCGACAAAGAAATTCAATTTGTATTCTCCAGCAAGAGCAATCACAGAAGTAGGAGACAATGAATGGGTTGATGATGAGGACACTATACAACTTGTCTTTACCATTTCTGAAATCAGTGAGGATAGTCAAATTCTGAACACATTAGAAAATTTTGAGACATCTTCAGAATATGACCCCACACAATTTCAGTTGGAATCTGACATAGAATATTTATCATCAAGACAAATGTCTTTTTACTCTATGGAAGAGTTTGGTAGTTCTACTATTGAGATTTTTCCAGGAAAAATATTGAATATCAACAAACATATGGAAAAATCACAACAAGAAGAACTAACCAAAATCTTGCAAAAACATTCTACTGCATTTGCATGGGAGTATACTGACATGAAGGGTATTGATCCTAAGACTTGCATCCATCACATCTATATTGAGGAAAACAGTAGACCAATCAGACAACCTCAAAGAAGGATGAATTCAAATCTTAGGGAGATAGTGAAAGAAGAGCTCCAAAAACTTCTCAATGTAAACTTCATTTATCCAATTTCAGATAGCCGATGGGTTTCTCCTTTGGTTATAGTACCCAAAAAGAATGGTAAATGGAGGGTATGCATTGATTACAGGGAATTGAACAAAGCAACTTTAAAGGATCACTTTCCTTTGCCTTTTATCGATCAGGTATTAGATACATTAGCAGGTAAAAAGTACTTTTCATTTTTGGATGGTTTTAGTGGCTATAATCAAATTCAGGTAGCACCTGAAGATCAAGATAAGACCACATTTATTTGTCCATGGGGAACTTTTGCCTACCGAGTGCTTCCTTTTGGGTTATGTAATGCACCAGCAACATTCCAAAGAGCAGTACTAGGAATTTTTTCCGATCTAATCCATGATTGTGTAGAGGTTTATATGGATGATTTTACAGTTTATGGTAATTCATTTGAAGAGGCATTAGAAAATTTGGAAAAAGTCCTTATAAGATGTAAAGAAACAAACCTTTCATTAAGCCATGAAAAATGATTTATGATGTTTACTGAAGGGATTGTTTTAGGACATCATATTTCAGGAGATGGGATTAAGGTTGATAGATCAAAAGTTGAAGTCATTTCCAAGTTTCCTATTCCAAATTGTCAAAGATATGTTAGAAGTTTTCTAGGATTTACTGGTTACTATAGAATATTTATAGAAAACTTCACTAAAATAGCATCTCCACTCTTCAAATTGCTTACAAAAGACTATGAATTTAAATGGGATCCTGATTGTCAATCATCCTTTGAAACTTTGAAAACAAGAATATCTGAAGCACCTATCTTGAGAGGACCAAATTGGAAACTCCCTTTCCATATTTCTACGGATGCTTCAGATACAGCTCTAGGAGCCGTGTTGGGTCAAAAAGATTTAGTTCCTTATGCCATTTATTATACCAGTAAAAATTTGACTCCCACAGAGTTGAACTATACTGTGACTGAAAAAGAGTTTTTAGCTGTTGTTCATGCAATTAATAAGTTTAGACATTACATAACAGGCTATGAAACTTTTATTCATACCGACCATTCTGCAATTAGATATTTAATGAACAAACCTGTTACTAATGGCAGAGTGACAAGATGGCTTTTACTTTTGCAAGAATTCAATATTACCGTGTTGGATAGACCAGGAAAACAGAATACAGTAGCTGATTTCTTGTCTAGGATTCAGAATACTAAAGAAGATTCTCCTGTAGAAGATAAATTTCCTGATGAATACTTGTTTGCAGTAACTATTAAGACCCCTTGGTATGCCGATATTGCTAACTATTTGGTTACAGGGAAACTACCTTCACATTTATTTCCAAGAGAAAAACGAAAGATTATTCAGGAGAGTTCAAAATATTCATGGAGCCAGATCTTGTGATCAGAAGATGTGTCAGGGAAGATGAAATGCCTGATATTCTTAAGGCATGTCATGATGAACCATGCGGCGGACACTTTGCAGACAAAAGGACGGCCTATAAAATCCTCTTTTTAGGATATTATTGGCCTTCCCTCTTCAAAGATGCAAAACAATATGTCAAAAGGTGTGACAGCTGCCAAAGAGTAGGGAAACCTACCCTTTCAAATGAAATGTCATTACAACCACAGGTACTCATTGAACCCTTTGAAAAATGGGCTTTAGATTTCATTGGACCTATTAATCCACCATCTAAGCAGAAGAAGTATATATTGGTTTGTACTGATTATGTTACTAAATGGGTAGAAGCCAAAGCATTAGTATTTGCTACTAAAAATTCAGTTATTCATTTTCTTTATGAGGATATTTTTACTCGCTTTGGTGTTCCAAGAGAAATTGTGACAGATCAGGGGAGCCAATTCACATACAATTTGGTGGAGAAGTTGATGGAAGAATACAAAATCAAGCACAGAAGATCTACTCCTTACCACCCACAAGAAAATGGTCAAGTGGAGTCCACAAATAAAGTTCTTGAAAGTATCATCACCAAAATTGTTCATCTACATAGAAGATATTGGGCAGAAAGGCTTCCTGAAGCCTTGTGGGCCTACCGAACTACATGGAGAAATACAACAGGACATTCTCCCTATGAACTTGTTTATGGGAAAGAAGTCTTGCTCCCCATTGAGTTCCAAGTCAAGACCTTCAAGATAGCAGTCCAATTGGGGATGAATTTATCAGAAGCCCAAAAGCATAGAATGGAGCAATTAAATGAGCTAGATGAGATCAGACAAGAGGCAATTCTAAGAACTGATCTAGTTCAATATCAAAGAGCTAAATGGCATGACAAGTACATCAAAGAGAAGAAGTTTCAAGGAGGAGATTGGGCATTGTTATTTGATTCCAAGTTTAAAGATTTTCAAGGAAAATTTCAGACTCATTGGCTTGGGCCATATGAGATTGACAAGATCTTTAGCAATGGAGCTGTAAGAATCAAGACCATTGATGAGTTTCAAACTCCTCTTATTTTGAATGGCCATAGATTGAAAGTTTATCATAAGCCACTCTCAAAAGAGGATTTTGTCAAAATGTTTCAAGAAAGTTCTGCAATCAGGCTGGTACAGAAGAATTCTTCTTCTCCACCAGCCTAGCTTTTGTTCTTTTCAGTTAAAAAAAAAAAAAAAAAAAAAATTTAAAAATTGTATAAGCCTGAAAACCAATCACTGATTGGAAATCTTATATAGAAAATATAGGGTGAAAATCAGGAACACATGACACTCTATAATTTCCAAAAAAAAAAAATCTCTCTTTCATTTCACAAGTTTTGTGATCATTCACTCCATTCCATTCCACTTCATTCCATTTCATTTCAATTCATTTCACTCCACTCCACTTCATTTCATCCATTTCATTCCATTTCATTAATAAAAATATTTTTCATGACCATTTCCATCTGGTCATTTGTCATCTGTTCATTTCCATTCATCCAAGTAATAGCTGTGTCAGTTTCTGCAGCTGACATCTGTTTCCGCAGCTGACATCTGTTTCCGCAGCTGACTCCAGTTTCCGTAGCCAGAAGCAGATTCCGCAGCTACTACTCTGTTTTCAACAAGAATGTACAGTCAGATGTTATTTCCATAATCATGAAATAAAATTCAGGTGAGAGGATCAAAAATGAAGACATGGAGCATTCAAGACACCAATGAAGAGAAATTAGTTGAAGACCAAAGGAAAAGGCAAAGATTCCAAAGGTATGAATAAAATTTATTTCAAATAGCATTGAAAAACACATTTTTATATAGTTCTGAACCATGAGCTCTATCCATTATGTGAAATGATTATATTGACAATTCCGTAACCTTTCACGATCTCCATATTATCCTCTCGCATTCATTCCCAAATGGTTCCATCATTAAAACCCCCGATTTTCACTCATGATACAATATTCCACTGGTGACAATGAGACGTATTTGATTTGACCAAGGAATCTTACAGCCGCATAAATCCATAACCGTTGATTGAAACGTGGTAACATTTATTTCGCAGCCACCAAATTTCAAAACGTTTCCAAATGTGTTATACTCTGTCAATTGCACAGTCGTATCTCTGTTATGCTCACGAAACCCTTTTCTATTATGTCTCACTCCATTCCGTTCATTGTGTTCATTTCCACTCTCGGATATCTACCCACAGTGTCACTCCATTCCGTTCATTGTGCTCATTCCCATTCTATAATATATTCCCACAGTCATTGATCTTGTTTCTGTGCATTCAGCCATTCTATTTCCATTTGAATCCTCCACGCAGGAAAGTCTTTGAAGAGCAGAAAGAAAAAATGGGTAAATTGCTAAGAGCAGAACCGGAAGGACCGAAGTTCATGGAGGGATATTCACAAGTAAGGGATGTATTGAAGAAAGAAAATTGGCTGCGGTTTATCCAGAAATTTAGAGGGTATCATAAAGAAGTGACGAAGGCAATCGCAAGGTCGTTTAATGGCTTGGAAGCAGAGATTGGAGACCTTAAGTTTGCGGTCAATGAAGCATCTATAGCAACAGCCACGAAACTTCTTCAGGAGGGTGAGCGTTGGTTTAAGAATAAAAGTATCAGTGATGAAGCATGGAGAACAATCTTACGAAACCAAGGTATGGACATAACTGTTTTTAAAAGAGGAATTCCCGTGCATGCATTGAAAGAGGAATGGGCTACTTTGCTGCTAGTTGTTCAGAAATTCATTACATGTGAAGGCCATTTTGGGTCCATGTACATGTACCATACCAGGTTACTGATGAATTTTCTAGATAATCAAGCTCTCAATCTCCCATATTTTTTGTTAAATAGCTTGAAGAAAATGTCTGTGACTGTTCAGAAACATTTAGGAGATGTAGAACCTCATCTATATCACCACGGCCTTATAAAAATTTTGATTGAAAAGGAGTTAAATGAAAAGAAAGACACATGGGAACAATTTCTGGTTAGAAATTTCTTTGAGGAACCTCAGGAAATTCCTGAAGGTAGCACAGCAAGAAGAAGTAGGAGAAAAAGAACAATTGATGAAATCCAAAATACTCCTACTACTGCAATTGAAAGAACTGATAGGGAAGAAAGACTGTCAAAGAGGAAGAAGAAATAAATCAAGGGTAAGAAGCCAATAACACCAAAAGAAAGAAAAACTATTGAGGCTATACATAAAACTCCTTCTGAAGAAGAAGAAGATAATCAAGTGTTATCTGAAAGACTAGTTTATCTTCAAAAACAGTCCTCTATGGCCAAGAAGACAGAGAAAGGAAAACAAAAACAAAAGGATAGTGCACCACAACGTGTGAGAAGTAGCAGACTTAAGGGGAAATTGAGGAAAACACAAATGAAGGGTCCTCATTTCATTGATTTGGGAGAGGAAACATCTGAACAGTCCCCAGCTGACCATAGTCCATCTCAGTCAGTTAGTGAACCTGGTTCATTTCATTCCCAATCAGACATTGAACATACTCCATCCCATTCTCAGCAAGATATTGATGTGAGCCCTCCTCAGCCAGATTATTCTTCTTCACGGCATTTTGGGGACAGCCCAATAAAAATGACACCTGAAATAGACCCCAAGCAGCAGGAAGTATATGACTATATAGAATCTTTGGAAAAGGCAGCTACAGGTCCCAGTACTTCGTCTATCCAGCCTCATACAGTACAAGATGATTTAGTCCAATCACTAAAACAAGAAATTTTTGAGTTAGAGCTTTTGAATAAACATATCAAAAATGAAAATGAGACATTGAAGGAACAAGGCAAACTAGACAAAATCATCCATGATAATACTATGCTACATCTGGGAATATGGCAAAAGAAGAACAAGAAATTGAAAAGAAAATGCCAGAAGTTGAGCAGAGCACTGGTTAATATCAAATTTAGGTGCTTAATGAAGAAACCCAGAATGTTGGCAGCACCACGGAAGAGGAGGAGAGGATTGGATGTCCTGGCTGAAGTGTCAAGGCACATGAACTAAGGAAGGAATATTAAAATTTTGGTTGCATGAGGACATGCAACACCTTCACAGTGGGGGTATGTTGAGTCTCAATTCTGCATCTTTTCCATACACTTTTCTATACCTTTTTCACTCACCCGAACCTCCCAAGTTGTCAATATCATTTGCAAAAGAGCATCTAACATGGTTTTTAATTATATTTTTGTGTTTGCTATTTGATTTAGATTTTGTTCATTCAGCTGCGGAATCTTGCCACTTTCCGCAGCTGCTGCAACTTTCCGCATCTATTTTGTGAAACTCTATGCTACAGGTGTCTACAAGGAAAACGAGCCACATGGGCAGGTCAGGAATGATGTGGACATGGTTCGTGTCCTATTGGTTCGAGAAAACTCATCTAAAGAAGCCGCGGTCAAAGGCGTCCACATGGAAGTCAACCATAGAGTCTTACGGTGACAGGACTCTGTTCCGTGTCACGTAAAGGTTCATATGGCCGTTTCTGAGCTTGCGGAGGACAAGTCGACATCTGTACATGGCTCCACAGTCGAATTCAAGCATCCAATTCTCATAGATTTATTTTCCAACACGGCCATGATCCTAGATCTGTGGACGTAATGGTCTACGTGTTCTACACCAGCATAAACTTTAGGAGACAGTTATATTTCTTTTGTTATATATAACGCGTTTGCATACGCATATGGAGTTAGTCTCGATTAGTCTCTGTTAATTTTATTAAGTCTGCTCTGTAATGTAATTACGTTGCCTTTGAGCCGTAATACTACCATACTGTTATGACTGCATTTTAATATAAGAAGACTCTATTTTCCAACTTAATTCGTACTTGAAGATCGTTGCCAAGGCTGGTGTAGAGGGCCCCTGCTCAGCTAAGGTTTTGTGCATTAGTGTATAGTTCTTATTTCATTTCTTTAAAGCTCATTGTGCCATAATCCATTCACATGTTTATACATTTCATCTTTTTCATTTCTATTTATAAAATTTCCTGCTTTCCATTTCACTTCTGTCTTTCATGTTTTATGTTGTTAATCACTGATCAGTGTTCTTGTTTCAGGTTATAGATAGACAGCCCGGGCATTTTCATAGCTTTTTGACTAATGAAATGGAATTAACATTGTTCTGCTGCTAATGTGTTTTTCTTAGTTTCTGTTTCATTTCAGTATTGCTTTGTTTAACTCAGTTTTGCTTAATTGTTTCATTAGTTAAATTTAGATATATTAAACTGCTCATAGCATCTTCAGTTGCCTCTGAAAGCCACAGCTGGACTAATGGTGAGGGATTGTATTATGAAATGTGTAGTTTAGTATTAGTTTCCTTTCTGCAAAATTAGATATATTAAACTGCTCATAGCATCTTCAGTTGCCTCCGAAAGCCACAGCTGGACTGATGGTGAGGGATTGTATTATGAAATGTGTAGTTTAGTATTAGTTTTCCTTCTGCAAATTTAAATATATTAAACTGCTCATAACGTCTTCAGTTGCCTCCGAAAGCCACAGCTGGACTGATGGTGATGGATTGTATTATGAAGTGTGTAGTTTAGTATTAGTTTCCTTTCTGCAAGTTAGAAATGTTAAATTGTGCATGACATCTTCAGTTACCTCCGAAAGCCACAGCTGGACTGATGGCGAGGGATTGAATTATGAATGTATGGTTTGATATGATTTTACTTTCTGCAAGTTAGATATCAGTTACTCAAGTTGTTTATGGTTACTTCCGAAAATCATAGTTGGACTAATGATGAAGGATCAGAAGATAAATTGATGTAATCTGATTTAGATTTACTTTGTTGCAATTTTGAATTTCTTTAAGCATAGTTTCTTTTTGTTTAGACAACAGCAAGAATAGTTTAGTTTCATGCTCACTAGTTCACTGTTTTTGATTTATTAGACTTATAGCATCTTTTCATTTCAGCAGTACATTTTCATTTCCTTTCAAGTTTTCTTGGGACAACCCGGTGAGACAACAATCGACCACCCGGTCTACTTCGCTAGCCGCAAGCTGTCAAATGCGGAGAAGAATTATACCACGACCGAGCGGGAGGTGCTAGCGATGGTCTACTCTCTTCAGAAGTTCCACCACTATCTTTTGGGGGGCAAGTTCAAGTTCTTCACAGACCACTCTGCCCTGAAGTACCTAGTCAATAAGCCCGTTTTGGAGGGTCGGATTTGTCGTGGGCTTCTATTGTTCCAAGAATTCACGTTCGAGGTAATCGTCAAGCCCAGGAGATTGAACGTCGGGCCCGATCACCTATCCATGCTAGAGACGGGGGAGAACGACGGCTCTCTTGATGATCAGCTACCCGATGATGACCTTTTCCGAGTCGAAGTTGTAACAGATTACTTGGCTGATATTTCCGCCTAACTGACCACAGGGCAATGCCCTCAGGATTACACCCCACTTCAGAAACGGCATTTGGTCGTCCGTGCCGCCGACTACTAATTGATCGCGGGGCAGCTATATAAGCTGGGCCTTGATGATATTTTACGTAGATGCTTCCTTGACCAGGAACGGGAAGCGGTAATGTGGGAATGTCACAGCGGTGTTGCGGGAGGGCATGTAGGTGCGAAACCTACCGCACGAAAGGTGCTCCAAGCTGGCCTGTGATGGCCTATAGTACATGTTGATTGTAAGGCCTATGTGAGGCGCTGCGATGTCTGCCAATGGATAGGAAGGCCCTCACGCCAGGACGAGCTCCCGTTACACCCAGTGCAGGTGTTGCGGCCATTCGAGAAGTGGGCTGTGGATTTTGTGGGCCCCATAGCCCTGGTCGCCAGGCACTCTAAGGCCCGGTACATCATTACCGCCATGGATTACCTCACTCGGTGGGCTGAGGCAGCAGCGGTATGCGACTGCATAGCGGATACTGCCGCCCGGTTCATTTTTTAGCACATCATTTGCCGGTTTGGCTGCCCGTGAAGTTTAACCAGTGACCAGGGTACGCACTTCATTAATGATACTATCAAAACACTGTTGGACACCTTCATGGTCCAGCATCACAAGAGTAGCCCGTACCACCCGCAGGATAATGGTACGGTGGAAGCCTTCAATAAGATTCTGGAGAAAGGCTTGATGAATATTTGCAATGCCCAGCGTGATGATTAGGATGAGCACCTATCAGCGGCCTTATGGGCCTATCGGAATACAGTGAAGCGCTTGACCAATCAAACGACCTTCCAGCTTGTGTACGATCGGGAGGTTGTGATCCCCGCCGAGTTTACTGTACCAATCCTGTTAATCGCCACGTCTCTGAAGTTCTCGGAAGAGGCCTCCCTCCAGGAGCGCCTCCATGAATTGCAGGAACTGGATGAGGCCCGCTTCCTCACCGAATTCCACCAAAATATCCAGAAGGACCGGCAGAAAGCGTGGCACGACCGCCACATTAAGAACAAAACCTTCCAGGTTGGTGGCAAAGTTCTTTTATACGACAGCAGGTTCCAGAAGTTCCCAAGCAAGCTCCAGATGCACTGGTTGGGACCCTACTTTGTTGTCGAAATTTGCGACTCTGGAGCCATTGGGTTGGCACAGCTGGACGGTACAGTTCTCCCTGGCTGGGTGAATGGCGCAGACCTGAAACCCTACCAGGAGTAAGTACCTTTCATTTCTCATCAATAACTCTCGCACCCGAGAGCACCCATAGAACATCATAGTTGAATAACTCTCCCACAACCAGGATGAGCATAGGAGGTCTTTCTGTTCATAGGTAGTATGTCAATAGCCGCTTAGTTGCGAAGTAAGCACCGCAACCGACTGTGGTCGGGGCGGCACCTGTCCAGTGTGTCATCCCTGTAGGATCCATACCCGCCTCCCTGTCAGTCCAGCTCAGTCCACCCATGTACTTGTGTCAGTCCGTAGGATCGCCTAGATCTGCGTCATTAATTACCATAATTGGCAGTAACCGCGCCGTCATCATTTGGCCATCACCTACAGTAACCTCAGCCGTCATGTCCAC
Organism: Pinus albicaulis; assembly: GCA_034641835.2. Classification (NCBI taxonomy): domain Eukaryota; kingdom Viridiplantae; phylum Streptophyta; class Pinopsida; order Pinales; family Pinaceae; genus Pinus; species Pinus albicaulis. The sequence continues at coordinate 1,020,564,656 of CM076578.1, forward strand.
CCACTTCCCCATGCCACCGTCAGCAACTGTCACAGCACTCATTGGCATGCGATTGATTGCACGATTATCACAGAATGAATTCCAGCCGGAATTAACTCGTTAAGGGGTCTCATCAACTCCACTCGTGCCAAGTGCTGACATAACTTGCATGCACACCAAAAGCACGAGAATGCCGGACCCGTTCGAATTAGAAATTGCCGCTGCACCAGAGCCGCTAAGTTCTCAGAACACATTGCACCAGGAAAGACGCTCACGACAGATTCTACAGGTCTACCAACGCCAAGCCAAAATGCCGAAGGCCATCCCAGCAGTTATTGAACCAAAGCTTGATCTTCGCATTCAAAAAACCAAGTCCCTTGTGGGCAAGTACGATAGTGCAGCCTTGATTGATGCCAACCTCTCAAATGTTGTCGAGTTTCCATCCCTCCAGCGACAGGCATACATGGAGCACTATTCTACTGCAGCCGGAAATCCCGCCAGCCGCCTGCGACCATAATTCAGCGGCCTTCAGACCTCGTCCTTGATGAATTTGAGAAAGCTACTGGTCTTTAGCACCAAAGGACTGATTCTGCAGTGTACCCGTTTCCTCCTCAGCCGAATCCAGAATGGGTCTCTGTGGCTGATCCAGGAAATTCCTATTCACGCTGAAGATATTCATCGCCTCACATGGTTGTCGCAGACAGGTGCAGACGTCTCAATGGCCTGCCAGACCTCCTCCAAGCGTGCACGAAAGTCGGGCGATGCGGACCTGTATTCCAAATATGGCACTCGCAGTGGGGGGAAAGGAGCCAAGATTGAGCTCATTAACAAGCCGGAGATTCGCTTCGCCTGTTACCTCATTGCCAGCAAGACAATGAGGCATTACACGAAATGCGAGTGCACTCTTGATACCATCTCTATTGCTGAGCATTGTGTCCAAGGCACCAAACTAAATTGGTGTTCATTCGTGTTGAAAGAGTTGTTCGCTGCGTGCGAGGAGAATTATAAGCGCGCAACTACCTTCATTTATGGCTACTTGATTATTGCTTTTTCCATGTGGAAATGGCATACTCCACACATCTGGTTCCCAGCAGAGATCCCTGAGGGCCAGCCCCTCGTGATGAAATTCACTCCTTGTCAGGTCTCTAATGATCCCAGTACCAAGCTGGTGAATGCAGATGCGTTTCGGTCGTGGTACCGACTAATGACAGATGTGGTGGCATGCCAGTAACGGGTGCCCCAGAACCTGTTGGATGAATATAGCGCATAGGTGTGGTTCGGGGTAAGCCATAAGCACACTTACCTCTGACCCACTTGCGTTCCAGCGGAAACCTTCCACATGACGCCACTGAAATTTTAGTTGGACAATGCCACTTTCCATCGTGAAGTCTGCTCATGGCCAGGAGTCACAAAGCACACACGAGACGGGCTCCCCTGGTACAATTTTGACAGGATGGCACCAGTGCAATAGCCGGCCGAGACGGCAGAGGCAGTGCCCTCACAAGAGCTTCCCAAACCACTCATCCCCATCGTTCGCCACTTCAATGCCCAGGTACGGAATCTCAATGTGGTGACTCAGGTTATTTCTAGTGGCACTGCTCCATTTCCTTTATTTTATGAATTTCAGCTCACTCGCTCTACTTCACACCCCCATACCACTCCACTCACCTCCCCCATTCCGACCACCTTGTTCACTTCGGCTGATCCACTCACGACCCCGATGGGCGAGACGAGCAGGCCCAGAGATCTGACCGAGGCCCCTCCACCTAAGAGGGCCCGCACAACTGAGGAAAATCCGGTAGTGGACCTCACTATTGATGATCCACCACCACCCCCAAGCACCGGGGTATTGATTACCGAAGAGCCCCTCATCGACCCGTTTGAGTTCATAAACATCGGACTTCCACATTCCTCCACCTCACCATTCACTGTCCCGATTACCATCTTTCCACCTACTACTCCATCTGGCCCCTCCACTTCATCGGCTACTATATCCAACCCCCTTGTCCGGGAACTTCGGGGTGGGGACCGCGGGGCTGAGGTCGACTCTCGTACTGCCACGGTCGACCCAGTGGAAGAACCCCACCCTCCACTTACTGATATATGCATACAGCAGACACCCATTGTGTCTATTTCTGCTGAGACTCAACCAGCGGCCACCCTCCCTCCACAATCGGCCCACATTGATCAGCACGCACCGCCAGATTTCAATATGATTGATTATGGCCATCTAGAGGCCGCGCCCTTATCTCCTCCTGAGCATGGCAATGGATCAGTTGCCGGTGGGCAACCGTTGCCGGAGAAAAATCCGGCGCCGAGCACATCTGGGACCGCCACCTTCCAGCCCGGAAATCTAGCTCAGTTGTACCTACTGATTCAACAGGTGGCCCAGCAGGCTGACAGATTACATTTGGGCCTCCAGCAGCACTGTGCCGAGCAGCAACGCCAAATTTCCGCACTTACTGAATAGCACGAACAACTCCAAACAGCACGGGAGAAGATGGAGGTAATGATCACCAACGTCACTCAGATGTTCTCCGACTTCTAGCCTTCCCTACAGCCTCACTACCCCCTGCTGCCTCCTGAAATTGCTGCAGCCAGTCTCTCTGAGCAAGCAATCCACCTCCACATTGCCATTCAGGAGTTATATCGGGAGAATCATGAGCTTCGTGTAGCATTAGTAACCCTTCTGGTGTAGCCCGAGCCTACAGTCGACTATTCAACCGAGGTGGCTGCCAAGCAGGGCCAGGCAATTCAGATGCAAGATGCACTTCAGTCCACGGCACGCGCAGCTCAGGACCTCCTGAAGGGCCTTCAGGAATGCTCCCTGGCACTCACCGTCAAGACCCAGCCGATTTCAGCCCAACTCCAGCAGGTTTCAAGGGAGATTCAGGAGGCTACGGACCTTGCAAGGCTGGATCAATTGTACGTCCAAGCTGATGAGCTTGAAGCACATATCCAACATACATAAGCTAGCTCAGTGGAGGCCAAATGCGTCATTCGGGAGCTCCGGCCGCCTCTTCAATCTAGCGCCCAGTCTATACGACAGCTTGCAGCGGCAGCCGAGACCCAAATCAGCACAATGTTCGGCGCCGTCCCAGCGCCCGTCGAGGAGGATGCTGCCACCAAGCTCGCCAAGGAAACAGACTTGCTCATCCAGGGCTAGAAGCAAGTTGTGTCAGATTTTAATGCGCTTCACGCTACAGCGTTCCGCAGGGTTTCGGAGTTGGGGCCCTTGTTTGAACAGCCGCCAGAAGATGCACAGCAAGGACAGGAGCAGGCTGAAGGTGCACAGGAGGAACGAGCGCAAGATGAGGGCATGCAGGGTGAACAAGACATGGGGGCAAGTGGGGCAATGGAGGTGGAAACCGTGATTTGTGATTGATTCGGGGATGAGTCAAGGAACTGTGGTCGGGGCTTGTTGGGGCCCTTGTTTTTTAAAAACCTTGTTTTGAACGGTCTGAATTGGGAATAACGACCAGATTTTGGGGTTGTGGAAAATGGACACATGGCAGCCGCAATCAAGTCACAACCACACCAAACGGCGGAGCTACCAAAGTTGCAAAGGAACAGGCACATAGCGGAAGAGACTAGATGCACAGGTACAGATAAGAAGAAGATACACCAGAAGAACGCAAGCGGAGCACACAGATAAGCAGAAAAAAACTAGAAGCAGCTACAGAAGGACATACAGAGAACTAACAGTTGCGACAGCGGGTGAATGAATAGCAGTCACCCAGATGGAAGAAAAAAGTATGATGATGATTGCACAACAGAAGAAAGGAGAGAGCGACTGATGAAGAGAAAGCACAGGCTGCAACAGGAGCCCGGATTCTGGATGAGGTCTCTGTAGTTCTTAGGGTCTATTGATGTACATCTCTGTTCCGCAAAGCATATGCATCAAACTTGTAAGCCAGTGCAAAGCTATGTAACTGTGAATTTGGCCAAGAGCTTAATACAATTGAAGGTTGTTGTCTATTGGGGTGATTCACATGCATGTGTATTGATCGTGATGTTTCAAAATTTTAATTGCTTACTACCTGTATGCTTTATGGATGATGTTGCGTATATGATTCTATTTATGTGATCTAAATTCTAATAAGATTGAGTTGCAGATCCTTCCATCACCATTGGTCTATTCCCCTTCTGTATGTAGTCGCGGCATGCCTCGGGTGAGACTCTCTGCTCTTCGGAGTAGGGTGATAATGCCGGCGTAATCCTAGACTACAACGGATTACTTTGTTGGCCACAACTCCTGAACCTGGGTCTTGCCCGTGAGACCTGATCACCCGCCAACACATTCACCCAACTGTGCTTCTACGCAAATGCCATTCACCCAACTTCACACAAATTTCATTCACACAAATGCCATTCTCCCAACTGTGCTTCTACGCAAATTCCATTCACCCAACTATGCTTCAATGTTGGAACACTGCTTAAGAAAGAAAATTCTGCATTCCCTTTGAGTTTGTTGTCAATACAACACAATACTGAATGTTGGCTATATACCATAATTCCACAGGAAATTTCATTTAACATCTCTTGCAATCTCGTGGGATAATTTGGACCTACGCATACTAAAACACAGTTTTATGGTGACTATTACATATCTAATTGCACGGTATATATATATATATATATATATATATACCCACACCTATGTATATCATATGCTAGCTGCATACCATACCCACGGGAACTGTGTTTAATGTCTTACACAGACTCCAAGAAACTTAAAGCCGCACACTACTTACATCATACCTCACGGTCTGGGCATATCATATGGATGTTGTGTGGTGTTTATGGAATAATTCACTTGGAAGAAAATGTTGCATTGTGTTAATCACCTCCATGATCCCATATGGACTGTATTTAACTCCTCACGCAAGCTCGCAGGGGATTTTAATCAGCATATACCAAAATGCCACCTTCATACCATGCTAATAGAGGTTAAGGTCAAATCAGAGGTTAAGGTCAAATGAAAATTTGACTTCAAGGCTTGATCCAATAATTACAATAGTGGATATTTTGACTCTAATTTAAGTTATATAATATACTAATGAACATCCACCCTTAATACATTCATGATGTAAAATCTTCACTCTCTCTCATACTCCATTCTTAAGAAAATATCGCAAGTCATCCAATTACATTATTACCCATTATCATTTACTCACATGATACTTTAGCCTTTAGATTGAAATGCAATTCACTTTTCCCAAGATTTATTTTTAAAATAAAATAAATCATTTAATTTTCACATTAAAATACCTTTTCGAAATGATGTATCATACCTTATGCTCCCTTCAAGGTTATTTAACAAACCTTCTCTTCGCAATTTCAACTCTCCGGACTTCACTCTTCTGTGTCGTCTTTATCACTATGAATATTCGCATTTCCTTCATACCATAGTCTCTTCAACATGCTTACCATCGTAAGTAGGCAGTTTTCCTGCACTTCTATGCAACTCATTCTTTGCAGTGACGATTCACATACAACACCATCTCTCCTCAATGCACAAACAATTCATTCACAAGAATTTCTCAAAAATTTCTTTTGACATGGTGGCATCACCATATTTCTCCACAAAAACAAGCACAAACCATACTCAACCATACTCGCACATAAATTTCTGAGATGAACTCCAATTCCATTCCTTAAACGTATGGATTGATTTCATTCTTTCACAAATTTTACAAAAGATCAACTTCTCGAGTATGGCAAGGAAATTTAATCATCCAAATTTTAAGATATATTTACTCAATGAATATTGATTCATTCAATGAGCACTTACCTTGAATCTTCTTGTGGTTGAAATGATCCAACCCTTGTTTCTCTTATTCATTTAGGAATACATTCAAGCCTCTACAGACTTTGTCTCTGACAGACTCCCAGCTATCCAACTACAAACTCCACTTTGAATGTGCAAGGTAAATTTTCTAACAATCTCTCCCTAGCAAATAAATCTCTTCCCAGCAACTTTGTAACATAAATATTTCCTAGCGAATAATGTTTGTAAACCTTCAAGGTACGCACAATATAATAATATCTTTGGAAATCACCATTCGCCAATGCAATTTCCATTCACCCAACTGTGCTTCTACGCAAATGCCATTCACCCAACTTCACGCAAATTTCATTCACACAAATTCCATTCTCCCAACTGTGCTTCTACGCAAATGCCATTCACCCAACTGTGCTTCAATGTTGGAACACTGCATAAGAAATAAAATGTTGCATTCCCTTTCAGTTTTTTGTCAATACAACACAATACTGAACACTGGCTATATACCATAATTCCACGGGAAATTTCATTTAACATCTCTTGCAATCTCGTGGGATAATTTGGACCTACGCATACTAAAACACAGTTTTATGGTGACTATTACATATCGAATTGCACGGTATATATGTATATATATATATATATATCATATGCTAGATGCATACCATACCCACAGGAACTGTGTTTAATGTCTTACGCAAACTCCAAGAAACTTAAAGCCGCACACTACTTACATCATACCTCACGGTCTGGGCCATATCATATGGATGTTGTGTGGTGTTTATGGAATAATTCACTTGGAAGAAAATTTTGCATTGTGTTAATCACCTCCATGATCCCATATGGACCGTATTTAACTCCTCACGCAGGCTCGCAGGGGATTTAAATCAGCATATACCAAAACGCCACCTTCAGACCATGCTACTGCCCATGCTTCCACTGTGACTGCATTAAACTCTTACTGTTGTATCGGATTCATTTTGTGTTGGCCGCACAACACATTTCCTCCATCGCTCTGCGTGCAACCAAAAACTACGCCTCCACACTTTGAAAAAATACAACAGAAATACTCCAATGCTTGCATACTTCCTCCAATTCTTGCAGACTTACCCCATACTCCTAGATATCTCTGAGGCTAAAACACTCTGTAGACTCCGCTTCGGAGGGCTACCAATACAACTTCACGCAGGAAGCAAAAACATTCCAATCAACGTATATAATGTCACTACCCCAGACCATCAAATTATTTCAATCAAACGATGTCAACGGCTGTTAACACATATGCCATGTGATTTTTATACCATATGGACCATATTTCACGGATCCATTTAAATCTTCACGTAGAAAGCAAAGAACTAGAGCTGCGCACCTAATGTGCAGACTATGTAAATCACCCTACACCGTTCTGTCGAGGCTGTGACAATGCAAATCCGCCATCTTCAACTTTTGATTGTGTTGGTAATCTCTACAGCACTCCACTGCATCCACACCAATGCTTGACTTGGCCGCGCTACACTACAGCATAGTAATCACAGCAGTGCGTTAAGGTTGCCACCATTCATGTGGTTTAAAAAAAAGCCGAAACAACTATTTCAACTGCTAACACAGTATGAAATCCCCCTTCCCACTGGTTGCATAACATATCTCCACTGTGAACTCATTCCTGCATTCACAAATCATACACATCGTATATATATATAATTTGCAGACTCAACATGCTACAATATTGTACTTATTTCAATAAACTCTCTTCCAGGCTCTAATACCAAATGATGCCAAGATTCCACTCTAAAACAAATCCTAGCATATACAACAGACTTCTTCAACGTTATCATGAAAACTTAACTCAAAAATTTCATACAAAGCTACTTAGATTCAAGTACAAATATAAACAAAGAGAGAGTCAAACAATAACCAAGCTTCTTATATAAAATACAACAAGAAATTTCGGATTCAAAACATCTGGCCGAATATTACAATGGATGGCCTCTCGTCTCTTGGCCCTTTACAAAAACTCTCAAACCATTTTTCTCTCTCTCTCTGTATTCCTCATTGGCCTTCATCCTCACACAATCCTCACATTTATACATAATTATGAATTAACTCCAATCCATGATTTTCTCCACACAAATCTCAACCATAATCTAAAATAGATTTACCCATTTTTTGGACTCAACTAAGTCCCATTCAAGGAATTCCTAATCCCTAGATTATCTACCTAATTCAACTCCCCTCATATCCTTAATTTATTAAAAGAATATTTACAATAATCCTCACACTTACATTTTTCTCTCTTAATTTATTAAAAATGAGCATAATAATTTATAAAATAATTAAAAAGACATCACCCCCCTAATTACACATATTTAAATAAACATCAAGCAGGATTCTCTTGCATCAGGGAGCTGGAAGTTTTTTTTTGAGGATATGGCCCTTTTGGCTTCTTGTTCCCAAGAAATAGGAACTACTACAAAAGATAAGCTCTTTTCCCATTATTTGAGGGCCCATAACCTCCAACTCCATTGTTATATAAGGAGACCTCCTTCAGCTCTACAACCTTAGTGATGATAGAAAGGAGAATCAATTATAGCTTAGGGAGAATAGTGCATAGAGTGATTGTTTTTGTGTGTTGGGAACATAGTGAGATCTTGGACCTTTGTGTGTGAGAGTGTTACAAATGTGCTTGGATACGGACCTTCCAAAGGAGAGCCTCAACATCAAGGCTTGATTTTAAACTCCCCTTGTCTTTATCACAATAAAATGCAACTGATGTTTATCTTCCACTATTGTTTACATTTTTAATGAGATTTCTAGCATTCCTTGATCAGTTAGATAGGTTGTAATTGTTTTATGTTTTTCATGGTTTTACTCTTTTTGTGGTTTCTTGACTATCTGTAAATATAATCGAACATTGGTAGCAGTGTCCATCAAGCTTGAGGAGAATGACAGATCAAGAAGCTTCAATGGAAGGTGACAACATAGCATCAAAACAAGGTAGGTCATCTTCCTTGCTCTAAATTTCATTTACAATCTAGGAAGGTAGATGTTAGTATGTTCCTGTAATTGCTAGACCCACCCTAGGGCTAGAGGGATTGCCTCTGTCTATAGAGGGGATTTACTTGGAAAACAATTACCAATAATCAAGCAACGTAATTTAAAGATTTAAATTCAAAATTTAGAATCCCATGGGAGAATGATAAAGAGAACATGAAAATAATATTGAAAATAGAAATAAGAGGTCTCAATACCCTAACGATGATAATGGAATAATATTTGTTTATGTTCTTCATCTTTCATAACATCCTCATACCTATCTTCGATATGTGTAGATACCTAGGGAGTTTCCTCTTCATTTCCACCTTCGCTGGCAGTATCACACCCTTCAACCTCCCTATCTGCGATCCAAATGACCCCCCACTTCCCCATAAGCCCTTGGTTTCATGTGGTTTCTCTTAACTCTTACATAATTGATGGTGGGATATATGCTCACCATTTCATATAAGTGCAAAAAAACTAGAATTGATGGAAACTGGATCAAAGAAATGATGAGGAGATGTGTGGTCTAAATCTCTTCTTTGGATGCATTTTAAAATGAAAGTATGACCATCATAGATAACATATCCAAAGCTATAATGATATATATATGTGAACCAAGGTCACCATTTGGAAAATAATTTAGTAATGATGTGCCAATGATAACCTTTTTGCCTACAAGGTGAACCCAAACATATTTTAATAAGAAGATATATATAGTTATACATTGAACTAGAGGTGGTTAAGGGTTTCATATAAGCTAGGAGAAATAATTCATGGTAAAAAAACCAAAGGCATTACAATCTAACTATTTTTCTATAGCTAATAATAAATCTCCCAAATGGAGAAGTATGGTTTGCTGAGAAAATCATAAAGGAATAACCAATATCATGGTACAAGAGTGACTGGAACCAAGAAAAAGTAGGAGTCTATTGAAAATGATGTAAAGGAGTAATATTCTTTGTTACAGGGTATGGAAAAAAAAATATTATGCCTTTTTGAGGTACATTACATTTTGGCACATAATTCATCTTTAAGAATTTTCAAAATAGAGACTATCAAATTTCTATCACTAAAGATGTGTTTGAGGAAGTATAACATTTCAACCAATCTATAACATCCTTTGAATCCCCTATCAATTGTATGTTTATATTGTTGAAGTGACAATTGAAATGATAAATGATCGATTCATATTATTGTAGTACATGGTAAGTAGTCATATTCTTGTTCCTAGACTAAATTAATCATTCATGTTAGTCATTTTTAGTTGTATTACTTATTCTCTAGTCATATATTTTAACTTGAGATTAAATTAGTCGTTTTTAGTTGGGTCACTTAATATTGCTCATTTTTAGTAGTATTTCACTTGGAAAAGCTGCAGTGACTAAAGTTTTTAGTCACCTAGTCACTAATTTCTCATTTTCTACAAGTGATATATTAGGTTGAACCAAATATTTCTTTCAACCAATCACCCACAGGCCATATTCCAAGCATGAATGTGGGATTTCATGAAATAAATAAAACTAAACTAAACCATATCCTCCACAAGACAAACCACCTGAACCCTTAAACAGTAATTCCACCTCACGGTCGAACATCACTAACCATCACCAGAACAGTCCTTACCCAAGTTGTCCAGGGCTCTAGAGCATTTGTTCCAACTAGGGATTTCAGGACTAGTAACTAAACCCACAACTATTATCGGGCTTCAAGAGCATTTTTCCAACATGGCTTCCAGGAATGGTAACTCAACCCACTAAGGGCTTCTAGAGTGTTTATCCAACCAAGGCTTCCAATAAGTAGTAACTCAACCCAAGTAGTTACGGATCTTCCAAACCATTTTTCCAGCCAAGGCTTCTGAAAACTAGTAACTCAAACCACAACCATAAGGAATATGAGAACCAACCAGAAAAAAATAAATAAATAAATAAACCCACAACACCATAGTTATCTAGGAAATGGAAAGGCTAGGAAAAAACAATGTTAATCCAGGAAATCCTCCATGCCAATGAGATATCATACCCAAGAAACCACATGCATGTGTAATGCATGCCAAAACTAGAAAGGAAATCATACATGCAACTCAGTATCTGCAATAAAAACCCACTATAGTTGTTGATCTTGTTGTCCTCTTGCTCTTTCCTACTTTTCCTTTGCTTTCTTGGTCTAAATCCAAAGTATGCCACACACCTCCAAGAAAACTCTAAGTATACAATAGTATGAGGGAGAGAGAGAGAATATAATGAGAGCTCCACCCAAAACTTTTCAAAAGGAAGTATGCCACACTCCTCCAAGAAAACTCTAAGTGTCCAAGAGTATGAGAGAGAGAGAGAGAATAGAATGATAGCTCCACCCAAAACCTGTCAAAAGGCCATGAACTGACCCATAGAAGCCCTTTTATCAATGAGGCCTCTAATTTCTTCATTTTCCATTATTTTCCTTCAATTTCCTCCTCACATGCAACATGTGACCTTTAACCTTCCTTTTCTCCTATTTTCCATAATTTCATAAATAAAGTGCCAAAAATGCCTTTTTTCCTTTTCAAAGCCTTTTCCTTTGCCCTTTCCAATTTCCATATCCATAATAAACCAAATGAATACCCACTAGAATTTTTTTCCCACCAGTCAACTTGGAATGTGTTTCCCATGACCTTGGTCTTATATTTTTTTTACATAATTTTTTAACGAGGGTTGTTACAAAACCCTCCCCCTTGGAGGAACATCGTCCTCGATGTTTAATTACACCTACAACCAAAAATATTGTTGAAAGAAAAACATACTTCCCATGGAGCTTTATAACTTCACTCGTTGTAGTATTTACAATGATCATCTAGCTGAGAAGCAATCAACATGAGAAACATAACAAACATGTCACTTACTAGAGCTTTATAACACAAATCATTACAAAATTTACAATAACAACCACATATACACATATGCACATTTACTCTAACCAAAAAATAAATGGATATGGTCCCTGCGTCCACAACAAGGGAATCCAGATGCTCAAACCTCCACCCTCAGAGTAGTACCGGGATTCACCTCCTTCCCAGGAAGTCCAGGATCCACTTCCAAATTCAAAGTATGCATCCAATGTCCAGCGCTAAAATCTCGCACCATGTGTCCTCTCAGTGAACAGTGACTGACTCATTCTTCTAGGGCACACTCCCATTGTGAATTAGATTCCATTTAGTAATTCTAATGACCAAAAAAATCCATCCCCGTCCTTCCCTTCTCTGCTACCTAGTCCCTGGGGAAATCTAGCCACCCCCTTTCATGCATTCACACACATTACAAGTTTTTCGGGAATCCCCTTCTCTGCTACACAGTCCCTCGGCCGACCCCTCCCTTGGAAATGTTTCCTCGCATTGGAATATCCAAAATCCAAGGCATATCCCTACCTCAAAATCATCATATCAGTCATAACATGCTCATGGAAAGCAATGGAAACTATTGGGTAACAATGTCCCACAATGGCCCTACTCCTAAAGTGCTTTACCATCATATTGTTGCCTATTCCAATTCTTTATTCTACTACTGCTAATGCTTGTAGTCAGTTTCAACCACCCAACCAAGGCATTTCCCATGATTTCCTGTACAAGGCACGTAATTTCCATTAGATTCAAAATAAATTGAAATAAATTCACATCATACCTCAATGGTGGCTCATCAATAAGGTACATTTGTAATTCAGTTCACTTCTTGTCACAACAAGTCAAACTAGTTGTACGATCAAATAATTAGGGATAAATATGTCACATCTAGTTAGCTACAAAAAAATCATCATAAATCATAATCATAGATTACATGTACCCATAATAAATTAGATTCATAGATCACATGCATAGTTAATACAGAAAATAAAATATTGATACTTATCCTTTAATTAATCCTAAGTTTCTACCTTTGTCTTTTGTCCTTTTCGTACGCACACCAAATCGGTTTCCACACTAGAAAAACACCAAGTGCCTTCTCTTCAGCCATGTACGCATACACATAGTGTGCATAACACGCATAAAACCAAACATGACATACAACAACTTATAATACATGCACCTACACTTGACATACAACACATACACCTACACCCGGCGTACAACAAAACACAATACATACACCTACAACCGATGTACAACACAACATAATGTTGGGGAAAATACTGAGAGGAGGGGGTGAATCAGTATATAGAGATTACTGATAATTTTCACTTTTTCTCTACTAAATTCCATACGTGGATTTGATGAACCCAACTCGCATATACACGCGCATATAGAAAAATAAACTTGTGTATACTGATATAATTTTATTGTTAGAAAAAATTTCAGAAACAATTTTTAACTCAGCTTGTAAGTCATGCATTTGTTAGTTAAGCATTAAATGTGTGCAGTAACAACAGAATAAATAATCACACAAGAGAAACACACATGAACACAAATATTTAAGGTGGAAACCCAATTCGGGAAAAAACCACTGTTGTTGTCGTCTCTGTCTTCAATATTTATTATGTGGAAAACTGCTCTACAATATTGTACTGATGCAGACTCATATCAGTATGCAAGCATCTACCTACAGAAGGCTACAACCTTCTCTTGTTTTCCAACACTACTGGAAAGGGGCTTCAACCCCCTGATAAAAACCCCAGCTTCTACTGGCAGGAAGCTTCTACTTCCACACTGAAGACTTCAACCCTCAGAATCACTGCATATCACGTTTCATCAATTTTCAGACTAGATCACACAGCTTCAACACAACCTTTCATAAATATCAACAATAATAAACGTCACCCAATACATCAAACCAAACAGTGAGATCACTGTAATTAGAACACTGTAATAACCATATTTCAAAATCAGTATGCAGAATCAAATTCAACCCTGAACATTCATTATCTCAAAAATCATATGCTACTTTGCTTCACTGAACCCGTGTGTATATGTGCTTTCCATAACATCAACCTACGTATAGATCTGTGAATACTGTTTTTCAGAATATGATCAATCTCAGATCGAGATCTGAGGCTTTCAGTCAGATATCTTTTCAGAATTGCAGAACGCTTGATCATTCAGTCATCATATCACATATTTACTCACTCATTGATCAGATTTTTCCATAATCAACTTAGTAGCATATACAGCAATCAAGCAACCCAGATCTACATGAAGACTTCATTGACAGACAACAGAAAAATAGAAGCAATAAAACAAAACCTTGGCAATAAGCTTTAGAAAACGCTAACTTCCATACGTGCCTTTTCTGAAACAAAGTCGCGTATATACACGCTTTTACTGAGACGAACTAGCGTATAGATCTGTAAATATTAATTTTGTAGACTGTTTCAGATCTATAGAACTTACCCATATTTCTTCACTCCACTTCAGAAAATATACACCAAGTCTCATATCTAATCATCTCTTCAATGGATCATGCAAGAACATAGTCATTTCAGGTCTAGAGATCTTGATCCATCAATCTATCCAAGGGTGCATCATAAATTCAAATTTATCAATAAAACAGAGTTCATCCTATGTAGATATACTTCAGAGTGAAGTATTTAGTGATGGCCCTTACACCTGCACTCCATTGAACTATGATCTTCTTCTCCTTATATAGATTTAGCCTTTACCAATACCATGAGTCAAAACCACACAGCTACCAATGGTATTCTTGGACAGAATCAAATAGATGACATGTCGCTCAATCCTGTGGGCTAATACCATGGTAATGCCCCCTGGTATTATCTTTTTGGAGCGCAAAAGTAATATGTGACTTGGATCATTCTTATCTACGTGTATACACAACTTTTTCTGAACAAACCTGCGTATAGAACCTTCAATATGAAGATTACCCAATATTCTGCTTGGAAATTACACATTTCTTCTGATTGACTTCTAAGCTTCTACTGAAGACATATACTCCATCTTTTACCAAAGAGTTTCCATCAAGGACAACATATTGAGACATAAGAATCATATTGCCAACAATCTCCCCCTTTGGACTTTATGGCAACCATGATGGTGTTTGATCACAACAATATATAGATACATTAAACATAACCATTATTCAAACACTCAACCACCAAAATACTCTCCCCCCTTGACATCAAGGGAAAAGGGCATTATTTTGACCATGCTCCCCCTGAGTCCATGTTGAAACTTCAAACATATTTTTTGATGAAGTACATGAATCTATAATTAAACAAAGTATGAACTTTCTTATCACCAAGGACTCATACTTACATCAATGATCCAACCAAGTGGAATTACATATTTGACTCGACTACCCAATCAAGTGGGTTTACAAAGTAGAACAATTCCTTACATGACTGAATAGAACAATTTACATAATGAGTGGCAACACCAAATTACAGAAATGACATGTCATAAATAGGACCAAAATATTTCAAGAGAGAAATCATATATCAAAAACCAATTAGAATGCCAACAATGCATCCTTTTTTAGCAAGACAGGTGCTCACCCTAAGCTGATGCATGTTGAAAACCTTCAACAACCAATTCATCAAAGCATCTTCATCAGAGAATGATATAGAAATATGAATACTCGAACAACAATAGAGATTACCCAACAACACCACAACTTTTCTGAGAACTGACCCACAGAATTTCTGTCAGCAAAACCCATATGTGGTTTAATGCACAGAAACTCGCATATATACGTGATTCGTCTTCATGAAACCAGTGTATAAAATTTAAACTTCTGAAATTAAGAGATTTAATCAGAGAGGCAGAGAAAACTCCCGGTTTATGTCTGAGATATTTGAATGCTTCCCTGGGAAGAGTTTTAGTAAATATATCAGCAACTTGTTATTTGGAGGGACCATACTCCAATTTAACCTTTTTTTCAAGCACTTGTTCATGTAGGAAGTGATGCTTGATAGGAATGTGCTTAGTCTTGGAATGCATAACAAGGTTCTTTGAGATACTAATAGGACTTTTATTATCACATAAAATGGAGATGGGAGGTGAAAATTTGATTTTAATGTCTTGTAGAGTCTGCATATCTGAAATAATTTGTGTGCAAAAATATGCGGCAACCACATATTCTGCTTTTGTTGTAGATAAGGCAATAGAACTTTGTTTCTTGCTGAACCTAGATACTAATCGGGGCCCCATATAGAAGGCACCTCCACTAGTGCTTTTTAATCATCAACATTTCCATCCCAATCTGCATCTATGTAAGCATGAAGAGTGAGAACAACATTCTTTGGATACCATAGACCAAATTATTGAGTCCCTTGTAGATATTTGAATATTCTTTTTACAGTCTGAAGATGACACTCTTTTGGGTTAGCTTGGAATCATCCAACAATCCCAAATGTATGCATGATGTCTGGTCTTGTCCCAGTTAGATAAAGCAGACTTCCAATCATGGATCTATATTCTTGTTTATTCACCGTGGGATAATCATCATGAGAGCTCAAGTTACATCCAATTACCATTGGCATACTCACAGGTTTTTAGTCTTCCATTCCATACTTCTTTAGAATTTGCTTAATATATTTTTCTTGTGATAAAAATATGGCATCTATTGCTTGTTGCATTTGTAAGCCAAGAAATAATGTTAGTTCCCCAAGTAAAGACATTTCAAATTATTGCTACATAACAGAAGCAAGTTTCTGTCTGATGGACTCTTCATTACTTCCAAAAATGATGTCATCAACATATACAACTACAATCAACAATTTATCATTCTCTAGTTTTGTGTATAAATTACTATTAGCGGATCCCTTTGTAAAACCTTGTTGATGAAGATATTTGTCAAGACGATAGTACCATGCCCGAGGAGCTTGTTTGAGACCAAATAAATCCTCTTTAAGTTTGCAAAAAAAAATTTCATCATTTCCCAGAATGAATCCTTCTAGTTGTTCTATATAAACTTCTTCTTTTAGATCCCCATTGAGAAAAGCAGATTTAACATCCATTTGATAAACTTTGATTTGTTGAAAAGTTGAGAAAGCAAGAAAAATTCTTATGGCTTCAAGTCTAGCTACAGGAGAAAATGTTTCTTCAAAGTCTATACCTTCTTGTTGAGCATACCCTTTACAAACAAGTCTAGCTTTGTTTCTAATAACATCTCTATTTTCATTTAACTTGTTTTTGAATATCCATTTTTTTCCAATCACATTTTTATCATGAGGTCTTGGAACTTATTCCCAAGTATGATTCTTTTCAATCTGATCAAGTTTTTCATTCATGGCT
Source organism: Pinus albicaulis (assembly GCA_034641835.2). Lineage (NCBI taxonomy): Eukaryota > Viridiplantae > Streptophyta > Pinopsida > Pinales > Pinaceae > Pinus > Pinus albicaulis. The sequence continues at coordinate 1,020,581,668 of CM076578.1, forward strand.
TGAATCCAACATTCATATTTGCTAGCTTGATTGAATTTTTTTAGCTCAATAGTGGATAGAAATTCTAGATATCTAGGAGATCCTACAAGAGTTCTTCTTGTTTGGACACCTGATCCATTTTCTCCCAAAATTTGAGATTCTAGATGATTATTTTGGACATACCTGTATGGAGTCTTTTTAGATAGATCTTATTCAGGTGCTTCATTGGTTTCACCTTCTATATTTTTTTTATTTGGTTCAGGAAGATATACATCAATATCATCTTCATTTGTTGTTGGTATTTCTCTTTTAGGAGCTGAGAGAGATTCATCAATTACAACATCAATACATTCAACAATATTCTGAAGTCTTTTATTGTAGCATTTATATGCTTTACTTCTATAAGAGTAACCAAGAAATATTCCTTCATCTTCTCTAGGTTCAAACTTACCAATTTTTTCATCATTGTTCTTGATAAAACATTTTCTTCCGAAAACTATAAAATTCTTTACGGTGGGAAGATTTTCATACCAGAGTTCATAAGGAGTTTTATCACTATTCACCCGAACATGAGAATTGTTCAGAATATTTACCACAATATGTGTTGCTTCTCCCCAAAAGGTATCGGGAGTTCCAGATTCATCAAGCATAGCCCGATCCATTTGTTGAATTGTTCTATTCATCCTTTCCTCCATGCCATTTTGTTGTGGGGTTACAGCTACAGAAAATTGTCTTTTTATGCCATGATGTTCATAGAAATCAAATAATTCATCTGATATATATTTTCCTCCTCGGTCAGACCTAAGAAATTTTATTTTTAGATCTAATTCATTTTCGACCAAAGATTTTAAGATCTTAAATTTATCAAATGCTTCATCTTTATCTTTCAGTAAACCGATCCAATACATTCTAGAGAAGTCATCAATAAATAAAATATAGTATTGTTCTCCATGAGGTTAATTTTTCCTTACAAGACCACATAGATCAGTATGTATAAGTTCAAGAGGCTTACTTGTTGATCCTTCTTTAGCATTGAATTTCACCCTGGTTTGCTTACCAAATTGGCATGATTTGCATATGGTACTTTCAGGTAGAGTGATGTTGGGAAGATCATGAACTGCTTTGAGTCTGCTGGATTTGCTTATTTGAGAGAAGCTCAAATGTCCAAACCTTCTGTGCCATAACCAATTTTATGAAGATTTACCCAAGTAGCATTGTTCTTGGCCACCTTTCAATACATACATATTACTTGGTGTTCTAGTTCCTTTTATTACTTTTTTTTCTGTGTCAAGTTCACGTACTACACATTCTTTTGAACTAAAGACAAATTCATTTCCTTGATCACACATTTGACTCACACTTAACATGTTGTGCTTTATCCATCCACACACAGAACATTGTTTGCTTTCACCTTTTATGACAGCAGGAGAGTCATTTCCAAAGGTAACATTATTTTCTTTCTCTAGAGCATTGTATGAAAGGAGTTTATTTCTATCACCTGTCATGTGTTTTGAGCGTACACTATCAATGTACCATTGATTCTCTTCCCCTTCTGCAAATAAAGCTATGCCACAACTTTCAACATATAAGTCCTTCTTTCTCCAAACCTTGGAATTTTAAGGTATATGCTCTTTTGGCTGTAGTTTTCTCCTGCATTCAAATTATTCATGACCAAAGTTATTGCAATAAGCACATTCAATTTCATTTTAAAGAGGAGAAAAGTTGTTATAAATATTCTTCTTTATTCCAGTCTCGTTTCTTTTCTTTCTTGCTTCTCTGGTCATGATGGTTTTTTACGCAACACATTGAGCAGCCTTATGACCAAAATTATGACATGGGAAATAGTGTCCATTAAAGAAGAAATTTAAGAAATCATGAAACCTTTTATTTATGTTTACCTACTGATTGATACTTCTATTATTGTTCTTCCTTGTATTAAAGTGATCATGCTTTACCTATGTAGTTTCTTTTTTCTTTTGCTGAGAGATAGAATGTTGCAGGCTGGCTTTAGCAGCATTTAGATAGCTTGGTGCTGAAGATTGAGATGATTCTCCAATATAACCAAGAACTGTCTTTATAAGAGAAGAGCTTTGTACCTTGATAATTTCATCTAAGGTTCTAGATCCTTTAGAAAACCTAAGATTTAAGGTTTTCACTTTCTCAATTTCCTTTCTTAGACTTACTATTTCACATTCTAATTTCTCATTGTGTTTCTCCTTTTCCATAAGCTGATTTTTTAGATGGAAATTTTTTTTTCTTGTAAACTTCTTTTGAGATGATTTATTTCTTCAAGAAATTAATTTTCTTGTAATGCATCCATAAAAGTATCACTAGAGTCCTTTTCAAAAGCCATGAGAAGTCTAATATCTTGATCAAATTCTCCTTCTTCACTATTTTATAGACCTTCACTATCTTCATGAGTATAATATCCTTTTCTATTGATAAATCATTTCTTATTTCCTTTAGCTACTTCCTTTCCTTTTTCATGACTATCTTTATGGGGACATTTAGCAGCATAATGACCAACTCTTCCACAAGAAAAACATTTAAAGGGAAGCTTACCTTTGAACCTTCCAGTATGTCAAAGGAATCAGATAAATAAAACTGGCTCTAAGAAGTTTTTCAACTTCAGCCTTAATGGTGGCAACTTTTCTAGGGTGCACTGGATGAAGACACTGACGAACAGGTTTTGAAACTGGATAAGTAGGAATTTCATGCACCACTATACTAGGATCAATGCCAGGCATTTCTTCGTAGGACCATGCAAATTTCTTCGTAGGACCATGCAAAGACATCATGGAACTTGGGAAAATGGCTAGTATAAAATTGGACTTTATCAGAAGAAAAAGTAACCCCAATATGGATGTTCTCGACAATTTTGAGTTTAACAGAAATATCAATAGGCATTGTCTATGTAATGTTACTCAAGTTACCTTATGTAAATACGTCATGTGTCAAAACATGAAATTGAAGTAGAGGAGAAGGAATCTCAGATAAAAAATGCTCAAGACAAGTAGACATGGCCCCAAAGCCAGGAATAAACAAGGAATGATGATGACCATAATTCCACGGCAGATCCTCAAGAGACATGGTTTCCACAATGGATTCATTGGAGGGAAACATTTCTTTCATAGGATCAGGAAAATCTGAATCACCAAGACAAGGGGATTGAGAGTAAATGTCAAGATACATGCTCAAAGGAGCACAATTAGAGGACAAACGATCCGAAGCAGCAATGAGTTCACAATAATCAATCTCAATCATACTCAAAGGCATCTAATCTCCAAAGGACTCAACCTATTCAGGGGAAGGAATAATCCATGGGTCATTAGATAGAGATATCATATGAATCTGAACAGTATTCAGTGGAGGAAGAGGAAAAATACCCATGAGGGAAAGATCTTTAAAAATACCCAGCACTATGCTCTCTTAGGGAGTAGGAATCTAATCCACATACGGAACATTTTTCTTGAAAGAAGAGGTGAAGAAAGACAATTGATCAACATTAATAATATTTCCTTCATGTGGAAATTTCAAAACACGAAAGAGAGTGGACGGAACACATAACATGGCATGAGTCCAACTGCGACCAAGGAGAATATTATAACTAAGCTTAGTGTCAAAGACTTCGACCTCGACATTGACTGTCTTCCCTTTCAAAGTAATCGGTAAACTAGCGAGAACACCTAAAGGTTTTTATTCTCTTCCATCAAATGATTCTAGGGCATTTGGTGATGAATTCAGGGCTAGAGAACCAATAGCTTTCCAACACGAAGATGACATGACACGGGTTGATGCACCTTCGTCCAAAACTTCTCGATGGATGTCGAGACCATTAATAACAACTTGAATAATGAGTGAAATCTGATGTGGAAGTCATGGAACGAAATTCTCTAGATCGAAAGCAAGAAGGCTAGTATCGGCATGATCAATCCCACCAATCGTAGATAACAAAGCTCTTCGATGCGATAGAAAGCCGACGGACAGCTCTGAAGTAATTCTAACAGGGACATCACGAATGGTGCCTGAGCAAAATCCTCAACAATATTGTAATGGTGAGTGGCACGAGTGTTGGGATTATAAGAATAATTACGGAGGACACCTTTGGAAGGTGGTCACACAACGGATTCAGAATTGAGCGTTTCAATTTCAAGAGGACCAGTAACAGGCAGAGGAGGAGGACCATCAGCAATCTCCTTCCCCATGGCCTGACGAGATCCAGTATAATATTTCGACTGAGTAGCAATAGAAATGGAGGCGAAACCGTTCATCATGAACACCTGAGAGCCAAATGGGGCAGAAGACTGAGTTTTCTCTACCATCCGAGTCTGTTGAGATGGGAAAGGTTATTTAAGAACAACCAGAGTTCCCTGGGTGCCTTTTAGCAATCGGCTCACTTCAGAACATCAAGGACAGCCCTTGGTGAAGTGCTCTTCATCATAAATCAAACAAGGATACTTCGGTTTGCATTAAGAACCATCGGCAGCACGAGGTTTCTAAGAATCCTATTTCAAGGTATCAGCTTTGGCCTTACCTTTACCCTTCTTCTTACCTTTAGAAGTATTATCCGTAAGATTGACCTGAACGGCATTAACCTCTTTAGGTTTACCAGAATTTGAAGTATACTGAGAAGCAACATTATTGGAAGAAGCGGACTTCGGCTTCCCAGTGTTTGAAGAAGATGAATACTTCTAAGAAGTATAAGACACAGAACCAATAATACCATCGAAGGATGGAGTCACTGGTGGTCCAGAAGTTCCAAGTCGAGCAGCATCAAAAAAGATATCATATAATGCGTTGGACTGAGAGTACACAAGATCAAGGTACTAGGCGTAAGCAATGGCTTATTCATCAATTACACATGCCCCCATAGCGATGTCTTTAGCAATATGATTTACAAAGGAGGTGGTGAACCAATGAGTTAGAAGCTGATCAGGAATTTCAAATTTTATCATACGACGACGACGTCACCACTCATGAATATGATCTGAGATATGTGTAGCTCGGTCTTGTTTCAATGAAGTGAGGAGGTGCATCCCAGTCTCATAATGGACTGGTAACTGAAAATGCGTAAGGAATTCCATGGCTAAAGAATTGAAATATTGTAAGATGCCACGAGATAGCTAAATGTACCATTTTGCAATGGCACCAATAAGAGTTCGCTAGAAAAGACAGAGTCTGATAGAATCATCAACCCAAGAGTTAGAGGAACACCACAAATGGTAAGTCATAACATGCACTTGGGGGTCTTCACCAGACTTGCCCTCAAATTTAGGACAATCACCAGGAATCTTGGTTGGAACCGAAGGCCAATACGAGTTATGAATAATGGGAGCGTTCGTCAACTTTGACACATCAGGTAAAATGATAATTGAGTGTTGAAAGTCATCAGAGGTCTTTGATAAGGACCTGCATGTAAATTCCACCCAGTCTGAGCAAGATTCTTTCCCCATACATCTGTCCTGAAGGATTTGAATCATAGGAATTAGAAGCAAGATAAGTCGATTGATACTAGGGTTGAGAACCAGGATATTGAGTCAGAGTACACCATTGAGGTCCTTGCTGAGTAGTGTATGGAGTCTACTGTGGAATTTAAGCATGGATTTGAGGTTGATGATAGACAGGTTGATTTTGAGGGTGAGGAACCTAAGGTGCACTATATACCAGTTAATATGAACCTTGAGGGTATTAAGCGCCTTGTCGTTGAGCAGGCGGACCTGGCTAAGAAGGTTGAGCAGGCGGTTGAGCGGGTAAACCTCGATGACTATAAACAGGTAACACCAGTTGTTGAAATGATGGAACCGACTGAAAAGCAGGTTGAATCGGTTGCTAAGCGCCACTGGGTTGGCCTTGTGGGAAAGGTTGGCCTGATGGTTGTGATGGACCAAGTTGTCCCTGATAACTAGGTTGACCTAGGGAAGGACCGTAGGTTTGTCCTGGTTGCACAAAATTCGAGCCATATTGAGCATGTGGCTGCTATTGTGGTGCAATAGGTTGTCCCTGTGGTGGGTAGATTTCCCCCCCAAGAGCATAAGATAGTCTTGGTTGATTCGGAGGTTGACCAAAAATACCAGAGGATTGTCCATGTTGGGCCAAAGGTTTCCCTTGTCAAGGTTGGCCTTGTGGACCGTATGGTTGTCCTTATGGACCAAAGGTAGAGCCTTGATGAGCTAAAGGTTGTCCCATAGGGGATTGTCCTTGCAAGCCAGAGGGTTGCACAGGCAAGGTAGGTCTAAAATGAGAAACGGTTTGATAAGGATCCATAGGAGGAAAATAGACCAGATTACCATGCTCATCATAATGAAGCAGATATGAATCAACAGGGTTACCGACAGCATCATAGTGATGAAAAAGAGGATTACAAGGAGCCTGAGGCTGCCGAGAACCCTGAGAAATTTGCTGCTGAACAACCAACAGATACTCTTCAAAAATAAGACCGCCAGGAATCACAGGGGTAGTGGAAACAACACTAGAATCATGCTTGGCTTCCGTCGAAGTAGCATAACTTCGATGAATATCCAACATCTTCTTGTCAAACACATAGGTAGAAACCATAGGTGCGGTAGAGGTAGACGGGATTTCCATGGCACAAGTTTGTGAGCTACCTCGGTCAAGATTAACAGGCCACGTAGGATTGAGAAAAATAGACCTGCGAGTGTGAAAAGATCCCGACGACTGATGGGTAACAACAGGTGTGGATGAAGCCAAACAGACCATCAATTGGACTGGAATGGATGTAACAGTAACCAATGAACCAGGTATCAAAGGCGATAGTCCTAAATAAGGTAATACTGAACTCTAAGGAGGAGTTACCGTACTAGATGTGAAATAGAGGCAACACCAGACATAATCTGACTCAAGGACCGATAGCCGGGCAGAAGTGACACTGATGGTGGAGAAGACTGAGTAGAAACATGAGGGACATCTTCCAAAAAAATTTGATATTCTCTTGTAGAAACATTCAATCCTTCAATACTAATAGGAATAGATGAGTCCATGTCTGACTCCATCGTAATATCTTCAAGAGGACTACAAGGACTAGGAGGCACAACAACAACAAAAAATGGCGAGCCTGACGTAAGAGGAGGAAAATCTCCTTCTTCCCCAAAACCATATGAAGCACCAGAAGGAGGCCAAATGAAATCAACTGGATCTTCAGGATGAGATCAAGTAGCAAGAGGTAAGACAGACGGGAAAATAGGCTGCGAGGACCCAGCAGACCTAGTGGATTGAGGAGTTTCAAAAGAAACGTCCGAGAAAGAACTACCACTAAGAGGCAGTGAGGACAACAAAACCGGTGGTTCTGCCACCATGACAATATATCAAAACAAAAAGGAAAAACGAGAACCAATCAAGGACTCCAAGATCAAAACCAAGGGAAAAAAAACAGGCCACGTAATAAAACTTTAACGGGCATGTGATCGTAGGTGATTAATTTTGATGCTGAAACCATATTTTGTTGTTTCATTTTTAAAGAGTCGAGAAACAGGCCAAAGATGACTCTAGCCACTTTCAATTTTAAACGAGCGTGAAAGGAAAAGTGCTCGACGATCTCTTATCTTTTTAAAGAGTCATAAAAAGATCAAAATGACTATCTGGAATACTAAGCAAGAGAGTATACCAGGTTTCCTTGAACTACCATATACACCATGGTGATCAAATGAAACAGAAATTACCAAGGACTTGACATACATGCAGGTAGTCTCCCTGAATGTTGTGTTTGGTGTATCACGGTTACAAGGCGGCAGACTCAGCTTCCTATGGATAAAAGGATTGCAACCTAGAAGGGTCTCCCTTTATATACTCGACAGTACGGGGAGCACAAGTCCGTACTAGTGTTGTCTAAAGCCAGATGGTGAAAGACAACTACTAGGTTTTAAGACGTCGAAATATGTCTCTAACCTAGACCACTAAAAATGTTTCGTTAGGTTTCAATGCTTCCTTAGGTTAATTAGATAAATTTTAAAGTTTATCTTGGATTATGTTTCAATTTTAAGGTCCTATCAATTTCGGATCTCAAAAATCCCTAAATGCAAGATATATGCAAATGAACATCATTTCTGATTCACTGAATGCTAGTTATGAGAAGGATAGAGATCTTTCAAACAAAAGCAAACAATGAGACTTATGTGAAGAAATCCACTAATGCATCTAACAGAATATAACGAAAATGAAACTCTTTCCTAGATAATCAGATGCTAGTTATGCAAAAGAGTATTTCACTTTCAATGCAAAGAAAGAATGAAAAATATGTTTTTTTATTTTTTCAATGAGAAGAAGTACATGATGCAATAATTACATGAAACATGAAAACAAACACTAGCTTAAGTGTTGCGTAGGAATCGAAATTGAAAGACTCAATAAAACAAGAAACAAACACAAGAAATCAGTCAAACTAATGTCACAATCTTTCAAACCAAGAGAAAGTTTTTAAAATAATCCAAAATAAGCAATGTAATCTATGCTTGGAGAAATAAGGCGAAGATTCAATCAAAAAAATGAAATGACTCTGCAACCAAAGAAATCACTCAAAAGGTCAAGAAAAATAAGTGCAATCAAGCCACAAATGGGACTGACAACAATCAAACTGACTTGATTTTTGAACAGAAGGCTCAGTGCACTAGGACACCTAGAAACCCTAAGGCCTCAACTGACACTGATAAGAATATGGACAAACAACTGAGAGAATCAAGTCGATAGTAATTAAAACAATCCCAAAGGCATAATTGTGCATATAAAATAACCCAGAAGCAAGAATAATTGACCAAAAGACCCATCAAGGAGGTCAAAGCAATTCCTATAGGGGTTGGTGCAACTGTAAGGCTGTAATCCGCACCATACAGGGGTTGGCGCGACTATGAAAAGAGCAACCTGTGCCAATTGGCACGACTGTTTAGAGGAAAAGCTTGCCAAGCGAGATAACTATGGGAAAAAGAGGAAAAACCAAAACCTAATGAGAAGAGGTCAATCTTGACACTCTGGAGCTGAAAAAAGGATGGAAACTAAACAAGCAAACTAGAAAAGGTAGATAAATAAATCAATAATTTAAACTAACCTAAAAAAATGAAACGAAAAACTCACACTGATCCCCAGCGGATTCACCAATTTTTTTATGCAGGTAAATCCTCTCTACGGACAGAGATGATCCGTCTAGCCCTAGAGTGGGTCTAGAAACAAAGGGACATGCTAAAGTGTTTCTTCCTAATTATTGAATGAAAATGGGACATAGTAGATCAACCTACCTGGAATCCAACACTATCGTTGTTGCTATAGTAGTGGTGACCTCTCGCTCCTACCTCAGCAAGTCACAATCCATTCGCCATTACGCTTGGATACCTGCACATAGAACAAGAAACAAGAACAACATAAATGTTAACAAAATTTCATTCATAACTATTAACCAATCAAAGAGAGCTAAACATATTTCGTTAAACAAGCATCATAACACAACATTGGAACCAAGCAATAGTCATGTATATAAATGAATATAAGGAAGAGTTACAACCAATTCTTTGACGTCACAGTCTCCTCCAGCAGGGTTCAGGCGAAGCACGTCTTAGATGCTCGTCAGGGAATTCGGACAGGATGAAGGCATGGACTCAAGCTCTCTCATAAGTCATGGACTCAAGCTTCCTCAACGTAATTCCTTCTTATTCTATGTTCTCTAGTTATTCAACTATAGTATGTCTAATTCTCCAAGTTCAGCTAGCTTGTTCTAAGAGAGATAGCTTATTTTATAAAGGAAAAGGAGGAGGTTAGGATCCCTACAAAGGTGGTAGGGAGGCCTATCCTTTAGGGAGTTCCCATAAGAGGTGGAAACCATAAACCTAAAGGAGGTAGTCCATGGTTTATTAGTTCAACCACTCTTAATGACTCATCCTCGAGGTGGTTGGAGTGGAATCTATGCCTCTATTTTATTTTTTTAATTCTATAAACAGCTTGGCACAGGTGGAAAAGTAGGACAGAGCGCCAGCTAGTGTGGGGCCCAGTTTTAATCTTCCTCTTCAGCATGAGGGCATAACTGATTACTCATGCCAAGGCAAAAACAAGGGTTTTTGAATCTCCGCTCAAGGAATTGGCAACAGAACGAATGTTACTCTCATGTAAAGGGACACAATGATGGTTTTTGCAAGGCATGACACTACTTATTGATCACAGAAATGACCCCCCAATGAGAGAGATGGTGATTGTAGGGACAATGACAAAATGCTGTGTAACAACATGTAGTACCCAGAGGTGCCCCCGCGATGATGTAAGTGGGTAGAGACAATGTCAGCAAGCGAGCCAACTAATTTTCCATGTAATTCCCATACCTATCTTGTCATGCAGTTAATTACTGTTTTCCCCACAAATTCCTGCTGCGCCTATAAATACCAAGTCAAAACCCCATTATTTTCACCTGCAAGTTTTAGTTTAAATTTTCCTAGTCATCCTAATCACCTTTCTCCTCGATTTTGAGTCAGTCCAATCATCATCCCAAGTGTAAACATGGCCAATTCATCCTTGTCTTATTCGTCTAGTCACATTCCTCTCATGGATACAGAGCAGGACGTAATGGACACTCGTTGCATAGTGGAACATTTTCTTCTGTACCAACAAGTTGTTCTTAACCAACACAATTCCCCTATCTTCAAAACCATGGTCAGGTCTGGAGTCTTGTCTGCATGTGTCCTATAAACCCAGCTTGTCCCAAAATTCATACATTATATAGAATTAGCATTATACCCCAACAAGTGTTTTGTAATGAATCACTTGGGAGAGAGTGTCTTCCAAGTTTCATCCCTGTTAATTTGTCAAGCATTTTGCTACCAAATTCTGAGTCATATGTTAGTTTTACTGAAGATTCATTGACATCATATTATGAAAATATTGCAGGGAAATATTACACACATATTTTCTTATTTCTGAAGCGAGAACAAGGGAGATTTTCTCCAGATAAAAAGGTATTTTCCTTGGAAATTTTTTATGCATATGTCAGGCATGTGTTACAATTTCTATCAAAAATTCTTGGAAAGGAAGATGCTTCTTAGATTGACAGGTCAGTGCTTGGACTGTTTTCCTTGATGATGAAACCTGAAGTAGTGCTGGACATCACATCTTTTTGGCAGGAGAATATTAATTCTCAATTCATGAGCTTAACTCTCACATGTTCTTTCAATTTTCCCTCAATTGTTACTTATTTTTTCATGTATCAAAATGCAGAAGAGTTTTTAAATTTGAGGTTAAACAATATGGATTCAAAAAAGAAGAGGTAGTCAGTAGTGTTTTGGACTGACCTGATAAGGAATGAACCTAGTTATGGGGGATTATTTGATTTTTCTACTTCTATAAAATTTTGAATGGTACTGATCCCCCATGTTTTCTGCCTAAGGCTCAGGATTTCCTTCAACTCAGTAATAGTTGCAAATATGGAGACTGGTTTGTTTTTTAATATTATTCAAAAATTATATTGTATGGTGATGGGATTGAACCTTATAGATTGCCTACTTTTTTCCCCATGAGAATGTTTGCCTTAGAATTTATCAGACAGAGTTTAAATGTGGACCAGATTCACTTTGTTCCAATTAAAAAAGGACATTTGTTTAAATTACCTATGATTGTTGGACCTTTCATAGTGAATATGAGGCTAGCTACAAAAGAAGCAAGCCAAATTCTAGAAGACATGCATCTATTGCTAGGGGAAAAATGGGCTTATGATCCACATAAGGTGATTTCCAAAAGAAGGGTTGAGAATGGTTACTCTGCATTTCCTCATGAGAGTAAACCTAAAATTGAAAATCTGGCTAATAAGGGTTTTGTAGGAATTGGAAATACTATTATTGAGACTCCTATTATCACTGAGAAGGTAAATAAAAGGGGTATAGAAAAGAATGTTGAATTTTAAGAAGAGGAACAAGGAGCTGAAAAGAGAGCTACACTGAGTGAAGAGATGTCACATGCACCACCAAGTTTATCAATCTAGTTGGGAGATATACAAAATGCACCAGCTTCACCATCTAGACATGAGGCTATTCATGATTAGGTACCATTAATTAAATAGTTTTTTTCTCAAATTGCTGAGAAGAATCAGAAGATCAGAGCAAGCATGGAGGCTCAAGCTAAGTCTCAAATCACCCTTCATCAGACTAGATTTTTAACTTCTATGGATTTAGAAAAATATCAGCTGAAAATTTCTTTTTAACACCCATCTGAAATGACAGTAGGGTCATCAAGAAATTTTAGGACTATTAATTTGACTGTTGATGCTAGGAAGATTCCCTTACCTGATAAAATTAATTTACATATGAAAATGGGTTTATTGATTGTGAATGATTTTACTAAAACTAGTGCAGCTGCAAGTAAATATGAAAACATGATGGGGAAGGTGATCAAACAGTTGAAGCTGTAGAAGGCTAATTCTAGAGCTCTCTCCACCCAAAATGAAGAATTAAAGAAGATAATTGTCAAGATTGGACTAAACCCCAATGATGGGTCAACTGTGCAGAAGGTGTTGCAGATTGGAGAATCAGAGATTAATGTGTTAAGAAAGAAACAGAATCTTCCCACTGAAGAACACCAAATGGAAGTTGAAGTGGCAGAAGTGGAATCTGAGAAGGAGAAAATTTTACAACAAACGTTGCAGAAAGATGAAGAGATCTCAGGATTGAAAGAGACAATAGGTAAGTTACAAGGGTAGACTAATTCACATGTTTGCACAATAGTTTTATCATCTGAAACTAATGACCCAAAAACTAAAATATCACATTTGAGTACTAAGTTGAAGATGGCAGAGATTGATATTAAGAAATCCTAGAGTGATCTTGAGACATCTATAAATTTATACGTGCTAAGGATAAAAAAATTCTAATGTCAAAGTAAAATACAGACAAGTACAAAGAAAATTATCAATCAGCTTGTGAAGAAATTAAGAATCTAAGAGAGAAGGTAAAGGGAAATCTATCCCTAATTGAAGCTAAACATAGTTTTGGAATGATATTGTAGGAGTGATGAAAACAATATGGGAATCACTAGTTCTTATTTCATAAGGGAAGAGTATAATCAGAGATCTTCAAGAGCTTATATTAGCTAACAAACAAAAAATTCATGATAGAGCTATATGGGCTAAGAAATTAATAGATTTTGTCAATTCCAAATCAGATCAAGAATTGGGTGAACATGAGATTAAATATATAGCATTATGTGTTCTAGAAATTAACAAGGTGATAGTGAAGAATGCACACTTAGCAGAAAAGAAGTTGACAGAGATCAAGCAAGCAGTAGACAACTTCAACAACATTTTTGATAAAAGAACCAGGGCTAGATTTCCATCTTGTTGGGATCTGAAAGGTAATTTATTGGCTTGGGAAACATATGAAACTCTGTTGGTGGATGCAAAAATTATAATTGACAATACTCATGGGAAGACTGCATTTTTAAAAGGAACAAAAATTGTCAATTTGCTGCATAAATATTTTCAGTTGTTATGGATGGTCAAGACTCTATTTCTGGACGAGCCTAATTACACCAATATCACTTATTCTATATTGGAACAACATATGTTAGTTAAATCCCCGAGGAAAAATGTTGAACTCTAGAAAAAATGCGGAAAATGGATGACCAATCTTCCTGAAAACACATCAGCAGTGAAGGGAACCATATCATCAACAAAGGGAAGCACATCAATAGCAAAGGATATACAAAATAAATCATAATATTTGTATCTATTATTGTATTTTGTTTTTGTTTTAGAACGAGGTTGTAATGTTACCCTCGATTGTAATGAAAGCAGCTAATAGAGGAAAGAATTAGTTTACGTAGTTTCAAGAATTTTTGGAAGTTACAAACTGCTTTTGAATGTATTTAAGAAAGACAAAAAGGAAGAAGAAGGGTTAGGAGTTTTGGAACCTCTGGAAGACTATATTTTTGTACTTATTTCTCTGAAGAATTAATAAAAAAAGTCTCAAGTTTCCTGCAATTGTTGATGATGGTTTGTTTTTCCTATGTGATCTTGTGTTTTTTCTTCTCATGAATGAAGTGAATTAATGAAGTTGCAGGTCTCTGAATTACATTTGTAAGTAAGAGTTAAATATCCTTAAATGTTCTCCTTCACTCCAACTACTTTCTATTCATAACTTCTCTCTGAAACTTAAGCTAATAGATTCTGTGTTTACAACATATTATATTAAGTTCCCTTACAATTCTTCTTATTCATTCACATTTCAGCAATTAAAGGCATTGTGTAATCATTTATTTACTCCAGAGAATTAAGGGTTTTAAAACCAATTTACAAAGCAATAGAATGAATAACAGATGATAAATAGTGTTTCTGTAAAATATTGTTAAAATTTATTAAGCACTGATTCCTTTTCACAACCAAGGGATAGTCTCTTAAGAACCAACATTTTATGGCGCCGTTGTCGGGGAACAAAGGATCGAAAATATATGTTTCCCTGGGTTTTCACATTATTTCCTCTAGTTGTTCAATGAGGGGGGAAATTCGGTTGTGTTTCATCATACTCAAAATTCTTCCTTACAAAAGGCCTCACACGAGGTCAGATACTTCACAACAGAAGGTCCCTGCTTTATCAAACCTTGAAAGATTGATTTCTAAAAGAATTGAGAGACCTAAAACTACCTCAACACCTAGTCCTACATTGTCTGCTCCTGGCAGTAGTTCAAGTCATCCTTTGTTTTGAAATACATCTCAAGTACTTCGTTTATTGGAAAAAGATTCACAATTTACACCTATTCATTTCAAGAACCTAATTGGAAGAACACTCATTTGAATCTGTTTATTTTTCTTTTACACAAAATCAACAATTTTGAGTTGGTTGTTCCTCTACCATTATTCATCAACCTACTCCCATATCAGTTTTACCACCACCTCCATTTACTTTCACAACGGTTTCATCATGTACATTTAACAAAAATATAATTAATCAAGGTGTAAACATGGCAGCACCAACCTTCTTATTAAACATATATGCTCCACTTAATCTTCCATGACCATTTAATGCAATGCCTCAAGAATAGCTTAAATTACTTCCTCGTTTCACTGGATAGGATGAAGTTACTACAAAGAAACACATCTATGTTTTGTAATTTTGCTGAAAATTTGAATGTTGAACATCTTGATGTTGTAATGAGGCTTTTTTTTCATTCTTTTGATGGAGAGACTATAAAGTGGTTCAAAGGACTGCCAAACAATTCCATTAATACCTGGGATGAACTAGAAAATCATTTCACTCAAAGATGGGGAAAGAAAACAGATCATGGTTATTCATTAACATAATTCAATGCAATTAAAAGAAAATCTAATGAAAATATTTCTGAGTTTATCAAAAGATTCAATAATTTCTATAATAGTTTTCTTGTAGAGATTAAGCCCCCTCCTTTTGGAGAAAAGGTAGTTTTTTTTGGGGCTTTTGAAGTTGATTTCAGTTTCACACTTAGAGAAAGGAGATCCCCTACTATTGAACAGATACAGACAGATGCTTTAGAAATTTAAGCCAATATGACTGCACCTGGGAAGGTGACAGGAAAACATCTAGTCCAAGAGAAGGGGAAAGGAAAAGAAGAGTCATCACAAGATCAAAGGCTTGAATATATGACATAGGTAATAAAAAATTTATTAAATGAATTAGTCAAGATGGAATTGGAAAATAAAAACTCCCAAAGACAAGTCCAACAAAATCAAAACAAAGGCTTTAACCCTCAATTTAGAAAACAACCCCTGCAAATCTTGCAGAGGGAAAGAGAGGATCAAGATCAGGTCCAGGCACCATTATATTTAGAATTTTGACATGGAGAATCATCCGAAGATGACCAAAAGGGACAAGAATATAAATATTTTGTTGTGTATATTAGAGAGGATGATGAAGAAGATAATTGTGAAGAAGAATATGATGAGGGTGAAGTGTCTTTTGATGAAGATGAAGTGAATGAATAATGTAAACAATTCATAGATTTCATGTAGGCTGAGTTACATAAGAAATATAATCTGAGATCAAGGAAGAGATCTAGGGTTCAAGATAGTGAGGGTGAACAACAAGATTCTTCCCCTCCTCCAATGGTGACTCCACAACAACAGGACCCTGTAAAGAAAGTGAATAATGGGAAGCAACTTGAAAATTCAATTAACTGAACATAAATGCAACAGGGTGAATATTCCCAGAGAAAATAAGGCAATACAAATATTTTGGAGAAAGTTGTTCCTGTACCTGAACAGGTCTCAAATTCTAGAAGGAGTGAAGAAGAACCTGAAAAGAATGTTAAACAAACCAATGCTTTCAGTTTAACAAAGGATTTGGAGAAGGTCAAAATTCAGGCACCTCTTTTAGAATTAACTAAAACACCAATCTACAAGAAATAAATCTTATAATTTATTAATATCACACAAAATGAATATATAAGTGACACTGTGAAATTACAGGAATAGAAGCTAGTGGTCACCTTTGGCCCTCATGTATAAAAAGTATATTGTTTTGTCCCTCCATTTTATATTTCCTTGTCGGTTCATGATTTTATTCTCCATAACTGTATGTTGGATTCAGGAGCTTCCCATAATCTTATACCATTGTCTGTCATGAAGGAATTAAATCTACAAATCACTAGGCCTTACAGGTATTTGTATTCTTTTGACTCCAAGAAGGTAAAATGTGTTGGGGTAATTAAATACATGTTAGTTTCTTTGGCACATATTTCCAGGTTTTGGATGCTTCTGTCAAGATCTCGAGGAGAAAAGTTGGGAGGTGTTCTCAAGCTACATTTTACTTATGCTATCATTCTTGTCTTTAATGGGGAGGAAAGGAGTTTGTACAGAGAAACAAGGTTTGTAAAAACCACTACCAAAAAGGATGCAGGTAACTCCCCTATTTATAGTTAGTAAAAGGAAGATCTTTCATGTTTCATGTTGCATGAAGATACGGAATTTTTCGAAGACATAGGGAAGTAGCTCTCGTCAGTAGTTGTAAATAATGAGCTGCACTCAAGAAAGATTTGGAAATGATATTTTTATGGTGCATATTCCAAGGAAGGCACAAGAGCTGGATTTTTATTAATATCATCAAAAGGTAATTTCTTGTCTTTTTCTTTCAAATTAGAGTTTGATTCAACAGATAATGTTGCTAAGTATGAGGCATTGATCATTAGCCTTCAAACTACAGATAAGATGGGAATTCAGTGTATTTCACTTTTTGGTGATTCTGAATTGATTATAATACAAATAAAAAATCATTGTCAAACTAAACATCCAAGATTGAGATCATATAGAAATGAATTTTGGGACATGATTGAGAACTATTTTCAAGCCTTCAATATTAAATATATTCCAAGGGATCAGAACAGATTGGATGATTCATTGGCATTTGCAGCCAACACCTCCAGGCCTCCAGTTAATCCAAATCTAAGGTATGAGATAGAGATTATACATCGGCCTTCTATCCCAGGTAATGTAAAACATTGGCAGGTGTTTGAAGATGATGAGAAGATAAATCAGTTTTTGAAAATGATTGGAAATTTTGAAAATGCTAAAATAGATCAGGATGAAGAAAAAACAGAGTAGAAAACATAGGTAAGACATCTCAAGAATTCAATAGCTAATCAGAATATTATTCATTTGAAAGATAATGTGTTGCCTAAAGGTTTTGTTCCTCTTGAGAGGTTTTTTGATTCAAATGATGTTGCTGTTGATTCAAAGAAAACTCACCAGGAGGAGGAATTATAGGATTGTAATCTGGGAACTCACCAAGAACCAAAAATGGTGAAGTTATTCAAATTTGTTCCCAAAAATTATAAGGAAAGGTAAATTGATCTTTTTAATAAATACATAGATGTATTTGCTTGGTCATATGAAGACCTGAAAACATATGACAAAGATATAATACAACACAATATCCCATTGAAAGAAGGATTCAAACCTCATAAATGGAAGCTCAGACAAATAAATCCATTATTATTGTCTCCCATTGAAAAATAAGTAAATAAGTTACTCCAAGCAAAGATTATAGTTCCCATTAGATATTTTGGTTGGGTTTCTAATCTAGTTTCTGTGAGGAAGAAAAATGGAGAGATATGATTGTGTGTGTATTTTAGGAACCTGAACAGAACATCTTTGAAGGATAATTATCATTTACCCAAAATGGGTTATGTTTTACAAAAAGTGACAGGAGCTTATAGGATGTCCATGGTTGATGGATTCTCTGAGTATAATCAGGTGGAAATAGACGAAGAAGATCAGAAAAATACCACATTCACAATTTGGGCTAATGAATGCAGGTGCAACCTTTCAAAGGGCCATGGAAATATAATTTGTTGGAGATAAGTATGTGGTTATATATCTGGATGATATCACTATTTTTTCAAGATTAGATGATGAAATTTTAGAACATTTGTAACGAACTTTTGAAAAGTGCAGGAAGTTTGGTTTGTCACTAAACCCCAAAATGTTTTTATTTTCCTTGGAATAAGGTAAACTATTGGGCCACATAGTTTCCAAACAAGGGGTAAAAATTGATCCAACAAGGGTAGAAGCAATCCAGAAAATTCCTTTGCCCAGAAGCAAGAAAGATATTCAGAATGTTTTTGGAAATATTAACTTTCTAATAAGATTTGTATCAAATTACGCAAATATTGTTAGAAACATAAATGATATGTTGAAGAAAGAGGCTGAAGTGAAATTAAATAAGGAAGCAAGAGAACCATTTACTAGAATAAAGGAGGCTCTCCAAACACCTCCTGTTCTTATTAGTCCTTATTATCAGAAGGTGTTTAAGATATTTTCATTTTCTTCTGCCTCTACTATTTTTGTTGTGTTATTGCAGAAAAATGAGTAGAATAAATAACATCCAGTGGCATCTTCAGCAAAGTTCTCAGAGATGCAGAGCTCAAATATAATATTCTTGAAAAGAAGGTATATGCATTGGTTAAATTACTCAAAGCCTTTAGAACATATTGCAATCTCAAATAATCGCATATGTCCCTAATGTTGTTGTCAAGGATGTGTTGATTCAAAGTGATGTAGAAGGGAAGAGAGGAAAGTGGATAGCGAAAAATCAAGAATATGATCTGGATATTAAACCTAAAAAAATAATCAAAGGACAAGGTTTGGCAAAAATGTTAAAAGAAAAAAAAAATTCAAGCATTGGGAATCAATCTGTTAACACTAGTGGATGAAGCTGTAAATGAAGAAGATAAAAATAAGCCAAAATCAGGTAAGAAGATTCAGTACAAATATTTATGTTCAGATTGGTACAAAGATATCATTCACTATCTAGGTTTTTCCTCTTTTCCAACTACACTGAATAGGAAAAAGTACAGAGCCCTCAATCTTA
Organism: Pinus albicaulis; assembly: GCA_034641835.2. Classification (NCBI taxonomy): domain Eukaryota; kingdom Viridiplantae; phylum Streptophyta; class Pinopsida; order Pinales; family Pinaceae; genus Pinus; species Pinus albicaulis. Next base: position 1,020,600,957 of record CM076578.1, read on the forward strand.
AGTCTCAACCATATGTCATAGTAGAATCACAATTGTACTGGAAAGATCCTGCTAGTATCTTACTACTGTGTTTAACTGAAGGAGAGTCCTTTGAAATTATCAAAGAGTACCATGAAAATCTGTGTGGGGGCCATTACAGTTGGAAGGTTACAACACATAAGATCCTCAAATAAGGTTTTATTGGCCCGCATTTTTTGTAGATGTATAAATAATGGTCAGAGGTTGTCAAAAATGCCAATTGTTTGCAAAAAAGAAGAGACTGGATCCTTTACCTCTAATTCCAGTATTTATAGAATAACATTTTAGAAAATGGGGATTGGAATTTATTGGAGAAATCAATCCACTATCAAGTGGATAGTTTAAATGGATTCTAATATCCATTGACTACTTCACAAAGTGGGTTGAAGCAATACCCACAAAGAAATAAAATGACCAAGTGGTGATGAAGTTCTTGGAGGAGAATATCTTTAGTAGGTTTGGTTTTCCAGTCAAGATTGTGACAGATAATTCTCAGGTATTCAATTCTACTCGGTTTATTGATTTCTGTCAAAAATATAATGTAGTTTTGTCTCATTCTACAGCCTACCATACACAAGTGAGTGGATTAGCAGAGTCCTCTAACAAAACATTGGTTAGAATATTGAAGAAAACAATCATTGAAAATCAAAAAAATTGGGACTCAAAACTAAAGTTTTCTCTTTAGGCAGTTCAATTTACTACTATAAGGTCCACTGGCAGATCACCTTTTGAGTTGGTATGTGGAACACAGGCATTGTTTCCAAGTCAATTGGCCAAACATGTGATTTATTTTATTCATGAAGCTCAAGAGGAACCCAATGCACTGGTTAGAAGAATGAATAAGGTAATTGAGTTAAGTGAAATGAGATAAAAAGTTAGAGACAACTTAATTACTTATCAGAAAAAGATGAAAACCATTTTTGACAAGAAGGCAAAGGAAATTATCTTTCAAGCAGGAGACTTTGTACTGAGGTGGGATACCAGAAGGGAGGATAAGGGAAAGCATGGTAAATTTGACCCCCTCTGGTATGGACCATACAGAATCACTGAAGAAATATCTAATAATACTTTCATCTTGGAGAATTTAGATGGAGAACCTCTGCATCTACCTGTGAATGGGCAATATTTGAAGCATTATTTTCAACATTGAAAGCAAAGAATTCCACCATTGTAAATAATGGACTGCCCATTTTTTATATGTCACTAAAGCAATATTTGACTCCATGCCCAAGGTGAAGGCACTAATCTATAGTTCTTAGTGATTTCGTGGAAAAAAGCATTATCCCCAGGTGGAGCCAGATGTTGTGGCTCATTTACTATTTCATTTTAAAATATTTCTTAAAACAAAAAATGATATATAATGTGAGAAAAAATAAAAATAAACAAAATTCCATATGCCGAAAATACTTTCTATATTAAAGCATTAACATTATGTTTTTGGAAAATGTGTAAGGTCTAGCCATTCCTTTTAAAGGACATGAAACTCATTAGGCGAGATTGAAAGAATGTCAGTTGGAAAGTGATCAGGAGAAACCTGCGGGCACAAAAAACACAACAAATAAATTATGGGGTGCCTCCGTAGTTTACCATGACGCAGGCTTGTTGACTCAAATCAATGGCCCACGTTCACTGCGGTGGCACACCTCCGAAGAGCCTGTCGTACCTAGAGGTGCCCTCGTGGTGATGTAAGCAGCTAGAGACAGTGTCAGTAAGCGAGTCAACTCATTGTTCGTGCATTCCCGTACTTATATTTTTATGTGGTTAATTATTGTTTTCCCCCCAAATTCCCTTTGCGCCTATAGATACCGAGTCAAAACCCAATTCTTTTCACTGCAATTTTAATTTTAAATTGTCCTAGTCATCCTAATCACCTTGCTCCTATATTTTGATTCAGTTCAGTGATCATCAATGGTCAAGTCTGGAGTCTTGTCTGCATGTGTCCCAAAAACCCATCTTGTCTTAGAATTCATACATTTTGCTAGCATCAACATTATACCCCAACAAGTGTTTTGTAATTAATCACTTGGGAGAGAGTGTCTTCCAAGTTTCATCCCTATTAACTCGTCAATATTTCTACTACCCAGAGTCTAAGTCATATGTTAGTTTTACTGAAGAGTCATTTATAGCACATTATAAAAATCTTGCAGGGCGATATTACACACAGATTTTCTTCTTTCTGAAGCGAGAACAAGGGAGGTTTTCTCCAAATGAAAAGGTATTTTCCTTGGAAATTTTTGATGCAAATGTCAAGTCTGTGTTACAATTTCTATCAAAAATTCTTGGAAAGGAAGATGCTTAATTCTAATATTGACAGGTCAGTGCTTGGACTATTTTCTTTGAAAATGAAGCCTGAAGTAGTGATGGACATCCCATATTTTTGGCAGGAGAATATTAATTCTCAATTCATGAGCTTAACTCTCATAGGTTCTTTCAAGTTTCCCTCAATTGTTACTTATTTTAATGTATCAAAATGCAGAAGATTTTTTGAATTTGGTGTTAAACATTATGGATTCAAATAAGAAGATGAAGTCATTAGTGTTTTGGACTGAATCGATAAGGAATGAACCTACTGATGGGGGGTTATTTTATTTTGCTGCTTACTACTTTCCAATTGCCTATAAAATTTTGAATGGGATTGCTCCGCCATTTTTTCTGCCTAAGGCTCAGGAATTCCTTCAACTCAATAATAGTTTCAAATATTGAGACTGGTTTGTTTTTGAAGATTACTCAGAAATTAGATTGTATGGTGATGGGATTGAACCTTATATATTGCCTACTTTTGTTCCCATGAGAATTTTTTCCTTAGAATTTATTAGACATAGTTTAAATGTGGACCAGATTCACTTTGTGCCAATGAAGAAAGGACATTTTTTTAAATTACCTATGATTGTTGGACCTTTCATAGTGAATACGAGGCAACCTGCAAAATAAGCAGTCCAAAAGCTAGAAGACATACATCTATTGCTAGGTGAAAAATGGGATTATGATCCACATGAGGTGATTTCCAAAAGAAGGGTTGAGAAAGGTTACTCTGATTTTTCTCATGAAAGTAAACCTAAAATTGAAAAGTTGGCTAATAAGGGTTTTGAAGGTATTGGAAATACTAGTATTGAGACTCCTATTGTCTCTGAGAAGGTAAATAAAAGGGGTACAGAAAAGAATGTTGATTCTGAAGAAGAGGAACAAGGAGCTGAAAAGAGAGCTAAACTGAGTGAAGAGATGCCACATACACATCCAGGTTTATCAATCCAGTTGGGAGATATACAAAACACACCAGCTTCACCATCCAGACATGAGGTTTTTCATGATCAAGTACCACTAATTAAACTAATTTTTGCTCAATTTTTTGAGAATAATAAGAATATCAAAGAAAGCATGGAGGCTCAAGCCGAGTCTCAAATCACCCCTGATCAGAATAGATTTTTAACTGCTATGGATTTAGAAAAATATTAGTTGAAAATTTCTTTTTCACACCCATATGAAATGACAGTAGGGTCATCAAGCATTTTCAGGACTGTTAATTTTATTGTTGATGCTAGGAATTTGAATGTTGATGCTTCAATAACTGGGTGAACATGAGATTAAAGATATAAAATTATGTGTTATATAAATTAACAAGGTGATAGTGAAGAATGCAGACAAGAAGTCAACAGAAAATAAGTTGACAGAGATCAAGCAAGCAGTAGACAACTTCAATATTATGTTTGATAAAGGAACCAGGGTTGGATTTCCATCTTGCTGGGATTTGTAAGGTAATTTGTTGTCCTGGGAAACATATGAAACTATGTTGGTGGATGCAAGTAAAATTTACAATACTCATGAGAAGACTGCATTTTTAAAAGGAACAACAATTGTCAATTTCCTGCATAAAGAATTTTAGTTGTCATGGATGGTCAAGAGTTTGTTTCTGGACAATCCTACTTACACGAGGATCACTGATTTTAGATTGGAACATCATAAGTTAGTTAATACCCTGAGGAAAAATGTTGAACTCTGGAAATAATGCATAAAATGGATGACCAATCTTCCTGAAGACACATCAGTAATGAAGGGAACCACATCAACAACAAAGGGAAGAACATCAACATCAAAGGATATTTAGAAGATGTCATAATTTTTCTATCTATTATTGTATTTTTTTTTTTTTAGAACGAGGTTGTAATGTTACCCTCGATTGTATTGAAAGTAGTTGATAGAGGAAAGAAGTAGTTTAGGTAGTTTCAAGAAGTTTTGGTAGTTACAAACTACTTTTAAATGTATTTAAGAAAGAAAAAAAGGAAGAAGAAGGGTTCTGAGTTTTGGAACCTCTGGAAGACTATATTCTTGTACTTATTTCTCTGAAGAATTAATGAAAGAAGTCTCAAGTTTCCTACAATTGTTGATGGTGGTTTTCTTTTCCTGTGTCATCTTGTGTTGTTTCTTCTAATTAATTAAGTGAAGTAATGAAGTTGTAGGTCTTTGAATTACATTTGTAAGTAAGAGTTAAATATCCTTAAATGCACTCCTTCTCTCCAACTACTTTCTATTAAAAACTTCTCTCTAAAACTTAAGTTAATGGATTCTGTGTTTACAACATATTATCTTAAGTTCCCTTACCTTTCTTCTTATTCATTCACATTTCAGCAATTAAAGGATTTGTGTAATCTTTTATTTACTCCAGAGCATTAAGGGTTTTAAAACCAATTTACAAAGGAATAGAACGAAGAACATATGATAAATATTTCTTCTGTGAAATATTGTTAAAATGTCTTGAGCATTGATTCCTTTTCACAACCAAGGGATTGTCTCTTAAGAACCAACACTATCATCAGATCAACAGTTGCAGATCAAATGAAGTTTCATGGCCATCCTTTACAAGGAACTTCTCGCGGCATAATGGTAAACACGTTGAAATAGGAGGGGGGGATCACAGGTTTGACCCGCCATCCACCCATCCTATGTACATTTTGGCCAATGTATTAAAATATGCACCATCGTAAATAACTTCAAACTATGGTAATAGACTTTGATATGAAACATTGCCACGATATTAACCCATCGTTTAATTCCATGAACTTTGGAATATAAAACCAAATATTTTTCCCACCGTTAAACTTTGGATAATTAATCATTTGGATTTAATATGACATATATGCCGAACATATTAATAAGGTTTGGAAATATATATATATATATATATATATATATATATATATATATAAACCATATAAAATATTATAATTAAATATATGTGTGTGTGTGTGTGTTAATCCAACCTTAATAAAAATAATTCCAACACATAAATTCATCATGAACCCAAATTCAACCTTGGAGGACATTGGGAAAATTTCACCTTCTCAAACCAAACTTGGTGAATCCAATTGTGACAGTTGTCATAGTCCCATTGAAAAAAACTGAATAATATTCCTTGCATGCTGACTGGGCTACCATGTCATTAACCTATACCTATTCTGCAATTTTTTTTAAATTGCATGTTCTAAACAACGATCAACAGACTATAACTTCTTCATCCGAACGAGTTGCGTTGGATTCCTGGTGACATGTCGGTCGTTGTCGTTATGGTTTGGTGCAATTCTGAGCATTTTGAATTCTGAGAAATTTTTTGTCCCTAATCCATATTTCGATCATTTATGGATGCTTGAAATAGTATGAACAACTATAGAATCACGTTACAAGGTAGAGAAACCAGTGCTAATTCCCCATGGCCTCGATGCCTTATGCGTTTAAAAATATATGCATTTCATAATTGTTTTTCCTTCATGCTTTGTCTTGCTTAACCACTTATACTTAGTTTTCTATTGCTCACAAAACTCTCTTCTTCTTTTCTTTTCTTTTGGGTGCTGGGATCCCCCCCTTCAAATTCTTCATCACATTCTTTATAATGCCCCAAGATATAAAATTCTTCATTATGCCCCAAGAAATATAGATCTTCATTTAGATCAACAATATGATCTTCTTTATTAGGTGATGAAACTTGAGATGCAGTAGATCATCCAAAGAATTTTTTGAAAAAAAGTTGATTACCTTTTTTTTATACATTTTTTGATATATATATATATATAAACGAATTAATTAGATATATATGGATTTCAATTTATCAATTAAAAACATATTAGCACAACCCAAAATTCAACAAAAAGAAATTTAACCTTATCATTTTTACTCGCCCCTCAAAATTTCAATTTGCATGCTCTAAATGTCAAAATTTTAAAATTTTGTAAAAATAAAATACATTCAACATGATTTAGTTCAAGTGATTTAATGTTTACATGATAAAATAAAGCTACCTCATAATGCTTTTATTTCATTTATTTTTCTAATTCTAACATGATACAAATAGTTACATAAAAAAATCATTATATATTTGTAGTCTATTAAAAAATTGTAAAAAAAAAAAAAAAATCCCCTTGCTTTTCCTTAACATTGTATTCCCCTTTCCTATCTCTCAAAATAGTTTAGTCCATCTTAAATAGATTTCTTTCAATTAATGCAAAATATATTAAATTGTGTTCACTAATGTGTAACATAAAAAATGAACCAACATAAAAATGCAATTTTGAGGAAGCTTTAATATGCCATGAAGAAATTAATTGTATACCTTGAGGCTTTTCTACAAAAAGGACAGTTTAATATTGAAAAACTAGATGATACTCCAACTTTCTTAAAACACTATGCTACTTGATCAAATGAATCACAACTCATCTATAAAGGATATTTTTGGCGGTTAAACACTCATTTTATAAAAAATCTATTTGACAACAATAAACCTAAATATACAATGCAAATGCCACAAGACTTTGAATATTCATGAGCTAAACTGACACGCGAAAATAGTGCAAAATTCTGTGCGCTCTCTATATAACCTAATAGGGAAAATTCTCCATGTAATAATATGGTGTAGAATTGCAACTGCTCAAAAAATTTTAATCTAAATCAAGAGGTACAATTATACTATATTGTTCTACAGAAATTAATTCACAATTTAGAATTGAAATCTCATACATGCAATAAGAAACAACACACATGCATAATATTTTTCCAAGGGAAATCAACTGTTAAAAACACCTTCATCCTGTTTGCATTAATCATATGAATAAAGAATGTATTATAATTGCTAGCTCACTCTGAGCTCAACCTGCAAGTGAATAACCCGTCTCTCTCCTTAATGAGAAGTTCTGGCCCAAACTTAGTTAAATTTTACCTCTGCTTGAGCCCCTATTTCCTTTCTCAATTCCTGAGGAATTAGGCCCCTATTATTTAGGAATTTTCCTCCAATTTATTGCACAATTCCCAAGGTTGATCATCTAACTGCATGCAACATATGTACACTCAATACAACTCTACAACTGATGTTACAATGCCTAGGAATCTCCACCATAGCTAGGGAAATCGAATTCTCTGCATGCGCTAGCTCTTTTGGTTTGATTGATTAGTTAGCTGGATGATCATTAAGCTATACTTATTTCCTACTACACAACTAACCTTCCACTAGTTCTATCAATAGTTATAACTAGTTTAGCTTAAAACAACTTGAAATAACTGACCTTGATTGCTACAAATCAGGAATCACACATTCTTAACTAAAATTCAAGCCCTCTAACTTGAATTTACTGAGCTAACTGAGTGACAAGAGCCACGTCACCTCAACTAATTTCCTCCAAGTTGTCTATTGATGTGGAAATTCGAATTTTCTCAATATGACCAAGGCAAAATCAAATTGAGACTTTCTTGTTTCATTTTTATTTACTCCCTCTCAAAAAGAAAGGGATTATAAACTGACCATATCCTTCACCTATGGGATTCGAACTTCCCTCTTGAAAAAATCCTTTTTCAAGATGTGAGCATCTTGTTCCTCTGTCAGAATTTATTGTAGCAACATTATCTGCCTCTGCACATAGTCCCATAAATGATGATACCAGAAATCTATATGCTTGGATCAATCGTGAACTATCAGATTCTTAGAGAGATTGATGCAACTCTTATTATCATAATAGATCACAGTTGGATCCATCATCTGACCAAACAGTCTCACATGTCTATTTCTCATCCATATTGCCTCACATGTTCCTTGACTTGTAGCCATGTATTCTGCTCTTGTCGAGCTAAGTGCCACATATATTTTCTTCCTACTGTACTAGGAAACCGGTGCGGACCCAACATTGAAAATTCCACCTGATGGACCTTTTTTTCAGATGGACTCCCTTCCAAATTTGCATTTGTGAAGCCACACAACTTCACTCCCTCTATCTTTCTGTACCATAATCCATACTGGGTGGTGCCTTTGAGGTGTTGTAAAATATGATTTGATGCCTTCCAATACAATTTTATTAGCCTAACCATAGCTTGGATCAACTGCTTGACTGCATAGCACATATCTAGTTATGTGTTCATAAGATACATCAATGAACCCGCTAATTGCTGGTAAATAGTAGCATCCACCTCTTCACCTGAAGTGGCAGTCTTTTTCCTCCAATTGGTCGTTAGAGTTCTCTCCAAGTGCTTACAAATCTCCATGCAGAATCTCTGTAGTATCTCATTTGTATACTTTCCTTGAGACACAAACAATTTCCCATCACCTTGCCATACTTCCAACCTAAGGAAATAGTGCATGAGACCCATGTCCTTCATTTCAAATTCCCTTGCAAGCTCCTCCTTGCAAGAGTTAATCAGCTTCTCATAACCAATTAATATTAAATCGTCAAAATATAAAAAAATTATAAGTAATTTACCTTCCACAAAAATATTATAGAGGTTTGCATCCACTTCACTTTTGGTGAATCCCAAACTAGTTTGGAAATTTTCAATCCTGGTGTACCAAGAACGAGGTGCTTGTTTGAGACCATACAACGTTCGCTTGAGTATGCACACATGAGACTCTCGATCAAATATCTCAAAACCTTCTTTTTGCTTGATGTGAACCTCCTCCTCAATAAACCCATTGAGAAATTTTGTTTTCACATCCATCTGGTAGATCTTCCACTCCATTTGCACATCCAGTGCAAGAATTGATCTAATGGATGAATACCTTGCTACAGGATCAAAGGTTTTCTCATAGTCAATTCCCTAAACTTGAGAGAATCCTTTGGTTACGAATCTGACCTTATACTTCTCTATTCTTCTTTTTATTTCATGCTTAACCTTGAAGATCCATCTCAAACACACAATTGATCTATCTGTCAGTATTGGGACCACTTCTCAAAAAAAATTATTTACATGTGATCAGGAGATCCAGTCTCTTGTAGAAAAATGCTCAAAAATGAAGTTGCTCAGAATTGGTCCAAACCAGAATGACTAGAAAGAGCTCGGAAAAACGATCATGTAGACGTGAACGACACTGAAAACCGACGCTATATGAGAAAGATATTCAGCTTTGAAGTTTTCCAGTTTTAGTAAAAAAAAAGGCTAATTTGACTTTATTAAAAAAAATTATTAAAAAAAGAATATTCCACAGAATATTCTAGAAATATTTCATGGAATATTCCACAAAATATTCTGCGGAATATTTCGCAGGCGACCAATCAGTGGGCACCACGTGGCCAGCCCGGAGGCTGCCACGTGGCCCCAAGATCCAAACGAAATGGCATATCAAAATTATTTTGAATGCGGCAAGGTTCGACCCTGGGTCGGCGGGACGATAATGGAACGGCCCGACCGTTGGACCAAGGAATTGATTCTTGTTTAACTATGCAATGAAAATATATTTAAACATTAATTTTGTATGGGCGGGGCCCATAAGGGGGCCAGCCCCTAAGGGCCAACCCCCTCCATCATATGACTCAGAAGCTCGGAACCCACAGCCTATTTCATTAGCGTGCATATATGTCAGGTCATGGTCACACGACGCAGCACTTGGTGCGGAGTTCGTTTAATATATGGTTTTTAAACCTTAACAAACGCTGCATAAAACTCAAAGTCATTCAACCGATTTCCGAAGGTTATGGTTCCGGGGGCCTATCTCTTTAGCACCCATGGTTGGTGGAGTTATGGAGGAGGTGCCAGTTTTAGTGCCAACCCCATTTTTGTCGGACTTATCTGGAGTTACTCCACATTTAGTGGAGCTTTTCAAGGGGACACTAGGAAAACTTCAGTTAGCCATAACTTTGGCTAGGAAAAGCCTTTTGAAGCGATTTTTTTTTTTAATTTGGAGGTATTGAAGCATTCTGGAGTTGTTGGGACTGGTTGCAGAGCCATCAGGGCACTATGTTAGAAATTTTATCAGTGAAGTTTCTTGTGGAGCCACCAGGGCTTGATGAAATATCAGCTGTATTGGACTATACTCATCCATTTGAGGTGAATGAATAGTCAATTTTTACTATTTTCAGTCCTCTGTTTCTGAATTTGCATCTATTTTAGCCTTTTGAGGCTTTCTTCATAGTGTAATACTTATTTTGAGCATTAATGAAAGAGGTAAAATCCTATTTGGAGGCTTTTGGACCCAGCAGAGGTAGCCCAAGAGAGGGGTGAACTGCTTAAACAAATGCTTACTATTATGCTGTGCATGTTTGCTGTTATATTCCAGATTTTACTACATTAAATAGTAATTTTTAATAAGTCCCCTTTTCACAATGAGACTTATACAGTGATCAAAACACAATTGTTCCACTTCAAACTACATTAATTCCATTGCAGAATACCTGTACTTGCTTATTCACACATAAAATTTGGTTAATGAATACTTTGCAAACAGAAACAAATACTTTCATTGACAGATCGTTTTAATGTTTACTTTATATTTCTTTAGGCAGAGCCAGTAAGAGGGCTAGAAGCTTTTGGTTTCATCCTTTCTAGTAAAGGTGAAATAACCAGTAAAAGCCCCTACTGTCTATCTCTGTATAAGAAATATTTTGTTCACACATTTCAGATCAACAATGGATTTATATTCTTCCACCATTTCATTAACCCAAATTGGTTTCTCAATTTTTTCCTCCAAAGGGGATGACTTAGTATCTACAAGATCTATCATTAGATTTGTGTAACCAGTGTACCTCTCAAGTGACCTCCTTTTCTTGCACAAATTTCAAGGATCTCCCACATTCTCCCTCACATCCTACACAAGTCTATCGAATTCCTGGGTTCTTTTTCTGCCTCCTCTAGATGGTTCTTCTTGAGTGGATGTCTCCACTTTTCCTCCTCTCTAATCCTCAATTTATGGTTGCTCAACAACTTCTTGAGGCTCCTGCTTTGGAGCTAAAATATTCTCTTCTGGTGGGATCTAAAGCTCCCTCTTAAGAGACCACTGCATCACTTTCTCCTCATCAAACTTTACATCCTTTCACAACTATCATTCTAAGGGACGGTAAGTACACACGGTAATTGTGTGAAGTTTCAGTGTAACCCACAAAAAATCCCACCTTTGTTGCCATCTTAAGCTTCTTCTGAAGTGAGACACATCTAGCTTTCTCCCCGAGAAATCCTCCTCTGATGTAATCATACCAAGAATCCGATGAGGACTCTAGTTTTGCAAGTAGACTATGACGTTACATGTCTCTACCCACAAATATGTGGCTTAAAAATATACACAATAGACTTACAAAATCACATAGTTGAAGACAAACATACAGTTAGAATATAGTCCTATATTATGGTGATTGTTGGTGTCCAAGTGTGAATAATATTATTCAACTCTTTCCCACATTAATTATCAATCCAGGATGCGTTGGTTATTGCAAGGCTAATGTGAAAAATATATGTGGATGACAATTACACATTTTTTTATTGATCGTGGATTCGATAAGTTATGTAAAACAAAAAAAAATCAATGAAGAGATGGCAAAAATCAATTATAAAATAATAACTAAATCCACAACAATAAGATTACAACAATCACATTAACTGTCACAGCAATTAAAGAACATACGATGAAGTAAATGAAACTAATCACACACATAACCTAGACAAAACCCAGTCAGCAGAGTGGGCCCAACTCCCTAATCAGGGTTGTAGTATAATCACAAACTCACAAAGGAACCAGGAAGACGAATTTCATTAACTTGAACAAAAATTCGTGTTACATATTATCCATTCTCTTGGTAGCCAATCCTATATGCATTATATCCCCATTTTTCTCTGATTTGTGTCCTTTAGATATTAAAACAACAAAGGGAAATAAATTGATTACAAAATCTCAATAAGCAATATGAGATTTGAAAGATCTTTCCATAATGATTCATCTGGCACAAGTCGAATCTAGTAATTACAATTGGGGCAATTTGGAAAACAACCACAATATAAAATCTACGAATCCTTTTAAGAACCTTGATTTTATCTCAATCAAGACCGAAGTTGGAAAAATTTCACATAACAAAACTAATTTTGTTTTTTTTTCACAAAACCCATGCCTTGGATTTTCAGGATTCTTCTTCATTTGACCAAAACATTCAACACAAAACTGTCTCTTGTTATCCCGACGAATTTCTGAGTTGGAATATTTAATTATCAGCTGAAGGTCAAATCTGCAACCTGGAAGAGATCTTGGAGGCTAAAATCATGAGTGATGTTATAACAAATTCATTAATAAACCATCATTGGAAATAGCATGCATAATAATCATTAATTTATTAAAATAAAAGATAACAAGTATTATCTATCCAAAAGAGCATAAATAATTATGAAATAGAATTATATATAATAAATTATGATAAATAATAGGATAAAAGAACATTAGAAATGGATGTTAAGAATTGATAATAATAATACAAATTAGTAGCCCAACATCTCCCCCAAACTGAACATGTTGCATGTCTTCATGCATCCCAATGCGTTTGTATTAACCAAGTTGTAGTACAATAATCAAAATGCTCACCCCAGTGCATGATATTGATGGAAGATAAGGCTTCTTCCCCAAATGCTTCTTTAAAACAATTTTCATATTTACTTTCAACCATATGTATATGAAGTTGCACCAACGTATGATACAAGTAAAAATAAACTCCATTACAAGCCAGATTTTGCTGAATTTCGCAAGCAAATTTATAAGATATCAATGCTTCTCCAGTAAGAAAATCAAATCTATTTGATGCACAAATCTCAAGATGTAGAAAAAAATGGTTGTAGGTAACAATGTTTAATTTCTTGAAAATTGTATATCAGTTTTTCCTGAAATTTCACAAGTTTGTTCCTATTACCTTAATACTTCTCCACACCAAAAATCAAAGCAATTCAATGAACAGATTTAAATATATCATCAAAATGGTTGTAAGTAATAATGCATGATTTTTTTGGAATTTACAAATTGGTTTAGCTTGAAAATTTTTGGGTTTAATGATATTTCTTTGTTGTCCAAAAATCACAAGAATCCAGTTGATACTTTTAAGGATATACACAAATCAGTTTTGGGATTGTATACCTTAAATGAGGAAGAAATGAGAAATCATTAATCATTCATAACAACTCTTCCCCCAAAATGGAGAATTAGCATGCCCGCTTGCTACACTAGAAACAAATTTAGGTGGTTGCTACAATCATGGCTAAAATCTTTGCTTGGTGTATAACAACATGGAATAAGGGATACTTTGAGAATGAATAAGGAGATCGATGGATGATAATGAATATTAATGGCATGTTCATGATAATGAAAATAGCACTTCCCCAAACTGAAATATTTTGTCTCTGAAAAATGGGAAGTGGTAAAGAAGGGGAAATAATGGTTGAAAAATATGAGTGAATAATGTTCAATGGTTTTTGATGACATACTCCTAAAATTTTAATAAATAAAAAACATATTATATTATACCTCAAGTTTTACCTCCTTAAAAATGTGGAATGGCATGTATGGATTGACATTTCTTGAAGCTAATGTAGGCTAATCTTATGCTGAAAGTGATGTGGAAAGTGGAAGCCATGCAAGCTGAAAAAAAAATTAATCAGAAAGTGTAGTAGGGTTTCCTTCCACCAAACTAATTAGTTTCAATGTCATCTATAAAAAATCTCATGAGTATCCTTAATCAGTAATTCATCACCTCAATTACCTCATTACATATAAAATTTACATAATCACATTATGAATGAAATGGGATAATAATGGATAAAAGGGGAAAAGATACATTCCCTATACCCATCAGCTTTGGTTTTTCTGAGCACATAAATTATGAGAATTAGTTATATTAGTCTTTGCTTCTCACGGTCTGTCCAATTACTTGTAATTCAAAATCAGAATAAGACCTCTTTATTCTACCTCAAAATAGTAGTGGTGTTGTTAAGCTATGAATAAATGGTGATTGATTGGGCAAAAAAACTATCTTTGGTTAAATATATGATACTTGTAGAATAAAGGAATGATAGATTATATGATACAAAATGTCAAATATCAAATGTCCTAAAAGTTGCATCCCTAACATGTAAAGTAAACATTTATAACTCAATAATAGATATAAGCCATAACCACCATCATCTAAGAATTGATTAAATATTACCCCATGAAACATGAGTTCTAGAAAATCTTGTATATGCAACAGTCGGATTTATCAGAAATTATCTTTGATAAAACAAGGTAACCAAGTATATTATGGCATTAAATTAACTTCTATACCATAGGCATAGCCACTGCTTCCAGTAGGCATCCATAGCTTTGATAGGGATGCCTTTCTAACCCATTTATATGCCAATGTCCCATTTATTAGAAATACGTACATAGTTACAAAATCCTTTCAATTTACTTATATATCAATTGAAGATCATTTTTCTATCGTGGTAACTATTTAATAACAATGTCATTCATGGGAGCTAACAAAACTGAAAAAGTTGGCTCATAATGAAACCTCTTGTCCTTCAGTTTTATGACCAAAGGCCATTACCGTGGCTTGGTGACCAGTAGTGGTAATGTTACTATATTAGGACCTATGATCATGGTAGGTCGGCTCATGATGAGACATCATATCCTCTAGTTGACTATTTATGTTTAAAATTCAACTATGGTTATTGTAATCAATAAAATATTACTTAATCGATGGGGTGGCAGGTCAGCTCCTTAAGAGCTAGGGATGACGTAAAAGTTGTGTAGTAACTATTTTCAACTTTGATAGCTTTTCTTCTAAAAAGCTAATAACCTTCAAATGAATGTTGATAAATATATTTTTCATTGCTAAGATTGGGGTTGAGGAACATTTCATTAGATAGTCACGGAAAGATTTAAATACAATTATGTGGTCATCATCATAAATTTTACAAGATCAGGGACTTGACCAATTAGGAAATTTGAAAGTTGGCATGATGAAATCATCTTTGCATAATTATTCCTTAAAAATAAGATTATTTTTATAGATAAACAAAGATAAATGGATTACCCAATCATTATTTCAATGAGGACCTAGAAAATTAAAAGTATTTCCCATTCACCAAAGAGAAAAATAAATTAGAAATACCTATGCATGTTGAATCCAACATGAAAATTGACCAACAACAATAGTTGTCACTGAGGTAACAACAACCATGACTTAGGTAATAACAGGGAAAAGGGAAAATAACGATGTTAGGAAGGTGACATGAGGGAGGATTAGTCACTTCAAAAAATAATGAGGAATTAAGAGTGAATCATTCATGACAAGACTTACCATAATAATCATCCTTATTATTAAATAGGAGACCTCCCCCCAACTAAAGTATGATTGTCATCACTCATGGTTGGTCATATCATAAGTAAAATACCAATTAAATCCACGGAGTCGGTCAAGGATGTACCTGGCGACCTACCTTGACGGAGTAACAACACTGGAGGAGTAACAGCATCAAGTACTTAGAAAAATATCACCATGGAGTAACAACATCAAAGGAGTAACAACATCAAAGGAGTCACAACACTAAAGGAGTAACATCACTAGACACTTAGAAAAATTCTCGGAGTAACAACACTAGATACTTAGAAAAAATTTCGGAGTAACAGCACCAGAGGAATAACAACACTGAATAATTAACAACACCGGACACTTAGAAAATTTTCCGGAGTAACAACATCAGAGGAGTAATAGCACCAGATACTTAAAAAATTTCACTAAGTAACAACATCGGAGGAGTAAGAGCACCGAAGGAGTAACAAAAATGAACACCTAGAAAATTTTCTAGCGTAACAACATCGGAGGAGTAACATCACCGGATACTTAGAAAATTTCTGGAGTAATAGCATCAGAGGAGTAACAACACCAGATACTTAGAAAAATTTTCGAAGCAACAACACCAGAGGAGTAATAGCACCGAAGGAGTAACAACACCAGACACTTAGAAAAATTTCTAGAGTAACAACATCAGAGGAGTTACAACACTAGATACTTAGTAATTTTTTCGAAGTAACAACACCAAAAACAAAAAATTTTCCCAAGTAACAGCATCAGAGGAGTAACAACACCGAATACTTAGAAAATTTCACGAAGTAACAACACCTGAGGAGTAACAACACCGGACACATAGAAAATTTCCTGGAGTAACAACATCTCGGGAGTTACATCAGTAGATAGTTAGAAAATTTTTGGAGTAAAGCACCGGAGGAGTAACAACACCGAAGTAGAAAAAACCCGAGAAAATTAAGAACTCGCTTCTTTTATTTTGAAAACAAAACAAAACAAAAATTGACTTTGAAGAAAACAGTACCTAAAACATAAAAACATAAGAGAAATCAGAAAAGAAACGACTCTTTATTGAAAACCAATAAATAAATAAATAACTTAAGTTACAATGGTTATAATTTTTTTTGCAACAATGTTGTTTTCTAAGGGAATCATCAATCTATGAATAATGAATCAATGGAAAAATGATTTTTCGAAAATGACTTGGATCTTCAAATGGAAATCAATTCCCAATTTATCATGTTATAAATTTGTTAAGTGATGAAAATTATTCATTTTTTCCCTATGTGAGGAAACGTCTTCGAAAATTTTCTTATTTCATTATCATTGTCTTCAAAAATCACTTGTTCATAAATTGACCTCATTTATCCTCTTGGGACCTACAAAAAACGAGTGTCTACTTGCAATAAAACATGAAATCATGGAAGAAGAGAGGTAATCGGGCTCTCCTAATCCAATAAATATGCAAAAAAAAACAAGTAGTTACTCTATAAAACAAATCTATGGAAGAAAATAACAAAGTAAAATTAATTTATTACCCGTGGGAGAGTGGTGGCCAACCATACTAACCAGCAGTGTTTCAATCATAAATTCTTTGTTTTTCGTCTGATTTGAGTGATTCCAAAGTCAAATGAAATATGAAACATTTTTTCAATTCCATGTAATAGTATGTTAAATTTGCTTAGAACAACCTGCAAAATAGAGTCATTTTCGAGTTTCCAACTCAGACTAATTGTTGATATTTTAAGCATAACGTTTTCATTTGATCACGGATTGAACTAATTCAAATTATAGATTTAACTATATTCATGTAGCTATCCATAATAGTAACGGGCTTTTAAGGAAAGAATAATTGAGGGGTCAAATACGCCAGTGAACAGCCGTAAAACAAAGTTTTAAGAATGTTGATTTATGAAATACAGTCAGTGTTGTGGTCATAAATTTCTCATAAAATATCGAAATAAAGTGATTCAAATTTCATTGTCACTATATTTATAGGGGAATATGCCATAGAAACATGTTTCCAAAATATATTCATTTAGGCATCCAAAAACGGATTGTCCCAACTTTGTTCTTGAGCTGCCTACTAGACATCATGTCATTATTTTGGTCATCACGTTTTCGTTTCAAATCCAGATCAAGTGATTCAAATTGGGTTAGAAAGTAGGCATCAATGGCTATGTATTATAGAAACAATTTTTGAAAATATGCCCATTTGGTCTCTCAAAACATGATTGTGCTGACTGCTTTTCTAGAATTTTCATCAAACCTGCAAGCCATAAGATATGATAATCAAGGAATTATTACAAGAAGGTGATCAAAATGAATATGAATATTTGTAAAAAATTTATTTTCAATATAATATATATATATACATAAATAAATTTGAATATTGATCATCGATGTTAATTTTCACAACGTGTTGCAACAAAAACAATTATTTTTACATATAAATAAACTTATTTATTTATCTTCTTATTCATTCTATATTTTACACTACACTACTCTACTTTGAAAATTAAAATATACTTACGTATAAGAGTATTTCCAATGAATCCATTTTCGAAATAAGGCCTCAAGTGTTCACATACCCATATTTGGAAAATGTATGTTAATACATGGGTATGAGAGACCAACTTCCCCATTAAGAATGGTGCCAAGAGTTGTTGAAGTGTGGAGTGATGTTGCAAGCAAACAACAAAGTGAAACCAACCTTCAATATAGTCTTGATTTCCCATTTTTTTGACATCGTGAAGTTCCTTCACTGGGTTCCAAATTGTGCTGATGCTTTCTTCCTTGACCTCATCCTGTGAGTTTTTGGGGTCTTCCTACGCCTTTTTGTTTAGATCTTTGTTCATACAACTGGATGAAGGAAAAAATTCAAACAATTATTAAATCTCAAGACCTGGAACAGGGTGAAACTTCCCTCCCCAAGACGAGATATTGGGTGTTTAAAACAAACAAACAAATAAAGAAGGAAAATCAAGAAATCTTAAGCTCGGGACCTGGAGCAGGGAAAGAGAAATTCCCTCCCTAGGACGAGAGATTGGTTCCTAAGAAATCAACCAAACGAAAAGAAATAAAAATAACTAACGATCAGGACCTCGAGCAGGGTAACACTTCCCTCCCTAGGACGAGAGATTGGTCCCTAGGAAATCAACCAAAAGAAAAGAAATAGAACAACTACGCTAAGGACCTAGAGTAGAGTAGCACTTCCTTCCCCAGGACGAGATATTGATCCTTATACAAATACGAATTGTGTTCTTTCACATTTGATAACGTCCCCTGAAACGATGCCAAAATGTTGGTGTCCAAGTGTGAATAATATTATTCAACTCTTTCCCACATTAATTATCAATCTAAGATACGTTGGTTATTGCAAGGCTAACATGAAAAATATATGCAGATGACAATTACACAGTTTTGTATTGATCGTGGATTCGATAAGCTATGTAAAACAACAAAACATCAATGAAGAGATGGCAGAAATCAATTATAAAATAATAAATAAATCCACAACAATAAGATTACAACAATCACATTAACTGTCACAACAATTAAGGAAGATATGATGCAGTAAACGAAACTAATCACACACATAAACTAGACAACAACTGATCATGAGAGTGGAGCCAACTCTCTTATCAGGGCTGCAGTGTATCACAAAATCAGAAAGGAACCAGAAAGACGAATTGCATTAACTTGAACAAAAAGTCCTGTTACAGATTCTCCATTCTCTTAGTAGCCAATCCTATATGCGTTATATCCCCCTTTCTCTCTGATTTGTGTCCTTTAAATATTAAAACAACAAAGGGAAATAAACTTATTACAAAATCTCAATAAGAAATATCATATCTAAAAAATATTTCCATCATGATTCAGCTGGCACAAGTAGAATGTGATAATTAAAATTGGGGAAATTTGGAAAAAGGTCACAAAAAAAAAATTTCGAATATGTCCTTCGAATAACTTTTATTTTCTCAAAATCAAGACCAAGGGTGGAAAAAATGCTCATTGGAAAACTAATTTGGTCTGTTTTTCACAAAACCCATTTTCAGAATTATTCTTCGTTTACCCGAAACATTCAACGCAAAATTGTCTCTTGTTATCCCAGCGAATTTCTAGGTTGGAATATTTAATTATCAACTGAAGATTAAATTTGCAATCTAAAAGAGATCTTGGAGACAGAAATCATGCGTGTGTTAAAACGAATTCATTAATAAACCATCATTAGCAAAATAATGCATAATAATCATTAATTTATTAAAATAAAGGAGAACGAGTATTACTTATGCAAAAGAACATAAATAATTATGAAATAGAATTATATATAATAAACTATGATAAATAATGTGAGAAAAATAATTATGAAATGAAATTATATATAATAAACTATGATAAATAATGTGAGAAAAGAACATTAGAAATGGATATTAAGAAGTGATAATAATAATACAAATTAGTAACCCAACAATGATTTCCCATAAAACAATTATCATATCAAAACTAGTCCATAATTCATATTAAACAAGTCAATTTAAGTATGGTTACCAATTTAGTTAATCAAGAAAACCATGAAAATCCAGCCTAAACTAACGATGGAATAGTTAAAAATGCATAAGCAAGGAAAATGGAAAATGTCAATTGGCCATACAATTATCGTAGCAACCGGTTCAAGAGAAACTTTCCCTTTTGTCTGAAAAGCCTTTGCAGACACCTGCAAGTTCCTTTTTACGCTGCAAATTCATTTTTACAGGATAGCCATAAATATAGATATCGAGCCTACAATCACAACAAAAAGTCATCCAATGAGAAGATCAATTGCAATATCCCTAATAAATCTCGTGGATGATTCTCATACAACAAATATAACATGGAAAACATTCTACTTACATTTTATTAGTTTCCCAATTCTGTGACATGATTATGGAATTTAATATGTTTAACTTGCAGCCTTGATAAGTGATAGCCTACCCTTTATTGTATATACAACAAGCCACCCTATATCAAAATTCTTTATCCAGAAAGCATGGATATTTATCCAGAAGGCATGGATAAAATTGCAAACTCCTCGACCAAATAACATTACATCTTATGAGGGACATGAATTTAACTCTCTCGAAGATCCAATTTGCAATAAACATGGATTTCACCATTCAAATGTAGCATAATAAAATCAGTTACTGTCATTATGAGCCTATACACTATTTTCTGCTCATAGAACATGAGAAATGTAGTTATCATTATGAATTACTCTCGACAAGGCTTCTTGAAGTAAAATTTGTCATTCATAGTTACTTGATTTGGTTTCCGAGAAGGTGACTTTAACTTGGAAATAAAGCTTACATTAGTATTATTGACATATTTAGTTTGTTGGTTGTTTGAGTTTGTTGAGTGATTTTCTCAACTGTATTTTCCTATTTTAAAATTTGTTAGATCTCATATACACTATATATTTAAGATATATTTTTGTTTTAAAGAAGTAATATAAGAAATTGTTTTTGTGTGTAACCTGTGCACCATGTTTAAGCCTCAAATTTCTTATTTTAGTAGGATTAAGATGTGAGACCTCAAATTTCTTATTTTGGTAGGCTTAAGATGCAATAGACATAAAAGCTAATCCTCTGTACATACATAGAATTAGAATAAGAGTATCGTCATGTTTGTTGTGTTGTGTGTATGATTTTCTATAGGGTTTGCTGGAAAATAATATTGTCTATAAAGAAGCACACCAATTTTGTGCATTTATCGTTGTTGGAAAAGTTTGACAACAGAGAAGGTTCTATTGAGATTTATGTGCAGTCGTTGGCTCACTTACGGACCAGAGAGAGAGCCGGTGTTCTCATGGTGGGTTCACAGTGAAGATCATCCATTGCATTTTTTTAAGACTATGGAGGAGTCGGTCGCAACCTAGTGCTGGAGAGCTGCTGAGTGGAAAACGATTTCCCAGAGAAAATTTGCTGAGATCCATTGAAAGCCATGGAGCCACCTACAAAGATCTTACTCTGATATCATAGCATTTTCGTGGTATTTCAACATCTTCTTTGTCTAGCTCCCCCGTGTGGAAATCGAAAGGATTTGCATAGAGTGTTCTCACATCGTTGCAGATTGACGACGTTGCATCTTCTGAAACTGGCCGCCGAAACTCAAGGTTCATTTAAGGATGCAGATCGACCGAGACCAGCCCCATTTGAAAGATAAATCATGCTTCAAGATGAGTTCGGTAGTGAATCTAATCAACCGCCTGAGTATGAGAGTGTGCCGAGATATTCCATTAGTGGAAAAATTATGATGTAGGCCATAGTATGTCATTTTCTCTTGTGGTGTTAATCGTCTTTCTTGCTGCACCTTGTGCCACTGGATTTGGAGACACTCTGCTAGGTTTTCCAGACAAAATTGATGCACATCAGTTTCAGGCATCGTCGACTTCGTTTCCCAGAGTTATAGATTGATTAAGTTGTAGGTTTCTCCTGCCATTTCTGATGGCCCTAGTGAATTTGACATATACTATAACTACAAATTATCTTCCCCATGCAATTTTTCCTCCTCTAAGTTACTACATTAGATTCGCCATCAATGAAGGTGTTCCTGGGATTGATAGAGTGGTTCATTACTTGACAGCATTTATTGTGGAATCCTCCACGAGTTATGTTAACATTGTTGATCTTTAAATAAGTCAAGCAAGATCTAAAAAATTGTGGTGGATAAGGAGCTTGGTCAATGAAATTGCAGGGTGGGTAGAAGTGTCACTAAAGACTATATCAGATATAAGATATATGTGACTTATGTAAAATGTAATTTTTGATTCATGTATTATAAGTGTTTGTTGAGATTTTTCTGTTTTGAGTAAAATAGGCAAAAATCTCAGTAGGTGACAAAAATTAGGAATTTGTTGCTAGATTAGCTCCAGTTTGTTGGGAGGGAGTTAATGCATCCTAAATTTGATGTGAGGGGATTTATGAGGCAGTTAGATTCTCCTTGCTATAAAACAGGTATCCATACGTTTGTTTTGGAGTGTGTGTGAGTTTGTAATCTCCTGTTTGGATAATAAAGAATTGCCGATGCCTATGTTGTGTGGACGTAGCCCAGAATGGTTGGGTGAACCACGTTAAATCACTGTGTCTTCTGTGTATGGTTTTCTGATGTGTGTTAATTGTTTAATGTTTTCCGCTGTGTTAAACTCCAACAATTGGTATCAGAGGTTTGTTGGAGGAGGAGCGCAGTTGAGCGCTGGCTGTGTTTGAATTGCGTGTTGGAGGTGGAGCGCTAAGCCTGCGTGCTAGTGACTGCAGAGCTGGGCTCTGTGCATATGTGTTCACTATGTTATCTGAGCGTGGAGCATATCTGTTTAAACATTGTGCGGTGTGTCCACTGGTGCTGCTGCATGGAGGTCATTGTTTCAGAACTGTGTGGGACAGACACCTGCACGCTGAATGAACAGCCTGGCGGTGGTGCTGGCCTGACCAGTGGTGCACATAATCACTGCTGTTGCGTGGTAAATATTGTGAGCGGACTCGTTTTCTGCCATGAGGCCGGAAGCCGTGAGCTCGGAGGATCGGGCAGTGTCTGAATGCGTTGACTATTTAACGGGCCATGAACCAGTTTGAAATGCTGCCGGCATCGTTTTGAAGTTTCGTGTCATCGATTGAATGTGCAGGCATTGCTGTAAGTATTACAGCGTGGATATATATTACAGTAAGTATTACAGTTTCGTGTCATAAATTGACCCCACGCGTGTTTGGCCAGTTTGCAGCATTGAAACGTGTGTGTTCTTTTTTAAAATGAAACGATTTGCAGTTAAAGTTTGTTTAATGCAAGTTTCATTTGAAATCGATTTGGATTGAAATCGATTTTAAAGCCATTTATAAAATGCCAATTAGTCAAAGCGGGCCACATCGTTGTTAAGGTGATCATGATCATGATTGATGACTTAAAGTGATTTCTGGTGTGAGTCTTATGCCGTGTTTCAACGACAATGTTCATGTGTCCATTTGGTGAGTTAATACGAGAGCCATCAAAGAATATTAAAAATTCGCTGTGAGATAAAGTCAGTCTTGCTGGCCAAATAATGTAATTACCATTGCATATGGTATGAAAGGAAAGTTTTTTTTTAAAAGGTGAAGGTTTTTTTTTTTTTTAAAGGAAGTGAGAGGCACTTAAAGGAAGGCAAGGGCAATTTTTTTTTTTTAATCAAATTTTTTTTTTGGTTTTGGAGATTCTTTGTTTTTTTTTTAAACAAGATGGCGAAAACTCAAAATGCCCAGTTTGAAATTGAGAAGTTCAATGGAAAAAACAACTTCGAGATCTGGAAGGTAAAGATGCATGATCTCCTGGTACAACAAGGCGTGGCGAAAGCGCTGTTGGGGAAAAGCAAAAGGCCTTCTTCCATGACGGAGGATGAATGGGATGAGTTGGATGACAGAGCTTTGAGTGCAATTCGGCTATGTCTGGCGGATGATGTTCTGTTCAACATTGTGTCAGAGAAAACCGCCGCAGGCTTGTGGATAAAGCTTGAAAAGCTCTACAATGTCTGGCGGATGATGTTCTGTTCAACATTGTGTCAGAGAAAACCGTCGCAGGCTTGTGGATAAAGCTTGAAAAGCTCTACATGACGAAATATTTGACAAATCGGATTCTCCTGAAGCGGCAGCTATACAGTTTGCGAATGAAGGAAGGTACCTCGATTACTGACCATCTGAATGTTTTCAATACTCTATTGGTACAATTACAAAGTCTAGATGTAAAATTTGATTCAGAGGATAAGGCAATAACTCTATTGTGTTCATTGCCCGAATCGTGGGATCACTTTGTTACTTCCATAAGCTTTAGTACTGCAGCCGTCCTTGAGTTTGACGATGTGGTTGGAGCTTTGTTTTCCGAGGAGACCAGGAAGCGGTCGAATGCTGACACCTCTACATCAGAGGCAATGATGGCTAGAGGTCGTTCTAGAGAAAGACGCTCTGGTAAGCGCAGCGATTCGCGTTCAAAGTCGAAAGGGAAGAAGAGCAAAGTGAAGTGCTGGTTTTGTGGCAAATCGGGGCACTTGAAGAAAGACTGCTGGAAGAGACAACAAACAGAGAAGAAAGGAGACTCTTCGACAGAGAAGAAGGAGGCAAATGCGACGGATACAGGTTCGGCATCTGGTTCAGGTATGAGCGACGAAGTGTTGTCTGTTAATATGTCAAATCATGATCAACATTGGTTGTTAGATTCCGGTGCATCAAACCACATTTGTATTCATAGAGAATGGTTTAAGACGTATAGATCAGTTAATGATGGAGTCGTGTACATGGGTAATTGATGTCACATCTAATATTGTGGGAATAGGAAGTATACAACTGCAAATGTTTGATGGCACAACTAAATTGTTAACAGATGTGAGACATGTTCCAGACTTAAGGAAAAATCTAATTTCACTGGGAGCACTTGACACAAATGGATATAAAACTGTAATTCAAGGTGGAGTTATGAAAATCTATAAAGGTATTTTACTAGTAATGAAAGCTAAGAAAGTAGGAAATCTGTTTCAGTTAGAAGGAAGAACAGGGTCAGTTCATGTGTCTACGGTGTCTGAACATGACGGTAGTTCCATTCGCCTATGGCATCAAAGGTTGGGCCATATGAGCGAAAGAGGGTTGAAAATTTTGGCTGATCGCAAGTTACTTCCAAATCTGAAGTCTGGAAAGTTAGATTTCTGTAAGCATTGCTTGTTTGGAAAACAAAGTAAACAAAAATTTAAAATAGGCAAACATACTAGTAAAGGCATACTTGATTATATCCATTCAGATGTTTGGGGTCCAGCACCTACAACTTCATATGGTGGTTCGTCGTATTTTGTATCATTTATTGATGACTTTTCTAGGAAAGTGTGGGTCTACATGTTGAAAAGGAAGTCTGATGTTTTTTCAGTTTTCAAACAGTTTAGAGCATTGGTAGAAAACAGCACTGGTAGAACAATAAAATGTTTAAGAACTGACAATGGTGGTGAGTTTACTTCCAAGGAGTTTGATAGCTATTGCAAGGATGCAGGGATCGAGAGACATAAGACCACGGTTTATACTCCTCAGCAAAATGGAGTTGCTGAACGCATGAACAGGACTCTTCTAGAGAGAGCAAGAAGTATGCTGAGTAACGCCGGGTTGCAGAAGGAGTTGTGGACGGAAGCGGTGGCAACAGCTTGTTATGTGATAAACCGATCTCCATCGACGGCGATAGACTGCAAGATTCCGCAAGAGGTATGGAAAGGACACCCTTGTGATTATTCTAAACTCGGAGTGTTTGGTTGTGATGCATATGCTCTAGTGCCTAAACATCAGCGAACTAAGTTAGATCCAAAGTCTAAAAGGTATATCTTTGTTGGGTATGGTGTTGGAACAAAGGGATATAGATTGTGGGATCCTACTACCCGCAAAATCATCATCAACAGAGATGTAAAGTTTGATGAATCCTCTCTTGTACGGTTAGATGTAGATAGTAGATTGAAACAAGATGATGTATCTGATTTTCAGCACATTCAATTTGATAGCACTTCTAATGATAGTCATGATGACCATAGTTCAGATACTAGTAATGAACAGGTTTCAGAACATGAACAGGGTTCAGGTTTAGATCATGAACAGGTCTCAGATACTAGTCGGCAAGAAGTTCCTACAGGTGGTAGTCAGCCAATCGAGGAAGCACCAGAAACATCCTTAAGGAGGTCGACAAGAATCAAACGGCCACCGAAAAGGTATGATGATTATGTTACTTCAGTTGCATTTACTGCTAATGACAATGAACCTCTGTGCTATCAGGAAGCAATAGAAGGTTCGAATAGTGACAAGTGGAAAGCAGCCATGAAGGACGAAATGATGGCCTTGAGTAAGAACGGCACATGGGATCTGGTTGAGCTTCCGAAAGACAGGAAAACTGTGGGGTGTAAATGGGTTTTCAAGCTGAAATGGGGTGTGAATGATACGGAAGACAGGTACAAAGCGCGGCTGGTTGCAAAAGGGTTTTCTCAGAAAGCCGGTATTGACTTTCATGAGATTTTTTCACCAGTTGTTAAAATAGTTTCAATTAGAATTGTGTTAGCATTAGTGGCTTTGTTTGATTTAGAGTTACAACAACTAGATGTTAAGACTGCTTTTCTACATGGAGATTTAGATGAGGAAATTTATATGGAACAACCGGAAGGGTTTGTTCAGCATCGCAATAAGAAATTTGTCTGCAGGCTCAAGAAGTCATTATATGGCTTGAAGCAGTCGCCTCAGCAGTGGTATAAGAAGTTTGATTCTTTCATGTTGAGTCAGAAATATGTTAGAAGTGAATATGATCATTGTGTGTATTTCAAGCAATTGAAAAATGGCATGTTCATTATCTTAGTGTTGTATGTTGACGATATGCTTTTAGCAAGAAAAATCATTGATGAAATCAATAGGTTGAAGACTCAGATGGCAAGGACATTTGATATGAAAGATCTAGGAGCAGCAAGACAGATTTTGGGCATGGAGATTTTCAGAGACAGGAGTAATGGTAAGCTGTGGCTATCACAACAGAAGTATGTTGAGAAGATACTTTTGAGGTTTGGTATGAATAATGTGAAGCCTGTGTCAGTCCCTTTCGCTTCCCATTTCTAGCTTTCTTCGAGTTTATGTCCTAATACAGATGAAGAAAAGGATTATATATCTCGAATTCCATATGCCAATGTAGTAGGATGTTTGATGTATGCGATGGTTTGTACTCGACTAGATATTTCACATGCAGTTGGGGTTGTCAGTAGGTACATGGAAAATCCGAGTAAAGAACACTGGTCAGCAGTGAAATGGGTGCTTCGGTATTTGAGAGGCACAAGTAGTTATTGTATTACTTACAATAAGAGTAGTGAATTTGTTTGCGGGTATGTTGATTCCGATTTTGCAGGTGATTTGGATAAGAGAAGGTCAACTTCAGGGTACGTCTTTACTCTTGCAGGTGGAGCTATCAGCTGGATGTCAAAGCTACCGAACATTGTTGCTTTATCCACTACTGAAGCAGAATACATTGCTGCTTCTCATGCTTGCAAAGAGGCGGTTTGGTTGAAAGGTTTGCTTGGTGAGTTTGGTAGGTTACAGGACAACATCAAGTTACTTTGTGATAGTCAAAGTGCAATACATTTGGCTAAGAATCCGGCCTATCATAGTAAGTCAAAGCATATTCCAATTAAGTACCATTTTGTAAGACAGGTTATTACTGAAAGGGGAGTCTCTCTTGAAAAGGTGCATACAAAGGAAAACTGTGCAGAAATGTTCACGAAACCAGTTTTGTTAGAGAAGCTGCGTTGGTGTTTGGCTTCTCTTGGCTTGCAGAAAAAATAAATAATAAATAACAGGGCATCAGGCTAATTGTTGTCAAGGTGGAGATTGTTGAGATTTTTCTGTTTTGAGTAAAATAGGCAAAAATCTCAGTAGGTGACAAAAATTAGGAATTTGTTGCTAGATTAGCTCCAGTTTGTTGGGAGGGAGTTAATGCATCCTAAATTTGATGTGAGGGGATTTATGAGGCAGTTAGATTCTCCTTGATATAAAACAGGTATCCATACGTTTGTTTTGGAGTGTGTGTGAGTTTGTAATCTCTTGTTTGAATAATAAAGAATTGTCGATGCCTATGTTGTGTGGACGTAGCCCAGAATGGTTGGGTGAACCACGTTAAATCACTGTGTCTTCTTTGTATGGTTTTCTGCTGTGTGTTAATTGTTTAATGTTTTCCGCTGTGTTAAACTCCAACAGTGTTAAGGGAGAGGTTTTGAAATGAAGCTTGCATTATCATATTAGCAGATTTGGTTGGCTGGCTGTTAGAATCTACCAATATAGTAATGTAACCATAAATTACATTTCACATATAAGTTATATATATCTGATATGGTCTTTAGTGACACTTCTACTTACTCTGAAAACTCAAATACCATGCTATTTCTCGACCACAATCTTCGAACTTCTCACTTGACTCATTTTAAATAGCTCAAATTTATATTTCCTAACTTATAACAAATAATATAAATTTTCTCTTTGATTATTATTAGTCAGGTTGGTATTGATTATTATCATGTTAGTCTTGCTTATAATTTTTTTCCTCCGTGTATACCACATTCACTACAAAGATGACAGTTAAAATGGAGAATTATTTACCATTAGCCATGTCAATGGATTCTACGTGTTCCTAAAACTCCTCCAACAATGCTGCAAGACCAAATTATCTATATTAACCATTGGCCATCGCATGAAAAGGGGGAGATCAATCAACACCTAATTTATAAATAAATACATAATTGAATTACCTTCCATATCCTCGATTGTGACACCCTGAGCCTCAAAACTTCTTGCGGTGTTTTCATAACAATAGAGATTTGTTTCATCTGCTTGACCACATGTTCTAAGCCAACATTATACACATGAGCTTCACTTCCTCATAAAAAGGTAAATCAAAATAGATGGTATTGCGGTGCAGCTTCTTGGGTATGCTATCTTATTCTCAACTGCATAAATCCCACATAAATTATCATATTTCAAAAAGAAATTTAATGCTTTATAGTAGGCATGTCCTTCAAAGATATAGACTAACAAAGTTTGAGAGCATTCCTCAAATACAAAGTTATATTTTTTACATCTATTGAGGATTTTCAAGTGACAATAATTCCACATACTTTAATACATTGGAGTTGGAAAACTAAAACTAATCCACACATCCTTAAGCTTGTTGTGTTGCATATATAATGACATGCTTATTAAACTCAATCTAAATGAGCTATTTATATGTGAGTTCGTACATTGTTTTAGTTTTCTGCCAATTTATTTCAATAACTATAAAAGGCTAATTTTAGTTTTCTCTCACTTGTTGGTATAAATAGTGGTTTCTCCACTCTCATCATTTCAAAAATACATTCAACAAATTTTCTTTGAATATTTTCCCTCCAACGATCCAGATTTGTGGGTGCAAATTGCAATCCACCCTAGGGTTTGCAAGTGTCTTCGACCCTTTGTTATTTTGTCATCAAGTTATTTGAGCTTTATTGCTATCTTACATTTTGTTATTAGTTTTATTTGTTTGGACTGTTGCAGCATTAGTGCCATTTCAGGTATAAGCATATTGAATGTTGGTATCAGAGTGTCTGGGTTGATATTTAGGAAAACAAATTAGTTCAAAGTTAAAACCAAGAGTAATAAGTAGGAAATGAAAATAACAATGTATCTTAAAATAAGTTAATTACTCTCGCATGAGGAGTTGGCTAAATTTAGGGAGTTAGTCAAGTCAAGTTAAGTCAAAGTCAAATTTAGTAGGTGTGTGCATGTCAAGGTATTTTAAGCGAGTCACTAGTCGGAAAAAGCTTAAATACCTTTCACTGAGTTCATTGTAATTATCTCAATTAAGTTTGTGTGATTAATAAAAGAGAAATATCTCCTATATTTTGTGTGTGTTAAATTTGCGTTTCTTCTCTCTGTCTTTCCAACAGATTGGTATCAGAGCCTATCAAAGCTAAGGTCACAAAGATTAAAGTGAAGTTTTTCAAAGTCAAGAGAGACAGTGGATTAGCAGTAATCCATAAGTGAGAGAAGAAAGAAATATTTTTTTCTCTTGATTGAAGCTATAACGCACCTCACAAATACCATTTACTGCATTATAACATTGGGAGGCTCACTAGCTAGCCGTGTTACAAGTCATAAACTTAACCATGTTTTTTTCACGCACGTTGTTTGTGACTTGGGTGTGTTACAGGACTAACACAACCATGTATCATCGTGATGAGCGTTAGTACGTAGGCTCTCCTTCATACGAGTCACATTACTCTTCTTAAAAGCCAAAATTCAAAGTACCAAATTCGAAGGCATAAAGGTGAAATCCTTAGTTAAATAAAAGGTGAGAGTGGTGCTTTAAGTTTTATTTGAAGAGTAGTGGAATCTTTTGTACATAAAAGCTTTATAAAAGGGGTATATTAAAGGGGATCTAAATAAGTCTTTTCTTAAAGCCTATACATATTTGTAAGATATTTTATCATTTTTTTATAAGAGAAGAGAATTAAAAGAAAATGATTTTATTGAAGAAGACAGTTTAGGGATTTACAAAGTTCGTCAATCTATAAAAATATTTTGGTGTTTTGTGAAGCATGACAGGGTTTTGGGTGAAGATTATGCCTTACAGGGGTACATATTAGAAATCGTATTTTTTTCAAGGGTGATATGGAAGATAGTCTCATGCAACAAGAAAGTAACTATAATAAATAAGAATGACAACAGTCATGGGTTGCAAAGCGTGACTGAAGAAGACTAAGAAAATGGATCAAAAAGAAGAGGCAAAGGTTTTTGTCATGTTTATAGAGGTTCATGTGAGATTTTCTAAATCGAAATTCAACTGCAGTGACTGATATTATTTCTTCTACTTATCATTCTAGTAAAAAGGTATTTACAAAAATTACTTCAATAAATATCGAAATAAATTCTACTACAACCTTCACAAATAAAATACTAAGAAAAAATATAAAGAAATACAAACACAAGAATGACACAATTATTTTGGGACAATTGTCCCCGGAAAAACCAAATGTGGGAAAATGTAATATTCCCAAATGGAAAAAGCAGGAATATAGTGCAAAATGTTGTAATAGCAGTGTTAATCATCATATAAAAGTAAGAGGCCAATACAGAGACCTTATAATCATAATAACAACAAAAAAATATGCATAAGAAATGGGCCATAAGATGTACAACAAGATATAACAAGCCTCCAATAGATAAATCCCTCAAAAGAGGTCCTTCTACTATATATCAAAATGCTGAAAGACTACTACAACGCTGTTTAAAAGGCATTGCTATAGCAAATGGTTACACAAAAATATGTAGGGCTGATACATGCCACAAAATATAGATCTAATACATATCTAGGCACTATACAAACTCCAATGAAGAACCCCATTAGGGTTTTCAGAAATACACACCATACAAGATGGGAATCAAAGCCCTAGGGCTCAAGATTCACTGCAACATATAGATTTGGAAATTGTGGTTGATCTGATATAAGAAGAAATATAGCCTCCTCCAATAGATCTCCTAGATGAAAGGCTGATCCCTTCACTAGAAACCTTCTCTCCAGATGGTGTGCTGAAACCACCCTGCAACTCCTCCTTCAAAATAATGCAGATCTGGAATGAAACTGCACTGTAGGGGAAAATAAATATGTGGCCTGATGCCAAGATTTGAAAATAAACTCAAAGGCATTCCTTACTACCCTCCCAATGGAAAGGAACCCTTCTCCACTGAAAATAAGTACTGAAGTGACTCAAATGTGGTCTCCACTACTGCAACCTACAAAACAACTCAACCCTTAATAGGATCTGCGCTGTAGATGTAAGATGAAGCTTGGACTTAAGCTTGAAAGTGGAAGTGAAGTAAAATACTCTTTCAAGAGCTACTCAATGAAAGAGGTGTGATTCTCGATCAGTAACACCCAGTGCTAAACAACACTTGCAATCTTAGCTAAACAACCAAAGAAAGCTATATGTCTAAACAGACCATATATTCAGAAATATAAACTTATTAACATGTTGAATATGGCTTCCATCCTCTTCCTTTTATAATATGTGAGCTTCCAAACCCTATGCCTCATTCATTTATGACCCTACTTCCATGCAAGGTGTCTCCATACAAAACTGTGTTGTCCCTCATTGATTGCCAATCCATGACAGCGTTGTTGATTTGGTCAAAGTTGACCCAGTTAAGATGTTCCAACCCCTTTTCACACCTAAGGGTGCTTAATTAAGCTGCCAAGATGTTTCCCTTTTAAATTGGCATTGATTTATTCATTATTAAGGAGACCTATGGACCTCCATTTTCCTCTTATTCATTAAACAGAAAGCAAAAGAAAAATTTAATATTCCAACTAGCTCATGGCTAAATGGGAATATTATAGTCCTTCATTCCTAAATGTTTCTTGTCCTCAAGAAACTAACAAGGTGAGTGCTACAACTTATCTCCTCCACCATTGGTGACACTATCATGTGATAAGCTTCCCTCATAAGCCAAGTGTCTCCCAGTCCATCCCTCCATGAAGTGTTCCTCCAAAGTTCTCATGAGATGAAAATGATCCATCCCATAAGGAAGCAATAGATCCAATGAAACAAACATGGTTTGCCCAATGTTCTCCCTGAAACATGTAGCATAATGAACATGGAGACTCTCTCTCCCATAGGGCACATACAATCCTCCTATCCTCCCTCCAATCGTTCCCATAAAAAGAATAAGTACATCATCAATGTATGGGATCAAAACCAAGTACATGCAAATAGAAATATGCAAAAATGGAGGTGGGTCATACTCCCACATGTGGAACCAGCGCAGTATGTCTCCTGAATGCATCAGATAATGGTATGGTAAGTGGTTTCCCCACCACTTACTTGCTTCCCAAGTCTTCTCACAATGGCTGAAAAAGTGAGAAATGTTTGGTTCCTTTGGAGTGCACCCACAATGATACAACATCTCCCTATATCCTCCGAGGGAGTGGCCATGTTCAGAAATATTTATGGCCCAAAGTTGGCCATGACGTTTATATGGAAGAATGCTCTTCCTTGGAGCAATGGCCTGCATATACATGGTAAAGGAATGCAAATATTCATCAAATAAAACATTATGTACATAAGCATGTTCCTTACCCAAATTTCTGTTTATACAAATGGAGTGGTCCTTAGATAGATCCCCTCTCATTCCAAAAGAGGAAAGAGGTGGCTGTGATAACTCCTTCATAGAGTTATGTATCTCTTCCAACTCCACATGGTTCATGAATCTTTGAAAATTCTAATATAGTTCCTCTTCAAAGCCTTTCCAAGTGTAGCTCTCCATGATAGTGTTGTAGGCTCTCATGGAATAAGTATGGCTGAAGAGAAAGTCTTCGTGAGCTCTTTGTAGCAACTTCTCCTTGAGCTTGGAGGCTCTAAATAAGAAGATCCTACCATGATAATAAATGACCTCATCTTGGACTGAATAGCCCTCCTCATTTAGTTGGTCATCAAGTATCATGCATGTAAGAAGATCCTTGGAATAATCCACCAACAATTGTGATTTCCAATATGGATCTACCCTCCATAGTGACAACGTTGATGATCTATCACAAAGAACATTTTTCATATGGCTGCCCTTCTCTTTGACATCTCCCATACCAAAGGTACATATTAGAAGGTTGCTATCCTTCCCATGTTGCTCCTCCCACAACGCACAATCTGAAATGAGAGTGGGTAATGATGATGTTGGGAGAATGTCTCCCTCCTCCTTGAGTCTACCCAAGACCCTCAGCATTGTTTCATGACCTCCCAATTCTCCCATTCCTCTTAGATCTATGAATGGTGCATCATGATGTGAGACATGCCTCATCATCTCCTGATTTGGTGGTCTTCCAGGTGGAATGCCTCCATGCAAAGAGACAATAATATCAAGAGTAGATTGCATATATGAGTGGACTACTCTGTCCTTGCTCTCATAGTGCAAATCAGTCTGCTTATTTTGTGCATCAACCTTCCAAAATAGATAGGGGTGCGTGCACCTAATCATATGATGTTGCCCATCCTCCCTACATTCTCCTTTCATTTGCAAGGTCTCACAATCTATCAATAATGGCACATGATGTTCATGGATTGTGCCTTGATCTCCACATATGAGATCCTTTGGAACTTCTTACAATGATACAAGAGCTCCTCTCATTGGAGCAATTGCTCCATCTACCTCTCCATAAGGTACTAGATCTACTCCTAATGTGATGACGCTGTTACCTCCAGCCTTCTCTTCCTCTTCCTCATGAATGGAGGTTGCCTCATCGTCGTGAAGAGGCCGTTTGTTTAGTTCCTCTTTTGAAAAATAGATCTCCATGTCTTCCCTTTGAGAATAGATTGCTTTCTGAAGTGGGGATATTTCCTCTAGCAAGGTATTCTACAAGTTTTTAACCCCCTCAATAAAATTCTAGAATGGAGTTGGGTTTATAGATCCTTCCAACTCATGCAAAGCTTCTTTTTTTTGGCTTGGCTATCTCAACCAAGGATGTTTCAGAATGTTTTGCATCAAATATTTTCACTAACCTCCTAGTGAAATTTGCATAAGTAGATACATTTACATTATTCAAGGAATAAGTTTCATAAAACCACCAGGCATAAGCCTTACCTTCAAGATTCAGTGCTACTACTCTAATGGATTCATCTTTTGAAACTTGGTGCTACTGCAAATAGGTGTCTAGCTCCTTCACCCAAGCCTTAGCTGTACATTTAGGCGACCCATCAAAATTTGGTAGAAAGAATATACCCAAAGTATGTTGCTTTCTCCTTTTGCTTGTATCATGGTTTCTAGGTCTTCTATTCTCCTTGATCTTGCAAAACTCTTGGAACTTTAGATGATATTTGAACCTTTGTGATTGAGATTCATATTCTTGAAGATAGTCACCAAGATTCTCCTCCTTTGGCACATCTCCTTCCTCCATCTCTCTTGCTGTGAACATAGGCATGGTAGAGCATTGTAGATCTGATTGTGTGGCTGAATTCTCACACCCAAAATATGAAAATCTAGAGCTTTCTCTATGCACGAACTCTTTTGTAGAATTTATACATCTCTCTATCCTCATTTCTATGAAGTCTTTGTTAATGCCCTGAATATTTTGGAAAAGAAGTCTTGAGAACTCCTTCCTTTTCATTCCTCCTGAGAAAGGGGTTTTACCCTTGTCTTATTCTTCATATGTATAATCATACTTCCGGTGTCTTATTTTGAGATATATCTTCTCTCTATCAGTGAGAGGATCTCCTTTTCAGAAGAAATATTAGCTTTTCAAGATGCACACGTTGTGCGAAAATTATGCTCTAGTACCACTGTAATATTCCCAAATGGGAAAAGTAGGAATATGGTACAAAATGTTGGAATAGCAGTGTTAATCATCATATAAATGAAAGAGGCCAATATGGATACCTTCTAATAATAATAACAACAGAAAAATATGCATAAGAAGTGGGCATAATATGTACAACAAGATATACGAAGCCTCCAATAGAGAAAACCCTCAACAGAGGTACTGCTACTATATATCAAATGTCAGAAGACTGTTACAACGCTATTTAAAAGGAACTTCTACAGCAAATGGTTACACAAAAATATGTAGGGCTAATATATGTCACAAAAGATAGGTCTAATACAGATCTAGGCACTATACAACCTCAAATGAAGAACCCCATAAGGGTTTTCAGAAATACACACCATACAAGATGGGAATCAAAGCTCTAGGGCTGAAGATTCACTGCAACATACAGATCTGGAAAGTGTGGCTGATCTGATATAGCAAGAAAGATAGCCTTCTCCAATATATCTCCTAGATGAAAGGCTGATCCCTTCACTAGAAAACCTTTTCTCCAAATGGTGTGTTGAAACCACCCTGCAACTCCTCCCTCAAAATAACGTAGATCTGGAATGAAACTGTGTTGTAGGGGAAAATAAATATCTGGTCTGATGCCAAGATTTGAAAATAAACTCAAAGGCCTTCCATACTTCCCTCTCAATGGAAAGGAACCCTTCTCCGCTAAAAATAAGTATTGAAGTGACTCAAATGTGGTCTCCACTATTGCAACCTGCAAAACAACTCAACCCTCAACAGGATCTGCACTGTAGATGTAAGATGAAGCTTGGACTTAAGCTTGAAAGTAGAAGTGAAGTAAAATAATATTTCAAGAGCTACTCAATGAAAGAGGTTGGATTCCCAATCAGGAACACCCAGTTCTAAACAACACTTGCAATATTAGCTAAACAAGCAAAGAAAGTTATATGTCTAAACAGACCATATATTCAGAAATATCAACTCATCAACATATTCCATATGGTTGCCATCCTCTTCCTTTTATAAGATGTGAGCTTCCAAACCCTAATCCCCATTAATTTATGACCCTACTTCCATGCAAGGTGTCTCCATCTAAAACTACGTTCTCCCTCATTGATTGCCACTCCTCCATGGCAACGTTGTTGATTTGGTCAAAATTTACCCAGTCAAGATGTTCTAGCCCCTTTTCACACCTAAGGGTGCTTAATTAAGATACCAAGATGTTTCCCTTTTAAATTGGCATTGATTTATTCATTATTAAGGAGACTTATGGACCTCCATTTTCCTCTTATTCATTAAACAAAAAGAAAAAGAAAAATTTTATATACCAACTAGCTCATGGCTAATTGGGAATATTACAGAAAATCGGTGCAGCAAATGACAGTTTCTTTATTATTATTCAACAAAAATCTCTTGTACAAATAAAAATCAATAGTAATGAAGAGAAACTTTGCGATAACACTAGAGAAAATTTTCTCACAAATTATGATGAGAACCTGATCCCTGGAGAGGCCATGCTGCCTCCTTTGCATCACCACTACTTGAGGACTGCGTAGTTCTGTGTCATTGCACTGTGTTTTCCCTCTGTTGATTCTGTGTTGTCACTTCTATACATTGTGTCACCATATCTTACACTCCTAATTTATGTTGATACCCTCTCTCTCCTATCCACCTGCAACTCTCCCTCTGGATCGATTTCTTCTTCTGAAAAATCGATCTTACTCGAGCAACTCAATATCTTCCTGGGATATTTTCCAAATGACCCTCAAGCTTCCTTAAATAATCTTCTTGTTTAAAGTCAATGACCCATATTAGAAGCTAATCAATGACTAAGATAATTTTGACATATTCCTCGTCTTCTTCTAGAAGTTACACCCACTGTTTAGATTAATACCCATTAATTACTTTAATTTCCTAACTTTATACTTAGGGTGCCATTAAAAATACTTAATTTATAAAATAAAACTATCTCTGGGCAGAATTTCCCCAAACAATTTATGGGTTATCTAGAATACATGTGTCTAATCCTCTCCATAAAATTTGAGTCTTGGAGCACATCTGATGCTACCCCAAATCAACACTCCCTATTAGTGAGGAATGTGCTCTAGAAATACACTATGATGCATACTACTTTGACTCTGAAGCATCTCCCTTTGCGCTGCTGATGTATGACATGTTGCCCACCAACTACTGTGTTGCTACTACAAATGTACTACTACTGACACTACCACTTCCAACACTACATTATTACTACAACTCCCTCTCAAATACTTTATGTGTGGTTGATACATCACCTGTTTCTGCTACTGAAATGGATTCTCTACCATACCCATCTGCTCCTTGAAGTGAACAAACTTGGACCTTCCTATAGCTTTGGTGAGTATGTCTACCACCTGATTTGTTGTGGGAACGTACTCCAACTATACTACCCTAGGCTAAACCCAGTCTCTAATAATATGACACCTGATGTCGATGTGCTTTGACCGATCATGAAATATTGGATTCTCAAATATTTTAATAAAACTTTTATTATCACAAAAAATATTGGTTGCTTCCATCCTTCTTCTAAATAAATTCACTAGCAGTTTTATAAGCCATATATCTTTGCATGTAGTTGTTCTTACTGCCATATACTCTACTTCTGGTGAGCTCAGTGCTATGGAATATTGCTTCCTACTACACCAGGAGGTCATTCCTGATTTGATATTGAAGCAATACCCACTGGTACTTTTCCAATCTACTGCACTTCCTTCCCAATCTGCATTTGTGAATCTGCTCAGTCTGACATCATATCCTCGGGTGTATTTCAACCCATATCCAACTATTCCCCACACATATCTAAGAATGTGCCTAACTACTACCTAGTGTACCCCCTTTTTTTCTACCATGAACTGACTGAGGGTGTTGACAGAAAAAAAAAAAAATATGGTTGGCCTAATGTTGACCAGATACATAAGTGACCCAATGAGTTGTTTGTACAAGGTGGGGTCCACTTCCTTTTCTTCTGATGCATCTATATTCTTCCATTTGGTTATCATGGGCATTGCCATGGGCTGACAATCTTTCATTTTGAACCTCTTCAAAATTTCTATGGCATATCTTCCTTGTCTCGGGAAGATATCTCCATTCGTCTGTCATACCTCCAACCCTAGAAAATAATGCATCAACCCCAAATCCTTCATGTCGAATTCGGATTCCAACTTCTTCTTGCAGTCCTTTATGAGCCTAGACGATCCTATAAGTAACATATCATCTACATATAGTACCAGAACTAGTGGCTCATTCTCTACCATCAAATAGTAGAGATTGGGATCTGCATCACTCTTGAAAAAGCCCAACTGCTACAAGTAACTATCAATCTGACCATACCACACTTTGGATGCATGTTTGAGCCCATATAGGGATTTCTTTAGTCTACATACATGAGATTTCTTCTCATGGGTTTCAAAGCCTTTAAGTTATTCAATGTACACCTCCTCTTCTCTCACCCCATTCAAGAACATTGTCTTGACATCCATTTGATGAATTTCCCATCCTATATGTGTTGCTAAGGACACAATAGATCTGATGGAGGTGTATTTTTCTATAGGGGCGAAGGTCTCTTCATAGTCAATTCCCTCCTTCTGTGCATATCCCTTGGCCACGAACCTAGCCTTGTACTTTTCAATGCCGCCATCTGCAGCATACTTGATCTTGTATATCAACCTCAAACCTATAACTCATATGTTCTTTGGTCTAGCTACAACTTCCCATACATCATTTGTAATGATAGAAATGTACTCTTCTACCATGGCATCCACCCAAAATTGATGTTGTAAGGCCTCTTGAAAGCTAGAAGGTTCTTCAACCTCTGCTACCAAGGCTCGGTATCTGTCAGGTTGTTTGTGATGCCTTTTCTTAGTTCTAGGAGCTCCAACAAACTCCTCTGCATCCCTTAGCATTTGTCGTACTTATCTTCTAGTTTTTCCACTAGTGTTGGGTGGCTCAATTAGTTCCTCTTCCTATTATCCCATCTGCTATGAACTATCTGGATTTCCCTCACCTAAGGAAACATTGGTGCTGGTTACAGTGCTTGATCCAGATTTTTTTCCACCTACCAGTTCTTCCCCCAGTGTTGTTGTTGTACAAGAGGAACATCCTTAGACTACCCTCCAGTAGGAATCTCTCAAAATTTACTGAAAGCTCTATCTTCCATGAACTTTACATCTCATACGACTAAAATATTCCTGTTGCTCGGAATGTAGATTTTGTATGCCTTTGAAGTCTCACTGTATCCTACGAGATACTCCTTTTCTGCAGACTAGTCTAATTTACTCTGCTTCTCATCAGGAATGTGAGAATGCACCACACTTCTAAATATCATAAATTGACTCACTTTTGGCTTCTTTCCTGTGAAGACAGTCTCTGGTGTTATCTTTCCCAATGCTCTACGAGGAGTCCTATTATGGATATACATTGTTGTGTTTCATGCTTCTGCCCATAAGAACTTAGGCAGATCGTAGTCATACAACATTGCTTTTGTTTCTCCAACAATAGTTCTATTCTTCCTCTCTGCAACTACATTCTACTCTGGATTATATGGATTCGTCCATTCTATTTTTATGCCCTCTCTTGTGCAAAATTATGTGAAGTCTTTGTCAGTATATTCTCCACCATTATTTGAGCATAATACTTTTACCTTATTCTCTATCACTTTTTCAACCAAATCTTTGAATTCTCTGAATTGACCAAAGACCTAAAATTTGGTCTTTCAGAAGTAGATCCAAGTTTTCCTGGATTGGTCATCAATAAAGGTGAAAAAACATTCACCGCCACTAAGAGCTCTAGTAGAAATTGGACCGTAGATATCAGAGTGTATTATCCCCAATACACCTTTTTCCCTATTGTTGCTTCTGGAGTATGTTTCTTTAGTGTACTTCCCTAGTATGCATCCTCTGCATACGTCATCGTGCTTGGTACTTAAGACTGGAACTCCAGTAAAAGTTTCTGTGAGTATCCTTGGAGCTTCATGGTGTAGATGCCCCATTCGTTTGTGCCATATCTCATTCAAGTCCTTTTCACTATTGAGAGCAATGCATTCCAGTTTCATTGGAGACTCGAGATGAAACCTATATAGTATTTTTATTCGAGATCCAATATGAGCCTTTTTCTTCTAGCTTGGATTCTTGACATATACTTTCCTTCCAATGAAGTACACATCATATCTGGAATATAACTCAGAAATGCCATGATCTTCCATCATGCTATTTCTTTTCTCCAGCAGCCTTTGCAGAAAAACTGTGTAATCCATCTAGGGTTTTATTTGCTACTAGTGCAGCACCACGACCTCCCTTCAATGTAGGTTATTCTATACCCTTGCGCAATCAAGCTCTGATACCATGTGAAAAATTCTAAGTCAAAATCCAACTACAGTGACTGATATTATTTCTTCTACTTATCATTCCAGTAACAAGTTATTTACAAAAATGACTTCAGTAAATATCGAAATAAATTCTAATGAAACCTTCACAATTAAAATACTAAGAAAAAATATAAATAAATACAAGAAAAAGAATGACAATTATTTTTGGACAAATTTCCCCGAAAAAACCCAATGTGGGAAAATTGGTGTAGCAGATGAGGGTTTCTTTATTATTCTTCAACAAAAATATATTGTATAAAGAATAATCAGCGGTAATGAAGAGAAATATTGGTGATAGCACTGAGAACAATTTCTCACAAATTCTGATGACAACCTGATCACTGGAGAGGCTCTGATGCCTCCTCTGCATCAGCACTGCATGAGGACTATGCAGTTCTGCATCACTGTAATGTGTTTTCCCTCTATTGCTTCGGTGATGTCCCTTATCTACATTGTGTCACCATCTCTTGCACTCCCAACTTATTTTGATACCCTCTCTCTCCTCTCCACCTGCAACTCTCCCTCTAAATTGATTTCTTCTTCTTGAAAAATCGATCTTACTCGGGCAACTGAGTATCTTCATAGGGTATTTTCCAAATGACCCTCAAGCTTCCTTAAATAATATTCTGTTGACATTCAAAGGCCTAGATTAGAAGTTACTCAATGGCTAAGATCATTTTGACTTTATCCTCATCTTCTTCTAGAATTTACACCCACAGTTTAGATTAATACCCATTAATTATTTTAATTTCCTAAGTTTAGGCTTAGGGCCCCATTAAAAATAATTAATTTATCAAATAAAACTGTCTCTAGGTGGAATTTCCAAAAACAATTTCTATGTTATCTGGAATACATTTGTCTAAGCCTCTCCACAAAATTTTATACTTAGAGCACATTTGATGTTACCCAAAATCAACATTTCAGGTCACATCCAAGGAAATGAGAAGTCTAGCAGAAGCCAAAGATGAAATCAAGGTTGATTGGTGTAGCGTGGATCTGCTACCACCTCCTATATTTACTAATTTCATTGCTTTGAGTTTCATTCTGCGAGCAATGGATGAAACAACTGTGTGCAAGGTAGCAAAACCTACAACTTCCAAGGAATCATGGAAGATCCTGGAAGCAGAATTTGGTGCAAGGGGGAGTGACATACAACAAGAAGATGTGTCACAATAAGTTGAGTCAGTCGCAAATCTAAGAGTACATGAGCAAGACTCTGAGAG
This sequence comes from Pinus albicaulis, assembly GCA_034641835.2. Taxonomy (NCBI): domain Eukaryota; kingdom Viridiplantae; phylum Streptophyta; class Pinopsida; order Pinales; family Pinaceae; genus Pinus; species Pinus albicaulis. Next base: position 1,020,642,995 of record CM076578.1, read on the forward strand.
GACAACAGATCTTGTAGAATCCCACTAAAAAGTGGAATATGTTTGTGAAGACTATAAAATTGAAACCCATTATGCAAGCATGCATATGGATGAAGAAGATGCAATAGAGATTGCAAAGAGAGAAGTTGAAGTCTCTGTATGTGAAGTAGAGCATGAGCATATCAATTCTCAAGCACTCCATTGTAATGCGAATGGTGCAGATGATGGTGAGTCCCACTGTGATGAAACACATGTGGACGATGACTGCAAAGTTAGATGTGCATTGGTGAATCCAGTCACAGCCGATGAATTTGGTACTTGTCAATGAAATTGACAATGAGCATTTTCATTCTAGAATATCCCACCATAGGGTGGATGAGCATTATGTTGATGATATGTGAGGTTTATTTTTTGAAACAATAATTTATTATGGTAATATGGTAAGCGCCATGTTTGATGAAAATTTGAAGGTTGAAACTGCCACTATAGAAACAAGTTATGAAGCAGATGGAAGTGCTTATGAAATAGTGTGTGTGTAGAAATTATACAAATAATATGTATTCCAATGGATTCAATCAAATCAAGAAATGTACTAAATCAAGATATTGAATCCCTCTACAAATAAATTGCAGAAAATAAACATGATCGCCAATCACAACAAGTAAATAAAGAAGAAAATAAAACCACAACACAGATATTTTCCCAGGGAAATCTAACTGCTCAAAACCACCCTATCTTCTATTGTATATTCATCAAGGAATCATGAATCAATTACAATGCACTCTTCTCTCAGGAGTATCCTGCACTCTCACAACTGTCTCACACTGACCCGGACAATTCGACCAACACCTAGCCAATTTCCTGCCTCTAATTAGCCTACCTTACTTGTGCAATTCATGTGGAATGCAATCCCTATTCTTTAGGAATTTTAGCCTTCCAAAACTGCGCAATTCCCATGGGAACTCCTATGGTTTTCTTACTTCATGCAGGCAGCCTACTAATGATACAACTTATAGTTAACATCCCTTTAACCTTTGTCTGAACTGGGTCTCCACTGGAACTGACATGCATGTAGATATTAATAGTAAATAATTAGTTTCATGGCAGATCATTGCATGGGAATTAAATATGATTCAATTTACTTGATCTCTCATTAGTGCAGCAAACAGTTACAACTAGTTCAACTGACTTTAACTCAATTAATTGATTTAATTTATTTCTCATGCATTAAACTAATGCAATAACTACAACTCGAACTCCATAACCAATAGAATCAGTCTACATGCCTCACCAACCACCCTCAAGTCGAAATTCATGAGCTAACTGAGTATATCACACTCATTTAACTATTACAAGTGATTATGAGATAAGATTACATTTTATTGTCCAATTTAATTAAGATAAAATTAAATAAGACACATATTTCTTCTTGGATTTTAAACACTCCCTCTCAACAAGAAAGGGATTATCACCCCAATCCTACCTCTAAGGTATTTTAATTCGGTCCTGGCAAGCACCTTTGTCAAAATATCTGCATCCTGATCTTCCGTGGGAATGTACTGAATTAACATAATGTGCCTCTAAACACAATCTCTGAGATGGTGGTACCAGATGTATATGTGCTTGGACCTATCATGGAATATCGGATTAACCAAAAGTTTAATCCAACTCTAGTTATCACAATGTATCACCGTCAGATCCATCTGAGAACCAAACAAACCAACCTGAATCTCCCTCATCCAGATGGCCTCACATACAGCCTGACTTGCTTCCATGTACTCTGCCTCGGCTGAAATGAGTGCCACAGATCTCTGCTTCCTGCTGTACCAAGAAACTATTCTTGATCCTATGCTAAAGATCCCTCTTGATGTGCTCTTTCTATCTGATGGATTGCCTGTCTAATTTTCATCGGTGAAGCCTTGAAGCTTCGCTCCCTCTATCCATATGTACCATAATCCATACTCTGTAGTTCCCATGAGATATCTCAAGACATGCTTCCCCACCTTCCAAAAGAGCTTGGTCAGCTTAACCATAGCTTGACTCATTTGGTTAACTACGTAGAAAATTTCTGTCCTAGTGTTCACCAAGTACATTAGTGAACCCACTAGCTTCCTATAAACAGTAGTGTTCACTACCTCACCTGAAGTAGCATCCTCCTTCCTCTAGTTTCCTGGAAGAGGAGTTTCCATGGTCTTACAACTCTCCATGTGAAACTTACTCAGAATATCTTTGGCATACTTTCCTTGAGAAACAAATAGCTCACCATCCCGTTGCCATATTTCCAAACCAAGGAAATAGTGGAATCCCATGTCCTTCATTTCGAACTCCCTTGCAAGATCCTCCTTGCAAGAAGTTATCAACTGCTCATCACCTGTCAAAATTAGATCATCAACATAAATTACGATGATCAATATCTTACCATCAACCACAATTTGGTACAGGTTCGCATCCGCTTCACTTTTGGTGAAGCCCAACCCGGTGAAATAGCTGTCAATTCTAGTGTACGAAGCATGAGGTTCTTTTTTTAGCCCATATAGTTCTCTCTTGAGTCGGCACACATTTGACTCACTGTCAAAGATCTCAAAACCTTCTGGATGCTCTATGTACACTTCCTCCTCAATAAATCCATTGAGAAACATATTTTTCACATCCATTTGATGTATCTGCCACCCCATCTACGCTAAGAGTGCAAGGATATATATAATCAATGATTACCTCGCAACCGATGTGACAGTCTCCTCATAGTCAATCCCCTCAACTTGTGAGAATCCTTGGGCTACAATTCTAGCCTTGTACTTCTCTGCACTCCCATCTACTGCCTGCTTCACCTTATAGATCCATCTAGATCCAACCACTGATTTTCCGACTTGTCTTGGGACAACTTCCCATGCATTATTCTTAACGATGGAGTCATACTACTCAACCATAGCGTCAACCCAAATTGGTCATTACTCTACTTCCTCAAAGGAGGATAGTTCTGTAACAATACATTTTCTCATAAGAGCCATGTATCAAGTAATCCTGTCTGGAAACTCTCTTTGTCTATGCAGTGAAGTAGGAGCTCCTACATGCTCTGCCACATGAAGTCTTAATCTATCAAATTCTGTGGTGCACCTTCTACCATTTCTAGTGGATGGCTCTGAATGAGTGTTTTATGCCACTTCATGATCCTCTACATGTGGTTTCTCCACATCTTGAGGCTCATTCTTTGGAACCAAGAGTTCCTCATCTGCATGCAAATCCAGCTCCCTCTCAAGCGACAATCACATGGCATTCTCCTCATCAAATTTTATATCCTGTCTCACAATAGTAATCTTGTTGTTTGGAAAAAACACCCGATAGTTGTGGGGAGTATCATTGTACCCCAAAAATATCCCAATCTCATATGTTGGTTTGAGCCTCTTCTTGGAATATTTGGTCACATGGAAATAGACAAATGAGCCAAAAATTTTCAAATATGAAACATCAGGTTTCTTACCAGAAAAATCATCGTCTGGTGTACTCATGCCAACTATCTGATGAGGACTACGATTTTTCACAAATACCTTTGTGTTACATGCCTCCACCCATAGATGCAACAATAGGCCCTGATCATGCAACATCGCTCGTGCTGCACCCATAATTGTTCTATTCTTTATTTCTGTGACCCCATTCTATTGTGGGTTATGAGGCACAATCAACTCTCTCTAAATTCCTTCTCTGCTACAGAAGTTCTTGAATTCATTGGAGATGTACTCACCACCATTTTTTCTCCTAAGAGCCTTCACATGATTCTCGGTGTCTTTCTCCACAAGTGCTTTGAGTTCACAAAATTTTGAGAACATCCTATCTTTATTTTGCATGAAGTATACCCAACACTTTCTAGAAAAATCATCAACAAAGATCACATAATACCTGTGCTTTGTTGTCGAAGTTGTAGAGAATAGTCCACACACGTCTGAGTGAACTCTCTCAAGGATTTCCGCTACTTTGTTCACCTTCTCGTGAAAAGTGGCCTTTGCATATTTCCCCATGTTACATCCATTGCATGTGTCTATCTACGCAAGAGCACCTGACGCAGCCAAAAGCTACATTAACCACTATTTGCATATAAAATGCAAATGTCATTTTGCCCAGGAAATTTTATTAACTATATTTTATGAAATTCTATTCAAACCAAGTTTTGAAATCTGCTTTAGCATGGTGAAATCCATGTTTCTAAAAAACTTTTCAAACTTCTCTCTTTATGTGGAAGTATTACTTCATTATTAAAATTCACGTTTTCAAACTATAAAAAACAATATCCACCTTATGGAAATTAAGATGCATATATTCGACTTCGGTTAAAAACCCATTTTGCAAACATAATATGTTGGGACCCATAGTTTACCAATGCATCTTTTTACCATAGAATTTACACTCCAACATTATCCGATGGAAATTACACATCTTTCCAACACTTTTATTAATGTCGCATCTTCGACTAAAATATTTCTGTTGATCTCTTTATAATCCCAATCCGATGGAAATCACATTCCAACAAAGATGATTTTTAAGGTTTTCAAGACTATGCGAAATAGGCGGTATTGAAGTGATACATGTCATGGCCTTGACATTATTGCATTCATAAACAAAATACCGCTTACAACTTTCATTCCATGTGAAAAACCATCACTTGTTTTCTGAAACTGTCCACCATTCTCTTTTTTCGTTGACTCATTATTCCACATCCCATTCTTCAATACAACTCCTCCATATGCTTGCTCAGACAAACTATCGATTTCTGTTCACTGAATTATGATTTATCCTTTATTCAATTCGTAAAACTATAGCTTGAATATAAAATGATGGAATTCCCCTTGATTCTGTTAATTCCACCTGCACACGTATATAATGTGCCAAACTCTGATCTATCACACAATTATAAATTCAATAATGAAATCCAACTCAGAAATTTAATATTTGTATTGACAATCAAATATTTACACGGGATTGTTCTTCTGGCCTGATTTTCTAATCAGTGGCCTCCTTTTTCCTATAGCCCATAGGATTCCAAAACAATTCCTATCTATCTGTCCTGAATCTCTCCTCTCTATCTCTTTTCTATGCCTTTAAGGCTTACAATTTATACAAATGTTTCTGAAACCAATTCTGGTTTCAGATCCTCTATTTCTTCAACAAAGTTCAAAGAATCCTCTTTAAACCCAAAATATCTACTTGATCCCTAAGGACTCTCATAAATCCCCAAATTCATGAAACTAATTTTTAATTTAGAAAATACAATTAATTCTCAAATCTCTCATATTCTCTTTCGAGATAAATTACAAAAATCCTCTCAATATTTAATTAATCCTATTAAAATCACTCAAATCATTCCAATTTGATAGAAATACAAGACCCCCTATATCTATTAAATTAAAATTAAATTGTTGAGTTGGATGCTCCTACATCAGACTCCCAAAGTGGAAATTAATCATGATCACCTGATCATGTTCTTCCAACCTTTAGCCTCCTGGATCCCATACTCTGTTTTTCTATTGTCCATAATTTGTATCATTCTTCAACTGCACTTTTCCAGGCTTCCATATTTTATTCTGCATCTTCCCACTAGATATGCTTTCACAGTCTGTTCTTGTCTTTTCCTTGTTGTTGTTTCTTTTCATTCTTGTTGTTGTCTTTTTCTAAGACACCTTCATCATTAACCTTCTTATGCTTCAATCTCTATGTACAGATTATCTTCTGACTGGTAACCACTCTGCCAATTATTTTTGCTTCCAATTTCTGCTGCAAATATTATTGTAGATATTGCTCCCAATACTGCTGCTTTGGACATTGTTGTAGATGTTGCTGCCTCCCAGACTTCCTAAATAACTCTTAAGATATCTTCCTCTGCAACATCCTTCTTCTATTTATCACCTGCAAATTCATTTTCAAAAAATAAATTATCTTCTCATTCTTTAATTGTAGCAATATACTCTTTAATCCTTTGTTGTATACTAACAAGCATAATCAAATTTGGCAAACTAGTATCTGCTCTTTCCTCTTCCACAACTTCAGGAATTTTCACTTCAGTTTCTGCAATTCCTTCCTCTTGTTCAAATGTTTCCAGCAAGCATTTTAGCAATTCATTTTGTACTTGTTTCATTTCAAACACATCATCAATATGTTGCAATTCAATTTTATCATAACCTTATTCTTCTTCCTTGACAACCTTCAGTGATTGTACTTCACCTCCTTGATTGATTCTGGAAATAAATTCAACTTCTTCAAACTCTATATCTTCATCCTTTATTAGAATATAATTTTGATTCTCCACCATTGTGATAGTTCTAAGAGTTTGTCCCACAGTCTTCTCTTGGAAAATTAGACTAGCCAACTTCTCCTTGTCATCAACAATAACAAGTTCCTTTATATGAGACATGACTGTCTCACCTTCCTTGGAATCTATGAGTTCCTTCTTCTGAAAAAATTTATCTTCATTCAAGACAACTCCAAGAGATTGAACTCCAAGGTTATCTCCATTGTGCCAATCATCATAATAGAATGATGGTCCTTCACTATGCTTTCAGCTAACATAGTTTCCTTTTCATTGGATTCTCTGACATTTTCCATTTGTTTTCCTTCTTTTCCTACATAATTAACACATGAATTATCAGTATTAAAAATATAAGACCTCAATGTCTCTTCCTCCTCTGGCAACATCTTAGTATGCTACTTTGAGTTTTCACTTAACTCCTTTGTCAGCACATCAGTATGCTGATTTAAATTCTTCATGAGACTTTCAGCCAGTCTCTCCTCCATATCATCTATTTCATGAATATCTCTCTGCTCTGGTTCACAATAATGAACTCCTTTGATTTTCTGGACTCTTATTACCACTCTTGCATTCTTACTCTCTGTTTCTGGACTGTCATTCATGAAAATTTCTTTGTATTTCTCCTTCAGCAATTCATCTTGAGTATGTATCTTATTTTTTTCTAACATTCTTCTCTGAAGATATAACTTCCTATACAATTAAACAATTTCAATTGGAGTAGAATTTGGAAACTTCACATGACTTTCCATAACTTCACTTGTTGTTGACCAATCATCAGATGATCCTTCTTCCTCTGTTTCAATATTCTGTTGAATATTTCCATGAGACCCCTCTATCTTCTTTTCTTTCTGAGATCTTGATATCTCAGCAATTGGTCTGGATCTATGCAGGAACGCAACAGAATACACATATAACCATAAATGCAAATATGCATCAGAAATAGCACTTCATTTCATTAATATCAAAGAACTGAAATTTGCTTACATACAAAATGGAAATAAACTAGCTAGGGTGCTGGTAGCAAATCTCTGAGAAGCGATGTGGTGGCTACAAACCTCTGAACTATGTTACAATGAGGCTCAAGGGCCTATTTATTATTTAGAAATAGTGGAGAACTCTAAACTTCCAAAAACCTAACCCTAGGAGATGAAGTGCCAAAACTATGGGCCTCGTTTGGGTAAATTGGTGTTTCAACTTCCCGAGGACATAACTTCGGCATACGATCTTTGTTTGACACGTATGACACATCGTTAGAAAAATCTATCCAAGGACTACAATTTTTTCTGCAAATATAAATTACAAAACAAAATCTTATTAGCTAAACAAACGATTCCCAAAAAACGTCATTTAGGGCCTCAAAATGGCTCTGGAAGTTCAAGACCCAAAAAACAGTTAAAAATAGTAAGTTGTACCGAAACTAAAAAACTAAAAGAGACAATGGTGGGGCCCCAAGTGGAATAGGAAGGTGGCCACCAATATCCACCTAGATCATTCCTCCGCCCTTAGGAAGAAATGGTCCCCATTGCGTTGAGTTCCTCCATGAGATGAGGAAACTTCTGCTGAACTTGGTCCCTAGTGAACCACTTGCCTTGTTGCAAGAGTTGGCTAGCTTTGACAACATGATAAAGTTGGATCTTCTATTGGCAAGTGTTCTTGATTTTCATGTCCATGATACAATCTATGGTGGCCTATTCCATGCAGTCTGGGTTTAACTCTTTTGGTGTGAGTTCTTCTGGAATGTCAGAGGTGTCCAATAGAGGTGGGAAGTAGGGACAAAGGCGGTCTACATTTAATACTTGGTGCAGACCTAGGAATGGTGGAATACTGAGCTCAAAGGCATTGTTCCCTACAACATTAATGATGGTGTACGACTCATATTGGAGCGAGCGAAGCTTGAGGTGAGGTCCAGTGAGGTGCTCCTTCTGCAAATGTAGCCACACTTTGTCACCCACTTGGAAGTTGTCTGGCACCTGATTTTGATCATGTCGTTGCTTGTACTTAGAATTGGCTCTATCCAATATGTCATGAACCTGTTGGCAGATGTGTTGAATGTGATTGATGAATTTTTTCACTTTTTCAGCTTCAAACTGGATATGAGCCTAATCAGCCAGAGTAGCCGCAAATGGCATGCTTACGTCAATGGGACATAGTGGCTAGGATCCCAAGCCCACCTGAAAGTGGTTGTGGCCGGATGAGATGTGGAGAGCCTGGTTATAACTGTGTTGTACATAGGGGAGGCTCTCATCCCATGTGTGTGGATGCTTTGAATTGTACATGTGCAAAATGTGTACAATCATCATGTTGATGACCTCTGTTTGGCCATCATTTTGGGGGTGGAAAGCTGTGGAATTGATGAGCTTGGTGTCCAACATTGACCAGAGGCTGGACCAAAATGTGATGAGGAACCTGTTGTCATGATCTGATATGATAGACTATGGGATCCCAAAGTGAACCCACACTCATTCAATGAAGAGTTTAGCAGTGGCTTCTGCTATGGTATTCTTCTTGCAGGCTGCCATAATGGCAATCTTCAAGAATCTGTCGACGACCACGAAAACACAGTCGTTTCCATGATTAGTAGAAGGAAATCCTGACATGTAATCCATGGAGATGGATTCCCAACGTCGACTAGGGGTAGGTAGCAGAGTATAGAGCCCTTGCTTCTTGATGGTTAGTTTGGAAATGGCGCAAGAAATGCAGGATCTGATGTACTTCCTGACATCCTATCGAAGGTTCAGCCAATAGAAATACTTATGTAGTACTACCACTATTTTCTCAACCCTAAAACGTCGAGCGACTCGAAAGTAGTGTTCTTCCCATATCATCTTGGCACGCTCGCTTGAAGGAACACAAATGTGTCCCAGGTGACATAACAATGCATCTTGGAGGTGAAAATTTGGAACTTGCGTACCCCCCAGGAGTGCCTTGTATGTGTGGTTGAATTCTAGATCGCTCTTGTAAAGAAGTGGTCAATCAGAAGTCTCATGCCCACAAGAGTTGATAACTATGGTTATAGCCACGATTGGTGGTGGATGAGGTAGTCAACAACATTATTGGTGCTACCCTTCTTGTACTTGATGTTAAAATGAAATTTTTGCAGATATGTGGACGACTTTTGATGGCGATCATTCTGCAACTGCCCTAGTGTCTGTATGAACTGTAGGGGTTGGTGGTCTATGTGGATGATTGTTTCCTTCCACAAAATGTAATTCTTCCATTGTCGACAAGCCTGCACAATGGAATACATTTCTTTGTCATAAGTGGGACACTTGCAAACTATGTCAGACAATGTCTCACTGTGATATGCCACTGGATGCCCCTGTTGAGTAAGAACTTCCCTAATAGCATAGTCAGAGGCATCTGTCTCGATCTCAAATGGTTGTTGCAAGTATGGTAATGTGAGCACTGGCGCAAAACAGGGGTGATGTTTCAATTCTATGAATGCCTTCTGTTGAGATTCCGACCAAAATAATTTTTCTCTCTCCTCCCTTGGTGACTTGACTCAAGGGCCAAGTGATATGAGAGAATCCAAATACGAACCTGCGGTAGAAATTAGCAAGACCTAAAAAGCTGGGAAGCTCTATTAGAGTGGTTGGGGCTGGTCAATCCTTAACAACTTGGATCTTGGCTGGATCCACATGCACCCCCCTTTCATCAATAATGTATCCAAGATATTGAACCTAGGTCATGCCAAAAGTGCACTTCTCCAAATTGGCACACAACTTGTGTTGCCGTAGTGTTTGGAGGACTTCTCAGATGTGGTGGAGGTGCTCTTCTCAAGTCTGGCTGAAGATCAAAATGTCATCCAAGTACACCCCTACAAATGAGTTGGTGAATGGATGCAAGATGTCATCCATCAGCCTCATGAATGTTGTGGGAGCATTCATCAACCCGAAAGGCATGACGAGCCATTCGAAAAGGCCCTCCTTGGCTTTGAAGGCAGTCTTCCACACATCAGAGGGTTTGATTGGTACCTGGTGATACCCATACTTCAAGTCAATATTGCTGAAATATTTTTCCCCTTTGAGTTGGTCCAAAAAGTCATCAATCCGTGGGATCAGGTACCTATTCTGGACAGTGATATCGTTCAGCGCCCGATAGTCAATACAAAGTCTCCAAGTCCCATCCTTCTTCTGTACCAACACGATGGGGTCCCACGTGGCGATGAACTTGGCCAGATGTGACCTTTCTGCAGAAGCTCTTGAATCTGCCTCTTGATTTCATCATTCTCAATAAAAAAGCACTTATAGATCGGTCCATTGGGTAGTAGCACACCTGGGGTCAGGTCAATGGGGTGCTTGACCTAATAGTGTAGAGGCACCCCTGTGGGTGAGGTGAAGATGTCCCCGTAATCCTCCACAACTTTGTCCATTTTTTTTTGTCATGCAGAGGAGCAATGTCTGGAGGTCGTGGCCACAATATTCTTCTTGCCCTGGGGGTGGATCATCAGGAAAAAAAATTTCCTAGTTTGGGAAATGAGCTTACTGCATTGTTTTGCAGTAACCAAAGAGATAGGGGGAGGCGGTGGTACCTCTAGTATCCTGTACAACTTATTTCCCAAAGTAACAATAACAGCGCGAGGCCAAGAATCATACACAGCATGTCGCTTCCACAAGTATGGTTGGCCTAAAAATACATCAAAAACATCAATACGAGAAATGGCACACAATACCTCATCCATGAAGGGCTTGATGCTATAGGGAAGGTGGCACTTCTGGCTGACGTGGAGATCTCGTCCTTGGTGAAGCCACCTGATGGTGTATGGTTGTGGGTGCGTTGTGGTCGGCAAGCCCAACCTCTTCACAACATATGTTGAAATGAGGTTCTTTTGGCTCCCATTGTCAACAATGAACTATAGCGGGGAACCCTTTACCCACATCTAGGAGTGGAAGAGACGCTCTGCCTCCTCTGGATCTTCTGGTTCCTCCTTCTGGATCTTCGTAGCGGCAATAATGGCATTGGGATCCGCATTAATAATTGCTTCCCTTTGTCATTCCCCTTGTCAGGTTCTATTTCAGATTCAGAGCATGCATCTAATTCAGAAGCCCTCATCTCGGCCACCAGCGAATACTTGGCCCGACACTCATTTTTGTTGTGAGTGGAGCTCTTTTGGAACTCACACAACTTTCCCATGTCCTTCTTTGGCTTCACGGTGTTGTTCTTTGCTTGTGGCTTTGGTAGGTTGTCTTGGGCTGCCATGCCTTGGCTTTGTCCTTTTGTTTGTAGTTTTGGGGCACCTTCCCTTGCTTTTGATTCATAGATCCAAAGTATCGCTTCTTCTGTTTGAATTTCTGCTCAATCTTGGCAGCATACCGGTATCCCGTACCAAGTGAGGAGATGTCGAGGAACTCCATTTCCTCCTGAATTTATTTGTGCAAACAACCGTGATACTTTAGCACTAGATGTTTCTTTGAATCTTTGATAGCCAACTTTGTGCGCAGTGTATGGAACAAATTCGTCAGCTCATGCACATCTTGATCCCTTTATTGCCATAATGTGGTCCATTGTATGTACTTGTCCTCATAGCTCCCGACGGGATAGTATTGTTCCTTGATGGCATCTCAAAAATAATTCCAAGTGGGTACGGCTAAGAACAGAGAGGTTTTTGTCTCGTCCTTTTTCTCACAGTAGGTTTCCCACCAGTCCTTGACATGGGGGGTAGCTTTGAGGAGTGCAAAAATAATCTTCTCCCGATCGGAAAAGTCATGAACCGAGAAATATCCTTCTAATAGATTTAACCATCTATCTATGGCATCGGCATCTATTTGAACCTCAAATATGGGAATGTCAAAGTTTACTTGTAGCTTAAAGGGAGTCGCGCCTTCAAAGTGGCTGCTAGAAGCAAATGCGCCGCCGGTGGGCAGTTATTGAAGGATCTGGGAAAATTTATCCATCATCGCATTCTTTTGTTTTTCGAGGGCCTCCTCGAGCAATATTTTGATAGGATCTCCTGCTCCCTCATCTTTCTTTTTTTCCCCCATGGGCATCCTTCAGGGTTTGCGAGGCCGATTTTGAAAAGGTTCCACCAAAGTGAGCCCTAACTCCTTATACTCCGACCTTGTTGGGGACATGCAAAGAAGGATCGAGAAAAAGCAGACCGCTCTGATACCACTAATCTGGATTTATCCAGGAATGAAAAAGAATATACATATAACCATAAATACAAAGATGAAGTGGAAATAACACTTCATTTCATTAATATCAAAGAACTGAAATTTGCTTATATACAGAATGGAAATAAACTAGCTAGGGTGCTCGTAGCGAATCTCTGAGAAGATATGTGGCGGCTACAGACCTCTGAATTGTGTTACAATGAGGCTCGAGGGCCTATTTATTATTAAGAAGCAACGAAGAACTCTAAATGTCCAAAAACCTAACCCTAGGAGATGAAGCGCCAAAAATATGGGCCCCGCTTGGGTAAATTAGTGTTTCAACTTCCCGAGGATGTAACTTCGGCATACAATCTCCATTTGACGCGTATGATACATCGTTAGAAATATCTATCCAAGGACTACAATTATTGTTGCAAATATTAATTCTAGAACAAAATCATATTTACCAGACAAACGTTGCCCAAAAAAAGTCGTTTAGGGCCTCAAAAGGGCTCTGTAAGTTCAGGACCTGAAAAACTGCTAAAAATAGTAAGTTGTGCCGAAACTGAAAAACTGAAAGAGACAATGGTGGGGCCCCAAGTGGAATAGGCGGGTGGCCACCAACATCCACCTAGATCAGCATTAATCTGAACAGATTTCAGATTCAAATTCTTCTCCTGAACAAATTTCAAAGTTTGTTCATTATCCTGTGATGTACTTGCAATCATACACAAATCATTAGTTTTAAAAACACAAGACTTTTCAGTCTCATTTTCTTCCTCAAGCATCAATCTTCCACAATGTACTTTTTGGTTTCCAAAAGATCCTATTTGTTGTGACTCAACTCCTTTGAGTGTTTCCTTTTCCAACAAAGAAATATGTATCTGTTCAAGTTCTCTGAACTTGTTTATCAGCTTAGCATTCCATTTCTTTAGCAATAGGTTCCATCTAGCCCATTTCTTCATTCTTCATCCATGCTTTCGGCATTCATTCCCTGTCTCTTGTATCCATTCCTGTAGAACCTCCAGTTGTACTTTTGTCACTGCAATATGTCTTTCTCGATCCTCATCACTTATCTTATCTCTGTGGCATTCTTTAGAACCTCTTCTCTAATCCTCCATGACCATCTTCCTCATGAGCTCATCAATGCTCAATTAGTGATCTGCAACATAACCTTCTCTTGTAGCAATCTCCTTTTGCTACTCAATACCATATCAATCTTCCTTTCTGAGCTTGACCTCTTCCTATGTATTCTTTTGGTTCACTCTCTTGAACCTGTTGTTCCTTTAGCTGATGCACTCAGTCACCTTCCTTCTTTCTTCCAATTTCTAATTGGATAGGTTCATTACCATCATCATAAAAAACTTTGTCTTCATCTTGTTTGCAACTTTAATTCTGCAATCACAATATTCAAACCAGATTAAATAAAACACATTTTCTCACCTTCAAGATCTCTGTGTATCTGTTGCTTATTAGATTTAGAATCTGATCCCTTACTTTTTCATCACACATGCATTTAAAAAAAATACTTTAAGCTTAAAAAGATATTTTCCAGCTTTGATACCACTTGATGCAGCCAAAAGCTGCATTAACCACTATTTTCATCTAAAATAAAAATCTCATTTTTCCCAGGAAATTTTATTAACTATATTTTATGAAATTCTATTCAAACCAAGTTTTGAAATCTACTTTAGCATGGTGAAATCCACATTTCTAAAAAACCTTTCAAACTTCTTTGTTTATGCGCAAGTATTACTTCATTATTAAAATTCACGTTTTCAAACTATAAAAAATAATATCCACCTTATGGAAATTCAGATCCATATATTCGACTTTGGTTAAAAACCCATTTTGCAAACATAATATGTTTGGACCCATAGTTTACCAACGCACCTTTTTACCATAGACTGTACGCTCCAATATTATCCGACGGAAGTTACACATATGTCTAGCACTTTTATTAATGCCGCATCTTTGACTAAAATATTGTTGTTGATCTCTTTATGATCCCAATCCGATGGAAACCGCATTCCAACAAAGATGATGTTTAAGGTTTTCAAGACTATGCGAAATAGGCGGTATTGAAGTGTTATGTGTCATGGGCTTGACATTATCGCATTCATAAACAAAATACCGCTTACAAATTTCATTCCATGCAAAAACCCATCACTTGTTTTCTGAAACCATCCACCATTCTCTTTTACTGTTGACTCATAATTCTGCATCCCATTATTCAATACAACTCCTCTGTATGCTTGTTCAAACAAACTATCGATTTATATTCACTGCATTACGATTTCTCCTTTATTCAATTCATAATCTTCCCTATTGTGATAATTGTAGATAAATTCCTCGGTTTCTTCATTCAATGTATAATTTCTCTTGCACCCTTACTTCAAGACTTTTTACTTGGTTCAATTCGTTGCTCCAACAAAACCATGTTTTGTTCTGAGTATGGCATTTTACACCAATTATGCTGATTTCAAAGTGCGATCTTCAGCAAACCATGTTTTTATCATGATTCTATTTAATGGTTCATCAATTTAAATATTCCCATAATTTCCTTCTGCCATACAAGTTTCTAATATTCAATTCGACCAGAAACTTTGTCTTCATCACAACGCATTCCAGAAATTGTGGCATTTAAAATGTACTGCGGAACATATTTATTCATAACTTCAAAAGAAAATTACTGAGCTTTCTCTACTCATCTTTACAATGTGTGAATTTGACATCAAATTAAATGGCTATTTTAATGGCACCGATCCATTCTGTGATCGATGTTAATTCCACGACACACGAAAATCATACCGAATTCAACAAATGATTATTCGGCCTTTTAAACCACACAGTTTCATAAAACTATAGCTTGAATATAAAATGACAGAATTCCTCTTGATTCTGTCAATTCCACCTGCACACATATATAATGTGTCAAACTCCGATCTATCACACAATTATAAATTCAATAATGAAATCCAACTTAGAAATTGAGTTTTTGTATTGACAATCAAATATTTACACGAGATTGTTCTTCTGGCCTAATTTTCTAATCAGTGGCCTCCTTTTTCCTACAGCCCGTAGGCTTCCAAAAAAACTCCTATATATCCGTCCTGAATCTCTCCTCACTATCTCTTTTCTATGCTTTTGAGGGTTACAATTTATACAAATGTTTTTGAAACCAATTCTGGTTTCAGATCCTCTATTTCTTCAACAAATTTCTAAGAATCCTCTTTAATGCCAAAATCTATACTTGATCCCTAAGAACTCTCATAAATCCCCAGATTCATGAAACTAATTCTTAATTTAGAATATATAATTAATTCTCAAATCTCTCATATTCTCTTTCGAGATCAATTAAAAAAATCCTCTCAATATTTAATTAATCCTATTAAAATCACACAAATCATTTCAATTTGATAGAAATACAAGACCCCCTATATCTATTAAATTAAAATTAAATTGTTGAGCTGGATGCTCCTGCATCAGTACCCATGATAAGAACTGTAGAAATATATTGCATGAACTTAAGGGCTCCATGGTGTATATGGCCCAATCTCCTGTGCCATAACTCACCCTCATCCCAGCTCACTGTTGGAAATACTCGGGGGGGGGGGGAGGGGGTGGGTGAATCAGTATTCCTTTCAATTAGAGCATTATTTAATCTTCAATTATTTTCAGTGTTTGTACAATGATAGCAGAAAACAAGAGGAACACAAATGCACACAGTTTTTAAGGTGGAAACCCACTCCGAGACAAAAACCACCTAATGCTTTTCTAATAATTCTTTAATATTCAACTCTAATTGAAAATAAAGATCCAACTTCAGAAAAGAATTCTTCTCCAGCTCCCACTGGATGAATGCTCCAATGCCTAAGATTCTTCAGTAGTCAACTGAATGGATGCCCCAACACACAATGAGCTACAACTCACCCTAGCACCACCCTACCACCCTATAGAAGAATAAAAGAAGAATGGACTCCCGTACCAGGGAAAATGGTCCACTTTACAATGATATAGAATGATGTAGAAGAAGAAGATATACTAGACCATAACCCCAACTTTTACACAACCACCTAATGATGATCCTAGACCTCCCAACACTGCCTCTTCAACCCTTGGAAGATAGATACTAGTACAATTTGTACAATAATGTATTTACAATGACTAAGTACAATCATTGTATGCAGTGCTGCCCACTTGAAGACTTCATATGATGAACTTCTTATTGTTGTTATTCACCTTGGTTGCTACTCTTGTCATGCTACCCTCTGCTGCACCTTGCTTTGCTTTTCTGCCGTAGAAAGTCTGGTCCTTTTCAACCCTTGACAACACATGATCTAGCTTTTTCTTGCCTTCTAGGAGCTCGATATTGAATCTTGTGTATCTCTATTATTTCAGATCCTCAATATCTGATTTTCGGTTTTGTAGTAGTCCTCTGAGTCATCTTTCCAATGCCACAGGTCTTACCCAATTTGGATTCTTCAAGAGAGAGTTAATACCCAATATCTCACAATGCCCTAATTATGGACTGTTTCGGCAAAGCGCACTTGTACGACGTGCCACGTATCATTGTTTCTTCATTTGGATTTGAAATTGATAGAAAAACAATTACAAACTATGCAATATCTACCACATTTTATGGAATTCCAATATGATACTCTAAGAGTGAGTTATGACGATTTTACCAAGGTCACTTCTTTGAGATGAATTTTAGGAGCCTGCCAAAACCCTGACTTCCACAGATCATATCTCCAAAAATATTGTGCACCTTGATCTGAAATTTTTCCTACAGCTTCCTCAGGATTTTGGCTTCGCCTCATAAAAATTTCAGCTTCTAAAAGTTCGCAAAAAAAAGGTTAGAGAAAAAATTCCACGATGACCTGTTTCAAATGGCCGAATCCCTTACATAAGGAGGAAATGAAGATCACAATTTATATGAATGCTTAAGTTGAGAGGGGCTTCAAAAATTGAATGTGGGAGGGATTTTAGGATCTTAAATAATGCTCTAATTTAAAGGAATACTAATTCACCCCCCCCACCCCTCAGTATTTCCAACAATTGGTATCAAAGCTTGGTTCCTTCAATAGCAGTTTAACAACTGGAAGGAGGTCATGGAGCATACCAAGAATGGTGTACCTCTATTCAATGAAAATAATTATGCACTTTGGAAAGGAATAATGGAGGTATATCTCTTGGCACAAGGTTACGAAGTATGGGACACTGATCAAAATGGATTTACATCAACCGCAGATAAACAAGGTAAGAACAATTTGGTAAATGATGCAAAAGCAAAGAATATTATTATCAATGGACTTATTGAATCTGCTTATCATAAGGTGTTGGGTTGTAAAACCACCAAAAATGTATGGGACAAGCTTGAGAATCTATATGCAGGTGACTCAAATGTCAAAGAAGCAAAGCTTCAAATCTATAGAGCAAAATTTGAGCAACTCAGAATGAAAGAAGATTGCAACATTGCTGCATACTTTCAATACGTTGATGAAATAACCAATACTCTAGAAGGATTGGGAGAGCCAATTGATGAGAAGACTATTATACGGAATATTCTTAGAACGTTACCAGGGAGATTCAACCCAAAGGTATCGGTCTTAGAATACAGTGCAAATATGGACAAACTCAGCAAAGAGGAATTACATGGAGTTCTCATAGCATATGAAATGAGACTTGATGAAGAAGAGGGTACTTCGCATCTAGAAACTGCATTCGTTGCATCTAAGAAAACCAATAAGGATAAACAACCTTCAATTGAAAATACATGAACTTGCAAATGTGAAGAAAAGGGAGATGATGAAGAAGGTCTTTCAGATGAAAAATATGCTTACTTCACGAGAAAACTACAAATTGGTAAGGGACAGTTCAAAGGTAAACTTCCATTGATATGTTTCAGCTATAATGAGGTTGGGAATTTTGCAGAAAAATGTCCAAACAAAAGTAATGGCAACTCAAAAAGAAAGAAAGGCTTTAAGAAATTCAACAAGCAAGGATCCAAAAGGAACTTTCTTTCTAAAGAAGATAGCTCATCATCCGATGAAGACAATGATAGTGAAGAAGAAGCCAATGAGAGAGCATTGTTTATGGCCAAGCACAATAAACCAAAGCACAATAAGCAAGAGGTATCAAACAACGAAGAAGAAGGATGGACCATAGATGAATTTTATGAGGAAGCAATCAAGCTTATAAAAGATCTCAAGGCGGAGAAGATCCGTTCCAAAACTCTTGAAGAACAAGTTCAAGGTATCAAAATTGAAGTTGAAGAACACAAATGCATTGAAGAGTCACTTCAAAAGAATTTGGAAGAAAGCAACCAAGAAAGGGAAGAATTAGAAGCCGAAGTAGTCTCGCTATGTGAGGAAGTGAAGAAAGGAAAAGCTATCCAAAACTATGGCTACAGCTCAAGGGCATTGGAAGAACTCATCAACAATCAACGATCTTACAATTACAAAACTGACATCGGTTACAAAGAAGAAGAAGCAGGACCTTCTACAACAAAACACAATGAACCTATCAGATCTGACATGCATGTAGACTTCATTGGAAAAGATTCGCAAGAATAGCCTTGGAAGACAATTCCTCATCGAAAATTTCCATCCAGGTACCAAAATATTTTTTATTGCTACTGTTATTCATGGGGAAAATTTGGTCATAAAGCTGTAGAATGTCGCACGTACCCTAGGAACGAATACAATTCTAGGAGATCTGTCAAATATGAACCTCCCAGGGCTCAGCGAAACATCAATAGATTTTAACATTTAAGAAATAATATTGAATGTTACAATTGTCGAAACTTTGGACACATAGCCAAAGACTGCAGACTTGAAAATCCTCCAGAAGAATCTTTGAAGCCACAGAATGAACGAATATGGAAGAATAAGAAGAATGATAATTGTGCTCTCGCTCTCAAGGCTGAAAAGAACAAAGATGTGTGGTATGTTGATAGGGTTGCTCAACGCATATGATTGGAGATAGAAATAAATTTGTATCTCTAAAAGAGAAGAAGGATGGAACCATGTCCTTTGGAAATGATGGATCTTCAAATGTTATAGGATCAGGTACTGTCACTCTCAAAAGAAAATATTCTCTAGCCAATAATGTTCTATTGGTTGAAAACATGAATCACAATCTACTCAGTGTTGGACAAATGTGTGATCAAGGACACACAATACTATTCAACTCCACGAAATGTGAAATCAGGAAAGTCGTGTATGGTGAAATTGTGGCTACAGCAAGTCGAGCTCCAAATGACATATATGTTCTGGATGAAGTAAATAATTCATGTCTAATAGCTAAAGAGGATGATACAATAATTAGTAGCAATGATGATCGACTAAGTAAGAAGTTTGCTACAAAGGTGCAAAGTGATTTCGAGATGTCTTTAATTGGTGAGCTGACATATTTATTAGGGCTTCAAATATCTTAGCAAGAGAAAAGAATATTTATATGTCAAGCCAAGTACATCAAGGAAATGCTCAAGAAATTTAAAATGGAAGATTGCAAACCCATCTTTACTCCAATGGTAACAGGTTGCAAATTGAGCATAGATGACTCATCTAAGGATGTGGATCAAAAGTTGTACAGATCTATGATTAGTAGTCTTCTATATGTAACAGCCTCCCAACCAGATGTTATGCAAGAAATTGGAAAAGTAGCAAGATTCCAAGCAACACCAAAAGAATCACATATTAAATATTCGCCAGCATTGGAATATCTTCACCAAAAGCTTGGGATTCTCCCAAGTTCTCATTAGATTTTCCGTTTTTCAGAATATAAAGGGGGAGTGGAAGTGTGTATAGGTCCGTAGGATGGTTGTGTTTCAGGGGTAGTTACCCTTTTCCATTGATGTCAAAGGGGGAGAGAATTTTGTAGGAAGAGGTGTCATGATCGCAGGGGGAGTACTTGTGTTTCCATCAATGCCAAAGGGGGAGATTGTCGATCAGTGGTTGTCATTGATGTCAACCCAAGCAGCACCAAGGGCTAACCCAATATTGCAGGGGAATTTTTACCTACCAAATTAATATATTCTGTTTTTAAAAATTAATTATGACTTTTCAATGACCCATACCCCAACCCCATGGGGTTTTAGCCCAGTAACTGGGGGTACGAACTTCAAACATGAATATCTCTCAAACCGTGGAGAATTACATGGCGTTCCATATAGCAACAGAAACATCTTGACAAGTAGAAACCATCAAAAGCATTATTGACCCAGAATATATTAATTTGGTAGGTCAAAATTCCCATGCAATATTAGGTTAGCCCCTGGTACTGCTTGGGTTGACATCAATGAAAACCGTTGATCAACACTCACCACTTTGTCTGCCTTACCCATCAATGTTGCACAACCATATACATCAATTTTTTAGAGATTCTTCACATGAATTCCAATATTATTGGCTTTTCATGTGGCTTTGTGTCGAAGGAAATCTTTCCCTTCACTAAAAACCACATCATAACGTCTATCCTCCAACATTGTGACTAAAACTAAATTATTTTTCAACTAGGTACATGCATTACATCTTTTAATAAGAAGGGTTTACCTGGCTATCTCTAGAAGGTAATTGTACCAATCCTACTATTATTGTATCTCTCGTCATCACCCATTTCGATATGCATTAGGAGGTTCGTCTCCTCCAAGCTACTGAAAATTTCTTTGTCTCTCTTCATGTGGAAATATGCACCACTATACAAGTACCACACTGATCCCATCGCACTTGAAACCATGCATGCATGAGCGAGAATTCCAACTCAAATTGTGAGGCCAAAGCCTCACCAACTGCAGATCCTGAAGCCTTCTTGTTCTTATTATTTTGTGGATAATTAGTGGCATAATGTCCATGCTTGTGATAGTGAAAACAATTCACTCTGGACATGTCACGCTTTTTTCCTTCTTTGTCCAACTTAGATTTGGAATAAGATTTCTTTCCCTTCCTCTTCTTCACCTTACCAGCCAAGGCACATTTTTCTTCATCATATGTCTTAGATGAAGATCCATCCCTGGTATTCCACCTGAATCCTTCTTGCACCAAATCCAACCAAAGTCATTCCCAATCTGGCAACTTCTCCCTCCCATTGACAGAGTCCTGATAACAATGCCAACTCTTGGGAAGGCCTAGAAGAGCTATCCTCACCAAGTCATCATCCACAACAGTAACTATGATGCTCCCAAGCCCATCTTGACATTGGAAAAACTTGGTTAAATATTTCGGGATGGTGTCGCCTTTATCCATTTTGATTTTCTTGACCTTATCCTTCAGTGCCAATTTTTTGTGCTCACTGCTACTCTAAAATAGATCTATCAAAGCCTTCCACATTTCATATGCAGTCACTTTTCCATGGAGACTTGAGACAATGTGTTCTCGTACTCCCTCCAATAAGATCCTCCTCGCCTTTGCAACCTTATTTTTCCAAGCATCAAGAAGAGCGGCATCTGCTGCAGTGGGTTTGGGAATGTCATTATCAATTAATTCTTTCAACCCATTGTCCTTCAGAACTGCCTCCATCCCATCTTTCCATATAACTGGAACTTCCCTCGAGTGCATACTCCAATCTCAAGCCATTGAAAGCCATCTTGATCCTGATTCTCTTGTTGCACCAAGAATAATTTTTCAAATTTGAATTTTATTCAGTCACAAACTAAATTTCTTCTCCACTATATTTATTTCTTACGCTCTGATACCATGTATAAATTATACAAATAATAATTATTCCAATGGATTCAATCCGATCAAGCAATGTACTAAAGCAAGATACTGAATCCTTCTACAAATCAATTGCAAAAAATAAACATGATCATCAATCACAACAAGTAAAGAAAGAATAAAATCAAACCACAACACATAGATTTTCCTAGGGAAATCTTACTGCTCAAAACCCCTCTATATTCTATTGTATATTCACCAAGGAATCATGAAACAATTACAATGCACTCTTTTCTCAAGAGTCTTCTACTCTCTCACAACTGTCTCACACTAACCCAGACAAATCGACCAACACTTAGCGAAATTCCTATCTCTAATGAGCCTGTCTTGCTTGCGCAATTCATGTGGAATGCAATCCCTATGCTTTAGGAATTTCAGCCTTCCAAAACTACGCAATGATCATGGGAAATAATATGGTTGTCTTACTGCATGTGGGCAGCCTACTAATGATACAACTGATAGTTAACATCCCCTTAACCTTTGTCTCAACTGGGTATCCACTAGAACTAACATGCATGTAGCTATTAATAGTAAATCATCAGTTGCATGGCAGATCACTGTATGTGAATTAAATCTAATTTAATTCACTGGATCTCTCACTACTGCAACAAACAGTTACAACTATTTCAACTGAATTTAACTCAATTAATTGAGTTAAATGATTTCTCATGCATTAAACTAATGCACTAACTACAACTCGAACTCCATAACTAATAGAATCACTCTGCATGCCTCACCAACCACCCTAAACTCGAAATTCATGAGCTAACTGAGTTTATCACACTCAGTTAACTATTACAAATGATTATGAGATAAGATTACATTTTATTGTCCAACTTAATTAAGGGAAAAATAAATTAAACACACATTTCTTGTTGACATTTCAACAATGCGAACAAGCAGAAACTGAGTTTGGCTTAGATAAATATATCTATAGAGCATAAAGTTGTTTGGTGGATCCAACAATTGGAATTGTTGAAGTTAAATTTGATGAAGAACCATTAACTAGTGATGAGTGGTTGCACATGACGCAATAGAAATAATATATTGATATGTTGTTATTTGGTGAAAGAAATTCACTTGTGTTTGGAATCCAAGTGGAATACAACATGTTTCTAGCAACAGAGGTTTGTAAAGTAGTGGAAAATAAGGCGGAGAAGGAAGAGGTATAACAAGAATATCTCACTGAAGAGAATAATAGAGATGTTTTTAAAATTATTTTTGAATATGTAGGTGTTCAAAATAGCATGGGAGAAGAAATTGAAATCAAGGTTGTTAATAAGTTTGATTCAGATTTGAAGCTCATTCAAGAATGGATTCAGAAGCCAATTGAACAAATTGATGTGAGTCTTAAAGCAACAGCTAGAATAAAAGAATTGAATGAAATGGTGAACAATGATCTTGAGTCTACAGATTACAAGAAGAAATTAGCAACATGTGGTGATGAATGTGAAGAGAATGATTTGGAAGTTTCTGAAAACAAGGAAGAATGCATTAAAACCATTTTCCACAATGGAGTCAAGAAGAGATAAGATTCTACTATCAAGAAATATGGCAGAAATAAAGACAGGAATGTGAAGCACAAGCAGCAAAGGGAAGAAAATAGTTT
Organism: Pinus albicaulis; assembly: GCA_034641835.2. Classification (NCBI taxonomy): domain Eukaryota; kingdom Viridiplantae; phylum Streptophyta; class Pinopsida; order Pinales; family Pinaceae; genus Pinus; species Pinus albicaulis. The sequence goes on from CM076578.1 coordinate 1,020,666,689, forward strand.
GAATATGTAATGTTGTGGCAGTAGTCCATGGTTGAATGAATATTTGAAGAGGAAGGTGTAGAAGACAAGATCAGATTGTTTTTCATATCAAATTCAAGACAAGTCAAAGAAACCTTGCAGTAGCAACAAGTGAAGAAAGCCTATAACAAGAAATTGCAAGAGAATAAAGTAATATCGAGGATATAGAATCTTTAAGAAATGCAAAATTGTAAAAATTTTGATTCATTGTAAGCCTAGTTGAGACATAGACCAGCATACATGTTTGAGGGATAATTGAGTAAACGTCTATTGTAAGCATAAAAAACATAGTTGAGTCATGTTTGAGTTATGTTGAGTCATATGGTCATAATTAAGGGGGAGTGTTAAAATAAGCTATTACTCTCGTATGAAGAGTTGGCTAAATTTATAAAGTCAGAAAATTCAAGTTAATTCAAAGTCAAATTTAGTAAATGTGTGCATGTCAAGGTATTTTAGGCGAGTCACTAGTCGAAAAAAATTTAAATACCCTTCACTGGGTTCATTGTAATTATCTCAATCAAGTTTGTGTGATCAATAGAAGAGAAACAACTCCTATTTTTTTTGTATTTTAAATTTTTGTTTCTTCTATCTACCTTTCCAACAATGTGAAAAATAAACATAATGAATTTGTGATCAAGAGATTAATCAAATATGTGTTCAGTAATGGATGCTCGGAACTAAAACCATTCATCCAATGATGGTTCCTCTAGCCAACCTTGGGGAGGATGAAAGCTTGATGGGAAAAATTTCTCATATAACCTTCGAATAAAAATCCCCAAGTATGATTTTGGATTTTATATTGAAGCACATACACAATTGAGAAAGTTCAATTTAGCCATAGAATTGAGTGCAAATTATTTGAATCATAACCAGGAGGTTAAGTTAAACATTACCCTTCAACACCTAGAAGGAATAACACATACAATGGGTGAGAGATGGATCACCAAATACTCGAGAGGAGATTTAAATGAATTCAAAAATATGTTGACCTAAAAAACCAACTGGAACTGGGGTAATGATTACAATTTTCAGTTATTTTTCCCTTAAGGCACTCTTTGTCTTTGTGGAATGGTACTCAAAGAGTCTCCAACAGATAACAAGGATAATTGTTGTTGTCACCCAAAACTATCCTCTCACTTCTAAAGAAATGTATATTGATTCCTGGGGGTCACCTTACCAAAGCATATATGAAACATTCAATAACAACATCAAATATATCAAATATAACTTCCCACTTTGCTGGTATGCAACCCAAATTCTGAATGTTGCATAAACTTGTATTATGATCTATTGGTGTTGAAATTTTGCAATAGGGTAATAATAACTGCACACCATAAAAATGTTACATATGTAAATCATGTAACTAGAAGAAGTGGATGATATCCATGGTTAGGGTGAACTAAACACCATAAGTATTAACCAGTGTTGGTTGTCTTATTTGAAATATCTAATGGATTTATGAACAATTGTAGAATCTTAACAATATTGTTCAATGACAACATAACTAATTACCTTAGATATTACAAATGTGCACTAAAAAAAAATGCCATGTTACAAATGGATTCAATAACTACAAGTATACGGTCAAAAAATATTGTCAAAAAAACACTGGCCCAAAATTGAACATTTTGTATGGGTTGTTGGGCATGGAAGAATACTTACCTAGGACCAATTGCAGAAATGAGGGATGCTCGACCCCTAAAGTTGTGTGATGTGTTTTGAGAACAAAGAGACTCTAGAACATCTTCTCAACAGTTGCTCAGTTGCTAATTTGATGTGGCGCAATCTTTTTACCATGTTCCAGCAAACAAACAGAAATAATGCAAACATCCAATAGACAATTGAAAATTGGAGAAGAGGAGGATAAAAAAAAACGGTGGTAAACAGATCCTCATCATTTTTGGTTGGGTTCCCACTCTGGGGAATGTGGAAGGAGCATAATCAAAGAATGTTAAAAAATGAGAAGCGGAAAACAGCTGAAATTTGGCAGACCATTGTCCAAAATATACAAGAGACTACCCTAGCTGAAAAATGGACCCTGGATGATTCGACATCTTAGGGAAGAGAGGAAAGGATATTCAACCTGTTAAATCTTAAATCTAAGATGTTGGAAACAACTTCTTTGAAACCCAGACCTACGGCCTTTGAATTTTGGGATAAATTCATACCTCCTCATCAAGGTTTCATCAAACTAAGCTACGATGGGGCCTCGAAGGGAAACCCAGGTCAAGCAGGGGCAGGGGGGATCTTTGGTGACTATGCAAGTCGTGTTTTTTCGGATTTTCGCCATGGATATGGGATATGCAAGTAACAATGAATTTGGATTGACCGCAGTAAAACAAGGATTGATAATTGCAAGTAAAGAACAATATAATGGTCTTGAGGTAGAAGGAGACTAGACTATGGTTACGGTATCCTCTAGAAGCTGCAAAAGGGATCATTATGGGAGTATATAAGAAGTAGCTGGCGAACAACAAGTTTAATCCAGGAAATTAAGGAGTTTATGGTGAGGATAAGTTATATGACTCTGCTCCATGTAAGAAGATCAGGCAATGAGGCAACTGATTTTTTTCCAAATTTGGGATGCATCAACTAGGATAGGGTTATGGATCAACCATGGGAGAAATATACTCTATAACAAGGTCTCGCAGAGCTCGAGGAGATTGTACAATGAGACTGGGGAAATAATACAAACCAAATCCAGGATTGGGATAACAACCAAAACCCTTGATCGGGATGCCACCTGTCAATGCAAGATGCACGACACAAAGATAGGGTGAGGGTACGTGGCGGAGGCATGCGAAAGCTGTCACACCAAAATCGAGGATGACATCAGGATGGGCAGCTCCACCCACGGAGAGTTATGAATGCATTAATTAGTAATGCAAAATAGCCCGACACGGCAGGTGGGTTGTCAGGAATGTTTTGGGATGTGTGTCGGCGTGTGTTGTGGGAACATGATATGTACATTCCCCTTACCATTCTCTAGTTGTTTGTCTTCAGTTATGTGCAGAGTTACAGTGAGAATTTCAACGGTCTGGGGAGAACTATGCAAGCTGCAATGTATCGTCGCCAAGGGTATGTATCCAATTCTTCGATCAAAATTTCCATGAAACGAAATGTTGTGTTTCGCTCCATGAAAAGAAACATTTTCGTTTTCCTAGATTACCTATACCTGGTTCATTATACCACAATGTATTACCTGTATTTCGTAGTTAAATCTCCTATCACTTTTGCCATGCAACAAGCTTCTAGTTTTATTTTTAGTTCCTTGAAATGTTTGTTTAATTCTAGAACTTTGGCTTCCCAGGAGTTATAAATTTTCACCGCGGTTAGCTTGGAATGGGTCGATTTAAGGGAGTTATGTGTTCAGTACTCCAGTGAAGGAACTCTAGTAGGAATAGAGGGTATCTTTTCTTGAGAAAAAGGAATAGTTTTGAATTGCCTCCTCCACATTGCAGCTTGGTTTACTACTTTTGTCTATCCACAATCTTGCTTAGGTTCAATATTTTTTTATTGGCTTTATAGGCTCTACTATGGTGCTGCATGGAGTTTTAAGGACCCGACAGGTTGTTGTATGGACCTTGCATGGCACTGTTATGATTTACATTTTTCCCAATATGGGTACTCTATTCTTTTCTAATCTTTGTCTCTGCATGGCCCCAATTTGTACAATAATCAACAGTGGTGGGAAATAGTTCAGATGGCCTCTAATGATGTTAATGTGGGTGGTGGCAATTTAAAGGGTATCAAAATATTTCGAGCTGCCAGTGGGTCAGTCATGTCGTTTGTTTTGTCAATTTTCGTTATCTACCTAGTTCTTCGATTAAGGGTAAAATTATTAGTAATTATGCCAGGATTATCTGGGTTTGGGTTAGTTTGGGAAAGAGGAGATTGATCTGTAACTCTCTATATTGGGTAAGGTCTTCTATTTTCGTTCACTCGTCTACTCAGGAGAGGTTGTCTATTTTCAAGTCGAGTCTTATAAATCTTCCAAAGTTGCAGTCACTGTATGCAGATGGAGGTAGCCAGGCCATGTTACTTTGTCACTTTGTTTATCTCTCGAGCTGCTTTAAACTCATCATGATGTGTAGTGTTACAGGTCTGTTATACAAAAAAAATTCATTGTACCTGTACTCCCCATTACTGATCCTAGAGACCCTTAATAGTGACCCTTGTGTCTGTTTTCCATCATGAAAATATACCTTCATGTCCTCTTCAATACAATGAACAAACTCTCTGTTGGCCATTCATGGAACAGATCCTTGTAAACTTAGTTATCTGGAGTGATGCTACCTCTTCGTGTATTTCTCGCGCTGATGGCTTGTTTTTGGTCTAGGGTTGTGCCGATCAGTGCTGAAATGAAGCTCATACTCACGTTGATCCCCTTCTGGGAAGTTATCTAAAAATGGAAGTGAAGCTTCGAGATCTGGAAGCTTCGTGGCGGAGACCTGGTTGTTTTTTCCTAAGGATAGAGCCAATTTTCTCCCTTTGGCCTCTTTGTTCCTACAAAAGTGGAACCACCCAAAGTGATAATGCATTTCCCCACCTAAAGTGGATCCATGCTCCCTCCTCCTATGCGATATAATGGGCAATCTCCCATAGCTCTTCTAGCTATAACTGAGATAGTAGAACATTAGAGAGACATTTTGCTGCTATAGACGTTGAGAGAGAGTTGAGACCTTTTACCCTCATATCAAGTTGAAGGAGCAATTTAGAGACGAGCCTCGATCAGGACCCGTCAAAGGAGAGCTGCGACATCAAGGTGCAGGTTGTAAATCCCCCTCTCTATTTTAAGATAATATGATTGGCTCGTGCTTTCCATTATTTTCTTAATGTGTGATTATATTATTAGTTTTCCTTGATCAGCTAAGTAGATTGTACATGCATTATATATGTTATGCTTTCACTTTTGTTGCCATTTTGATCCTTTGTACAGGTAACCAAGCAATGGTAGCATGAAGGTCTGACCATAGAACGTGAAGGACCAAAGGATTCAAATGGGAATTAGCATGAGATTGAGGTAGGTGATCTATTCACAATTTGTATGTACTTAGAATTTTGGAAAGTAGGTGGCTGATTGTTCCCTATTGTTACTAGACCCACTCTAGGGCTAGAGGGATCGTCTCTGTCCGCAGAGAGGATTTTCTAGCATAAAAAATTGGGGACTCCACTAGGGAGTGCTAGACTTTTAGTCTCCTATTTTAGATTTTTTGATTTCTTGTCTTATCTTCAAGTTTTGTCGAAGTTATACCTCCTTGTCTCTATAGCCCCTGTAATTGCTTACAGACATTTATCTCTCTATTGAAGTGATAAGCCTTGTGTCAGTTTAGAAAACCTTTTTATTTTCTAATATTTTCCTTGATCAGCATTGTTTTGACTCTGAAAGTCACACCGATCAATGTGTTCTTCATTTTACATCGTCACGTTTTTGCCTTTCTAGCGCAGGTTGCGACCTAGACAGTTGCGTTGATTCCTGTGTATAAATTTTTAGGGTTTTCCTTCTTTTAATTAGCCAGTGAGTGTTATCCTTCTGAATTCTTTTGCTTGTTTGATTAGCTCTGTTCCCTTTCTGTTCAGTGACATTTCTTGTTCGATTTTTATAATTTTGGTTGTCTCTCTTGCAAATTTGATTACATCCTTGTCTTCCTAGGGTTTCTTGGTGTCCTCGGGCCATCTGAGTGGTTTCTTGCTTTTCTGACCTCTAGAATATCCATTGAATCAAGTCTTGTCTTTCCTTTCAGGCCTAGTGTTTGATTGGTTTTCGTCTCTCGGTCGATTATCTCGGATAGTATTGTTTCAAGTGCCAATTCTGAATGCATTTGAGTTTATATTCGCCATCAGGCATATATTACAATTGCTTGTGTTTTAGATCAAGTTTTTTCTCTTTTGAGTGATTGATCAGTGTGTGATGAAGAGTGCTCTGTTTTGAAGAAAATGGTTCATGTCTCTCTTTGTTTTTGGGAATCTTTGCCTCTTGTATGCATGTTTGAGAGATCTCATTAGTATTCAAAGAATTGTTTATTAATTCAAATTATGCATTTCACATTGTGCTTATTAGGAAAATACAATAAATTTTTGTTTCATTTCACTTTATAAAATGAAAATGAAAATTTCGATTTGCTTCTTAGTGTATGTAGTGAAAGGAAGAAAATTGTGAAAATTTTGTTTCTCTTTAAAATTTCGCAACTGAAGAGAAAAAATAAGTGTTGTTTCATGCATTTTTTTTGTTTATACGTTGATTTTGTGAGTTTCTCTCTCCCTCATTAGTATAGGATTCATCGAAATGAATGGTTCCTTTCTGATTTAGCTTCATTTTGGGGGATTTAGATGACATCGGTAGGGCTTTGAAACTGAGACATAATTCAAGATCAACCAAAAAATTTATTCAATCAATCTAAGGAAGCATTGAAACTTAACGCTCACATTTAGTGTGTTATAGGATAGTGACGTGTTCCAGTGTCATAAAACCTATCAACTGTTGTTCGTGATGATCTTACATCAGACAGTGCTAGAACAAACTTGTGCTCCCCGTATCATCACGTATATAAAGGGATAACCCTATAGGTTGCAATCCTTTATCCATAAGAAGTCGACTTTGCTTCCTTGTAACCGTGATACATCGAACACAGCATTCGGGGAGATTGTTTGTTGTACATCAAGTCCTTGGTCATTTCCTTTTCATTTGATCACCAAGGTGTATATTGCAGCTCACGATTACCTGGTAACCCTTTATGCCTAAAATACCCTGAGTAGTCATTTTTGATCTTTACTGACTCTTTAAATTTGAAAATATCATTGATCCCTTGTACTTTCGAGCTCGTTAAATCTGAAAGTGGCTAGAGTCACCTTTTGTCCTTTTCTCAACTCTTAAAAGTAATTTCCAATGATCACATGGCTCACCCATTAGAATATTTTTGGACCTCATTGTGAGTAATTCCTTATTAAGGAATTGTTTGAAGCGTTGAATTAATCATCTTTCTCCTCTCATTTTTTTTTGAGATAATATCATCATGGTTGAACCACCAAATTGGGTTTCCTCTTCATCCACTCCTTCCGAAGGGACATTATCACCCATCTCTTCTGATTCTCCACCTTCAACTAGGACTCAAACTGATGAGTTCTCTCTCATTCTAAGTATTCAACCTCTCACCTCTCGATATCCACCTGATGTGCCATTAGGCTACGCTGCCTACCCTCTGAATCCATTATTTGATCCCATTGAAACCTCCCCCCAACAACCCTATAGTCCATATGATATACCTGGTGTACCGTTTGTGAACTCGCCGCATCCATCTCGAAGCGTTGCCCACCAATTAATCCCAATGGCTTATGAGGGAGAATTTTCATTCCCCCTAGAGGTTTCAAGCACCATCAGTGGAGTAGATGAGACTGCATATGAGGGACCTCAATTCCCTCCTGAGGGTTTTCCTTATGTAACTACTCAGCCTTCGTCCCAATCATATATTCTGTCAAATTACACCTGATTGGGACAGCTAATATTGAGTAGGTCGAGCGGTATATCTTTGTACTATAGTACTATGTGGTAGAATTTTGGTGTATCCACCCCTAGCCCAAGTGTTTCCAACATTTTTGTTTCCATGCATACTCAAAACATAGTCACGCCTAATTCTACGGGGCCAATTGTTTGCATAGGTGTTTCAGTACCTCCTATCAGTACTCCAGTATCGATTCCTTTGACTTCGGTTTCTGGACGAGGCCATGCCCTATCAAAATTTTCCCAACCTATCGTTGTACCATCTGCGAGTGGATCTTCATCTTACATTCTGAATACCTCTCAAGCCGTTGGCAGCATTCTTATATCTGTCGGATCGTCCGGCCCAACAGGGCCAGAATACATTCAATATCAACAGTTTTTGCAAAGTCTTAACCAGTAGAATTATCTCTTGTATGGTTCCCAACAGTTTCAAACTCCCCCAGTAAATCCTCAAGGGTTTCAAGGGAAACCTGGCACTCAGCTAGGGGGTTACATCTATCAATATGGTTTTAACTATGGTCAAAATAGATCTCATGGACCACAAGGGCAACCTTTCTTACAATAGGTAGCACCTTACGTACAACCCAATCAACCCTTTATCCATCAAGGCCAATTTTCCTATTTTCATCAGGGACAACCAGTCCAACCCCAATTTCAGCAGGGTCAGCCTTTTTTCTAGTAAGGAAAACCCTCCATTCAACCGAATCTGGTCTTTGTTCAGCTAGGCCCTCAGGTAAAACATAGCCCTCAAATACAACCCAGCCCTCAGGCACAACTTGGTCCTCAGGTACAACCTGGTCCTTAGGTATAACCTGGCCCTTAGGTACAACCTAGTCCTTAGGCGCAACCTGGTCCTCAAGCACAACCTAGTCAACCTCAGCAACCTCAGGCTACGATCCAAAAACCCTAGGGAAAACCCCAAGGCAATCCATATCAATCCTTCTAGCAGCCACAGAATCTGTATGTTGGGAACTATGGTCAACCTCAATCTCAGTGGTCTGTTGCAGGTCAAAATCTATTTTTGGATCAGCAACCGGGATATGGTTTGAATCCATAAGGTTTCAACCCTTATGGACAGTACCAAGGCTACAATCCTTATGGGAAAAACCCTTGGGGGAAGAATTACTCCAAACTCGGTCAGCATCCAAAAATGGGTAGGTATAAAAGACCCAACACCATGCCTTTCAATCCACAATTTCCATTTCTTGCAACATTGGAACTTACTGATGTGTCAAGATTGACCAATGATCCAATTCTTCACAATCTGTATTGGTTCCTTGTTCCGACTAAAATTTTGAACGATTTCCCCAAGTTTGAAGGCAAATCTGGGGAAGACCCCAAGGCGCATGTTATGATGTACCATCTCTGGTGCTCCTGAAATTCCTGGGTCGACGATTCTGTTCATTTACGTCTCTTTCAAAGAACGTTGACTGGTGCCGCTACAAAGTGGTACATCGAACTCCCGCGCGAGACTTTTCAGGATTCAAATTCCTTAGCCATGGCCTTTATCACGCATTTGTAGTTGCTTGTTCATTACAAAATAGGAACCCAACTCCTAACATCCTTAAAGAAAAATACTGCTATGCACATCTCGATCACATCCATGAATGGAGTGTTGGGTATGTGTTATATTCTTTCCACGAATAAGCACGCGCGGGGGGGTAAGAGGGGGGGCGATAGCCCCCCCTTTGCGCTGGGCGCAACGGGGGGGTCACAGGGGGGGTGGTAGCCTCTGACCCGGCGAAAATTTTGGTTCCTTAATTTCCGCTGGGTAGTCTGCGTCCATGGTTTTGTGCATGGTTTTGCACATGGTTTTGGGGTTCGATGGTTTTCGGCCCTTGGTATTTTTGTAGATCCGGTCAAGGGAACTATGGTTATGTTCTAATCCAGGGTTAATGGATTGGGGTTTATGTATGCTCCAGCATGTATATATATGTGTTGTAACACTAAAAGGAATATAATGAAAAATCAAGCTGGTAGTCCCAATTTGGGATCCAGGGGAAAATCTCTGTGTTTATCTGTTTTATGTTTTATGCTCTCGCAATTGTTTATTTTCTGTTATAAGATTCGTGTGTAGATAATTTATGTTCAGGGTTAAAACCTACATGGAGAAGGCATCATCGTTTGATGAAATTTGACATTCCTTATCAACTATTGACAGAATGGTTTACCAAATTATTGGCCAATCAGATCGCTAAGGATATCGCCATGGGGGAAGCTATCACAGAGGAGAAAGCTATATATCATACCCAGTATATCGATATGGTTTACTCTCATTCTGTCATGTTATATGATATCTTGACTAACGTCGTGTGCCCAAATTCTCATTTTTCAACCTAAAAAGCTCCGATGACACCACCGGTAGAAGGCATCATAGGTTCTATTTCCTAGAATCCATAGAATTCTTCTTCTGATTATAAGAATAAATAGCCTTCCTTCTCTGATTCTTTTCCTCAAAATCCCCTGAATCCTGTAAAAAATTCAAAGGTCAATGTATTTCAGTCTTATGCAGCCAAAAAATCCTCTAAAGGAAAGAAGAAGGGAAAATGAAAATATAAATCTGATGCCACAAAACAATATTCCTCTAAACTTCACATTGATGATGGAGCCAAACGTAAACCGAATTATCCTTTTCTGATATGTGATGATGAGCATTACACCAAGGACTGTCCTCAATGGGACGAAGTGAGTCGACTGCTAAAAGGGACCGTTTCCATCACAACAGACTCAAATGGTGGAACAACCCCAATCTTCTACCCCCTTTGGTTCTCAAGTTTTCATGATGAATGGTATTGCACCCATATATATCGCTGCTAGATTGAAATATTATGCAAAACCATTTCAAGCAGTGGGGAAAGAAATTGCAGATGCTCCTACTCCTTCTCCACGCATGCTTTGAGCCCTCTTCATATTGAAAGGCCTAGTTTTTAGCTCGTTGTACGGACACCTTCCAAAGGTGTGCTCAGCAATTCCTCCTATAACCCAAATTCCCGTGCCGCTCAACACTATAATATTTTTTAGGATTTGGCTTAGGTGCCATCCGCTATGTCTACGTTGGAGGTGCTTCAAAGCTGTCTGTCACAACGAAAGGCGTTTTTATCTATTATCGGAGGATTTGATCCTGTCGATTTGAACCTTATTACTTTTGATCTGGAGAATTTAGTCCCACGACTCCCTCACTAACTTTCCTTGATTATCCAAGTTGAGATTAATGGTAAGAATATCCATCGAGCAGTCGTAGATGAAGGTGCATCTACTTGCATCATGTTTGTTGCATGCTAGAAATCCATTGGTTCTCCAGCCCTTAACCAGTCTCCAAACGCTTTGGAGGCCTTCGACAGAAGGTAATCTCGCCCTCTTGGTATCCTTAACAGATTACCTATCACATTGGAAGGAAAAATGGTCAATGTTGACGTTAAAGTCATTGACACTAAACTCAACTATAATCTCCTCCTCGGTTGCAGTTGGACTCACACCATGCTATGTGTACCGTCCACTCTCTTTCGTGTTCTCCATTTTCCACACGAAGGAAATATTATCATTGTTAATCAGTTGTCCTTTTTTACTTCCACTTCTTCAGAGAGCAATGTTCCATATGTAGACCACATTCCTAGGCCCTATGAAAGTGTTGGGCCAGGACTTTTCAAAGATTCTTCCCTTATGGGTCTATTTTCTCTTCCTCTATAAAACACTGCTCAGGCCAATATGATCTCCACTTCTTCTAATCCCTGGATTATCCCTTCACCTGATCAGGTTGATTCGTTTGGTGATGTAATGTCGTTAAACCCGATAGAAATTGATTATTGTGAAATCATATCGACTTCGGCTAATCCCTATGAACATGCTACTTCTAGCATGCGCTTTGACATGTACTCCCAGTCTCCTTAGCTCGGTTCTTCAGATTCATTCGATTCCCTGAATGAGATGTTTCCATTTTAAGAAAGTATCATGGAAACTATGTCTCTTGAAGAAACACTCTGTGACGATAATAATCATCCTTCATTGTTTCTACCAAGCCCAACAGCAATTCAGGCATGTCTTGAAAATCTCGCTCCCCATGTTCCACGTGATCCGCTCCTGACACCATAGTTATCTCATGAGGTTTTCTTTGAGGGGAAAATGGGCAGTATTATTGAGACTATGCCTATCAACATTTCTGTGAAACTAGGAATTGTCGAGAACATTCACGTTGGGGTTACTTGCTCTCTAGAGGAGGTCAAGCTCTATACTAGTCTCTTTTTAAAATTTCGATATGTTTTACATGGTCCTAAGAGGAAATTCTCAGCATTAACCCAAGTATAGTGGTGCATGAAATACCGACTTACCCTGACGTGAAGCTTGTTCGTCAACAACTTCTCCTTGTGCACCCTAGAAAGGCCACTTCCATTAAGGGAGAATTTGAAAAGCTTCTTAAAGCTGCATTCCTTTATCCCATCCCATTGACAGTTTGGGTGTCCAATATTGTCCCTATCAATAAAAAACAGGGTACCATTCGCGTTTTTGTTGATTACATAGATATTAATCGGGCCTTCCCGAAGGATAACTATCCCACTCCATTTATTGACCAGATCATCGATGAATGCATTGGGAGTGAGATATTCTCCTTTATGGATGGCTTTTATGGCTACAACCAGATCAACATCTTACCCGTTGATCAACACAAGACTACCTTTATCTATCCATGGGGGGCCTTCTCTTACAAAAATCTTGCTTTTGGTTGCAAGAACGTCGGTGTTACTTTCTAGCGCGCCATGTCCTATGATTTTCATGACATTAAAAACACCATGCAACCTTATCTTGATGACCTCCCTGCTCATTCAACTAAGTGTCGCGACCATCTTGCGCACCTTCGAGATATTTTTCTACACTATCATCAATACAATATTCGTTTGAATCCACATAAGTGTGTTCTCTGTGTAGAATCTGGCAAACTCCTTGAGTTTTTCATCTCGATCCTTTGAATTCAAGGCTACATCAATTTACCCCATCCCTCCTCTTTATCCCAGCTGTAGATTTTGCAAGCGAAAGCTAATTTCTTACGTCGTTTCGTTCCCAATTACACGGAAATTGCTAAAGCTTTTACATGATTACTAAAACAAGGGATCCCATTTCTATGGGACAAAGTTTCTCAACTCTCCTTCGATGCTCTAAAGAAGGTTCTCATCAATGCTCCTTTATTGTTGTTAGAGTCCTGTAATTTACAGTATCACACGGTGATTTTGTACTTTCTCTTTGAAAATATTTCATATTGTACATAGATGTAAATATTAAAAATTATTTTCCAAAGAAAGATAAAGAGAAATAAAAGAAGAAGAAAAGAGGGTATTTAAAAAGGAAAAATGCTAAGTTCATACTATAGGTAAGCAGCCTAAAAACTGCTTGATTGTTTTCCTATAATCAAACTTGAAAGATCAATTTTTTCTCTAAAGGTATGAAAAGGGATGATTTTTGTCAAGTTTGGAACCTTATGGTATGTCACGTTGCATATCCTTTTACCCCACCCCTTTGTTATTTCTCTTATCCTAAGTTTCATTTCACCCTCTCGACTCTCATACCCCGACTCCACCTCACATCACCTACCCTAACCCATCCACATTAACCATCTATGTTCCCCACCTCCACATCCGATGGTCTTCGACACATTTCGCACCCCCCCTTAGCCTTAAAACTTTAACCATGAAGGGGGGTCCGAAATGGGCAGTTTCAAGTCCAAGCCTACTCCCACGTGTCAACTCACAGTTATTTGGAACCCACCTTTCACAATACCGCCTACCACCTTAGGACCCCTCCGAAAACTGAATTCGGTTTTTACATGATCGACCGTCGCAGCCAACCATTATCCCCCTTAAAAAATTTACCTCTCATCGCATGCCACAAATTTCAAAATATAAGTGCAAATTTCGTGATATAATACCCGAAGTGCAATATGTGATGATGGTGGGACCCAATGGCAATCTCAAATCGCAAAATTTAAAGAATAGGTGAGGGAGGTAAGTATTAAAATTGCTAAAGTGCAATGCACAGTTCCAAGTGGGACCCGATCGCAATCGTAAATCGCAAACTTTAAAGTATAGGCATGGGAGGTAAGTGTAAAAATCACCAGAGTGTGATGTGTGATGCCACGTGGGACCCAATCGCAATCGCAAATCGCAAAATTTAAGGCATAGGTGCGAGAGGTAAGTGTTAAAACTACTAAAGTGGGATGTGCGATTTCAGGTGGGACTCGATCGCAATTGCAAATCGCAAACTTTATAGGATATGCACGGGAGGTAAGTGTGAAAATCGCCAAAGTGCGATGTGTGATTCCAGGTGGGACCCGATTGGATAGCGCACATCGCAAGTCTTAGAATATAAGAGGTAAAGAAAAGTTTAAAACAATGAAATGCGAAGTGCGATGTTGGTGCGGATACGATGTGTTTCAGAGAAAAGTCTTAAATATTTCAAAGTCCATGTGCATTATTTTTGTACGATGTTTTGTAAAGAAAGAGCTAACATGGGCAAAAGAGGCAGAATCAATACGGAGAAGGTATGGTGGCACTGTTATGAACGTGCCATGGGGGTCAACTCGTGCAAAAAGGGCATTGGTGATATAATAGCAGAAAACTAAGAGGCAACAGCACAGCCACTGATCCAGATCCACGAAAACGCCAGCACATCATCAATTTAATAATTCCACAACGGCTTTTTGAAGAAGAAGAGCCAAGGTGTTAGAGCCTTCCTTGAAACCTTAGCTCTTCGGCATTGGACAAAGCTAGATTATAATCATAATGGACTGCTGCCTCTACCTTCTTGGCCAGAAGTATCTTGTCATCGCCTTCTTGGTTCCCTTGTCAAAGTGTTACTCCATCATAGCCTCTTCGGGAGCTTAAGAGGAAATTTCTTCCTTTGTAATCAATAACAGATTGTTGTTGGGGCCAGACCCATATTATCACCACCTGCAAGTTTCCACTTGTCCATTTTCTGCTTAAATGTAATCACTGCAGTATACAGATGAACTGACTTAAGTTTTACATAAATACTGCATGCCTTAGCAGTATCAAGGGTTGTAAGGTTGGACCTTGTTAGAATCCATGTTGTAAAATATCGTTGTATTAGAGCATTTTAACTGTTTTGATATGGGCATCAATAATAAGAGATCGTTCATGTGATTCTTGAGCTATCTAAATGGTGATGTTATTTCCTTTGTGTTAATTTTTTTCCTTTGTCTTTTGATGTTGTGCATCAATTTCTCTGATTGCAAAATAAAAAATTTAGATTAAGATTGGCTGAGAGAGCACCTTAATTCTATCCGTGTTTGTTATCTTAATGTTTTCTTCTGAAGTATAGTTAAATAATTCTTAACTACTCTTTAGTTATTACTGAGCTCACTTCTTTCTTTCATCTCATATTCACACTACGAGTAATATCCAGTCTGCATAGTTAGCTTGCCCTATGAATGCCCTTGAAAAGTTGATGCACAATTCAGCCTTTTATGACTCCATAGCCCAATGGATTAAGTCTCACAGCTCTATCTTTCCAACCACACAATCAATCAAAACAAACTAGCCTAATCTCAACATTTAGAACTATCAAGCTAAATCATAAAAATAGAGAGAGACCTATCTGAAGTCTAGGAAGGCTAGGTCCGAGAATCCAAAGTGTTTTGATGTTGTCCTCTATCGTTTGTTCTTTCCAATATTATAAATTATAGAGTGATAAAATAATGGAAACCATACTAGGGAGGAGCTATTGAAAATCTCATCATTCCATCAGAACTTAGTAACCCCAGTCAAAACATTGTATGACTTGAGTATTTTGCAAGTTGGTATCTAGTTGTTGATGGTGGACAACAAGCCAGGCATAAGAAATTTGAAATCATCCACTTGGAAACTCCAATTCAAATCAGTTCCATTCAAAGACTCCATTGGAGGGGGGACCTGAAACATGACCAGTCAGCCTAAAAAGAGAAAGTATTCAAGCCCAAATTGGATTCAAGAAATTGTTGGTTTTATCTGTAACTATGTTCTATCCTACTTTAAGCTTGATCAAGAGTACGATGCTAAGGTTTACATTGATCATTGGTATATTGATGACCCTCAAGAAGCTAAGCCCCAAATTGTAGACCATGTACATACTTATACACCTGTGCACATCCTAGATGCACTTGTGGAAAACCTAGTGAAACATGACCCCCAAGATTTATCCCCTACTCCTTCTAAATTCCTAAATGGTTATAAGCCTCCTGCTTTACCGCCTATACTTGTAAAAGCCCCAGATAGATATAAGCCTCTGGTTTTTCCTCCTATCCTCCATGAACTCCCGACAAAGTTTATAAATAATTTACCCAAATTTGATGGGGAAAATGAAAAGATCACTGCCGAAAATCACATTCAAAATCTTGAGGATTTACTTGATCTATTTGAGGTGGGAGAAGATTATTTGTGTATTAGAATGTTTGCCCTATCATTACAAGGTAAAGTTAAAAATTTGTTTAAATATCTTCTAGCTACAATCATTAGAAATTTTCATCAATTCACTCAAGTTTTCCTAGAGAGATGGTTGGTCATGGGAAATATTTTTCTCATCATAGAGGAGTATAACCATTTAAAAAGATAGCCAGGGGAGACAGTGCAACATTTTTCAGCCAGGTTCAATAAGGTCTACCATTCGATGCCTGCTAAGATAAAGCCACCTCTAGGATTAGCTCTCTGGCACTACCCAGATGCATTAGACCCAGAGATGGCCTTCCAGTTAAGAGAAAGGGGCCCTAAAACCCTTGAAGAGATGAAAAATATGGCAGTTAATGTTGAAGAAAACTTGATGAATAGAGAGGAAAAGTTAAATGTTGCAGAGAAGGATAAATTAGAAAAAAGAGAAATTGATATCTTCAGAGATAAAGCTAGATATCTTGACAAATGAAGCAAATGAAATGATGCATCAAATTAGCAGGAAAGAAGAACTTGTTATTCAAATACCTCATGTTTCATTAGATCTGGAAAATATAAGGATCAATGTACCCAAGCAATTTGTAGCTCATCCTAAAAATAAAATGACTTGTTCATGTACCCAATTCACAACATAGCCAAAAAAGAAGTTCAAAATCATAGAGGGGCAGGGAAATTTCCAGAGATGATTTGCATGTTGGATGATCTAGCATATGGAAGTAATATTCTCAGAATTAATTGTTAGTGTAAATATTTTCATACTTCCACCAGGGATAAAAACACATTTTCATGTGCATCTTAGGTGTCCCATTATGAATAAATTTTTCATCATTCCATTAGGTCATGATATAAAATTGTTCCACTGGTGGTTTTCCTGGTCAAATAAGATTCTTTCTCCCTCGAAAGATCATATTGGCTAACTCATTCTCATGTCTCCTTGAGCATAATAACACCTATGGAAATTCTATGTTCACTTGGAAGTCTTTAAAGTCAAATTCTCATTCAAAAGTCAGGTCAAAAAGAAGTTCCATTAGGTCATAGGGTCAAAATCATGAAAATTGGTCATTTCACCATAAAATTCATCTTTTGAAGGAGTATTAATAGTCAAATGTATTCAAAAATTTCAGGTTCTACACTATGATATCCAAGTAAGTGTCTTTGTGTTTACTATATTTGTGTCTCAGTTGTGCTTGGAAATCTCATTTCCCTCTCCTAGGGTTTTGAGGGAATTTTTCTTGGTCTCATGACTTCCATGGTTAAAAAATCAACAAGACTTACATCCCGATGCTCTTTCACTTTCCCCTATCATTAATATTCCTTCCTAAACACTTTCCATCACTCCTATCCCTCAAAATCATCATTTTTCCACAAACCCTAGCCTATTGCTATGATTTGACACTTTTTGAGACTATGCATGTGTTTTTCCCTTTTGGACCCCTTCACCTCACTCAATCCTTGAAATTCCACTTTCCCCTACTCTCTAACATCTATCCCTATCCCCAAAAATTCCCCCAAGAATTTATACAGCCCCTAACCCCTTCGTACCCCTACCTCTACAAAGGCAATCCTAAAATCCCTTGTTTTTCTTACACCAAACCCTAATTTCCTCTCCTACTAAGCTAGGGTTTGCTATGGAATCAAATACATCTGAGTAGAGGAGGCATACAAAAGGTAATTTTAACAAGCATGAAGCCATCCCAACTCATAAACATCATGCCTCCATCATTTTCCAAGAAATCATTCTAAGGGACAAATCATTTTCCACTCATATGGCAACTTTTACTTCAAACTATGTTTCTGACCAAACAGAGATGAATTTCAAAAACGTGACAAATTTTTTTTTCCATAATATGTCCAAGAAGAAAAACCTCCTTCATTTTTTACACAACTATCATGGTTTTGGAGAAATGTCAAAAATACAGGTGCCACAAAAGAGTTGCTGCACTTCTGGAGTGGCCTTGGGAAAATAATTTTTTCTCATAGCTAGATTGCCAAAATTACTTGCTTAATGAGTCAAACGAAAACTAGACTAGAATCACTTTCCAATGATCTATTATGAGCTCAATTTGGAGATGTGGAAGACCTCCAAAAGTTGCTTGCACCAGCACTATGCATTTCTGCACCCTAATTCAACACTTTTTGACCAATCTTGGGAAAATCAACTTTTGACAAGGAAAATCAACTCTAATTAGAAAACCAAATGTATATTTGGAAAGTAGACTTGAATGGATTTCCAACGAGCTATCTTGGGCCAAATTGGGACATCAGGAAGGCAGTCAAAAATAGCCTGCACATTGCGGGTAAAATGGCGTTGTGCATAGGAGCAGTGTGTTGCGCATAGAGCAATTTTGAAAAAACACAGGAAACTTTTCCCTATGCGCAGCGCCTTGGTGCTACACTTCTTCTTGGATATCCAATGGAAAAAAGGAAATATCAATGTGTTCATAATGATTATTACATGCCCCCTGTGCTTTTGCTAAGCATTTGGAGCGAAACTGGTCAGGAAAAGGGGCCAAAAACACCCAAAAAATCATGTTTCTGCCACTTTTTCAGGATGGTGCTACGCGTAGAGGTAGTCTTCGGAGATTCAATTTTTGACAGGGAAAATTGGAACCATTTTGGAAAGTAGAGAAATATTTGGAAACTAGACTCAGAGAGATTTCCAATGAGCTATCATGGAGCTGATTTGGACACTGGGAAGGCCTCCAAAAGTTGCCTGCAAGAGAGGCTATTTTTTTTTTCATGGCGCTGCGCTTTTGATTGGAAAATGCAATTTTCACAATCTTAAGAAAATTTTGACTTTTTGACTTTTTATCTTGGTAAATGAGAAATTAATGATGTAAAAGGTCAAGATAAATGTAAATTTCATGTTTTTATTGTTATCTAGGGTAGATACATCAGATAAGTCCTCTAGAGGTCAAATGAATTAGTTTCCTCTCTTTTAGAGGCAAGTTGTTGGGTCTTCCTAGTCTTCAGATTCTTATTTGGGAGTATGTGAAACTGATCCCTATCACATGGATTCGACTCCCTGAGACTAGGGAGAGTGGTTTTGAAGTTTATATGATGTATTTCCTCAGTCATTTGTAGGGGTTGGATTCACTTGGAGCTTTGGCATCTCAAGAGACATATTTGTATTAGTTTAGCTTGGACATTAATGATAAACTTGCAGCTATTTCTTTGGGATCCATCTGGTATGATTTGTTTGACATAGTTTCTTCTTTTTGATCATTTGTATGAATGTATTTTAAGCTCATAAATCATTTCCATGTCTATGATATGCTTAATTTAAAGTTGAAAGGCAGAACTTATGTTTTCATGCTCTGTTTTGGGAAGTTTAGCATAATTTTGTTTATTTTCTTCAGTTTAGGGAGAATTCATCTTATATACTCTTCCTAACTCTTCACCGGTCTATTCACCTCACTATAATCATCCTTTAATTTCCAAACCTTCTACCTACCTTGCCCCTTAGAATAACCTGCAAATTTTGACCTAATTTCCTTGCTCTAGCTGCTTGACTCCTCTTGATCCAACAAAACCCTACACAAAATCAAAATCAAAACCCTGAGCTACTATACCTAGCCTAATATCCTCTTTCCTCAGTCATTTTGACTGTTATCCATGCAAAGAGAGCCCTCTCCTGGCCTAGTAGGGCTAGCTAATTGGCTAAGCATGGCTTGAGGTTACCTCAGAATTGCCTCTCTCAGCTTGAGGTTCAATCTAAGTGATAACATATTGGTGACCATACTAGGGAAGCAAAAGATCATATCTTCCCTAGGAAAGAATGACAAAGTTTAGATCTTTTTTCTGATCATTTTCAGTGGTCAGATGCATATGAAGGCTAAACCCTTCACCTGGCGACTCAAATTATTGAAAGATACAGAAAACCAACACCTCATGGTGACTCCACTACATGAATATCAGTAGCTTCAAGATTTTCCAAGATGGAAAATGTTGCAAGAACGTATGCTCCCGTGAACCAAGATCACATTCCAAGTTTCCCAAATAAAATTCCTAAGGTAGATTGGCAAAGGAATTTTCCTATGTTTAAAGATAATGATAGGAATGGCGCTACTTTACATATAGTTAAATTTCACATGCATACACGCAAGTTGAAGGTTGAATTTCCTGAAGATTGTCTCTTAAATATGTTCATGGCTTCTCTTGAAGGAAAAGCACGATCTTGGTATGAAGGTTTGCCACCTGCCAATATTTCTTCTCTTAGAGTTTTCCATTTAATATTTTATGAAGAATACAAGGAGTCTTATCCTTATTTGTCTCTGGTTAATAATTTTTCTGATCAATTTGTGGTTTTCATTCAAAACCTAGAATATTATTATGATGATAGCGAGTTCATGGATGAAGAGATCTTGGAGGCTTTTCATGACAATCCTTTTCATCACCAAAAAGAGCAAGTGTTTTCTCTCATGGAAGAAAAAGATGACGTATATTGTCTTTATGTTCATAAATACTTCCCACATGAGACAATTCTTGCAACATTACAACAATTTTATGAGCCAAAGGTTAAAGAAGATATCCAACATCCTTGTAAATCTTCAGGAGAGAAAGAAGACAATTACTGTGTTATCAAAAGTAAACAAAGAGTATTGTCTCCTCTGTCTAAAGATGAGATAGATCAGCTCCTGAATATTTATATTACAGCCCAATGAATTCAGGTTCTAAACTATAATTTCCAATTAAGTGTCTTTTTATTTACCATATTTGTCTCTCAGTTGTGCTTGGAAAGCTCACTTCCCTCTCCTAGGGTTTTGAGGGAATTTTTCTTGGTCTCATGACTTCCATGGTTAGATAATCAACTAGACTTGTATCATGATGCTATTACACTTTCCCCTATCATTAATATACCTTTCTAAACACTTCCCATCACTCTTATCCCTCACAGTAATCATTTTTCCACAAACTCTAGCCTATTGCTATGATTTGACATTTTTTGAGACTAGGCATGTGTTTTTCCCTTTTGGACCCCTTCCCCTCACTCAATCCTTGAAATTCCACTTTCCCATACTCTCTAAAATCTATCCCTATCCCCCAAAATTTCCCCAAGAATTTATACATCCCCTAACCCCTTCATACCCCTCCCTCTACAAAGGCAGTCCTAAAATCCCCTGTTTTGCTTACACCAAACCCTAATTTCCTCTCTTACTGAGCTAGGGTTTTCTATGGAATCAGAGACATATGAGTAGAGGAGGAATAATTTAGGAAATTGTAGCATGTATGAAGCCATCCCAACTCATAAAAATCATGCCTCCATCATTTTCAAAGAAATCATTCTAAGGGACAAATCATTTGCCACACATAGGGCTAGTTTTACTTAAAACTATGTTTCTGACCAAACAGAGATGAATTTGAAAATAGTGAGAGAGGTTTTTGTCCATCATAGTTCCAAGAAGTAAAACCTCCTTCATATTTTACACAGGTATTATTGTTTTGGATAAATGTAAAAAATTTAGGTCCCTCAGGAGAGTTGTTGCACTTCTAGAGTGACCTTGGGAAAATCCATTTTTCTCATAGCTGGAGTGTCCAAATGAATTTCTTGATGAGTCCAAGGACAACTAGACTGGAATATATTTCCAATGAGCTATCATGAGCTCAACTTGGAGTTGAGGAAGGCCTCCAAAAGTTGCATGCACCAGCACTCTGCATTTTTGCGCCCTCATTCAACACTTTTTGACCAAGATTGGGAAAATAAAATTTTGACAAGGCAAATCAACTCTAAACAAAAAATAAATAATAAAATAATAAAATAAAAAATGTATATTTGGAAAGTAGACTTGAAGGGCAATCCAATGAGCTATCATGGGACCAACTAGGACACCGAGAAGGAAGTCAAAAACAACCTTCAAGTTGGGGGTAAAATGGCGATGTGCATAGGAGTAGTGCGTTAAGCATAGAGAAATTTTGAAAAAAATAGGAAAATTTGCCCTATGTGCAGTGCCTTGGTGCTGCGCTTCTTCTTGGAGCATCGAATGTGTTATCACTCTAGTAATTCTCTAAGTTTTGAGATTTTGATTTATAGTTTTAAGAACACTAGAGGTAACCACAGACCAACTTTTAAACTCTAGGATCTAGCCTTCCTAGGGTTCAGAGAGGGCTCTCTCTTTAATATTTAACTTTGTTTAGATTATAAGATATTAGGCTAGTTATGATTATGAAAATTGGTTTTTTTTTTGTTTGGTTTGGTGGGAAAAATCACTTAATGAGATGGATAGTGGGAAACCTGATTGTCCTTTGGGCTAAGGAGTCAAAAGTCAAGCAAACAGAACTAGGATCAAGATAAAAAAGTCAAATGTTTTCAGGGCAAGATAGATAAGTCTTTGAAGATCTTGGATGGCTGATTTGGTGAAGTGGTTTGATCGGGATAAAGAGAAATGAAGGGTTCTTTGATCCGGAAAAGGGACGTAGTAGGTAGAGGTCAAATGAAAGAGGGAGAAATTAAGGGTTCCCTACTCTGGAAATCAGCAAAAAGCATAAAAATGATAAAAATTAAAGACAGGGTGATTTTAACAAATCTTGAAATAATACTCTTGTTTATTCATTCAAATTTAGAACACATAATGGATGCATGAAACAAAGAAGATAAAAAATGACAAGTAGAAAGTACTTCACTTCAATGGCTCATCACATGAATCCTGAAATATGATGCTAGTTGATCTGATCCAGTCTGCTACTCGAAATTTGCAACACAAAATCCTTCAAGTCCAACAAAAATGACTATAGAAATCTTCAGCAATTTATTCCACACTAATACTTCTAAGGATGAATTATTTATATAATAGTGTATACAAAATATCCTAGAATACTTCTAGGAATTATTTAAGTAAAATATAAATATCTTTACAACAAAATAGAGACAACTGCTTAACAAATCAGCAAGTTGTCCTATTGATCCAAATAAAATAGAAAATAATTGTGGATTAGGTGTAGTTGGTTGCCTTGGTGTCCTCTTTGCTAGCTCAGATATTTCAAATATGTTTTGAAATCTGATCTTCTTTATCTTATACTCTTTTACTCTAATTTATTTTAACCTGATACTCTTTAACTCGTGTTAGTGTCACTGTTGTCATACTGCCATCAGTGATCAAACTTACTCTTTTTCACTTGCATATTAGGATTCTCATACCATAAATTTTCACCATTCCATTAGGTCATGGATTCATTGATCGTAGTGGTTTTTCATCAGTTTTCCCTCATGCATAAAAACTTGTTGATTCTCCTCTCTATGGGCTTCAGTCATGAGTCACTTTCACTCTGTAAGTCAGGTTAGTAGGTCATAGGGTTGGTCTCATTAGGTTTTAAGGTCTCATCATGGTCAAATTAATGAGTCAAGTGTCAATAAATATCAGCAAGGTCATGAGGAGGACAAATTAACTCAGAAGCACAGTATCTGGAAAGATCAAAGAATTGTTCTATTGAGCTTGATGTGATTTTCACCTCAAAACCATTTTTTGAGGTAAAAACATGGTACTTTGCTTTTATTATCATCTATTATGTAATTTTATGTCTTCATATGTAATAAGTTGCACTTCAGAAGCTGCTATCTCCACAAAGCCACCACCCTGTCTTTCAAAGGTGTTTTCCACAGCATTTTCAGTACAAAATTAGGTTCTAAGTGCCTTCATCAGAAGGAGCCTGGAAAGATCTTTCCAACGGTATATTATACTCTCAAAACTGACTCTTGGATTGAAAACTATGCCTAAGTGAACAGAAGTCCCCAAAAGCCTAAACCTACCCCTTTTCTCATTTGTCCCTTAGAATTTACTTCATATAATTTTAAAGGTTTTTATTATAAAACCCCTTTTCTTTTGATCCAATCGCACCCCTTCTCTTCCGATCTGATCGCACATAGAAATCGCACAGTCCCGATTGACCCACCTCCGATTCACCTTTCCCTGATTGCAAAACCCCGATGAAATTCATCGCAAGTCCCCTCCTCCGATCACCCGATTGCATCGCATATTTTATTTCATGACACTTTACCCCCGCTCTGCTTATCCTCCAATTTTTTATTGCGATTGGCTGGGTCCCACCACGAGGCCTTTCCACCCCGCTCCAAATAAAAGTGTTTTTCCCTTTGTAAAAGTGATAAACCGATTTTAAAGAATTTCCTAAGTGTTTCATCGCATCGTGCATTTTAACTCTACCATGTCTAAACCTCCACACTCCCCCACCGATGCAATTGATCGCACATCGCCCATCGCATTTTTTCATTTCCCCCAAACACTTAAACCCATTCCTCCCCACCGATGCGATTGATCGCATGTCGCTCATCGCAATCAATGGATCCCATGATATAATACACCCGCTCCCCTTCCTGATTGCGATTGCAATTGTCCATGGGCCCCACCTTAAGTTCCTTCCGCCTTTTGCAATGAAAAATGGTTTTTCCTTTGTAAAGAATAAAAATCATTTTTGTTTGTTTTCAAAGGATTTATATCATCGTACATTGTTTTCTCTTGTTTACTACCCTCTTTCTATGGTATTACTCCATCGCATCGCAAATTATTATTTCGATCTGCCCTCCTCCTCTTTAGCTGCGATCTTCAATTTGCGATTGCAATTTCCCCTTCCCCTATACACTATCACATCTCATATTCCCAATCGCACTATCAGAATACACCTTCCCCCCCTTTCGATTGCGATTTGCGATTGTGATTTACGATCGCATATGGGCCCAACATGCTTTCCTCTGTTTCTTTTCACCCAAAAAAGGGGATTTTTATTCATTAAATGGAAAATTTCAGTTTTATTGTTTCCAAAGGACATTTATTGACATAAAGGAATTTTGAAACCAAAAGAAAGAAATAGTCAAGGCCGAGAAACTAAATATGAAACAGAGACTTCTACAGCAACGATGAAAAAGGGATCTGTTCTTCGGATTTCCTAAATTTTTCATTCATTAGGTGTAACAGCAAAATCTTTAAGGTGGTCAAAATGTATTGCTTCCCCTCTTTTTCAGGGGCATACTGTTGGTCTTTTTCCTATGTTCAGATTTCAGTTTCTGAGCTGGTAAAACAGCTCCTCTTTCAGTGGATCTACTCCCCTCAAAATTTTTTCTATTTAATGTAATTTTGAAATCATTTGTAAGGGGGGAATAAAGAGTGGAATAAGTTTGGAAATAATTTGAGGATGCTCTGCGCTCCATGTGTAATAGTTTGACAAGGAATTAATAAAGAAATTCAGCTCTGATTTATGGGATCCCTGTGGTATGGATTTTAGCATTGTCCTTTCTCTTGTGTTCATCTGTTAAATGTTATGTTTACCATTCATTCATTCACATTTTTGGTTGAATGCTTTCAAGATAGATAGATAGAATCCATTGTATGATGCTCTACCTTGGGAAATTATTCAACACTCTATGTTTTCTATTGTTTTAAAGGAATCCATCTCCTATGTCCTTTTCAGCTCCTCACCAGTCTTAATCATCTCATCATTATTTAAACTAAGTTGTTAAAATCCTTGCCTACCTTACCCCATGAAATACCCTGTAGCTCTGTTTTAATTCCCCAGATTCAAACTGCCCCATCTGTTCCATACAACCCTGAAATCTATAAAAACATTTCCCATCATTATACTTAGCCTAATATCAGTTTACAGTTATACTTTCATTGAATATTTTTCTCGTAGAGAGCCCTCTCCTGACCTTGGAGTGCTAGCTACAAGGCTGAGTGTGGTTTGAGGTTACCCTGATTTGCCTTCCTTCGACCTAAGGTTAAAATTAGGTGCTAACAACTCGGATACTCTTTAACTCTATAAAAATTACTGTTGTAATAAATTCTGCTTTGGCTATAAAAATCAGCAAATTCTTTTCTTCCTTTTATCTGCTTTTTAACTTTCACAGAAAATCAGTAAATGATTGCCAAGTTTCCTCATTATGAATGTTAATCTTTTTCAGCCTCATGAAATTCTCATCTGCCTCAGTATATCTGGAAAAAGTTTGCTTTATGACAAATAAATGTCTTATCTCATGTTGCAGATAGAATAAATCTACAAAACTTTTGAGTAGGACCTTCCCTGTTGGAGTAACTTGTCCACTTGAATTTTCAACCTGCTCTTTTGCATACTCTTTGATTTTCTTATTATATTCTTCCTATGGAATGAGCTTATCATTAATGACCAGAATTTTAGGCAAACTTTTTTTCCTAAAATTTTCAAATTTAACCATAAACTTGGTTATGGTTATGTTCATACTTTCACATTTCTCTTGAAGCTGTTTCATTAGATTCTTCTTTGAGATGACTTTCCTTATTTCAAGGTGTTAGCAACCTATAAATATAGGATTCATAATTTTGACTTGACTGATGGTAATCTTGTAAATATGTACATACTTTTCCTTCTGCAAGTTGTATTCTCATATTTTGTAAAAAAAATAAAAATATCAAAAAAATAAAAAAGAGGGTAAAAAGTCCTAAAAGAAAATTCAAAGGACTTAGAAAAAAATAGACCCCAAAAGAAAAATATGAATAAAACATGAAAGTGTGCAAGTTTAAATGCCACTAATTTTACCTTTCACAGTTGATTATGGCAGAGTGTCAATAAATGCCATAATCCATGATGAGTTAAATAGTTTAATCTTGACTTGTCGTGTTTCAATTTCACTTGTTGTGGATAGAGAATAAAGTATTAGCATACAGTTTAATCATGACAATTCGGTAGTTAGGTAGAGAATAAGTGAATCCAACAGTTTAATCTGGATTCCTGGATGAAATAAGTGTAGAATTAGATATTTTTATTGCTTTCAGAAAGAATAAATGTTGTAAAGGTTGCTAGCTCAAATGCACCTAATCAAAATGGAAGAAAAAATGGTAGCATGTAAAATTGGGTAGGTAGAAGAAGGTGAGAAGAATCAATGTAAATATTACTCACCAAGGCCGCAAATAACTAACTTCCCCTTCCCATAGCCATTAAACATTATAAGTTATCAGTCAAAAAGGCTCAAGGCGTTTCCTTGACTTTTGTTGGAACCGGACCCAAGGCTCTATGGCTAATTAGTTGAAAAATGGTAAATGTCTATATTAATCCCTCAAACTCACATCATTATTTCATTTCATGCATTCACACCCCTGAATAATCCTAAGTAAAACCTCATTTTTATTTGAAGATACTATAATTCCCATTTAACTAATTTCTTTCATCACATGAAAACATTAAACCCTCAAAATTACATTCTATCATAAGTTAAAGTGATGAGGTTAGTATGATGCAAATTTGCCTTTAAAACTTCACTCTACTTGGTTATGTTTATGTATTTTGAGTATACCTTGTCCCATTTTCATGTTAATTTTAACTTATCTATTAACTTTCTATAGAAATAACCTTTTCCTATATTATATAACTCCCTTTTATATAATAAGCCCAAAAAACCCATTAATAAAATTTTAGCCAAAGTTATTTATTCCCACATGTTTAAATAAAAAACCCACTTTATACCCCCTTTGGCTAAATATATCGTTAAATAAATATCCCACCCCTATGGTAGTTAAATCACTTTGATTTAATTTACTATATAATAAAAATATGTGAAAAACCTTTAAACATGTTTTATTATGAGTTTAAAACAAAAATATTGAAGTTTTGTTTAAACTAAACTTCAAAACCCACCCCTTTTTTTATTTCCCGACTCCCTTTAACAAAGGTTAAAACTATAACCTAATCATTTCCCCGCAATATATATCCCATCTCCGCAAATATTAACCCTAGTTCAAAGCCCTTTTACCTCTCCCGAACACCTTTTTTATGTATAAAGCCTGTTTTATATATAAAATCTTTCATATATATTTCAGCTATTGGATTCAATATTGACCCTTCGATCCCTAACACTCATTTGATCCTACGACTCCAAACAAACACGATATTCTTATCCCCATATCTCTTCACATCCTATCGCACTGCTTTATAGCCATCTAATCATCCCTTCACAATCCAACAATTCATATGTAACCCGACAGATCTAGTCCCCGACCACACCACAGCTCATCGCGTTAAGCGATCACCGTTGATCTTCCATCCACCATATCAACTGTCAATAATTGATGCCCTGGTCCCACTATACTTTCCCCACATATTTTCATTTAATCCTCACCGTTCGCTTTCCGATGTCAGATCCGACAGCCCGAAACTTATATCATGCAAATAAAGTGCACGACCCATGTTTTATGAAAATCGCGCGATAAAATTTGGTTTCCAATAAAACCCAATTCTACATGTCCCCTTTTCATTTGATCACATTCCAAAAGCCAAAAATAGCTTACCGCCTGTAGCCAACGCGAAAACCACCAGCGGTTTTCCACAGTTCAAACAATAAAATTTTCCCGCCAAATATGTAACTCACCAATATTACATGCTATAAGGTTTATAATAAAGGTTAAAACCTTTGTTATAAGGTTTATGTGAACATTATAAGCTCCGCCCGACTAGTAAACCTCTGGTAAATCCTTTCCGACTCCCGAATCTGATTTTTACCCTCTGTGTGCCTATTTTGTACCTGAAAGACCCATTTCATGCCTGAAAGGTCCATTTTGACCAACAAAATCTTTGTTTGAAGGCCAAAGACACCTTTCAACTGCAACATATCGACATCAAAAGCCTCTATTTTAAGTTCAATCTTCAATATAAACCCTTAAAAAAACATTTCCATGGCTTGAAAAGGTCTTTGAACCTACAAATCTCCTGACAAGTCATCTTTTATACTCTCAACCATTCAGGAAACCCTTGTTTCCTATCTTAACCCAGTTTTTCATCTCTCAGATTCCTAATTGAGCACTAAAATACCCATTGAGACTATCTTTACCCAAGAATTGCTAAAAAATTCCCTCTGTTAAAGTGAAATACTCCTGCAAACTATTTAAACTTGTAGAAGTAAGCCTAACAATGCCTAAAAACAGAGTTAAACCTCCACATATTGATCTCATTCCACAAGTCTTTCAAGAGACTTCAATCACCTCCTTGCAGACCTCTGTTTCATTAACAAATTGTTTGATTTTTGTAGGTTATTGTCAGAATAAGAAATTGGACCAACAGTTTCAATACTAGTTGACAAAATTGTTTGCTCCAATTTCTCGAATTTTAATTCAAAAGCTTCATTCAAAAAACATTTTTGTATACAAATAAAGAGTAAAAGCAAGTCAGGGAGAGATCAGAATGATGAAATTTTCACAGTGAATGATAAAAATGAAATCAGAATTCACAGGGATAAAGAAAATCATAACAGTTAAAGAGTATCAGTGGATAAAGTGTATCAGGTAAAATTCAGAGTGAAAGGTCAAAACAAAGTTACAAAGCAGTCAAAGGTAAACAGTAAAAGTAAATACAGAGGCAGTCAAATGTTAAAAAAAGATGAAAATACTTTTACCAACAATGAATTTTATCCAAAGTGAAAGTAAAACAGTTAAAAAGAACAAAAAGGTGAAAAGATGAAAACACAACAAGAAGGAACATTTTTGCAGAAATTCATGTTTAAGTCATTGTTTTGCAGAAACTATTGTGACCAATCCAAGATTAATTTTACAAAACTGAAGGAAATTTATGTTCCTAAGATTTTCAACTACAAAAACCTCTCTCACTTTTCTAACAGCCAGTATGGATTGGGAAGTATTAAACAATATTGGAGAGCACTTTTTGCAGAAAATTCCTGTTAAGTCATAATTTTGCAGAGAAGATTGTGGCCAATAAAAAATACATCATACAAAATTGAAGGAGTTTTTTGTTCCCAATAGACCCATCTACAAAAACCTATCTCACTTTTTTCACAGTCATTTCATAATGAGAGATACATGCACGTCTTTATAGGTTATTTTTCAGACTCTGTAAAACTCTGTTTTACACATATTTTTGCAGAGCCTATTATGGACCGATGGAGAGGAATTTTAGGAAACTGAAACAGGTTGATTTCACCAACATATTTATCTACAATAACCTCTTTCTATTTTTACATATATATTTCGGATTGAGAAATAAAAATATATCATTTGACCCCAAGTTTACAGAATTGTTGGAGCAGAATGCACAAAGAAAGGAAACAGTTAGTGACTCGGATGCCTCATCATCAACTAAGAGTTGGATCAAATTCGAATTCTCCTCTTTTTCATCACCTATTCATAAAACATAGTTCCAAATAGATTCATTAGTCTTGAGTGTCCTTTACTTAAGTTCTATTTATGTAAAACAGTTAGATATATTTTGTAAACCAATCTTGATATTTTTCAAGATATTTTAGTTTAGAATTTGTATAAATACTTCACTCCTTGAAGTATTTTGGGTGGAATAAAATTTCTCAAGACTAATATAGTCATTTTTCTAGACATATTGAAGTTGGTGTGAGTCAATTAACGAAGCAACAGACAGGAAACCAGATTAGAGACATCATAACTAAGGATTCCGTGGCGACAAGATAAGTCTCATCTTTTTCCTGTTTTCAGCGTTTTTCTTTAAAAAAATTACATACATTCATTTAATGTGTTTCTATTATTTAATTATCAACTAAGGAGAAATTAAACAGGATTAGTGATAACAAGCTCCCTGTTTTAAACTAGTTGGCATTTTTATGTTTTATACTTGATAACCGGACTATAGAATTCTTAATTGCTCTAGGTCCCAGTTTGATCCCCTCTAATCCTCGAAGTGTACGAAAAAGGACCACTTTAGCTACACATAACTAATAGCCCTAACAACAAAAGTGGCTGCCAATATCTTCATATCTACGGTTATTTGAACATAAAAGAGCTACAAAAACCAGATCTATGCATGGAAAGACATTAAGTAGAAAAAACAAGGGTTTGCTCCATATACCAATAGACAAGACAAGAACAATTTTGAAAGAATTTTTATATTAATTGGGCACCTAGGAGGAAAACAAGAAGGCGTATCCAATTCTCCTCAGTGGGATGGGTTCTTGGAAGTCCTCAACACTTCAGATCTAAGATTTCTCTCTCTTGTTGGTGTAGAAAACCCACACAAAGAATGGAACTCAAAGGGAGCTCACACAGCAAATGGTAGAAAAGAGTGACCAAGTGTATAGATCCAAAGTGATCTAATAGGCAACAAAGGGTGAAGAATGGTAGGAAAAACCCTCCTATTTATAACAAAATATTGGGTCATTCTAGATCTTGGTGCATGGGTTAACCAGATCTAGATCCACTTTTTATGGAATATTTAATTATATTTGTTGGAGGGAAAAGGTATTTGACTTGGGTCAAATCCCTTAATTAGTTAAAAATAAATAAATAAATGATTTATTTATCTTTTTAAGGAAGCAATTAGAAGATAATCAAATAAATAAGGATTTATTTAATTATTTAAGGAAGTGGTTGAAAGATAATTAAATAAATAATGATTTATTTAATTATTTGTGGGTGATTTGGTCATATTTAACAAGGAATATTATCTAAATAAGATTTAAATAATTATTCCTAGAAAATAATAAGATAGATAAAGGTTTATCTAATTAATTTCTTTGTTTTTGGGTTAAACATGATTGGGAATAATAATTAAATTATGGTTTAATTAATTATTCCATGAGGAAAATTAAACAAAATAGGTTTGTTTAATATTTCCTTTTGGGGTTTCCCGTTTAGACCATAAACAACCTAATAAATGTGGTTTATTAAGTTATTTTACATAGTGAAAGCAATTTTACTTAGGGTAAAATTGGTCTTACATGGTATACTTGGGTCCATCTAATGATAATAGGTTAGATGACCAAAAAATGGTGTAACAGATTGCCCCCCAGCGTGCGAGTGTCAGGAGCAAATCGTATGACCGAAGTACGTTGTAATAACTCAATCACTAGACAACAAAAGGGAAGTCAGAGAGAGAAGTGCAAGGTAGATAGTGTGTTGAAGAACTAGACCCTGAGGAGACGAGACTCGCAGGTGCAACAAGTCTCTTTTTATGAGAGGGTACCTGTGTTGAAGGCGGTGGGGGAGGCATACCTATGCCTGTCGAGAAAAAGTACAAAAGAATAGTGTGTCCAGTAAACAAGGGACCGAACCATAAAATACAGCCGGCATAATCATGAGCCAGATAAAAATACAATGAGGAATCCCATATACATGCTGTCCCTAGGATAACAGCTAGGACTTGTACAATAATATCTGAGTACATGAGATACAAATACAACCCAAATTCCCCCTGTACATGGGGAAGGGCTCACAAAATCTGACTGATACATGCAAATCAAAGAGGCGTTGCAAGTGGCTAAGGCCAACATCATCAAATATCTGGAGTTGCATCAAAGGCTGCAAGGAGGAGGTCATCCGGGCATGTGGGGGGCTACCTGCAGGGCCACCCCCTCATGAGGGTTGAGACATCTCACACACACCCGGGAATCATCAAGAGATGCTGCTGGATCACTGGACCATCAAGTATACGGATCTCGAACATGCTGAAAGGAGCTGGAGAAACAATCAAGTCAAAGGGAAACGAGAGATCCCTTTGCCTGATTCGAGGCACCAAACAAGAGTGGAAGCTGGAACCAAGGTACACTTCTCTCTAGACCGGGATTCTTGAAAGAATGAGATGATGTCGACAGAAGGAGGTCCGCCATAGGTGAGGCAATGAGACATCCTCAACTAAGGCACGAGAGAAAATAGTGGAGCGACGGACAGACTAACACTAATGATGATAGGGAAATGGAAAGGACTGAGTAGCGAATGGACGACTTCCCTTGTTAGAGCATAAAGGGCATGAATGACCTGGCAGCGACTGACACAATATCATAAGGGATAGGGGACAATGGGACTGAAGGTCATAAAGTGCGACACAAGAGAGAGACCAAGCAATGAAGGATGGAGGGCTATAGCGGGGTACCAAGGGACTCGAGATAGACTCCATGAATGGGATGATGACTCAACTTGGATGCTCTAAACAAGGGCGACGCAATGGTGCTGCCACACAGTAAAGGCCCAGTGGGGGAGCATAAAAACATGAGTATAAGATGGGAACTCATGACAAAAATCGACACGAACAAAGACAAGTAAGGAGGCGAAGTGGTGCCCCGAGTACAAGTGTCGTAAGTGAGGAAATTCGATTTTAATAAGAGGGGGAGTGACCCTTCTTGGACAAAATGTGCCGTGGTGAAGTATCAGATCATAAAAAACTAACAGATACCCATTTGAGGGCTCGGTGAGAGCTTTCCAACGGTGCAGATGGTTTATCAAACGGGGCTACGGTGTGGTCGCAGCAGTCGAAAGAAGAAATAGGGGTTCTCTTTTAATAAGGCAGTTTTCCCTCCAAATTCACTCATTTTCTATTGTTGCTGTGGTGAATGTAGAGAGGAGAGAAGGCCCTAAATCTTGCGGCGAGCGTAGCGGACAAACCGACCGTTGGAATCGAGATCCGTCAGTTGCAGGTAAGAGGCCTAACCTTACTCTTTCATTTTGATGGATTGAAAGTTCAGTTTAGGGCCCAAAATCCCAGAAACAGGCCCTCCTTCATCTCTACGGCCGGGTCGCACTTTTTGGCCCAAAAAGTGTGACCTGGGACGCAGGTTTCAGGGCAAAAACTACGACCTGGGAGATGAGGGGGTTTTGGTGTTGTTTTATGGCTAGGAGTTGGGTTTTTGTGTTTGGTTATGGTATTCCCGATCTGTAGGCTGACAAAGATGATGTTTTTGTGCAGGTATGGAAGATTTACGAGTTAACTGGAGAGAGAGAGACCTGGGTACATTACGGGCAGAGATCCAGGCGGATCAGGGTGTCCATCGTGTGTTGGCCAGGTTTGGGATTCTAAAGTTTTTGGAGAACCAGTTGATGAGAGCAGGAGAGCCCTTGTTGGCCCGGATAATCAATTATTGGGATCCAGAGCATGAGGTCTTTGTAGTGCAGGGGCACAGGATCGAACTGACAGTCTAGGATGTGTATTTCTTGACGGGTCTCCCACCACTAGGGATGGTGGGAAACATGCAACCAGTATTACCACGGGGGTGGCATATCATGGAGTTTGTGGAACGACATTGTCGATCGGGTCTCCAAGTCAAGGGCACTCGGATACCGATCAGGGATCTAGAGAGGCTAGAAACTCGTGCAGTGGCCGCAGTTGTGCTGCGTATCTTCGGCAACCAGGCGTTCCATCACATCACCGGGGGGCAGATGAAGCCAGTAGAGAGTGTGTTGAGTGGGACCTACTATGGGTGGGCCCAAATGATGCTGGTGTCGTTAAAATGATAGTTTTCTCTCTGCAAGCGGCAAGTGAACCACGATTGCTCATATGGGACTTTATTGTACGCCTTCTTCTTTGAGAAGATCCCGACCTTGCGGCCTCGTGTACAACTTCCAGATGGGGGCCCGAGAGAGCCTAGGATGCGCCGGTGGGGGCGGCTACTGTGCAGAGGAGGAGGAGGGGCGGTCGGGCGAGTGTTTCGACCTGAGTTCTTTGCCCATTGGGATCATATGTCGTTATACATAGACAACTATCCCTATAGTGGGATGAGTTATGGTGGAGATACGGACCTGCCACTTCCGCCTGGTCGAGTCTGGGGGCCTGATGGTAAGTGACAGATTGCTATTCTTGTATGGGCATGTTACAGTTTTTTGAATAGTAGCTAGGGTACTGATTCATGTACTGTTGGTATGCAGATATAGCGCCGGTAAAACCAGCCGGATATATGGGGCGACCGGCAGCAGCTGGAGCTTCAGGTCTGAGTGGGTTGAGAGAAGTGCAAAATGAGGATGCAGCCGCCCTTCTGGAGGACATCTGCCATAGATGCGAAAGGTTGCTGACCGGAGTATCAGAGCGCGGGTGGCAGGACTTAGACGACCAGTACATAGAGCCATGTATCGGTCTACCCTCGGAATGGCGAGGGGTCATGCGGCGCATGGCGATGGCCGGTCAAGGGATACGTGATCTACATGATGCAGGGGCAGAGCCATTGGCTCAGGATCCGCCAGATAGTGATTAGGTGTGGGGCATGTGGTGTCCCCTAGTGTGTATGTAGGGGCAGGTGGTACCCCCGGTTTTGAGTTTTTTGTAACATGCTATGGGCATGTCATATGTATCAGAGTAGATGGACTCTAAACACATGTTTTTGCGACACATATTATGGATATGCATCGTTTTTTAATGATTATGAATGTTATTGTCTTGTATGAAATGTGTGTGATAAATGCCAATCTAGAACATGGTTTGCAATACTATCTACAGAGTGATTCTGTTCTCGAGGTACGTGGTTGAAAGTTATGGTTTCAAATGCACGTATCAAGATTTTCACTCGTAAATAGCGTCTAAACAGCATAGGGTTATGCACACGATAAACACCATTTAGTTGCATTACAAGAAGTAGGGAATCCAAACAAACGTGCAGATGGAGGATGCGATGAAAGAGGGCATCGGCTAAGAGACCACGCACTGCATCATATTCGGCCTGATTGTTGGTGGCAGAACCAATGCAGACCCCGTTAGAAAGAACAAGGGCATGCAAGGGGGTGAAGATGGCCCAACCTGCCGAGGCGAGATTCCGGGAGTAACGACTTGCACCATCGGCGTAACCGATAAAGGGTGTGGATGGGGGGTCCTGCGAAATGGTGTGACAAGACAACAAATGAGGGGAGGAGAGGCAATGACGGCAGCGTGAGTGCACAGAAGTCATCGGGCGGCAACCGCGGGAGGGAGTGCAAGGAGCAGGATGACTATGACTCATATACAAACTAGAGGGTGGTATATGAGGGCTATCGGAAGTATGGTGAGGACTCGAGCTGCGGAGGTCAACAGAGACACGGGTGGAGTGATCTCGTGTGTGGGTAGAAAAGGGGTGGTCAGGTGACACAACAGGGGAGGATGCAGGGGGGCTAGGCTCCAAGTGTCTCGCAGAGGAGGATAGGTAAATAATGGTTACAGTAGACTCCGTCATTTGAACATCAGGGGGGGGGAATGTCGATGGGAGCGGGGGGATCCTCAGGCTGACCTGAAGCATACTGCGCGAGGATGGGAGAGGCGGATTGATTTTGTTCAACCTCATACTCTCGGACCACCTCTAAAGAGGCGCGGTAATGCGTCAGGTGAGGAAAATGGTGGGAGTAATGGCCATGAACGCCGCACAAAGCACAGGGTTTGTTGGTGCGGAGAGTCTTGGGGTTCTGGGTTACAGACGAAGAAGGAATGGAGGCTTCAGAAACCGTAGACTCGGGGAACACGACTTTAACCATGGGTTGAATACGGGGCAACTCGGGACAAGCATGGGTGGCATGACCAGTGCAATCACACAAGGCACAAGGCTTTGCAGGGGGAGGAGGGGCCGGGTCAGTCATGGTGGTCTTTTCTTTGGGTGCCCCCTTGCGGGCTTTGCCTTTCTTCCCGGGAGCCGTCATGACAGGAGAAGGGTCCTGTGGAGGTGTTGGGGGCACAGTGGCAACGGAGGAAGTGAGGGGGACCGGTTGAACCAGTGTCAAAGCCATGTAGGGTTTGGGGTGACCAGGAGGGGTGGCGGCTGGGGGATCAAGGTACCAGACCGGTATGCCCCAGGTCAGGTTAGGGAGAGAGAGGGTGGCCATGAAGGGGACAGAATATACTCCGGGAGGGGGAGCCAGGAAAGGGATCTGCCCAGCAGGGTAATGACCAGGAGGGACGGCTCCGAGATGGTTAAGGCCAGGAGGAACCGATCCAGGAGGATAAAGGGGTTCAGGGGTACCAGCTGTAGGGGGAGGGCCAGAAGGAGGAGGTCTAGCTGGCTGAGATGAATGGCTAGGATCTGGTTGCGGAGGGTGAGGGGGAGGTTGCTGACTAGCCGAGGTAGGCCGCTTACGGGCAGCCTGAGACGATTGCATCATGCAAACATTCGATAAGCTGGGATCAGTGATGGGAGGAGGAGGGAGATTAGGAAAAGTTCCAAACAGAGAGGAATATTTTTAAACGCCGGGGGAGACACTGGTCAAGGAATCGACGGTTTGCTTGTTGGCTACAGAAGAGATGGTTGTCTTAGGTGAGGTCTGAGATTTTGGCTCATGATATGTCAACTGGTCAATGGTGACTATCTTTCCATTATGGGGGAAAGAAATCTTGCGAAAGACCGCGGATGGGACAGCAGACATAGCATAGGTGTAGCTTCACCCCAATAGAATGTTGTAGTCTAGCGGGGCGTCTATGACTTCGACGTCAACGCAAACAGTCTTACCGGCGAGGGTGATAGGACAATTACGGAAAAGGCCAATGGGCTAGGAGGCGTGGCCGTCCCACGCTCGAAGGGTGATCATGGAAGGGGCCAGCTCAGGGGATCCGAGTTGCTTCCAAACCGAAGCAGACATCACACAGGTGGATGCCCCCTCATCAATTATGCATCGCGAAACGTTGGCGTTCCAGATTTTGACTGGGATTTCGAAGGCGACAAAAGCAGGAAGAGGGGGATGGTCCGATTGAGTGGTGTCGAAAACAATCATTTGGTCATCAGCAGGATCTACAGCGCCCATGGCAGATAGTAGAGCCTTATTTTGGGAAGGGCACGACTGGAGGAGTTCCAGTGTGGAAATGGAAGCAGGAGATTGCGCCAAATCATCTACTATACTATACG
The DNA here is from genome assembly GCA_034641835.2 of Pinus albicaulis. Taxonomy (NCBI): domain Eukaryota; kingdom Viridiplantae; phylum Streptophyta; class Pinopsida; order Pinales; family Pinaceae; genus Pinus; species Pinus albicaulis. Next base: position 1,020,704,139 of record CM076578.1, read on the forward strand.
AATGGGCAACTTGACCGGAAGCAGCGTTTCGACGTAGGGTTCCCTTAGGAATCTTGGTATGGACCTCAACTTTGGGTTGAGGGATATGTAAGGGGCCACTGGATGTCGAAAGAGGCTCTGTAGAACCTGAAGAAGGAGGCTCGAGGGCAGACTGAGCAGGAGGCTTGGGGTACTGGCAAGACCGAGTTTGAAGGTGAAGGTCGACGGTCAGGGAAGGATCGGAGTGCATCATAAGGATCTGGTAGTCAGAGGAACCAGAAAGGGAAGCGGGAGTGGCGACCTGGCTGTCAGGCGGTTGGGTAGCCACGAATCCTTGTTGAGGGAAAGGATCAGTAAACACAGTCGGTTGGGTAGTGGCCACATTAGGAGGAACATGAGGGGAGGCGTGTTGTCCGCGCAATGTGGCTTGAGACTCCCACATCTGCCGCATCTGGGGTAAGAGGGGACAATCATGGGTGTAATGACCATAAACACCGCAACATGAACAAGGCTTATTTGTGCGAAGCGGCCTGTCCGGCTTGGGCTGAGTGCCCTGTTGCTGGTTGGCAGTGTTAGGGTCCACACCAGGATTAGGTCCACGGGTACCAGGGGCAGATTGGTTTTGATTGCCTCTCCGCCTTCTTTGAGAAGAAGGGGGATTAGTCGCGCCCTGCTGTGAAAATACTTTCCCTGGAGGGGGATGTAAGTGTTGTTGCAGGTTTTGAGGAGGCAAGGGAGATGGAAGCGCATATGCTGGAGGAGCTGGTGCACCAGGCTGCAGATAAGGGTAATGGTGGGGTTGGGCAACATTGAGGTAAGCAGGAGGTTGGGAAAAATGAGGAGGCATGTCGTATCCTGGATACATGCTACTGGGAGGGGGGAGAGTGCTAGAGGTGCTGGCCCCTCCCTGAGGGAGACCATAGCCCATAGGAGGTTGAGCGTATGGATGGGAAAGGGATCCAGCAATACCGTCGGCGGAATGAGATGCCCCCGGGGCGTTAGCGCCGTCGGGCCTGGGGAGGTCAGGAAGAACAGTATAAACATAACCAGATTGAGTGTAGATCAGGTCATATTTCAAGGCTATTTGGAGGGCGGCTTCTTCAGTTTGAGGAAAGTGGGAGGCGACATCTTTGCCGATAGGAGCTAAGAGGGTGTGAAGGAACTAGTCCATGTAAACCCGATCTTCGAAGGAGGGGGCTCGACATAAGCTTCGTCTTCGTCGCCATTCCTGAACATGGGCGGAAAGGCGGGTTGAAGAGGTTTGCTTGAATGAAGTCAAGAGCTCTGTGCTAGTATCGTATCAGAGAGGGAGCTGGAAATAAGATAAAAAGGCTTTGGAAAGGGTCGCAAAGGTGGTATGGGAAGAGGTGGCTTGTTCAACATACCATTTAGAAGCTTCACTGGTAAGCGTGTGTTGGAACAAACGAAGATGGATGGAGTCATCGGTAATGGAATTGGAGGAACACCACATGTGGAAAGATCGGACATGATTGGTTGGATCTTCTCCATTAAGGCCCTCAAACTTAGGGATGTCTGAGGGGAGCTTGGTTGGCATAGCGGGCCAGTTAGCATTGTGGTGAATGGGGTCATTGATCAACTGATGCAAATCGGGGAGGCTGAGGCCTGCAATGTACGGCAGCACAGGGGTGGCCGGGGTAGTTCCTGTGGCGGTTCCGCTAGTAGTAGGGCCGGCATTAGGGCCGAGAGAACCGCTAGCGTTAGGCCCTAGACCAGACATAGTGAAGGTGATAGGGGGAGAACCAGGAGGAGAAGGAGGACCCGATGAATCAGGAGAGGAGTCGGAGTGCGGACTCAAAGGTGGACTGGCTCGACGACGGCGGGGCGGAGCAGGTCGATCGACCGGAAACTGAGGATGAAGGCCAAGAAGTCTCCGGGAAAGGTGCCTTGGGGGCGCAATGATGACAGGAAGAAGGAAACCGACAGGGGCAGAAAGGGAAAGAATCAATTAAGGTCAAGGGCAGAAAAAGGTCAGTGTGTGGCATGTGTTAATTTTAATTTTTAAACCCTTTCCGTTTTGAGAGCAAGAAAAATTGTGCTGCGTAGCTGAAAATAAACCTACAGAGAACAGTATATAATGCTGAAATAACAGAAAAATAACAGCTACTTGTGCATCTATCTAACCCAAGAAGGTGGGTCTCTCAAAACTAATCTGAAAAGAAAGGGAAAAATATAGGCAAAACACACGGAAAAGAGGCCAATAGATCTAAGGTCAAAAGGGACAGGGATCTAAAGGATAAAGCTGCTGAAAAGAGGTGCAGATCACAGCCAAGAGACAGAGGCAAGGTGGCTGGAAAAAGGGAGGAAATCAGCAAAAAGCGGAAAGGACAGGGAGGAGGTCCTAAAGAGAGGTCCAAACAAAACAACAAGAGGTGATTTGCAAGGAAAAGAGGTTGATTTAAAGGGATCTGAAAAGCAGGTATCAGATCTGGATAAGGGGGGGCTGAAACTCAGAAAAATAGAGGCTAAAACAGCTAAAAAATCTTCCACAAAAAGTGGAGGGTACTGAAGCCCTAGGGGGCTAGGTTCCCACTTAGATGAGATAAAACAGAGCAAAACTAGGTCAAAGCGGGCTGAAACAGAGGCTGGAAAACCCTGACAGAAGCTTCAACAAAACCCAAAAAAAATGCAGAAAAAGAGCTGAAAAAAGGGCAGGTCGCAGTTTCTGACCTATTTTCAGTGTAGGTCGCAGAAAAGCGGCTGAAAAGTGCGACCTGGAGGTCCAGGTCGTAGGTTTTGGGCCGAAAAGTGCGACCTCCCATTTTGGTTGTCTCGGCGGCAGATTTTCAGAAAAGTTGTCGTCTCAGTTGCGGCTGGTGTCGCTTACCTGCGCAATAGGGCCAGAAACACACGAAAGTTAGAAATTTTAATGTTTTGGGGTTTTATGTGAGAAAAACAACATAAAAATAGGGAAAATATTTAGCTGAAAAGAAACCCTAGGGTCTGAAGTAGCTGGATATGCAGGAATATGAAAAACGACAGCAGTCGTAATTTAAAACCCGTGTGGAGTCGCCATTTGTTAGTATGAATCCTTTTTCGAAGTGTACGAAAAAGGACCACTTTAGCTACGCATAAATAATAGCCCTAACAACAAAAGTGGCTGCCAATATCTTCAGATCTGCGATTAGTTGAACATAAAAGAGCTGCAAAAACCAGATCTATGCATGGAAAGACATTAAGTAGAAAAAATAAGGGTTTGCTCCATATACCAATAGACAAGACAAGAACAATTTTTGAAAGAATTTTTATATTAATTGGGCACCTGGGAGGAAAACAAGAAGGCGTATCCACTTCTCCTCAGTGGGATGGGTTCTTGGAAGTCCTCAGCACTTCAGATCTAAGATTTCTCTCTCTTGTTGGTGTAGAAAACCCACACAAAGAATGGAACTCAAAGGGAGCTCACACAGCAAATGGCAGAAAAGAGTGACCAAGTGTATAGATCCAGAGTGATCTAATAGGCAACAAAAGGTGAAGAATGGTAGGCAAAACCATCCTATTTATAACAAAATATTGGGTCATTCTAGATCTTGGTGCATGGGTTAACCAGATCCAGATCCACTTTTTATGGAATATTTTATTATATTTGTTGGAGGGAAAAGGTATTTGACTTGGGTCAAATCCCTTAATTTGTCAAAAATAAATAATAAATGATTTATTTATCTTTTTAAGGAAGCGGTTAGAAGATAATCAAATAAATAATGATTTATTTAATTATTTAAGGAAATGGTTGAAAGATAATTAAATAAATAATGATTTATTTAATTATTTGTGGGTGATTTGGTCATATTTAACAAGGAATATTATCTAAATAAGATTTAAATAATTATTCCTAGAAAATAATAAGATAAATAAAGTTTTATCTAATTAATTTCTTTGTTTTTGGGTTAAACATGATTGGGAATAATAATTAAATTATGGTTTAATTAATTATTCCATGAGGAAAATTAAACAAAATAGGTTTGTTTAATATTTCCTTTTGGGGTTTCCTGTTTAGACCACAAACAACCTAATAAATGTGGTTTATTAAGTTATTTTACATAGTGAAAGCAATTTTACTTAGGGTAAAATTGGTCTTACATGGTGTACTTGGGTCCATCTAATGATAATAGGTTAGATGACCAAAAAATGGTGTAACACTTAAGTGCCCTTTTGTTCAAATTTCACCCATTCCATCAACAAATCCTATTCAAAGCCTTAGAAGGTCATCTACCCTGCCCTTAGTACATTTGCATCTTTGAGTCTTATTTCCTAGCTCTACTTGCCTAAAGAGTTGACTCCATAGCCCAATGTTCTGGTAGATCCCTCTGATTTACCTTGAAATACTTTTTATTCTCACCACACTTTTAAAACAATTCCCACTATCCACTCATAGCTAGCCTAAAACCCTTTACCAAAACAAAGCTAAATTTTATGGAGAGATCCCTCTCTGGAACTTAGGAATGCTAGATCCTGAATTCTCAAAGCGGTTCTTGGTCACCCCTAGTTTTCTTAACTACAAAAAATCCTCATCCCACAACTTCAAAATTATTAGGGTGATAACACAAGGATTATCTTTGTCCTATCACTTATTTGTATTTCTTCCAACTCCTACCTATTTTTTTTTTTGAGCAACTTGATCAATTCTATGGCTTGCTCAGGTTTAGTAGCTAGCTCATCTTTGGTTTTCTAAATTTCTGCTAGTGCTACCTTTAGTAAATCTCTTTGTTCAAAGATTACCTTAATTGAGGGCCACACATCATTGGTTGATTCAATGATTTTGTTCCATAAATGATTTTTCACATATGATATTGGTTCCTTTAAGGTCAAATCCTTTTGAAGCTTCTTCAGTTCTTAATTTAACCTATTAGCTCCTTGCTCATGAATTTTAGTATTTATTTGAGCTAACTTCTTTGTATCCTAAAGGTTATCAATCATATTTTTCAATCTGTTAATCTCACTTGTCTGAAGTGACATTTATTCCATGGCTTTTACTAGTTTAATGGCCTCATTTATGGGTTGAGATGCTATAATAGATGACTCTATAGCTGAATTTGCAGATGATGTCACTGGAACTACAGCAGCCATTGGTTCTTTGGGTGCCAACTCTTCTGCTAGAGTTGAAGGTGCAACTGTAGTAACCATAGGAATTACTATAGGAGTTTCCTAAGCTTTTGTTGTTTCCCTTTCATGGACAAGTTTCTCCATTTGAGTTTCCATTTCTTTGATCTGTCCTGTTAACTGAAAAATTAAGTTCATCATGTCATCCTTCTGAGTCTGTTCTTGTATAATTTCTTTAGCTTGAGGATGTTCAGTTGATGGAAGTTTAAGCTATTTCATCAATGCTACAATGTCCTCAATCTTCTTCTTTACTAACTGTTTTGCTGCTTTAACATTTTCAGGATCATATCCTATTTGTAGAACTAATTCTACTAAAGACTTAATCATTAGGTCTTTAGCATATATGAGGCTTTGTCAACCTTCATTTTATCTTTCATGTTTATGATTATGTTCAGAAGTTTTTGAACACTCATAGCCTTGGTTGTAATAGTAGAATACAACATCTCTGAACTCTGTCTATGAAATTCTATTTGATCAAGTGCATGAATTTTCTTTTTTGGTACTTCTAGATCAAACTTTTTGTAGTGTGCAACTGTCTTTGGAATATTCACTATAGGCTGTGACACTGACATGATCAACTTTTTATTTGAGTATTCAAAGGATGATAAAATTTTGTTTTGAACACTTGGTGTTTGCTTCAAATATTGAGAGTAAATCTCATTTTTGATCTCTTCATTCTTTTCTTTAATCTGATTGTATTTTTTTTCTTATATCAAGATCATTTTCCTTTTCTTTTTGTGAGGATGATGCTTCTAAATTCTGTTGTTTCTCTATCATCTGTGCATTTGAATTATCAATCTATTCTTCATTCAAATTCTCTGTAACTGGCTCATTTCTGATGACTCTGGCAGCATTTGTTTTTGTTACTGGGACATCTGTGTCTTCAACCTCAATAGTCACTTGTCCTTTATCAGCTGAGTCTATCTTAGGCTTTTTATTGTATCTTAATTTGAACCTATTCTCAGTTGTAGTCTCTGCAATGTAAGTTCCTTCTTCTCAGACCCTTTTGGTGGCTTTCTCTGCTTGATTTGCAATTTGTAAGGTGTGACTAGTATCAGCCTACTTTACTGTATCTATCAAAATGTTTTCTATCTACTCAATCTGATTGACATACTTCTCAATATCTGGTTTTTTCTCATGAATGTAGGGTGTTAGTTTGCATTTAACCCTCATTTTACTTAGTATTCCTTGCGGATCATAGTTTCAGGAGAAACTCTCTTCAAATATGTACTCTAGTAACTGTTTAGTTGCTTCTATCTCTGCATCTCTGTGATTACAAATAAATGGCCCTACCTGATTATTTAACTTGAATTGTGTTTTCTTCTTAGCTGCTAAGAAGTTAATAGAATCAAAATTCAAGATTTGACTGATATATTCCAAGGAAAAAACCCTCATTGGTACAGATTTAGGTAGTTTGTAAGGTAGAAGATTAGAGCCAAAAAATCTAATTTCTGTGTGTTTCTCATACAAATACCAATCTCCAATCCTAGTCTAATCAGATAGCCGTAGGATTTTCTTCATTTCATAATTAATCCTTGGTTGTTCAGTGTTGGTCAACATATTGATCAATGGATGGAAAAAATTATCTGTGAATCTACAAAAGTGAATTTGGAAGACTCTTTTCTAATCAATGAATTCCAAAATATGACTGAAAGTGGTTTTTCTTCTATATCAAGCTTTTGGAGAGTTATAGGGAACTTATCTGCTTGAAAATAAAAGAACATATGGAAGAGAAAAGATGTGTATCTAAACACTCCTTCAGTTGGTAACTTAATCAGCTGGTCATGGATATTGTCAGCAATATACTCAGCATAATTGAAGATAATAAAAGTACGATTTCCTGGTGTACAAGTAGATAGGAAATCTAGGATGGATTCATCTGTATGCTCATCTGTAAAGTATCCTAAGATGAATGATAACATGGAAATAACATGCCTTGAACATTCTGGAAATTTTGAAGTAGAATATGGAGGATTGATTTGAGGAATTTATACATGTAAGGGCATGAATATTTGGAAGATCTGGAATATTTTGGGAAAATGAAGGCCAATGTACAACTTGGTAAGTGCTTCTATTAATAAAGGGACAGCTTTAGGATCAGGTTTGAGTTGTAACATCTGACTTATGGACTCAGCAGTAATTGTAAACAATAATTCTTTGTTTGCATTCACTATTTCTCTTTGTTCAGGCACATAATAGTTTTGACACAACCTAATCAGCTCTAGGCATGGATGAATGACCGGAACAACATATTTGGGCAAGTTTGATTCCTAAATTTGGACTTCTTCAACCTGATCTAAGGACTTTTCATAGCTCCAACAGTGGAGGTCTAATAAATTAAATTCAACTACTGGATCTACTATTTTATAGTCAACATCTGCTAAGGGGACATTCTCAATCTCTACTACAGGAGGTTTTAGAGGATTTACAATGATGGCAGTCTTGGAGGGCACAACTAGAGTAGATTTAGGCATTTTTAGGCTTTTAGGACTTCTGAAACTCTATTTTTATGCTTTCTGGTTTCTTCCGTAAGACTTAAATAGTTTATAGAAGTATTTTTGACTCTAACAGAGGTTCTTGGATGAAAATAAGTAGAATATGGTTGTTTTATTATATTTTTGTAATATCCCAGATCCGGAATAGCACAACAATCCTGTTGAAATAATGCACTCTTGGGATATTGATGTACAAAAATGAGTTTACAGCCCTTGGATCCCTTATATCAGAAGATCTGGGGTCTATATCCAAAAGGGGAGAAAAAACAAATCAAATTAGGTGTGGTAAACAGATCTCCCGCCACCTAGTCTAGCTGAAAAACACCCTACAAGAGGGGCTGCATCTATGCACAACAAACTGCTTCAGAAATAACGTAGTCTTGGACAGTATGAGAAGGAGGGCATAAAATATGATTAAATTATGAATTTACAACAACAAATCAGAATTATAATGAAACTCTTTCAGTATACAGTAGAATACATGAGGCAATAGAGCAAGAAATCCTCAGAAAAGAGAGCTACAACACATATAACTACAGAAATGGATCAACAGTGTTATTTAAAGGAGCTATAGTAGATGAATATTACAACTCAGATCTAGGACATATCTGTGGACAAAACATCAAATCTATTTCAGATTTGGAAACTAGATAATCTTATTTACAAGATCCCCTTAGTGTTTTGACCAAAGCATGCATAAACAAGAGTAGATCTAGGTTTTAAGTTGCAGATCTGTAAAATGTTGCAGTAATTTATGAATATAACATTACATTACATTACAATAGATCAGATCTAAATATAACATGGATCAGTAAGCTAATCCACGGATCACCAAAGTGGAAGGCAAAGCCCAGCACCAGAGATCTCTCATCAAACTGTGATCAAAACACCATGAAGAATCTCATATGAAAATAATTTAGTTCCTCAATGAAAAATGCGTTGTAGCTTGAATAACATAGATGGCCAACTACCAAGATAAGGATTTGAAGTACAAACAGGAGAGTAACTATTCCATGAGGTTAAAAGACACACTCCATGAGAAGAGGCTCCCAAAACAAGCTATATCTCTACAGATATAGAATCCCACTTGCTGCAACTTGAAAAAGCAGACAACCCCTCACTAGATCTGCACTGCAATTGGAAGTAGAGCTTGGCCTCAAGCCTGATAGTGGATCAAATCAACAAATACTCGTCCAAGATTCCTCAAAGGAAGATATGGAACTCCTAAACAGGAAATTCCAATGAAATCTAGGCTAAGCAGCCAAGAAAGCTGTTTGTCTAAACAGATAGCAATTAAAAAATCAAATCATGAACAACCTCAACATGTTGCCTTCCCCTTCCTTTTATAAGATGAGAGCTTGCCAAAACCCTAAACCACCTTCATTCATTTAACCCTTTTCACATGGAGGAACTTCTTCTAGAACTGTGTTGATCATCCATGAGGTTCAATGTATCTCGATTATGTTGTGATTTGGTCCTATTGACCTAGTCAAATAGCTCAATCTTGTTTCACACACAAGTGGATTTTATCAAGACAGCCCTAATTTACCTTTGTTCACTTTTTGGCATGTATTTATTCTGTTATTAGGAGTTTTTAACCCTCCTTTACATAATTATTCTTTGAACAAAGAAAACAAAATGAAATTTAACATTCCTATTAAAATAGGAATATTACAGTCCTCTCCTCCAAAAAGTTGCTTGTCCTCAAGCAACTCACAAGGACTTTGTAAAATCTCCAATGGAGCTATCTCCTCACAAGAATGCAAGTTTGCCTTTGGCAGATGAACCAAAGAGCTATCATCATGAAGTAATGCGAGATACATGAAAGAATCATATGTTGTCCATCGGTCCCTTCAAGGCACGAGAGATGATAAACATTGGGCACTTCAACCCCCATGAGAAACTTCAATCTCCATGATATCATTCCAAACAAGTGAGCCATCCTTGACAACTCAAATAAATAGTCACCAATCCCCACCATATGCAATGTGTAGGGGCTCCATGGCTAGAAATGAGAGATAAGAATCAACTCACGCTGTCTCTCCCTCCATTTATGATAAATATGGAGCTGATGATATTGGGATGCAATAATATAGTCCTCATGAAGCCAAAATAAACTTGGAACTTCATGATTCCCTTCATGGAGTCTAGTGAGCCTCCTTGCCCAATCTTCCATGCATATAGTGCATAGAGTATCTCTACCATATGTGCTCCAAAAGAAACATGGACTAAGTGTCATATGATATATTGGATGGTGACAATAGTCCCTCCCTTGAAACCAGTGTTGTCCTTCATCTTGCTACCTCAAATCATAGTACAATAAGTGGCCATCCCACCACCTTATAGCTGCAAAAAGCTTCTTTAAATCTTGGAAATAGTAGGGAGTAATAGGTGTTGGCTGAACATGATGCAAACAACACATGTCTTGCTGCAAATTCTCCCAAGTGAGAGACCTTTTCCAATGACATAAGCCCAACATATGGCTTCTAGCATAGGGAAAAAAATGATATAATGTAGCAGCCACACAATGTCCTACTCTCCTCTTGAAGCATGAATGAATGTGGGAGATTTCATTCCCAAAGGACACACTCAACCAATGTGTCATTCCCCCTCTCATGTTCATAACAAATATTGGAGAATTATTATCATTATGATACAAGCAAGCTCCCTTATGCCATCTCATGAGAAGGTTACAATTTCTCCCAACCCAAAGTACATACATGATTATGATATTCATTCTAAACAGAAATGCATGTACATACATCATAGACATAAGTAAATGTATGGACATGGAATTCATCATGGGGTGTCCATACTTCATTCTTATCAACCAGAGCAACCATGCCTCCTCTTTATGCATTCTTTCCTTCAGATACAAGGCATGAGAGAATAAAATCAAAAACCTTGGGTGGTACCCACACTCACACAATAGAAACCAACGCGGGTCATCTCCTCCTTGCTTTAGATCTAGAAGTGTGGTAAATTTTTTACATGCCACTTACTTGCTGTCGTAATCATTCCACCAAGGCTTAAGGTGAAATGTATATTTGGTGCTTTAGGGAAGCACCCATCATGCTGCAAGACCTCCCTTAGCCCAACAAGGGAGTGGCCATACTTGAGAATAGTTATGGCCCATAGTTGGCCATGAAGTTTATAAGGTAGGACACTCCTCTTAGGAGTCATGGCCTGCACATGAAAAGTAAAAGAATTCATGCAATCATAAAATATAATTTTATTGACATAACCATGCTTCTTACCGAAAGTCTCTAGCGTTGTAATAGTCTCTCCCTTGGCTAAATGTATCATCACTATGCAAGGTTGAGAGAACACTTTTCTCTTTCCATCAAGGAGTTTCCCTAGAGGGCTTCTTCCAAGTAAGGAGAAATCAAGGCATAGATCATAATAGAAAGAGGTATGGGCTAATGTGTCCTGGCTTGTCTTGCATAGATCTCCATGCCTTCTTAGTACATCAATATTTTGAAATAAAAAGGGGTAAATGTTTCTTTCCCATTGAATCTTTCCCTCCTCTTCATCTTCTGCAGTATTCAAGATCCCTCCATCTGATATTGATGGCACATGATGCTCATGGATTGTGCCATAATTTCTATATGTGAGACTCCTTGAAACTCCTTACAAGAATGCGAGAGCTTCTCTTCTTGGAGCAGCTGATTCTTCTCCTTCTACATGAAATGCTAGAGATGCCTCTGTCATGACTGCGTTGTCACCCCTAGCCTTTTATTCAAAGGTAGAAAATGCCTCATCCTCAATAGGAGACCTTAGATCTTGGTCTATCTCTGAAATAGAAATCTTCATGTATTCCTTTTGAGAAGAAGACTCTTCATCCAAAGGTGGATGCCTCCAATCATTTCCTCCTTTGGTATCTTCCCAATGAATACTACCAATCACCCAAAGTAAGTATTCCTCCTTACACCTCATGGGAAGTTGAGATGTAACCCCTTGGAAATATTTCAGAAAATATCTCTCATCAATGATCCTCTTGGATCTAAAAGAATCCAAATGTGCTGAAGGCCAAACACCAACAGAAAGTGGCACAACACTCATCATGCCTCCCACCATTTTGCACCCTAACTCCTCATGCTGCATGCAGCTCAAATAAGGTGCAAAGGAATGAATTTTCATCCCCTCTTAGACCAATCCCAAACTGCTCAGCACTGTGCAAGCTTGTTGTTCTTGGTGAGCCTTGGGAACCTCTTGTATGGCTGCAATGTTTCCTCTCTTCAATGTGTTTGTTGATCCAACCACTGCTACAGATGGTTTCCCCTCCATGAATGTGATAGCGCTGGTACAGGGCTCCTCAAATGGAGAAGAGGACTCCTCCTCCTCCTCTGAACTTCTAATACCAAATCTTCTGATTATTTGATGAGTGAAATCAACAAAAGTAGGTACTCTTGCATGACTTCCATGGCTGAACCACCAACAGCTTGCCTTGCCCTCCAAATGCAGCGCTGAGATCTCCACAATAGGATGTAGTAGGAAAAATGCTTCTAGATTCATTACCCAAGTCTCTGCTGCACACTTGAGTGATCCATCAAATGTAGACAACAAAAATCTGTTGCCTCTTATCAATATCTTACTGCATGGTCTTCTTTCTTCTCTCAGTTGAATAAACTGAGGAAAATCTAGGGTCTCTTTGAAAGCCCTAGGTTGGCACTTGTATTCTGCCAAATACCCACTGAGGATCTCATGTTCTAAGTGGTCTTCTTGCTCTCCACTTCCTCTATGAAAACAGGAAGTTCATGTATCTTCTCCTTCCTCTTGAAACCTTCTAGAGGTCTCACTATAGCTTTCTTCTTCTTGAAACCCTTTGGGAGTTTCATTGCTTTCTTCTTCCTCTTTCTTCTTAGATCTAAAAATAGATGAGAGCAATCTCATCCTCTCCATCATTTTTTTCTCTGCTCTTTTCTTTATAGCACCTTGACTTGAAGCCCACGGGCTGAGCCAAAGATCTTGCTCTGAAACCACTGTAATATCCCAAATCTGAAATAGCACAGCAAGCTTGCTGAAATAAAGCACTCCTAGGATATTGATGTACAGAAATGAGTTTACAGCCCTTGGATCCCTTAGATTAGCAGATCTAGGGTCTAGATTCAAAAATGGAGCAAAAACAAATCAAAGTAGGTGTGGTAAACAGATCTCCCACCACCTAGTCTAGCTGAAAAACACCCTACAAGAGGGGCTGCAACTATGCACAACAAACTGCTTCAGAAATAATGCAGTCTTGGATAGTATGAGAAAGAGGGCATCAAATATGATTAACTTATGAATTTATAGTAGCAAATCAGAAATATAATGAAACTCTTTTAGTATACAGTAGAATACATGAGGCAATAGAGCAAGAAATCCTCAGAAAAGAGAGCTACAACACATATATAACTGCAGAAATGGCTCAACAACGTTATTTAAAGGAGTTGTAGCAGCTGAATATTATAACTCAGATCTAGGAAAGATCTGTGGAAAAAACATCAGATCTATTTCAAATTTGGAAACTAGATAGTCTTATTTACAAGATCCCCCTGGGATTTTGACCAAATCATGCATAAACAAGAGTAGATCTAGGTTTTAAGTTGTAGATCTGTAAAATGCTGCAGTAATTTCTGAATATAACATTACATTACAATAGATAAACTCTAAACAGAACATTTATCATCAAGCTAATCCACGAATCATCAAAAGTGTGATCAAAACACCATGAAGAATCTCATATGAAAATAACGCAGTTCCTCAATGAAAAATTCCTTGTAGCTTGAATAACATAGATGGCCAGCTACCAAGATACATATATGAAGTACAAACAGGAGAGGCAATCTTCGAGGAGGTTAAAAGACACACTCCATGAGAAGAGGCTCCCAAAACAAGCTAGATCTCTGCAGATCTAGAATCCCACTTGTTGCAGCTTGCAAAAGTAGACAACCCCTCACTGGGTCTGCGCTGCAATTGGAAGTAGAGCTTGGCCTCAAGCCTGATAGTGGATAAAATTAGCAAATACTCCTCCAAGATTCCTCAAAGGAAGATATGGAACTCCTAAACAGGAAATTCCAATGCAATCTAAGCTAAGCAGCCAAGAAATTTTTTTGTCTAAACAAACAGCAATTCAAAAATCAAATCATGAACAACCTCAACATGTTGCCTTCCCCTTCCTTTTATAATATGAGATCTTGCCAAAACCCTAAACCACCTTCATTCATTTAACCCTTTTCACATGAAGGACCTCGTTCTAGAACTGCGCTGATCATCCATGAGGTTCAATGTATCTGGACTGTGTTGTGATTTGGTCCTGTTGACCCAGTCAAATAGCTCAATCCTGTTTCACACACAAGTGGATTTTATCAAGACAGCCCTGATTTACCTTTGTTCACATTTGGGCATGTATTTATTCTTTTATTAGGAGTTTTTGACCCTCCTTTACATAATTATTCTTTGAACAAAGAAAAAAAAATGAAATTGAATATTCCTATTAAAATAGGAATATTACAATTTTTGACTTTCAACTGTGTTACAAACTCTCACTGGTTATGAAAATAAGAAACAGGGGTTTCTTAAGCTTTTTCAATGGATATTGGACTAAAAATTGTTTGGAATCAAGCACAGAGGGTCAGGTTACTTGCAGAGGATTTCTAGGCTTTAATTGGAGTTTTATACAGTCTATAAAACTAGAATAAACTCAATATTTTCCTTCTAAAACTGAGTGCAGTATAAAAAGGGTTTTATAAAAAATTTGACAGGGTTTAGCCTCTTTTTTGTACAATTTTAAAGGATCTCTTGGAGTGAATATTCTTATACAGGTTTCAAATGTCCTTTTTAAATTGATAATAGGCTTGATTTCTTCGAAAAATACCTGTTTTACGCAAGTATGGGTCTTTGAAATAGGCTCTGATGTGTTTTACAGGTCTGTGGTATCTTTTGGAAGCAATTCAAGACTTCCAACAATCTTCAACAGCAATAGGCGAACTTTTCATTGGTTCTGGGCATATAAATTGTGAAAATGCTTCGTTCTCTGAGTCGGGAGGGAGCATATAGTCGTTAAGTGCAGGAAAGGGATAAACGGTGCTATTTTGGGGTTTATTAGACATTTTAGGTTTAATCTGGCCTGCAATAAATGGCGGTCATGTTAGACAATGAGTGGTTTTCGGGCTTCAAAGGATAGAAACTACAAGTGGCTATCACACGGGTTTAAGGTGGTAAGTAGTTTCAATTGGATTGCATGCGATCCAATGAAAATAAGCCATGTGGAGGAGAGAGAAAAGGCTAAAACAGCCTATTTCGCATGGAAATGAAAAATTTATAGTCATGCAACTTAAATTGTGATATGGGCTTTCGTTCGTTAGATTTGGGAGCTCAATTGTGAATGGTCACAATTTAATCTTGAAGTTGCTCGAGATTTCAGAGTGGGGTCCAGGGTTTATCGATGTGGTGGGATAGGTTTTTAAACCTTATAAATATAAATTTATAATGTTTAAAAATTTATATTATAGGATTGGTGGAGGGGTAATGTTATACGTTTTTAAATTAAAACATTTAACAAATGTTTCAATCAATAACGGTGGCGCGAGTATTATTATATGGTAACAAAACCTTTTAACAAGTGTTTTTAATACCATAGGGGTGGGGTATTTTTGTATTATGATATGTTTATAACCTATGGGAATAAAGGGGAGGTTTTATTTTTGTCACATGGGATATATAACCATAGGTTAAAACTTTAATAATGGGTTTTTGGGGTTATTTATATATGAAGGATTTAATAATATACGGGAAGGGTATAATTTAGGGTTTTAATAATATAAGTTAGAAATTAATATGAAATGAATGTGTAATGTATGAAACGAATTAAAATACATAATTTAAAACTAATTTAAGTGTAGAAATAGGCAATAAAGCATATTTTGTCCCATTTTTTTATTTTTACATAGACTTAACCCAAAAATACATTTTATGGGTTTTTGAGTGTTTTTGAATGAAAATGAAATTAATTATGTAGGTTTTTTACTTTTCTAAGTAAAAAAGGTGTTTTTACTTAGGAAAAGGAATCATAGACTTGGAAAAGGGTGAATATGCTGATGAAATGGGTTTTATGTAGGGAATTCAGTATCTTTAACCAATCAGATATTGAGCCTTAGGTCCGGTCCCAGCAGAAGTCAAAGAAATGCTCTAAGTCTTTTTAACTGGAGATTTAGAATACTAGATGATTGTGGGGGAAGGGAAATTAGTAATTTTTCCCAATGATGCTTTATTACATATCTTTCACAACTGCTTTATACATACCCATCATTATTTCTAACATTTTTTACTTCATTTTCATGGATGCATTTAAGCTTGCAACCCTAAATCCATTTTATTTTAAAACATAAAACTATCTAAGTCTAACCTTATTTCATCTGAAGGCTCAGATTAAACTGTTGAGCTCCTCATTTTTTCTCTAACTATCTACTGATATGTCAAGTTTAAATTGTTTGACATATTTCATTCTCTATCTAAAACATGAAATTCAAAGCATGAAAAGTTAATATTAAACTATTTAACTGATCATGGATTATGACATTTATTAACAATCTATACATAATCATTATTTTTGCAGTAAAAGTAAATATTAGTGGCATTTTGACTAGCTCACTTTCAGATCTTATTTTTATATCTTTTTTTTTTGGGTCCATTCTTTTTCTAAGTCCTTTTATCTTTCTTTTAGGACTTTACCCTCTTTTCATCTTTTTATTATTTTCAAAATATGGGAAAAAAACTTGTAGAAATCAAGGTATGTACATATTTACAAGGTTATCAAAGTCAATTCAAAAATTATGAACCCTATTATTATAGGACCCTAACAGTGGCTCCGCATGGGGATGGAATTTCCTGGTGAAATGTCAAGAACTTTAAGACTAGTAGCCTTTGAATTTTGACTATGATAACCCTGTAATTGTCTTCTAATATATGCAATTATTCATACTTATGATAGTTTACCTCTCAAAGATTAGGGCCTTCTCTCCGGGCTTCAACTTTGTTTGGAAAACATCCAATCCAATATAAAATCTTCAATGTATATGTACAATGATCAAATTAAATGAAACTAACTATTTTTTATCTCAGAGGAGTTGTAGTGCTTCAACATTCTACCATTTACTGGTCCATCTAACATATTTGATCCATCCATTTCTTTCAAATAGAAATAATTGTTACCTCTCTAACCATAAATCACATAAGGTCATTTCCATAGAAAATCAAATTTTCCATGTTTACCTTTGTCTTCTCTTCTTGAATCCCATTTTAACACTTTATCTCCAATGTAGAAATCATCTTCTTTAGTCTTTTTGTCAAAAAATTTCTTTATTTTATCCTAGATAACTTGCGACTTAATGTAAACCTCTTCCCTTATTTGTTGCAAGTGAATGGTTTGATTTATCCATATTTTAATGTCATTTGGTTCAACTTGTAACTCTTGGATAATCTTCATTACTGGTACTTCTAGGGAAGATGGAAAAACAACATCCATTCCATATACAAGCTAGTAAGGAGATGTACCAATGGATTTTTTGGTTGTAAGTTGATCTGCCCATAAGGCATTTACTAACTTTTTTTTCCAAGTCTTTTTGTTATCTTCAAGTAAATTTTTGATGATATTTACAAGTATTTTATTTGAAGATTCAGCTAGACCATTACCTTGTGGATAATGTGCAATAGAATGGCCTAGGGTAATGTGGTATTTATGGAAAAATTCAATCATATTTTTAGATTTTATTGCAGCTGCATTGTCAGTAATTATCTTTTGGGGATATTCAAATCTTGAAAGTATGTTGCTTTCTAAAAAGGAGATAATGATAGTATCTGTGGCTTGTCTAGAGGGTATGGCTTCAATCCAGTTGGTAAAATAATCAGTGGCTGTCAGAATCCACTTGTGTTGGGCTGATGATGGGGGGTGAATTTCACCAATGAAGTCAAGACCTCGTTGTTGAAATGGAATTTCTATTGATATGGGCTTTAAAGGCAGGGGTAACAGATTTTTCTTACCCTCAAATATTTGACACTTGTGACAGGTGGTCACATACCTTTTAACATCTGCAAAAAAAGTAGGCCAGTAAAAACCAGCTCTCAGTATTTTGTCTACAGTATTCTTCTAGTAGAGATGTCCTCCATAGTCACCTACATGAAATTCTTGTAATAATTTATCAACTTCTTCTTTTAACAAACAATTTAATAAAATTCCACTATGATCCTTCCAAAAAAGTACATTGTCTAATATACAAAATCTTACTACCTTAAGCTTTAGAAATCTAGCTTTTGTTCTTGATAATCTAGGAGGAGATTGTAAGTTTAGTAATACAAATATAATATCTGCATACCATGGTGAGTCTGAAAAGGCTTCACTAATCTCTGGAGTCACCATCTCTTCTTGATCATCTACTTGGGAAATAAAACTTATGTCTAGGGCATGACAATTTGATTCAACCATAAGTTTAGATAAACCTTGACCTTTTATCAATTTTGTGGGTTTTATCTCTATGTCATATTCTAAAATAGTGGAAATCCACTTACCTCTTCTACCATCAGGACCATCCTGAGTTAGAATGTCTTTTACTATTGCATTTGGGACATAGGGAATGATGTGAGAATAAAAATGTACACTCTGAGATCTTTAATGGCCTTTACCAAAGCTAGGGCATGTTTTTCCATGATATTTTATTTCAAAGTAGCATCTCTAAGTTTTTTTGCTAAAGAAATTTATGGGCTGTTCATAACCCTGGTCATTTTTCTGCAGTAAAACTATAGAAATGGTGTGTTCTAAAGAAAATGAAAAAATGATGAAATCATTTTTAAATTCAACACTTATAAGGACTGGAGTTTTGGTTAAGGCCTATTTGATAGATTCAAATGATTGTTTGGCCTCAATAGTCCATTTAAGAACTGAATCTTTTTTAAGCATGTTGTTTCATTCTCTAATTATCTCAGCTAAATTAGAAATGAATCTTCTTAAAAAAAAAAAAAATTCCTAGAAAGGCTTGTAACTCTTTTATGTTTCTTGGAGGACTGATGTTAAGAATTGCTTCTATTCTTGCAGGATCTATTCTAATTGCTTCCTTAGAAATTATCTGTCCTAGTAACTTGCCTTCTTCTAGTCCAAATAAGGTTTTCTTAGGGTTTAATGAGATGCCAAACTTTCTGAATTTTATAAAGACTTGTCTAAGATGATCCAAGTGTTCATAATCAGTTTTATAAAATATAGTTATGTCATCTAAGTAAATCACTAAAAACTCATGAATTTCCTTTGCAAAGGCTATATCCATAGCTCTTTGAAAGGTAGCCCCTGCATTCATTAAACCAAAAGGCATTTTTACATACATAAAATGCCCCAAGGAATAGTAAAAGTTGTTTTGGCTTAATCCTCTCGTTGGACTAAAATTTGGTTGTATCCTAAAAATCCATCTAAAAGAAAAATCCTAGAAGAACCAACTACCCTTTGTAAGATGTGATCCTTTTTTGGTAAAGGATAATTATCTTTTAAGGATACTTTGTTTGATTCCTAAAATCGACACATAATCTAATCTCTCCTGTCTTCTTTCTGGTTGGAACTAGGTTAGAAACCCAATCAGAATACCTGATTAGTGCAATTATCTATGCAATCGTACATTCTTTTTACTTCTTTTTCTATTAAGGGCATCAAAACAAGATTGATTCTCCTTAAATTTTGTCTAAAGTGATTTTGATCTTATTTTATAGGAATTTTATGTTGAATTATGTTGGTGTCACAGGATTTTAGGTCCTCATAACTCCAAGCAAAAACATCTTGGAATTCCTTAAAAAGAGAAATATATTTTTCTTTTTCTTGTTGAGGTAAGGCTTTGGAAATTTTGATCATCTTAGGTTTTAACCCTATGCCTATGTTGCATTCCTTAATGTCAGATCTAAGTGGCTCCATTTTGGGTTTTCTAGCAACATCATTTGAGTCAAATAAATCTTCTAGAGTTAAACCTTTTGGTAAGAAATTATCTTTGAGATTTAATATTTCGAATTCATCATCAATTATCTCATCAATTTCTATTCTCTATAAGTTATCTGTATCTGATTGACTAAACTTAGTTGGCCTAGAAAACTTTACTTTATCTACATCTGTATTATTCAAATTTATTTCACTATCTAAATCTTGATATATGGTACAATCAGTGTCTATTTTACAGTTCTGAAATTCACCTTCATTATTCATAAAATGGTAAATTTTTCGATCTTGTGAAAAAATCTACCAATATTTGAGGTTATCTGGAATTATTGGTCTGTGTTTTACTTCTACAGTATATTTATGATTAGGCTGAAAAGGTAAATTACAAGTACTAACAAAAGTTGCTAAAGAGTCTGCTTGTAAATTTTTCTTTCTAGGTATTGCAGAGAAATTACATTCCAACAAATCATCAATCAAATATAGTACAGTCTCTCTATATTGGCCTAGTCTATGATTGTAAACAGAATATTCACCTTTAATTTTTTTGAAAGTCAACTCTGAGTCTCCCATTATAGCTATTCTTTTGCCTCCTAAGTTTTTAATGATATGGAGTCCTAAAATGAGGGCTTCATACTTAGCCATATTGTTGGTGCATTTGAAATTAAGTCTAAAAGGATGGCCTTCTACATGATTTTTCTCAATGTTAGTTATCCATACTCCTACTCCTGCTCCTAGTTTGTTTATTGAGCCATAAAAATATAAATTCCATAAATATCCATGAAAGATATTATCATTGTTTTGTGTTTTCTTTCTGTCTTTTAGTTCAGATTTGATTTCATTATCATTTTCAAAGTTACATAAGATGAAAGAATCTAGATCAGTAGGTGTAGCATAAATTGGATAATTTATTGATCTTGTTGCACTACTTACCATATATTTCATCAAAGTTTCCCTATAAAGCTTCTTTGGTTGACCAAAGACTGATATAGTAGCATAAGACATGTCCAACTGTAGAGATCCTTGTAATTTTTCTCCCCATGAGCGAGATAATAACATTCCATATTTGGGAGGAATATCAGCTACTACAATGTCCATTAGTATTCTCTTACTAGGATATTGAACTAATGTTCCACACAAATCTTTAATTAAACCTAGGCATTTTACTTTGCTTGAATCAAATGAAAATAAATCTTTGTAAGGCCTTGTAATGTCTAAATTCGGAGTTTTCGTTATTGCTTTGAGCATTAGATTATGTGAAGCTCCCGAATCTAACATTGCATTGTGTAAAATTTGGTCATGTACTATTAAACTGATGTAAAATGGAGGAATTGCTCCATATTGATGATTTTCATTTACATCAGGGCCGAAAATCAATTCTGGTTGATCATCATTCAAGTTTACAGAGTATTCTCCATCATTCATGTTTAATGTTTCAGTAATTTTTGTTTTATACAAATCATGTTTTACCAATTCTGTTAAAGGAATTGGTATTTTTAATTTTGAAATTTCAGTTTGTGTATCGAATGAAGGTTGTGATTTACTTATTTGAATTAAATCTTCTTTAGTAACTGTTGTTTGTGTTGGTTTATCTTGTTTTTCTATAGTTATGTTTTCATTTTTTTGTTTGAGTTTCTTGCGTCTTACTGCTCCTAGTTTTCTTTTCGGGAATGGTTTGAAAAGCAGTAGATGTTTTTTCAGATTTTGAGTTGTCAAAAGTTTTTTTTTCACTAACAGCTTTTGTATTTACTGATTTTGGATCAGCAATGAGTGTTTAGGATCTAAGTCACTGGCAGCTTTTGTATTTGCTGATTTTAGATCAGCAGTGAGTGTTTTAGGATCTAATTTTGTTTTTTTAATAGGATTAGGTGCTTTTGCAGTAGCAGATTTTTGTGATTCTTTTGTAGCTTGAGAAACTTCATCTGTTATGTCAACAATCTCAGGGCTTGGTGAAATTTTAGGATTGGAAACTTTTTGGGAAGAACTAGAGTTTTGCTTATTTTCCCTAGGAAGAATTTGCAGAACTTTCATTGTTGGGGCTTCTACTGTTTTCTTATTTTCAATTTGAGGATAATTTTTAGTAGAAGTTTCAGTGTTTTTCTTACTCCTAAGGCTATATTGCTTATGTACTTCATTTATAGCAAAATCATAACCTTGCTTATAGTCAAATGATTCACCTGAATCTAATTGAAGTTGTTGCATTTCAAATAACTCTTGATCTTCCTGAGTGAGAGATAGTGGTATCTTCATTTATTCCCATTAGATTTATGGTATCATCATCATCTACATTGTTTTGAGAACTTTCAACATAGGTCTCCTGAAATGGGGGTCTTATTGCCTGATTTGGGGTTGATTCTTTTGATTTTCCTAAATTTGTGTTTTTCCTAAAGTTGGGATTTCTGATTTTTTGTTGATTATCCCATTGAGGTCTTCTATCTATGTTATCTAATCTATCCATCATTCTCTCTAAAGCCTTAGCTAACATATCTATTTTTGTGTCTGAACTAGAGGCTTTTTCTTTCATGGTTACTCTCCTCTCATTTCTTAATCTAGCTTTTTTAGCTAAAATTTGTACTTCTACACCTACAGCATATGTTTGCATTCTTTCCAAATTTTCTGCATTTCTCTCTTAACTGATATGCCATGTCAGTGTCAAATCCATCTGGGAATTTATGTAAGACAGAGTCAGGAGTGGGTTTGAGATTTGCAGGAATTGAATTGTAAATATTGTTATATCTAGTGCTGTAGTCTTGTACTGATTCATTGGGAGCTCTTTTCATTGCATCAAATTCAGACAATATTTTGAGTGGATTTTTCTTCTTTTCCCATTTATTTAAAAATAATATATGAAAAATTGCTAAGTCAGCTATATTACCAGTAATAAGACCTTTAAACTATTTTTTGACTTCCCATGTTAATGTTTGTGCAAACAATCTCATTTGTACATCAGAATCATCTATTTCATGGAGTTCAAATTAATCTGTCATTTTATTTATATGTTTCTGTGCAATGTACTATGTAGTAGCATCAAATTGTGGTACCTTACTTTGGTAATCTTGAGGCATGTCATGTAGTTGTGCTGGAAGAACAACGGGAGCATACCTAGTAGCCATAGTTTGCATTCTAGCTTAGCTAGGAGGTAAATTAGAAGTGATTTGGGCTGAACTGGAAGTAGTGGCTGATGAAACTGGATTACAAGATGTTGAACTAGAAAAAGTAGTGGATGAACTAAAGGTTGAAGTTGAGGTACTAGGAAGTGAAACTGGAATATAGAAGTAACTAGTAGGAAATGAGAATGATGTGTTTGAAATAGTAGAAGGGAAACAATTGGATGAAATGGATGTATGGGATGAAGGAAATAATATTCTAAGTTGTAAGTGTAGTCTAGAGATAAATGGATCTGTAGACTGTATGGTAGTGGAAACTATAGATGATGTAGTGGTATCTAAATGATGAATAGAAGGCTTAGATGTATATCCTAACAATTGAGCTAATTCAATAGCTTTATCAATTTACTTAAGGATAGTAGCATTAATCTCTTCAAGTTTTTATTGATTTCTAACTTTATTTAATTCAGAATCTACTGCAATATTTTTTTTTTGTTTCCAAAAATGAAATGAAAATAGGGTCAAAAACAACATTTTTTAAATTAGATTCAGATTTTCTCCTGAATAAAGAACATTCAAATAGATCAAACTCTAAATCTTGTAAACTTACTAACTCTTGTGGTAATGAATTGACTCTTATTAATGAAACTTTAGCATCTAAATCTTCTATCTGTTTTTTCTATTTCCCATTTATATCTGGATTTTCAACTATAACAGCAGGTTTAGGATCCGGGTTAGACCTAGTATAGTAAATTTTCCTAGAAGCCCAAATTACAATTTTTAATACTCACAACTTTATAAAACAGTCTTAAAGGCAAAAGGATGATAAAAATGATTTCCTTTAAGAACTATTTTACAACTAAGGATTGGTTAACTCCCTAGTATGGTCGTCAGTATGTTATCACTCTAGCAATTCTCTAAGTTGTGATATTTTGATTTATAGTTTTAAGAACACTAGAGGTAACCACATACCAACTTTTAAACTCTAAGATCTAGCCTTCCTAGGGTTCGGAGAGGGCTCTCTCTTTAAGATTTTATTTTTTTTAGATTAAAAGATATTAGGCTAGTTATAATTCTGCAAATTGGTTTTGATTTGGTCTGTTTTGGTGGGAAAAAACACTTAATTAGATGGATAGTGGGAAATCTGATTATCCTTTGGGCTAAGGAGTCAAAAGTCAAGCAGACAAAACTAGGATCAGGATCAAAAAGTCAAATGTTTTCAGGGAAATACAGATAAGTCTTTGAAGATATTGGAAGGCTGATTTGGTGAAGTGGTTTAATCAGGATAAAGAGAAATAAAGGGTTCTTTGATCTGGAAAAAGGAAGTAGTAGGTAGAGGTCAAATGAAACAGGGAGCAATTAAGGTTTCCCTACTATGGAAATCAACAAAAAATATAGAAATGATAAATAATAAAGACAGGGTGCTTTTAACAAATCTTGAAATAATACTCATGTTTATTCATTCAAATTTAGAACACATAATGGATTCATGGAACAAAGAAGATAAACCATAACAAGTAGAAAGTACTTCAATTCAATGGCTCATCACATGATTCCTGAAATATGATGCTAGTTGATCTGATCCAGACTGCTACTCAAAATTTGCAACACAAAAGCCTTCAAGTACAAAAAAAATGACTATAGAAATCTTTAGCAATTTATTCCACACTAATACTTCTAAGGATGAAGTATTTATACAATATTGTTTACAAAATATCCTAGAATACTTCTAGGAATTATCTAAGGAAAATATAAATATCTTTACAACAAATTAGAGACAGCTGCTTAACAAATCAGCAAGTTGTCCTATTGATCCAAATAAAATAGAAACTAATTGTGGATTAGGCACAGTTGGTTGCCTTGGTGTCCTCTTTGTTGGCTCAGATATTTCAAATCTGTTTTGAAGTCTGATCTTCTTTATCTTATACTCTTTTACTCTAATTTATTTTAACCTGATACTCTTTAACTCGGATACTTTTTAACTCTATAAAAATGCTTTACTACTATAATAAATTCTGCTTTGGTTGTAAAAATCAACAAATTATTTTCTTCCTTTTATCTGCATTTTAACTTTCACAGTAAATCAGTAAATGATTACCAAGTTTCCTCATTAGGAATTTGAATCTTTGTCAACCTCCTGAAATTCTCATCTACCTTAGCATATCTGGAAAAAGTTGGCTTTATGGAAAATAAATGTCTTATCTCATGCTACAGATAGAATAAATCTTCAAATCTTGAGTACAACCTTCCCTGTTGGAGTGCTTGTCCACTTGTCTTTTCAACCTGCTCTTTTGCATACTCTCTGAATTTCTTATTATAATCTTCCTGTGGCATGAGCTCATCATTAATGACCAGAATGTTAGGAAAACTTCTTTGCCTCAAATTTTCAAATTTAACCATAAACTTGGTTATGGTTATGTTCATACTTTCACATTTCTCTTCAAGTTGTTTCATTAGATTCTTCTTTGAGATGACTTTCCTTATTTCAAGGTTTGTCTCTGTCCTATCAGTTATTTGTATTTCTTCCAACTCCTTCCTATTTTTTTGGTTGAGAAACTTGATCAATTCTATGGCTTTCTCAGGTTTAGTACCTAGCTCATCTTTGGTGTTTTGAATTTCTGCTAGTGCTACCTTTAGTAAATCTCTATGTTTAAAGATTACCTAAATTGAGGGCCACACATGATTGATTGCTTCAATGATTTTATTCCATAAATTTTTTTCACATATGATATTGGTTCCTTTAAGTTCAAATCCTTTTGAAGCTTCTTCAGTTCTTCATTTAACCTAATAGCTCTTTGCTCATGAGTTTTAGCATTTATTTGAGCTAACTTCTTTGTATCCTCAAGGTTATCAATCATCTTTTTCAATCTGTTAATCTCACTTTTCTGAAGTGACATTTCTTCCATGGCTTTTACTAGTTTACTGGCCTCATCTGTGGGTTGAGCTACTATAGTAGATGACTCTGTAGTTGACGTTGTAGATGATGTCACTGGCACTGCAGTAGCCAGTGGTTCTTTGGGTGCCAACTCTTCTGCTAGAGTGGAAGGCACAATTTTAGTAACCATAGGAATTACTGTATGAGTTTCCTGAGCTTTTTTTGTTTCCATTTCATGGACAAGTTTGTCCATTTGAGTCTCCATTTCTTTGATTTGTCTTATTAGCTGAAAAATTAATCTCATCATGTCATCTTTCTAAGTCTGTTCTTGTATAATTTCCTTAGCTTGAGGATTTTCAGTTGATGAAAGTTTAAGTTGTTTCCTCAATGTTGCAATGTCCTCATTCTTCTTCTTTACTATCTGTTATGCTACTTTAACATTTTCAGGATCATATCCTATTTGTACAACTAATTTTTCTAATGACTTAATCCTTAGGTCTTTAGCATATAATGAGGCCTTTTCAACCTTCATTTGATCTTTCATGTTTATGATTGTGTTCTGAAGTTTTTGAATACTCATAGCCTTGCTTGTAATAGTAGAATAAAACATATCTGAACTCTATCTATGAAATTCTATTTGATCAAGTGCATGAACTTTCTCTGTTTGTACTTCTATATAAACCTTTTTGTAGTTTGCAACTATCTTTGGAATCTTCACTGTATGTTGTAACATTGACATGATCAACTTTTAATTTGATTCAAAGGCTAATAAAAGTCTATTTTGAACACTTGGTGTTTGCTTCAAATATTGAGAGTAAATCTCATTTTTTATCTCTTCGTTCTTTGTTTTAATCTGTTTGTATTTTTTTCTTATATCAAGATCCTTTTCCTTTGTTGTCTGTGAGGATGATGCTTCTAAATTCTATTGTTTCTCTGTCATTTGTGCATTAGAATTATCAATCTGTTCTTCATTCAAATTCTATGTAACAGGCTCATTTCTGATAACTGTGGCAGCATCTCTGTTTGTTACTGGGACATTTGTGTCTTCAACCTCAATAGTCACTTTTCCTTTATCCA
The DNA here is from genome assembly GCA_034641835.2 of Pinus albicaulis. NCBI lineage: Eukaryota > Viridiplantae > Streptophyta > Pinopsida > Pinales > Pinaceae > Pinus > Pinus albicaulis. The sequence continues at coordinate 1,020,730,728 of CM076578.1, forward strand.
CTGAGTCTATCTTAGGCCTTTTATTGTATCTTAATTTGAGCCTATTTTCAGTTGTGGTCTCTGCAATGTAAGTTCCTTATTCTCTGACCCTTTTGGTGGCTTTCTCTGCTTGATTTTCCATTTGTAAGGTGTGATTAGTATCACCCTTATTTATTGCATCTATCAAAGTGTTTTATATCCACTCAATCTGATTGACATACTTCTCAATCTCTGGTTTTTTTCTCATGAATGTAGGGTGTTATTTTTCATTTAACCCTCATTTTACTAAGTATTCCTTGTGGAACATAGTTCCAGGAGAAACTCTCTTCAAATCTGTACTCTAGTAACAGTTTGGCTGCTTCTATCTCTACATCTTTGTGATTACAAATAAGTGGCCCTACCTGATTATTTAACTTGAATTGTGTTTTCTTCTTAGCTGCTAAGAAGTTAATAGAATAAGAATTCAAGATTTTCCTAATATATTCCAAGGAAAAAACCCTCATTGGTACAAATTTAGGTAGTTTGTAGGGTAGAATATTAGAGCCAAAAACTCTGATTTCTGTGTGTTTCTCATACAAATACCAATCTCCAGTCCTAGTCTGCTCAGATAACTGTAGGATTTTCTTCATTTCATCATTAATCCTTGGTTGTTCAGTGTTGGTCAACATATTGATCAATGGATGGACAAATTTATCTGTGAACTCTACAAAAGTGAATTCTGAAGACTCTTTTCTAATCAATGAAGTCCAAAATATGACTGAAAGTGGTTTTTCTTCTATATCAAGCTTCTAGAGAGTTATAGGTAACTTATCTTCTTGAAAATAAAAGAACATATGGAAGAGAAAAGATGTGTATCTAAACACTCCTTCAGTTGGTAACTTGATCAACTAGTCATGGATATTGTCAGCAATGTACTCAACATAATTGAAGATGACAGAAGGAGGTTGTCTTGGTGTAAAAGTAGATAGGAAACCTAAGATGGATTCATCTGTATGCTCATGTGTAAAGTATCCTAGGATGAATGGTAACATGGAAATAGCATGCCTTGAACATTATAGAAATTTTGAGGTAGAATATGGAGGATTTATTTGAGGAATTTCTACATGTAAGGGCATGAATATTTGGAAGATCTGGAATCTTTTGGGAAAATCAAGGCCAATGTACAACTTGGTAAATGCTTCTATTGACAAAGGGGCTTCTTTAGGATCAGGTTTGAGTTGTAACATCTAGTTTATAGACTCAGCAGTAATTGTAAACAATAATTCTTTGTTTGCATTCACTATTTCTCTTTGTTTAGGCACATAATAGTACTGACACAACCTAATCAGCTCTGGGCATGGATGAGTGACTGGAACAACATATTTGGGCAAGTTTGATTCCCAAATCTGGACTTCTTCAACTTGATCTAAGGACTTTTCATATCTCCAGCAATGGAGGTCTAATAAATAAAATTCAACCACTGGATCTACTATTTTATAGTCAACATATGCTAAGGGGATGTACTCAATGTCTACAATAGGAGGTTGTAGAGGATTTAAAATAATGGCAGTCTTAGAGGGCACAACTAGAGTAGATTTAGGAATTTTTAGGCTTTTAGGACTTATGAAACTCTATTTTTAGGCTTTCTAGTTTCTTTTGTAAGATTTAAATAGTTTACAGAAGTATTTTTGACGCTGACAGAGGTTCTTGGATGAAAATAAGCAAAATTTGGTTGTTTTCTTGGACTTTTCTTTCAATTTTCGGCTTTCAACTGTGTTTCGGACTCTCACTGGTTATGAAAATAAGAAACAGGGGTTTCTTAAGTTTTTTCAATGGATATTGGACTAAATATTGTTTTGAATCAAGCACAAAGGGTCAGGTTACCTACAGAGGATTTCTGGGCTTTAATTGGAGTTTTATACAGTCTGTAAAACTAGAATAAACTCAATATTTTCCATCTAAAACTGAGCACAGTATAAAAAGGATTTTATAAAAATTTTGACAGGGTTTAGCCTCTTTTTTGACAATTTTAAAGGATCTCTTGGTGTGAATATTCTTATACAGGTTTCAAATGTCCTCTTTAAATTGATAACATGCTCGATTTCTTCAAAAAATGCTTGTTTTACGCAAGTATGGGTCTTTGAAATAGGTTCTGATGTGTTTTATAGGTTTGCGGTATCTTCTGGAAGCAATTCAGGACTTCCAACAATCTTCAACAACAATATGCGGGCTTTTCACTAGTTGTGGGCATATAAACTGTGCAAATGCTTCATTCTCTGAGTCGAGAGGGAGCATACAGTCGTTAAGTGTAGGAAAGGGATAAACGGTTCTATTTCGGAGTTTATTAGACATTTTAGGTTTAATCTAGCCTGCAATAAATGGCATTCATGTCAGACAATGAGTGGTTTTCAGGCTTCAAAGGATATAAACCACGAGTGGTTATCGCACAGGTTTAAGGTGGTAACTGGTTTCAATTGGATCGGATGTGATCCAATGAAAATAAGCCATGTGGAGGAGAGAGAAAAGGCTAAACAACCTATTTCACATGGAAATGAAAAAGTTATAGTCGCGCAACTTAAATTGCGATATGGGCTTTCGTTTGTCAGATTTGGGAGCTCGATTGCGAACGGTCACAATTTAATCTTGATGTTGCTTAGGATTTCGGAGTGGGGTCCAGGGTTTATCAATGTGGTGGGATAGGTTTTTAAACCTTATAAATATAAATTTATAATGTTTAAAACTTTATATTATAGTATTGGCAGAGGGGTAATGTTATATGTTTTTAAATTAAAACATTTAACAAATTTTTCAATCAATAACATTGGCGCAGGTATTATTATATGGTAACAAAACCTTTTAACAAGTGTTTTTAATACCATAGGGGCAGGGTATTTTTGTATTATGATATTTTCATACCCTATGGAATAAAGGGCAAGTTTTATTTTTGTCACATGGGATATATAACCATAGGTTAAAACTTTAAATCATGGGTTTTTGGGGTTATTTATATATAAAGGATTTAATAATATACGGGAAGGGTATAATTTAGGGTTTTAATAATAGAAGTTAGAAACTAATATGAAATGAAGGTGTAATGTATGAAACGAATCAAAATACATAATTTAAAACTAAGTAAAGTGTAAAAATTGGCAATAAAGCATAGTTTGTCCTATTTTTTTAATTTTCACACATAGACTTAGGATAAAAATGCATTTTATGGGTTTTTGAGTGTTTTTGAATGAAAATGAAATTAATTATGTAGGGTTTTTACTTTTCTAAGTAAAAATGTGTTTTTACTTAGGAAAAGGGATCATAATCTTGGAAAAGGGTGAATATGCTGATGAAATGGGTTTTACATATGGAATTCAGTATCTTTAACCAATTAGTTATTAAGCCTTGGGTTCGGTCCCAATGGAAGTCAGAGAAATGCTTTGAGCCTTTTTAACTAGAGATTTAGAATACTAGATGATTGTGGGGGACCCTAACACAGTGGATAAAAGGAAAGCATCAGTATGTTAGATGAGTACATGGCCCCTTGTGCTTTTTCTAAGAATTTGGATCAAAATTGGTCAAGAAAAAGGGCCAAAAACACCCCAAAAATCATGTTTCTACCTCTTTTTCAGGATGGTGTTGCACATAGAGGTGGTCTTGGGTGATTCATGTTTTGACAGGGAAAATGGGCACCATTTTGGAAACAGGAGGCATATTTGGAAACTAGACTCATAGATATTTCTAATGAGCTATCATGGAGCTGATTTGGACACTGGTAAGTCCTTCAAACATTTCCTACAAGAGAGGCTAATTTTTCTGGTCATGGCACTGCCCTTTTTCCAGGAAATGCAATTTTGACAATCTTCGGCAAATTTTGAATTTTTGACTTTTTATCTTCGAAAATCAGAAATTAATGATTTAAAAGGTCAATATAAATGTAAATGTCATGTTTTTATTTTTATCTAGGGTAGATACATCAGATAAGTCCTTTAGAGGTCAAATAAATCAGTTTCCTCTCTTTTAGAGGCAAGTTGTTGGGTCTTCCTAGTCTTTAGATTATTGTTTGGGAGTAGGTGAAATTGATCCCTATCTCATGGATTCAACTGACTGAGACTAGGGAGAGTAGCTTTGAATTCTATATGATGTATTTCCTTAGTCATTTGTAGGTTTTGGATTCACTTGGAGCTTTGGCATCTCAAGAGACATATTTGTATCAATTTGGCTTGGACATTAATAATAAATTTATAGCTATTTCTTTGGGATCCATGTGGTATGATTTTTTTTGCATAGTTTCTTCTTTGTGATCATTTGTATGAATGTATTTTAAGCTCATAAGCCATTTCCATGTCTATGATATGCTTAATTTCAAGTTGAAAGGCATAATTCATGTTTTCATGCTCTATTTTGGGAAATTTAGCATAATTTTGTTTATTTTCTTCAGTTTATGGAGAATTCCTCTTATATGCTCTTCCTAACTCCTAACTGGTCTATTCACCTCACTATAATCATCCTTTAAATGTCAAACCTTCTGTTACACCATTTTTTTGGTCATCTAACCCATTATCATTAGATGAACCCAAGTACACCATGTAAGACCAATTTTACCCTAAGTAAAATTTCTTTCACCATATAAAATAACATTTATCCATATTTCCTAGTCATATTTAACCCAAAACAAGGAAATTGATTAAATAAATCATTATTTATTTAATTATTTCCTAGGAATAAGTTATTCAAATCATTATTTAATAATATTTCTAGTTAAATTTGACTAAATCATTTATAAATAATTAAATAAATCATTATTTATTTAATTATATTCCCATAATTTCTCTAAAATGATAAATAAATCATTTATTTATTTATTATTTATAAATAAAGGAATTGACCCAAGTCAAGAATCCTTTTCCCTCCAACAAATATAGTACAATATTCCTAAAGGATGCTTCTAGAATTCGATTAATAATATTTTATTCATGCACCGAGTTCTAGGCCGCCCCAATATTTTGTTATAAATAGGAAGGTTTTCCCCATTCATTAGTCACCTTCATTGTGTTAGATCACTCTAGATATACTCTTGGTCACCTTTTTCATTTTTACTTTATGAGCTCCCATTGAGTTCCATGTTTGTCTGGGTTTTCCACATCAACAAGAGAGAGGAATTCTAGATCTGAAACACTGAGGGCTTTTAAGAACCCATCCCATTGAGGAGAACTGGAAAACACCTTTCTTGTTTTCCTCTCAGGTTCCCCTTTTTTATATAATATAAAAATTCTTTCAAATACATTGTTCTTGTCTTATCTATTGGATGCATGGAGCCATATTTTACTTTATCTGCTTAATGTCTTTCAGATCTGTATTTGTGCAGCATTATTTGGATCACCTAACTTCAGATTTAGAAAACACCTTTCTTGTTTTCCTCTCAGGTGCCCCTTTTTAATATAACATAAAAATTCTTTCAAATACATTGTTCTTGTCTTATCTATTGGATGCATGGAGCCATATTTTACTTTATCTGCTTAATGTCTTTCAGATCTGTATTTGTGCAGCATTATTTGGATCACCTAACTTCAGATTTAGAGATAATTTGCAGCCATAATTGATGTTAGGGCTATTTTTTATGCGTAGCTAAAGTGATATTTTACGACGAAAGATTCATACTAACAATTGGCGACTCCACACGGGTTTTATTTTACGACCGCTGTCGTTTTATCTATTCCTGCATATCCAGCTATTTCAGACCCTAGGGTTTCTCTTCCATTTGTTGTTTTTCCTATTTTAATGGTTCTTTCCATCTCTAAAACCCTCAAACAGTAAAATTTTTAACTTCCGTGCGTTTCTGGCCTTATTGCGCAGGTGACAGACATTAGCCGCAGCTGAGACGATAGATTTTTCTGAAATTTGCCACCGAACGAGCCGGATCTACAGGTCGCACTTATCGGCCCAAAAAGTGTGACCTGAGCTTGAGGACACACTTTTTTGCCCCAAACCTGCGACCTGGACTGAAAACAGGTCAGAACCTGCGACCTGCACTTTTTCTGCAAATTTTTCAGCACTTTTTCTGGGTTTGTCTGAAGCTTCTGTCAGGGTTTTCCAGCCTTCGTCTCTTCCCGTTTAGACCTGTTTCTGATCTGCTTCACTCAACTAAGAGGGAATCTTGCCCCTTAGGGCTCTAGTACCCTCCACTTTTTGTGGGAGATTCTTTGTTGTTTCAGACGTCTGAATTTTCAGAGTTTCAGCGTTATTTTTCTCAGATCTGATACCTCCTTTTCAGATCCCTTTAGATCAGCTCTTCTCCCTCTCAAATCACCTCATATCATTTTTTTGGGTTCCTTTCCACAGCCACTGCCTTGTCTCTTCTATTTTTATTTGATCTCCTCCTTTTTAGCAACAACCTATTTGTTGTTTTCTGCACCACTTTTCAGCAGATTTCTCCTCGATCCCAGTCCCTCCTGACATTAGATCTATTGGCCTCCTTTTTGCGTGCTTGGCTTAGTTTTTTCCTCTTATAGCCTAGTTTTGAGAGACCCGCCCTCTTGGGTTAAATTGATGCATTAGTAACTGTTAATTTTCTGTTATTTTCATTTTATTTACTACAGGTTTATTTTCAGTTACACAACACACTTTTTCTTTTACTCTCAAAACGTATGGGTTTAAACAATTAAAATTAACGCACGCCACACACTGACCCTAAGTGAAGAAGAGCCTGGTTAACAACGCCTGGCAAAGACTTTAACATCAATTTTCACTACACCTCTCTGCCCTTGTCGGTTTTTCTTCTTCCCGTCACCATTGCGCCCCCAAGGCGCTTCTCCCAGAGACTTCTTGGCCTTCACCCTCAGTTTCCGATCGATCGACTTCCTCCTTCCTGTCATCCTAGAGTAAGTCCTCCCCTGAGTCCGCACTCTGACTCTTCTTCTGATTGTTCGGGTTCTCCCCCTCCTTCTGGTTCTTCCTCTTTTACCTTCACCATGTCTAGTTCAAGACCTAGCCCTAACCCCAGTTCTACCACTGGGTCCATTTCTAGTGGAACCACTACGGGACCTACCTCGACTGCCCCATTAATCCCTTATATGGCTGGTCTCAGTCTCCCCGATTTCAATCAGCTGATTAATGATCCTATTCACCACGATGTTAGTTGGCCAGCTATGCCAACCAAGCTCCCCTCCGACATTCCCAAGTTCGAAGGCCTTGCTAGTGAAGATCCCTCTAACCATATCCAATCTTTCCACATGTGGTGTTCCTCCAATTCCATCACCGATGACTCCATCCGTCTTCGTTTGTTCCAACGCACGCTTACTGGAGAAGCTTCCAAATGGTATGTCGATCAAGCCACCTCTTCCCATACCACCTTTGCGACCATTGCCCAAGCCTTTTTATCCTATTTTCAGCTCCCTATCCAATATGACACTGGCACTGAACTCTTAACTTCTTTCCATCAATCCTCTTCGACCCGCCTTTCTGCTCATGTCTAGGAATGGCGGCGAAGACAGAGCTTGTGTCGCGCTCCCCCCTTTGAAGATCAGGTTTACATGGACCAGTTCCTTCGCTCTCTCTTACCTCCCATTGGCAAAGATGTCGCATCCCATTTTCCCCAAACTGAAGAAGCCGCCCTCCAAATAGCCTTGAAATATGACCTTATTTATGCCCAATCTGGTTATGTTTATACCGTCCTTCCTGACCTTCCCAAGCCCAGTGGCCCTAACGCCTCGGGGGCATCTCACTCTACCGATGGTATCATTGGAGCCCTATCACATACCTCTGCCCAACCTCTTCCAGGCCATGGTTTCCCTCCAGGGGCCAGCCCCTCCGGCACTTTTTCCCCTCCAAGTAGCATGTATTCAGGATATGGCACGCCTCCTCCTTTTTCCCACCCTCCTACTTACCTCACTGCTACCCACCCTACCCCTTATCCATATCCGCAACCTGGTGTCCCAGCTCCTCCAGCATTTGGACCTCCCACTCCCTTGCCTTTTCCACCCATGCAACTGCACTTACTACCCCCTCCAGGGCAAGTCTTTGCACAACAGGGGGCAACTAACTTTCTTCCTTCTCAAAGAAAGAGGAAAGGCAATCAATCTGCCCCTGGTAATCGTGGACCCAATCCTTATAGTATTGATCCTCACACTGCTACCCAGCCACAGGGTTCTCAGCCCAAGCCAAACAGGCCACTTCGCACCAATAAGCCCTGTTCGTGTTGCGGTGTTTATGGTCATTACACTCACGATTGTCCCTTATTACCACAAATGCGGTAGATGTGGGATTCTCAAGCCACCATGCAGGGACAACATTCCTCCCCCACTATCCCTCCTACCCCAGCTACTTCTCAACCCACTGTGTTTACCGATCCTTTCCCTCAACAAGGATTTGTGGCCACTCAACCCCCTCATGCCCCAGTAACCACTCAACCTTCCCCTTCTGGTTCCTTTGATTACCAGATTCTCATGATGGCCTCTGACCCACCTCTCACCGTCGACCTCAACCTTCAAACTCGGCCCCGTCAGTCTTCCACACCTCCTGTTCCGTCTGCCTTCGAGTCTCCATCTTCAGGTCCTCTAGAGCCTCTATCGACACCCAATGGTCCCTTGCAACTCCCTCTGCCCAAAGCTAAGGTTCATCCCAAGACTCCTCAAGGACCATTACGTTGAAATGTTGCCTTTGGTCGGGCTGCCCAGTCATACAGTATAGTAGATGATCTGGCACACTCTCCTGCTGCCATTTCAACACTGGAACTCCTCCAGTCGTTCCCTTCTCAAAAGAAGACTCTACTCTCTACCGTGGGTGCTATAGATCCTACTGATGACCAATTGATTTTTTTCGACGCTCGTCAGTCAGACCCTCCCCCTCTTCCTCCTTCTGTTGCTTTCCAAATCCCATTCAAAATCTGAAACGCCGTTGTCGCTTGGTGTATTATTGATGAGGGGGCATCCACCTGTGTGATGTCTGCTTCGGTTTGGAAACAACTTGGATCCCCTGAGCTGGCCCCTTCCACAATCACCCTTCGTGCGTGGGATGGCCATACCTCCTAGCCCACTGGCCTCCTTCGTAATTGTCCTATCACCCTTGCAGGAAAAACTGTTTGTGTTGACGTTGAAGTTATTGACGCCCATCTTGACTACAACATTCTTTTGGGGTGTAGTTACACCTATGCCATGTCTGCCGTCCCAGCCGCAGTCCACCACAAAATGTTATTCCCTCATAATGGCAAGATTGTCACCATTGACCAGTTGACATACCATGAACCGAAATCTCAGACCTCCCTTGAGTCCACCATCTCTACTGTCACCAATAAACCAACTGTTGATTCTTTGACCAGTGTTTCCCCTGGCGTCTATAAGGACTCCTCCTTGCTTGGAACCTTTTTAGACCTTCCTCCCGTACCCGATCCTAGCATGGAAAATGTTTTCATGATGCAATCTTCATGAGCTGACCTTGCATAGCCCATCCTAGCTAGTAAGCAAACACACCCTCACCCCACTCCACCAGCTCCTATCCCTTCACCCCCGCTAGCCCACCTTCTTCCTTCGGAATCTCCTTCCCCGAACACTCCTCCTAGCCATTTCCCTGCTGGTCAGATTCCTTTCCTTGCTCCCCCTCCTAGTGCTCATTCCATCCCTATCTTGGCTACCCTATCCCTCCCCAACTTGACCTTGGGCATACCCATCTAGTACCTAGACCCCCCAGCCCCTACTCTGCCTGGCCAACCCAAACCTTATCTTTCTTTGACCCTGGTTCAACCGATACCCATGGCTTCTCCCGCTGCACCTATACCTCAGTCCCCTCATCAAAAACCACTCTCTATGGAAACCATGCCAGGTGCCACTAGCCAACCTCGCAGGGGGGCATCCAAGGACAAAGCCACCCCAGCAACTTCTGCCCATCCTTGACCTCCAAAGCATCCCATCCAGTGTGCTTTGTGCGATATTGTCGGACATGCTACCCATACTTGTCCCGAATTACCACATCTCAAAACCATGGTCAATGAGACGTTTCCCTAATCTGCTCTCCCTGAAGTCTCTGTCACCATACCTGATTCTCTTCCTAAACTTAAACACTTCCACACCAACCACCCTTGTTCTTTGTGCGATTTCCATGGACATTACGCCCATCTTTTCCCCCACCTTGACGAGTATCGTGCTTATTTAGCCGCATATCGCCAATTTGAAGCCGCGCTTGCCTACCATACTTATTCCCTACCACTAGAACCCATGTCTCCCCCGATTACCATTCCTCCTCCTGATACTCAAATGACCGAAACTTCAGCCACTATTCTCTACCTTTCCTCCTCCCTGCGTCTCCTGGCACCCGACCCCTTAGTTCCTTCCGCCGCCAGTTCGCTCACTCACTCATCTGTTCACTCCGTTGTTACCCCTCCTGTCGACACGCACGTGAACCTTTCCCCTCCAAATCAGGTGTCTCATATCTCTACCTCCTCCGATACTCCTCTTCTTCCCAACCTTCCCGTATTTCAAACCGATGAAGACATCATGGAAGCTATGACCACACATGATTTTCCATGGGACAACATGCACCATCATGCATACTTCCTACCACACCAGTCCCATGACCAATATGCCCTTGAAGCTAAAGACTTCATTCCCGACAAAGTCGATTGGTTCAAAAACCCCATCCCTACACCTGACGCTTTCGAAGAAGGCAATATGGCTAATATCTCTCCTACCATTAAAATAGACATTTCTGTAAAACCAAGTATTGAAGAACATATCACCATGGGCGCCCAATGCACTCCAGAAGAAATTTAAGCCTACACCAAACTCTTCAAAGAATTCCGTGATATTTTCGCTTGGTCCTACTCAAAAATGCCCGAACTCGATCCTGCCATTGTCGAACATCACATTGACACATGGCCTGATGCCATTCCGGTCCGTCAAAAGTTGAGACCCATTCATCCTTCTAGACTGGAAGCCATCAAAGCTGAAATCGATAAGCTCCGGCAAGCTGGTTTCATTTACCCCATCGAATATACCACTTGGGTGTCTAACCCAGTTCCCGTCCTCAAAAAACAAGGCACCATTCGTGTTTGCACCGACTTTCACAATCTGAACAAAGCTTGTACCAAAGACAACTTCCCCACACCATTTATTGACCAAATCATATATGACTGTGCGGGGCACGAGATTCTCTCCTTTATGTACAGCTTCTTTGGATACAACCAAATTGTTATCCGTCGTGCTGATCAACTTAAAACCGCGTTCATTAGTCCGTGGGGCACTTTCGCATACCGAGTCATGCCATTTGGCCTTAAAAATTTCGGTGCTACCTTTCAACGAGCCATGTCTTATTGTTTCCATGACTTAGCCCATATTATTCTTTCCTATTTAGACGACCTTACTGCTTGTTCTAAACATCGGGCACAACACCTTCATGACCTACGTACCATTTTTCTCTGATGCCACAAGTATAACATTCTCCTTAACCCATTGAAATGTGTCTTCTGTGTTCCCGCCGGTCATCTCCTCGGCTTCATCGTGTCAAAAGACGGGATAACTCTCGACCATTTGAAATTTCAAGCCATTCTTGAACTTCCTATGCCTCATAACTTACGCCAACTACAAAGTCTCCAAGGCAAAGCCAATTTTCTTCACCGATTCGTTTCCGAATACGCCACTACCGCACATGGTTTTGTTAGACTTCTTCAATCTCACACCCCTTTTGTCTGGGATACGTACGCTCAAGAGTCTTTTGACGCCCTCAAGCATGCTCTTACATCTGCTCCCTTGATCCGTCCCCCTGACTTTGACCAATATTTCATCCTATACATCTCCGCTTCCACCTATTCTATTGCTGGTGTCCTTATTCAGGAGGATGATAATGGTATCGAACATGTGATCTATTATGTCAGTAAGAACCTTGCCGGCCCACCTGTGTCATACTCGCATGAAGAAAAATTAGCACTAGCTGTCGTGTTCTCGGTCCAAAAACTACATCATTATATCCTCATGCGTTCCACCAAGGTTGTGACTGATTCCAACCCCATGGCTTTCCTATTGAGTCGCCGCATCCTCAATGGGAAGTACGCCCGTTGGGTCGTTATCCTCCAAGAATTCGACCTTAAATTTGTCATCCCAAAAAGTAAGAAAGGTTTAGTCCTCGTTGAACTCATTTCTGATCTGCCTACTAGAATGCAAGATACTCCAATTAATGATGCTCTTCCCGATGAACATTTTTTTTCCATCACCACCGACGATCCTTGGTACGGTGACATCCTTACTTACTTGCAAACCCAAAATTTTTCCCTCCATCTCGATCGAGATGCTCGACGACGTATCTGACACCAAGCCTCTCGCTACCTTCTAATCGACGATGACCTTTATCGTCGCGGAGTAGATATTTTCCTTCGTCGTTGCCTCACACACGCTGAAGCCGAGAAAGTCCTCAATGCCTTTCATAGCGGCGCTTGTGGTGGCCACCTCTCCGGCCTTGCCATCACCCAAAAAATCATGCGTGCTGGATATTTTTGGCCTTCTATATTCAGTGATTGCATTGCAGCAGTCAAACACTATTCCAATTGCCAACATTTCGCCCCCAAGGCGCGAGCTCCTCCCGCTCCTCTCCATCCTGTCGTCACAGCCGGTCCTTTTTGTAAATGGGCCATCAACTTTATGGAATGTCGACCCTCGTCTACTAGTAACCACAAATATATCATCATGGCGGTTGACTATTTCACTAAATGGGCCGAAGCTATGCCAACGTTTAACAATACGGCAACTACTGCATCCCTCTTTTTCTTTAACCATGTCATTTCTCGATTCGGAGTTCCAAAACAGTTAGTCTCGGACCATGGCTGACATTTCGAAGATCAGATTTGGCAGGAGCCATCCTCCCTATTGGGTTTCGAGCACCAATATTCATCTTCTTATTACCCCCAAGGTAATGGCCAAGTTGAAGCGGTCAACAAAATTCTTAAGACCATGCTTCAACAAACGGTAAATAAGCACAAAACCAATTGGCATCTCATGCTCTTCCCTGCTTTGTGGGCTTATCATACTTCTGTTAAAACTTTCACTGGTTTCACTCCTTTCCACCTTATCTTTCGCGAGGAGGCAGTCTTACCTATCGAGTGTGAAATCCCTTCCCTTCACTTGGTCGTTGAACTTCTCCCTAATACCCAACCTCTAGAACAACGACTTATCATGCTCGAGCGTGCCTCTGAAGACCGTTGTGTTGCATTAAAAACTCTTGAAGCGACCAAAAAGTGCACCAAAGCTCAGTATGACTGAAAATTCCACTCGTGTACCTTTCACGAAGGTGACCTCGTTATAGTATATGACCAGGCCCACGATACCCTCAGTCATGGGAAGTTCGACTCCTTATGGCTAGGTCCTTACATCATCAGTAAAGACCTTGGAAAGGGGGCATATCTTTTAGAGGACTTTGAAGGCCATATCCTTCCTAATCCTCGCAATGCACTCTATCTTAAGAGATATTACCCCTAGCATTTTCCCTGCGAAATGCGGGTTTTCTTCTCTTCTAGATAGCCAGCATCTGTTGGTTTTGCATTTTGTTACTTCCCCAGGACTTCTGTTTTCCACGAAGCATTACTTCACCTCCCCTCAAAATCGGATTTTCTCACTTACCACACATATCATTGGGGGCACCACCTTGCCTCCACACTCATTCCTGTTTGTGTCAATTTCCGTCATGAGATACCCTTTTGTACTCATGTTATTTATGATCCCCTTTGGATCATCCCTCATTCCATCATCATCATTAGTCTCTCTTTGTTCATCGCTCTACTCTTTTCCCTCGTGCCTCAGTTGGGGTTTCCTTATTTCCTCACCTATGGCAGACCTACTTCTGTCGACATCAGCTCATTTACTCCAGAAGCCAGGTCTAGGGGGCACTGTACTTTGGTTTGAGCTCTTCTCAGCCTGATCTTGGTCTATATACTTAATGGTCCAGTAATGCAGCAGCAGCTATTGGTGATTCTCGGGCGTGTGTGAGATGTCTCAACCCTCATGAGGGGGTGGCCCTGCAAGTAGCCCCCCACATGCCTGGATGACTTCTTCATTTCATCCCTTGATGCAGCTCCTCTCATTTTATGATATCGGTCTCAACCGCTTGTAGCACCTCTTCGATTTTCATATATCAGTCAGATTTTGTGAGCCCTTCCCCGTGTGTAGGGGGCATTCGGGCGTATTTGTATCTCATGTACTAAAATCTTATTGTATAAGTCCTGATGGTTATTCCAGGCATAACACATATGTGGGATTCATCATTTTATTCATCTGGATCATTTTTAGGCTAGCACATGTTTCATTATTGCATTCTGTGGTTTTCCAGGTGCCTCATTGTTTTTACTCTTGTCTCGGAGGGCATAGGTATGCCTCCCCCGCCGCCTTTAGCACAGGTACCACTTCATAAACTAGAGACTTGTTGCACCTGTAAGTCTCGTCTCCTCAAGGTCTATTCCTTTAGCACTTTAGTCTACCTCACATTTCTCTCTCTCATTTCCCTCTTATTGTCTAGTGATTGAGCTCTTACAACGTACTTCGGTTATACGATTTGCGCCTAACACTCGTACGTTGGGCGGAAATCTATTACACCATTTTTTTGGTCATCTAACCCATTATCATTAGATGAACCCAAGTACACCATGTAAGACCAATTTCACCCTAAGTAAAATTGCTTTCACCATATAAAATAACATTTATCCATATTTCCTAGTCATATTTAACTCAAAACAAGGAAATTGATTAAAAAAATCATTATTTATTTAATTATTTCCTAGGAATAAGTTATTCAAATCATTATTTAATAATATTCCTAGTTAAATATGACTAAATCATTTATAAATAATTAAATAAATCATTATTTATTTAATTATATTCCCATCATTTCCCTAAAATGATAAATAAATCATTTATTTATTTATTATTTATAAATAAAGGAATTGACCCAAGTCAAGAATCCTTTTCCCTCCAACAAATATAGTAAAATATTCCTAAAGGGTGCTTCTAGAATTCGATTAATAATATTTTATTCACGCACCGAGTTCTAGGCCGCACCAATATTTTTTTATAAATAGGAAGGTTTTCCCCATTCATTAGTCACCTTCATTGCATTAGATCACTTTGTATCTACTCTTGGTCACCTTTTTCATTTTTACTTTATGAGCTCCCATTGAGTTCCATGTTTGTTTGGGTTTTCCACATCAATAAGAGAGAGGAATTTTAGATCTAAAACACTGAGGGGTTTTAAGAACCCATCCCATTGAGGAGAACTGGAAAACATCTTTCTTGTTTTCCTCTCAGGTGCCCCTTTTTAATATAATATAAAAATTCTTTCAAATACATTGTTCTTGTCTTATATATTGGATGCATGGAGCCATATTTTACTTTATCTGCTTAATGTCTTTCAGATCTGTATTTGTGCAGCATTATTTGGATCACCTAACTTCAGATTTAGAGATATTTTGCAGCCATAATTGATGTTAGGGCTATTTGTTATGCATAGCTAAAGTGATCTTTTACGACGAAATATTCATACTAACACCTTCTACCTACCTTGCCCCTTAGAACACCCTGCAAATTTTGACCTAATTTCCTTGCTCCAGCTATTTTTCTCCTCGTGATCCAACAAAACCCTACACAAAATCAAAATCAAAACCCTGAGCTAATATACCTAGCCTAATATCTTCTTTCCTTAGTCATTTTGACTGTGATCCATACAGAGAGAGCCCTCTGCTGGCCTAATAGGGTTAGCTACTTGGCTAAGCGTGGTTTGAGGTTACCTAGGAATTGCCTCTCTCAGCCTGAGGTTCAATTTGAGTGATAACATATTTGGGACCATACTGGGGAAGTGAAAGATCATATCTTCCCTAGGAAAGAACGACAAAGTTTAGATCTGTTTTTTGCTGGTGTTTAGCGATCAGATGCATATGAAGGCTGAACCCTTAACCTGGCGACTCCATTCACTGAAAGATCCATAAAACCAACACCTCATGGTGACTCCACTACATGAATATTAGTAGCTTCAGGATTTTCCAAGATGGAAACTTTTGGAAGAACATATGCTCCCAAGAGCCGAGATCACATTCCAGGTTTCCCAAATAAAATGCCTAAGGTAGATTGGTAAAGGAATTTTCCTATGTTTAAAGATGATGATAGGAATGATGTTAATTTACATATGGTTAAATTTCACATGCATACACGCAAATTGAAGGTTGAATTTCCTAAATATTGTATCTTAAATATGTTCATGGCTTCTCTTGAAGGAAAAGCACAATCCTGGTATGAAGGTTTGCCACCTACCAGTATTTGTTCTCTTGGAGTTTTCCATTCAATATTTTATGAAGAATATAAGGAGTCTTATCCTTCTTTGTCTGTGGTTAATAATTGTTTTGATCAATTTGAGGTTTTCATTCAAAACCTAGAATATTATTATGATGATAGTGAGTTCATGGATGAATAGATCTTGGAGGCTTTGCATGACAATCCTTTTCATCACCATAAAGAGACAGTGTTTTCTCTCATGGATGGAAAAGATGATGTATATTGTATTGATGTTCATAAATACTTCCCACATGAGACAATTCTTGCAGCAGTACAACAAGTTGATCAGCCAAAGGTTAAAGAAGATATTCAGCATCCTTGTGAATATTCAGGAGAGAAATAATACAATTACTGTGTTATCAAAAGTAAACAAAGATTACTTTCTCCTATGTCTGAAGATGAGATAGATTAGGTCCTGAATAGTCATATTACAACCCAAGCTGAAGCTGGTTTTCATTGTTCACATAGTCAAGAAAGTGTTGGTAAAACTTCTTCCATTTTTAAAAATGAAAATCTAAGTTTAAATCAAGACAATCCTGAAACTAGATTTATAGATCATCATGAAGAAAGACAATCTCCTTTTTCAATGTTCATATTTGATGAAGTTTCTCCTGAACCTGATTTTCTTAAGTAAATATGAAGGTAATTTCGATGATAATTTTGATGAAACTATACAGGAAATTGTTGAGAAACCAATTTATGATGATGATTCTCTACAAGGAGATGAGCTAGAAGATATTGGCGTCTTTCATGAAGATGATAGGGCTGTCATGTTTGATAATTTTGAAGAATGTTTCTTGTTTAAGGATGACATAGGCTATGAATTTGAGGAGTATGAACCGAAGAGAGAGAGTATGCTAGAGAAAGAATCAGATTTTCTCATGCTTCAAAAAATTATAGCCAACACTCAAACAACAGAAAGTCGTACTTCCCTATGCTATCCTATGGATCAACAACCCAGTGTTCTTTCAGATCAAAATGAAGAGTGTGCTTGTGTTTTTGCTGAATTTCAAGACAAGGTAACATTTCATATTTTTGAATATCATTTTACTGATTTGCTACAGTTAGTAGGGAAGATGTATTTTCTTGTTTGCATAGACCAACAACACATGTTTAGTAAACACTTGGAGTGGCCTCATTTTTGTTTTTTCTGCCTGCTCGAGGAAAGTGAGAGTATAATTCAAGAAAGTAACCACATGCTGGATTGGTTACATTGGAAGGATCACTTCACATTATTGTACATATGTCTTTAGCAGGCAGGTAATTTTCAACAAGATTTGAAGACCTCAATTCTCGGTGATGTACTGCCATAAATAAGTAGGGTAAGTCAGTTTTTGAGTCTTGTTTTAGTCAAGTCAAATCAAATTGATTCAGTTTATTGAGTCAATCTTTTAGTGTTCAGTTAGTCTTTAGCTATTGAATCCATGTCCAATGGATAAGCACTTGGTCTACGGTGTTCTTGGCACCTCAAAGGAGCTACCATCCCCCGCTGGAGCCAATGTTAGTGACATTATTTGGATACTTCCACTAGGGATCAAAACACATTTTCATGTGCATCTTAGGTGTCCCATTCTGAATAAATTTTTCATCATTCCATTAGGTCATGATATAAAATTGTTCCACTAGTGGTTTTCCTGGTCAAATAAGCTTCTTTCTCCCTCAGAAGATCATATTGGTTGACTCATTATCATGTATCCTTCAGCATAATAACACCTATGGAAATTATTTATTCACTTGGAAGTCTTTAAATTCAAAGTCTCATTCAAAATTCAGGTCAAAAGGTAGTTCCATTAGGTCATAGGGTCAAAATCATGAAAATTGGTCATTTCACCATCAAATTCATATTTTGAAGTAGTAATAGTCAAATGTATTCAACAATTTCAAGTTCTAAACCATCATTTCCAGGTAAGTGGCTTTGTTTTTACCATATTTGTCTCTCAGTTGTGCTTGGAAAGCTCATTTCCCTCTCCTAGGGTTTTGAGGGCATTTTTCTTGGTCTCATGACTTCCATGGTTAAATAATCAACAATACTTGTATCCCAATGCTTTTACACTTTCCCCTATCATTAATATACCTTCCTAAACATTTACCATCACTCCTATCCCTCAAAATCATCATTTTTCCACAAACCCTAGCCTATTGCTACGATTTGACTCTTTTTGAGACTAGGCATGTGTTTTTCCCTTTTGGACCCCTTCCCCTCACTCAATCCTTGAAATTCCACTTTCCCCTACTCTCTAACATCTATCGCTATTCCCCAAAATTTCTCCAAGAATTTATACAGCCCCTAACCCCTTCATACCCCTCCCTCTACAAAGGCAATCCCAAAATCCCCTGTTTTGGTTACACCAAACCCTACTTTCCTCTCCTACGGAACTAGGGTTTGCTATGGAATTAGAGACATATTAGTAGAAGAGGCATAAGAGAGGTCATTTTAGCAAGTACCAAGCCATCCCAACTCATAAACATCATTCCTACATCATTTTCCAAGAAATCATTCTAAGGGACAAATCATTTGCCACTCATAGGGCCAGATTTACTTCAAACCATGTTTCTAACCAAACATAGATGAATTTGAAAAAAGTGAGAGAGGTTTTTTTCCATCATAGGTCCAAGAAGAAAAAAATCCTTTAGTTTTTACACAGCTATCATGGTTTGGATAAATGTCAAAATACAGGTGCCACGGGAGAGTTGTTGCACTTCTGGAGTGACCTTGGGAAAATCAATTTTTTTTCTAGCTGGAGTGTCCAAATGACTTTCTTGATGAGTCAAATGACAACTATACTAGAATATATTTCCAATGAGCTATCATGAGCTCAATTTGGAGTTGAGGAAGGCCTCCAAACGTTTCCTGCACTAGCACTCTACATTTATGCACCCTCATTCAACACTTTTTGACCAGTCTTGGGAGAATCAATCTTTGACAAGGAAAATCAAATCTAATAAGAAAACAAAATGTAGATTGGGAAAGTAGACTTGAAGGGATTTACAATGAGATATCCTGGGCCAAATTTGGACACCACGATAGCAGTCAAAAATGGCCTACAAGTTGGGGGTAAAATGGCGTTGCGCATAGGAGCAGTGCATTGTGCATAGAGCAATTTTGAAAAAACACAGGAAAATTTTCAATATGCGCAGCACCTTGACGTTGCGCTTCTTCTTGACGCATCCAATGGACAAAAAGAAAGTATCAATGTGTTCATAATGATGATTGCATTCCCCCTATGCGTTTTCTAAGCATTTGGAGCAAAACTGGTCAGGCAAAAAGGCCAAAAACACCCAAAAAATCATGTCTCTATCTCTTTTTCGGGATGGCACTGCGCATAGAGGTAGTCTTGGGAGACTCACTTTTTGATAGGGAAAATGGGCACCATTTTGGAAACTAGAGGCATATTTGGAAACTAGACTCAGAGAGATTTCCAATGAGCTATCATGGAGTTGATTTAGACACCGAGAAGGCCTCCAAACGTTGCCTACAAGAGAGGCTATTTTTTTTGGTCATGGTGTTGCGCTTTTGCCAGGAAAATGCAATTTTCACAATCTTCAGCAAATTTTGAATTTTTGACTTTTTATCTTGGGAAAGGAGAAATTACTGATGTAAAAGGTCAAGATAAATGTAAATATCATGTTTTTATTGTAATTTAGGGTAGATACATCAGATAAGTCCTCTAGAAGTCAAATGAATCAGTTTCCTCTCTTTGAGAGGCAAGTTGTTGGGTCTTCCTAGTCTTCAAATTCTTGTTTGGGAGTAGGTGAAATTGATCCCTATCTCATGGATTCGACTCCCTGAGGATAGGGAGAGTGGTTTTGAAGTATATATGATGTATTGCCTCAGTCATTTGTAGGGGTTGGATTCAATTGGAGCTTTGGCATCTCAAGAGACATTTGTATTAGTTTGGCTTGGACATTAATGATAAATTTGAAACTATTTATTTGGGATCCATGTGGTATGATGTGGCTGACATAGTTTCTTCTTTGTAATCATTTGTATGAATGTATTGTATGATCACAAACTATTTCCACGTCTATGATATGCTTAATTTCATGTTGAAAGGAAAAATTCATGTTTTCATGCTCTGTTTTGGGAAATTTAGCATAATTTTGTTCATTTTCTCCAGTTTAGGGAGAATTCATATTGTATTCTCTTCCTAACTCCTCATCAGTCTATTCACCTCACTATAATCATCCTTTAAATTTCAAACCTTCTACCTAGCTTTCCCCTTAGAACACCCTGCAAATTTTGACCTAATTTCCTTGCTCTAGCTGCTTGACTCCTCTTGATCCAGCAAAACCATACAGAAAATCAAAATCAAAACCCTAAGCTACAATACCTAGCCTAATATCTTATTTCCTAAGTAGAATTATTGACACAACATTCATCAGATATCATGCAAACAAATTATGAGTTGATTGAAGACCTGGAGAGCACAACTGCAATGCCATGATATGAAGTTGAGTTGGATGAGTCAAAATACCCAGAAATAAGTCAAGAATTCCTTGATCCAGTGGATGTCTATATGGTGGATTTGTTCTTCACAAATTCAACATATGTTTCCAGAATTTATGTTGTTTTTCAGGTTTACCAGGCTTCCTGTAAAGAAAATCAGGCTGAAAGTCTTTATCAAAGGCCATTAACAGGCTTGTTTCTGAGTTTAGTGAAAAGCATTGAAAGGAAAAACTTATTGGAGCACTTGGTTGACTGGCTATATTGGCATGATTGTATCATTTAAAAAAGGCAGTAATTTCAGTAGATTAGGGTAGGTAGGTGTGAAAATAAGCTCAGTACTTTTAGCATTCTTCCATTTTTAGTTTCAGATTACTTTTTAGTTTTCAGATCAAGTATGCTCTAGACTTCAGCTTATAGAGATTATTGACTTCAACTTGAAGGTTTTCTACCACAGAGATTGTAGCATATCAGGTTGCAGGGTTGGGATCAGCCCAATGGATCAAGCCACTAGTATGTGGTGTTCTTGACACTTCCCTAAACAAAAGGGCCATCCCCAGCTAAAGCCACTATTAGAGTCCTGTATTTTACAGTATCACAAGGTGACTGTGTATTTTCTCTTTGCAAATTTTTCATATTGTACATAGATGTCAATATTCAAAATTCTTTTCCAAAGAAAGATAAAGAGAAACAAAATAATAATAAAAGAGGGTATTTAAAAAACAAAAATGCTAAGTTCATACTATAGGTAAGCAGCCTAAAAACTGCTTGATTTTTTTCCTATAATCAAACTGAAAAGTTCAATTTTTTCTCTAAAGGTTTGAAAAGGGATTATTTTTGTCAATTTTTGGACATTATGGTATGTTTTATCTTAATTCCCCGACCACATTGCATATCCTTTTACCCCACCCCTTTGTTATTTCTCTTATCCTAAGTTTCATTTTATCCGCTTGACTCTGATACCCCGACTCCACCTCACATCACCTGCCTCGACCCATCCTTGTTAACCATCTATGTTCCCCACCTCCACATCCGATGGTTTTAGACACACTTCGCACCCCCCCTTAGCCTTCAAACTTTAACCATGAAGGGGGGTCCGAAATGAGCGGTTTCAAGTCTAGGCCCCACTCCCATGCGTCAACTCACAATTATTTCGCACCCCACTTTCACAATACCACCTACCACCTTAGGACCCCTCTGAAAATCGACTTCGAGTTTTACATGATGGACCGTCGAAGCCAACCATTACCCCCCTTGAAACCTTTACCTCTCATCGCATGCCACAAGTTTCAAAATATTAGTGCTAAGGTTCATGATATAATCCCTTAAGTGTGATATGCAACGATGGTGGGACACAATCGTAATCGCAAATCGCAAAATTTAAAGGATAGGCATAGGAGGTAAGTGTTAAAATATCCTAAGTGCAATGCATGGTGCCAAGTGGCACCCGATCGCAATCGAAAAGTGAAAACTTTAAAGGAAAGGTGTGGGAGGTAAGTGTTAAAATCACCGAAGTGCAATGTGCGATGCTAGATGGGACCCAATCACAAATCACAAACTTTAAAGGATAGGCATGGGAGGTAAGTGTTAAAACTGTCGAACTGCGATGTGCGACGTTAGGTGGGACCCGATCGCAATTGAAAATCACAAAATTTAAAGGATACGTGTAGGAGATAAGTGTGAAAATCGTCGAAGTGCGATGTGTGATACCAAGTGGGGCCCAATCGCATAGCACACATCCCAAGTCTTAGAAGATAAGTGCTAAAGAAAAGTTAAAAACAACGAAATGCAAAGTGCAATGTTGACACATATGCGATGTATTTCAAAGAAAAGGCATAAATATTTCAAAGTCCTGGTGCATTAGGTTTATACGTTGTTTTGTAAAGAAAGAGATATCATGGGAAGAAGAGGAAAAATTGAGCCCGAGAAGGTATGGTGGCACTGTTACGAATGTGACAAGGGGGTCAAGTTGGGCAAAAAGGGAATTGGTGATATAACATTAGAAAAGAAGAGGCAGCAGCATGGCCATTGATCTACGAAAACATCATCACCTCATCAATTTCATAATTCCACAACGGTTTTTTGAAGATGAAGAGCTAAGGTGTTAGAGCCCTCCTTGCATCTTCGGCATCAGAAAAAGCTGGATTATGATCAGAACGGACTGTTGCCTCCACCTTCTTGGCTAGAATTATCTTGTGACCGCCTGTGTGGTTCCACTAGTCAAAATTTTACTCCATCATAGCCTCTTCGGGAGCTTAAGAGGAAATTTCTTCCTCTGTAATCAATATCAAACCGATGTTGGGGCTAGGCCCATCTTATCACTGCGTGCAAGTTTCCACTTGTTCAGTTTCTACTTAAATGTTATCACTACAGTAGACAGATGAACTGATTTAAGTTTTACATAAATATTGCATGCCTTATCAGTATCAAGGGTTGGAAGGTTGGACCTTGTTAGATTATGTGTTGTAAGAGATCATTGTATTGGAGCATTGTAACTATTTTGAGCTAGGCATCAATAATAAGAGATGGTTCACAGGATTCTTGAACTATGTAAATGGTGATGTTATTTCCTCTGTGTTAATGTTTTTCCTCTGTCTTTTCATGTTGTGCATCAATTTCTCTTATTTCAAAACAGAAAATTTAGATTAAGATTTTCTGAGAGAGAACCTTAATTCTGTCATTGTTTGTTATCTTAATGTTTTTTTCTGAAGTATAGTTAAATAATTCTTAACTGCTCTTTAGCTATTACTGAACTCACTGCATTCTTTCATCTCATATTCACACTGCGAGTAAGATCCAGTCTGCATAGTTATCTTTCCCTATGAATGCCCTTGAAAATTTGATGCACAATTCATCCTTTTAGGACTCCATAGCACAATGGATTAAGTCTCACAGCTCTATCTTTCCAACCACACAATCAATCAAAACAAACAACCCTCATAATTTCTATAACTAGCCTAATATCAACATTTATAATTATCAAGCTAGATCATAAAAATAGAGAGAGCCCTCTCTGAAGTCTACGAAGGCTAGATTCTGGACTCCAAAGTGGTTTAATGTTGTCCTCTATCATTTTTACTTTCCAATCTTATCAATTATAGAGTGATAACATAATGGCAACCATACTGGGGAGGAGATATTGAAAATCTTATCATAACATCAAAACTCAGTAACGCCAGTCAAAACATTGGACGATTTTTTGTATTTTCGAAGATTCGTATATGGTTGTTGATGGTGGAAAACAAGCAAGACACAAGAAATTTGAAATCATCCATCTGGTGACTCCAATTCATATCAGTTCCATTCAAAGACTCCATTGGAGGAAGGACCTGAAACATGACCAGTCATCATAAAAAGAGAAAGTATTGAAGCCCAAATTGGATTCAAGAAATTGTTGTTTTTATATGTAACTATTTTCTATCCTACTTTAAGCCTGATCAAGAGTACGCTGCTACAGTTTACATTGATCATTGGCATATTTATGAGCCTCATGAAGCTAAGCCCCAAATTGCAGAACATGTACATACTTATACACCTGTGCACATCCCAAATGCACTTGTGGAAAACCTAGTGAAACATGACCCCTAGGCTTTATCCCCTGCTCTTGCTAAATTCCCAAATGGTTATAACCCTCCTGATTTACCGCCTACACCTATAAAAGTCCCAGATAGATACAAGCCTTTGGTTTTGCCTCCTATCCTCCATGACTTCCCAACAAATTTTATCAATAATCTACCCAGATTTGATGAGGAAAATGCAAAAATCACTGCCAAAAAGCACATTCGAATTCTTGAAGATTTCCTTGATCTTTTTGAGATGGGAGAAGGTGATGTACCTATCAAAATGTTTTCCCTATCATTTCAAGGTAAAGTTAAAAATTGGCTTAAATATCTTCCAGTTGCAAGCATTATCAATTTTCATCACTTCACTCAAGTTTTCCTGGATATATGGGTTGTCATGGGAAATATTTTTATCATCATAGAGGAGTATAACCATTTAAAAAGATATCCAGGGGAGGCAGTACATCATTTTCAGCCAGGTTCAATAAGGTCTACCATTTGATGCCTGCTAAGATAAAGCCACCCCTAGGATTAGATCCCTAGCACTACCCATATGCATTGGACCCAGAGATGGCCTTCTAGTTAAGAGAAAGGGACCTTGCAACCCTTGAAGAGGTGAAAAATATGGCAGTTGATGTCGAATAAAACTTGATAAATAGAGATGCAAAGTTAAATTATGTGGAGAAGGATAAATTAGAAAAGGAGAAATTGATATCTTCATAGATAAAACTAGATATCTTGATAAATGCAGCAAATTAAATGATGCATCGAATTAGCAGGAAAGAATAACTTGTTTTTCAAATACCTCATGTTCCATTAGCTCCGGAAAAGACAAGGATCAATGTACCCAAGAAATTTGTAGCTCATCCTAAAGTAGAAAATGACTTGTTCATGTACTCAATTCACAACATAGCCAAAAAAGAAGTTCAAAATCAGAGACGGGTAGGTAAATTTCTCGAGATGATGTGCATGTTGGGTGATCTTGCATATGGAAGTAATATTCTCATAATTAATCATCAAGATGAAAATTATATGGTTGAGGTTGATTGTTCGAAGCATCCAATACCATTTTCTTGGGAAGAACAAACTCAGTTATCACAATGCAAAGATGACAATCAAAATCTACATACTGAGCAAGATTGTAAAGAGGAAAATACATAAATTTTTCAAGTAAGTGTTGAATGTGTTCCTATATTTTTTGCCTCATTCTTAAGAGAGAATTATAATCAGGTGGTTAATATGAAGGATGGGCAATGCTCTAATGAGTCAGTTGAGGAAAAGAGGGATGATCCTGAACCTTTTTCAGATCTAGAATTTTTCTCCCTGAGTCATCTTGAAATCATAGAATCTGAAACATATGATGGATTGATCCAGATTGATTCTTTGCCCTTATGCCCTGATGCATTTAATATTGTGAAAGGGAATCTAGATCACATTCTAGTTGATAATCACAAGAGAAGATAACTCTCTCAACAATTAGATGAGGAAATCAGGGATGATAAAAAATATGTTTTAGATCCAGGGGTTCAACCCTTGAATCCGTTTGAATATCAAGTATAAGATGAAGTCACAGAGTCTAAAGCAGATGGTGAAGTGATCAAGTTTGATTCTCTACCTCTATGCTTTAATGCATTTCATAGTATGAAAGGGAATTGGGATAACATTTTGGCTGATAATCATAAGGGGAAACATGAGGTCTCAGAAGAACCAACACAACCATCTCAGGGAAATTTTAAGGATGGAAATTTATCTTAAATATTAAAAAACTTGGCGAATATTTCTAATCCATAATATGAAAACTATAAAATTCTTGGTGATATTTTAGTAAAAATATTCAAACTTCTAATGATTTTATAGAGTCTCTATAATATTTTGGTGATTTTTAATGTAGAATATTTTTTTCTTATAAAATTTGGGCAAATCATTTTTAGAGAAATATGGGAATTGTAGAATCTTTTTTTTTTGGAAAAAGCATGGACAATTAGCACATTTACGAATATTAGCCCCTAAAATTTTCCCTGGGTCACCATCTAAAGCACCACATGACACAATAGTAGATGTGTTGGATGGTTTCTGCTTTCAAAGTAAATCCTCCTATGTGCATAATACTCTTAAAAGTTGTTATGATATGGATATGATCAGATAGTCTACCCCATTGTCTGATTCAGTAGAAGTATTGAAACAAAATTCGTCAGATAGCATGCAAACATGTTTCGAGTTGATTGAAGACGTGGAGAGCACATCTGCAGTGCCGGGATATGAAGCTAAGTTGGCTAATTCAAAATACCCAAAAATAAGTCAAGAGTACCTTGATCCAGTGGTTGCCTATATGGAGGAGTTTTTCTTTACAAAGCCAACATACATTTCCAGCATTTCTATTGTTTTTCAGGTTTACCAAGTTTCCTGTAAAGAAAATTAGGCTGAGAGTCTTTATCAAAGGCCATTAACAGGCTTGTTTCTGAGTTTGGTGAAAAGCATTGAAAGGAAAAATTTATTGGAGCACTTCCTTGACTGTATGTATTGGCATGATGGTATCATTTTAAAAAGGCAGAAATTTCAGTAGATTAGGGTAGGTAGGTGTGCAAATAAGCTCAGTACTTTGAGAATTCTTCCAGTTTTAGTTTTAGATTTATTTTTAGTTTTCAGATAAAGTATGCTCCAGACTTCAGCTTGCAGAGATTATTGACTTCAGCTTGAAGGTTTTCGTCCACAGAGATTGTAGCAGATCAAGTTGCAGGGTTGGGATCATTCCAATGGATAAGGCCACTAGTCTGCGGTGTTCTTGACACTTCCCTAAACAGAAGAGCCATACCCAGCTAGAGCCACTGTTAGAGTCCTATAATTTACAGTATCACAAGGTGATTGTGTAATTCTCTTTGCAAAATTTTCATATTGTACATATATTTCAATATTCAAAAGTATTTTCCAAAGAAAGATAAAGAGAAACAAAATAAGAAGAAAAGAGGGTATTTAAAAAGGAAAAATTCTATGTTCATACTATAGGTAAGCAGCCTAAAAACTGCTTGATTATTTTCCTATAATAAAACTGAAAA
The DNA here is from genome assembly GCA_034641835.2 of Pinus albicaulis. NCBI lineage: Eukaryota > Viridiplantae > Streptophyta > Pinopsida > Pinales > Pinaceae > Pinus > Pinus albicaulis. The sequence continues at coordinate 1,020,758,029 of CM076578.1, forward strand.
GATCAAATTTTGCTCTAAAGGTTTGAAAAGGGATGATTTTTGTCAATTTTGGGACCTTATGGTATGTTTTTATCCCAAGTCCCCGACCACATTACATATCCTTTTACCCCGCCCCTTTGTTATTTCTCTCATCCTAAGTTTCATTTTACCGCCTCAAATCTCATACCCCAACTCCACCTCACATCACCTGCCCCGACCCATCCTTGTTAACCATCTATGTTCCCCACCTCCACATCCGATGGTCTTTGATTCATTTCGCACACCCCCTTAGCCTTCAAACTTTAACCATGAAGTGGGGTCCAAAATGGGCGTTTCAAGTCTGGGCCCTACTCCCACGCGCCAACTCACAGTTATTTCGTACCCCCCTTTCAAAATACCACCTACCACCTTAGGACCCCTCTGAAAACCAACTTTAAGTTTTACATGACAGACTGTCGCAACCAATTATTATCCCCCTTAAAGACTTTACCTCTCATCACATGACACAAGTTTCAAAAGATGAGCACAAATATTCGTGATATTATCCCCGACGTGCGATATGTGACGACGGTGGGACCCGATCGCAATCACAAATTGAAAAATTTAAAGGATATGAATGGGAGGTAAGTGTTAAAATCACCAAAGTGCAATGCACGGTGCCAGGTGGGACCCAATTGCAATCACAAATTGCAAAATTTAAAGGATAGGCACGGGAGGTAAGTGTTAAAATCGCTAAAATGCAATACACGATGCCAAGTGGGACCCGATCACAATCACAAATCACAAAATTTAAAGGATAGGCACGGGGGGTAAGTGTTAAAACCGTTGAAGTGTGATATACAAAGTCAGGTGGGACCTGATCACAATTTCAAATCGTAAAATTTAAAGGATAGGCACGGGCGGTAAGTGTGAAAATCGCCGATGTGCAATGTGTGATGCCAGGTGGGACCCAATCGCATAGCACACATCACAAGTCTTAGAAGGTAAGTGCTAAAAAAAGTTTAAAACAATGAAATGTGAAAGGCAATGTTGGCGTGGATGCGATGTATTTTAGAGCAAAGGCCTAATTATTTCAAAGTCTGGGTGCATTAGGCTTGTATGTTGTTTTTTAAAGAAAGATCTAACATGGGTAGAAGAGGCAGAATCGAGCCGGAGACGGTATGGTGGCACTGTTGTGAACGTGTCAGGGGGGTCAAGTCGTGCAAAAATGGAATTGGTGATATAACAGCAGAAAATGAAGAGGCGGCAACATGGCCACCAATCCACGAAAACTCCAACACCTCATCAATTTAATAATTCCACAATGGTTTTCTGAAGAGGAAGAGCCAAGGTGTCAGAGCCTTCCTTGCCTCTTCGGCATCGGAAAAAGCTGGATTATGATCATAATGGACTGCTGCCTCCACCTTCTAGGCCAGAAGTATCTTGTCATTGCCTGCGTGGTTCCCTCGTCAAAGTGTTACTCCATCATAGCCTCTTCAAGATCTTAAGAGGAATTTTCTTCCTTTGTAATCAATAACAGACTGTTGTTGGGGCTAGGCCCGTCTTATCACTGCTTGCAAGTTTCCACTTGTTCAATTTCTGCTGAAATGTAATCACTGCAGTAGAGATATGAACCGACTTAATTTTTACATAAATACCTCATGTCTTAACAGTATCAAGGGTTGGAAGGTTGGACCTTGTTATATTCCGTGTTGTAAAAGATCGTTGTGTTGGAGCACTGTAAACTGTTTTGATATGGGCATCAATAATAAGAGATAGTTAACAGGATTCTTGAGCTATGTAAATGGTGATGTTCTTTCCTCTGTGCTAATGTTTTTCCTCTGTCTTTTCATGTTGTGCATCAATTTCTATGATTGCAAGACAGAAAATTTAGATTAAGATTTGTTGAGAGAGCACCGTAATTCTATCTATGTTTGTTATCTTAATGTTTTCTTCTGAATTATAATTAAATAATTATTAAATTCTCTTTAGCTATTACTGAACTCGCTTCTTTCTATCACCTTATATTCACATTGTGAGTAAGATCCAGTCTCCATAGATAGCTTACCCTGTGAATGCCCTTGACAAGTTGATGCACAATTCAGTGTTTTATGACTCCATAGCCCAATGAATTAAGACTCACAGCTCTATCTTTCCAACCACACAATCAATCAAAACAAACAACCCTCATAATTTCTATAACTAGCCTAATATCAGTATTTATAATTATCAAGCTAAATCATAAAAATAGAGAGAGCCCTCTCTGAAGTCTAGGAAGGCTAGGTCCTGGACTCCGAAGTGGTTTGATGTTGTCCTCTATCATTTTTTCTTTCCAATATTATAAATTATAGAGTGGTAAAAACTACATCCCCCCAATTATCATCGTGACTATTTTTTATACTTAGCAGCTTCTTCTAATACCACAACTATGGTACTCGTTCAGGACGACGACAATGGTATTGAACATGTCATCTATTACCTTAGTCGCAACCTGATAGATACAGAAACTCTATATGCCCATGTCGAGAAACTGGCTCTACTACGGTACAGGATGTTCAACGCTTTCATCATTATATTCTCTTACGTATGACTGCCATGATCTCTGACAGCAATCCTATGAATTATATCTTGACCCGTGAGTTGCTGGGGGGAAATATTCAAAATGGATTGTAATTTTAAATGAGATTGATTTGGAATTCATTGCTGCCAAATCAAATAATTCATTGGTTTCGCTGAATTAATATGCTCCCTTCCTTCTGCCTCATCTCTATCTAGTCTCAATGAGCACATCTCAAACGAGACTCTCTTCTTAATCAGCACTGTCGATCCATGGTACGGTGATATCATCGTGTAACTCCAGACCCAAACTATTCGATCTGAGTTGGATAATTCTGATCATCGATGGATTGGACATCATTCCCAACCATATCATATCATTGGATATACTTTATACCGAGTCGGTGTTGATTCGATCCTTCACTGTTGCCTGAATTTCAAAGAAGCTGAGACAGTTCTCAATGACTGCCACTACGAGGCATGCGGCGGTATATTTTTGGCTATGCAAAAATTCAAAAAATCCTTCATGCTAGTTATTTCTGGCCTTCTATTTTCAAATATTGCATCTTTTTCATCCTCAAATTCCATGCTTGCCAGATTTACCAGCAGAAGAAGCGTGCCCCGCCCACATCCTTACACTTGGTTATTATTGTTGGCCCATTTGCCAAATGGGGCATTGACTTCATCGCATGTAACCTGTTAGTTCCCAAATCCACCTCAGGTTGAAATAAGGCAGAAAAAGGACAACACCAAACCACGCTCAGCCTCGTAGCTAGCCCTACGAGGACAGGAGAGGGCTCTCTCCGGGTCAATCTCAAGAAAAATGTTCAAAGGGGCTTGAGATGACTAAAAAAACAACTGATCTTAGGCTAGATAAACAAATAGGAGGGTTTGATTTTGATTTTTTAGGGATTTTTGTTGGAAAAAGGGAAAAAACAATTTTGGGCTTGGGGATGAGGCCAAATTCTTGCAGAGTTCAAGTTGGGGCAGGGTAGGCAATGATCTTGATGTCTTAGATCAAATGAATGGATTGAAAATACTGCTAAAGAGCTGTAGAGGGAAAGAGAGTGCAAGGATCCTCTTCAAACTGACGAAAAACATGTAAAACTAAACAAAATTTTAAGGCAGAGCACCAGAAAATCAATGAATTCTACCTCAATTGCTCATTTGTTTAATTTAGAAGCATAGAGAAGGGAAATGGCATACATATAAAATTAATGAAACTTAAAATAACATGAGAAGAACATCATCAAAACTCAGAAGCCACAAGGATTCCATCAAGTGCTTCAAAACTCTGGTCTTTCCTTTGCCAAAAACTGAAAATGGACATACAATGAGGTGCCAAACTTTTCCCAAGAGTCCAACCCTGAAAATGTCTCAGAAAATACAATATATAGACCATCCTAACCCCATCCCATGCCTCTAGGGGTCGAGCTCATCCTTCTAGGAGCTGTTTCAACCAATTCTAAACATGGAGCTAAAATCTAGGCAGCCAAACAACTTGCCTCTATATGCTAGGAAACTGATCCATTCACTCAATTTTCACTTTTTAGTGAATGAATCCTCTATAACAAGTAAAAACATGCCAAATTTACATCATAGTCATCAAATTACATCATGGTAGGTCAATCATCACATGAAAAAGTAAAATTAGTCAAAACTGGGCGAATTTCTGAGCTAAAGAGTGAAAATGAGGCAAAATTTCTCTATGCGCCGCGCTCAAAAACTCAATGCGCCACGCCACTTTGAGCCTGATTTTGGGGCACTTCCTGAAGTCAACATTGAGCTCATGATAGCTCGTTGGAAATCCGTGGATGTCTGCTATCCAACCCAAGTGGAATTTTTCAATTTGGATGTCATTTGCCCCTCTTAAACTGCAATATCCCAAGACTAGTTCCTGCTGGTGCAAAAAGTGGCAGAAAGGCCATTTTTGGAGTGTTTTTGGCCCTTTAGGCAGCCCAGAATTTGATGAAATGCTTCAGCTATTCCTGAACATACATAATATATCATAACAAACCCAAAAATGCAATTTTTTCCTCCAGAAGATGTCCCAATCATAAGCGCGCGTCGGATGGCGTGACGCGTCGGGCGGAAAAACCTGTTTTGCAACCAAAATTTTCAAAATGACAAAATCCTCTCCAAATTTGTTGAAATTTGGAGTGAATGTCTCCCATCATGTCTCATGCTCAGCCAAGGAAGCTTCGGCCAAGATTCGGAGTGGATCCGGCCTTTTCCGACGTTTCAGTGCTTTTCTCAACCTCGCCTTCAAGATCTTCATTTTTGCTCTGCAAACGTGTGTGCGGGCCCAATAGTTATTTTTCATATGTCTGAGCATGTCTCTTTCCCTATTTGCCTTCGCCAAAAGCTTCTCCAGATGAATGTTGACTCTCGTCAGGCAAGTCTCTCGCTCAAATGGTGTCATGTCACCTGGTCTCTTTCGGGCTAATTCACGGTCTTCCCAGATTTTCCGCAACTCTATGAGTGTCTGTTGATCCTGCAGTTGCTTACTCCACTACTCCAAGTAATCTATAACCCACTGAGCTCTCTGCAATTTCTCGTTCAGTGTGTCGATCTCAACTTTTTTCTCCTGGATGATTTCTTTCATCTTTGAGCTGGGAGAGCTTGAATCAACATCGATGAGTATAAAATCAGTGTCTTGGCCTCCTGAAGGGCCCTCATTGTGCATAGGACTCTTGCCTCTATCCTATACCTGTGCTGATGTAGAAGGCGAGACCCCTTCCATGCCATGTGGAGATAGTACTCGCGCTGCTGTCGAAGGTAACGAGACCCCTTCCACCCCTGGTGGAGATAGTACTCGTCGTGCTGCTACAATTAAAGCTATGGTACCTCTCTAATATGTCACACACACTGGAGCACTGATATGCTCTATCTCAGGAACCTCAAACTGATTCGAAGGCTCACCTACATCGTGTACAGTCTCTGGAGGAGGCTGAGGGGCTGTAAAGAAGTCACGAGAAATGAACTCATCCCAAGCGATGCCCTGCAATCCAAGCTGATGTACTAAAATGATTTTAATGAGCGCATAGTGATAAATGATGTTATGTTGCTGCTCCGAAGTCTTCTTCTGAACAAGGGTAGTCATCCACTCTATGTTTCGGCACATGAAGTATGGAATATTCATCAGTCGCACTCTCGTGAAATGCATCAAAAGTCTGATATGATATGCATAAAGGCACGAGAATCTACCCTCACAGCTGAAATATCTAATGATGAGCTTCATTAATGGCGCGTAGGACTCCTTCAGAAACCGAAACGGAAATACCCTGCTCAACTGCCTCAAATATCCAGGCCTGATGTAAGGTTCATAATATGCTCTATCCAGTTGTTTTCTCTTATTCCACTCCTCACCAATGTTTGGTATCCCGGTCGCCTCAGAAATAGTCTCTGTTGTCAAAGTGAAATTCACTCCAGCAAGGTTTACATGACCATTACGCAAATGTAGGACAAATAAGCGAACCAACTCCTGATGGTGTTGAATCTGAGATATCATCTCACAATACCGAAAACATGAATGTTGTTGAAAGCATGTCATTGCAAGTGGGCAGGCCTGCAATTGAGCCAAAGAAGTGGGCTCCTCTCTGACATGCCTGCCACTCTTATGAGACCTCTTCGGTACATTTAGCTCTGTGGTTGAATCACTGTCCTGTTCATATCCCTGCTCATATGATGAATTTTTCTCTAACATGATGCTGAAAACAAGGTGTTTGACAAGTAGGTGATGATATATGTATGGTGAAAGCAAGAGTTTGTTTTTCAAGACCAAGTGTGCCACATATACAATAAGGTGCTGTGGAGAAATGTCACAAGGAATACAATAGACTGTCAATTGAATTTAAGTGCAAGGACAGTCACTATTTGAGGGACTTAGGGATTTGGACAATTTACAAATGATATAGGAAAAAGTAATAGTGATGGGGGTATGATTAGGCATTGGAGACAACCTTTGAATGCTTTGGAAATTAGGATTTCACCAATGATAGGAAGGGAGGGAGATGATAGCAAATGATAGGGTTTGGGGGTTAACACATGGGCATAAAAGGGTATAGGGATATGGGACAACAGATATACGAGAAGGGATCGTGATATAATAGTGTGACAGTACTAGCAATGATAACAATGATAACAAATGAAAATGGAATGAGAGTTTAAGCACCAAACACCTCTTTGCAAACCCTTGGGAGCAGATTGCAATATGGGTATAGGGTTTATTCTTTCACCAATTAAACTCTTTGAATACCTCCTTCAAATGACACCCAACAGGAATTAAACTCAGATAGCAAGCACACACAACTTACTTGGAGGCAAATGAACTGAATTGATTCGAGTTTTGATGAAGGAAGATGAGTTTCGGCCTTTGGGCTTTGTGCGCCGCACAAAAACCCAATGTGCTGCGTTCAATGGGTGCGCCGCGCCCTTAGAAATTTGCACGGATTTTTTTGGCTCTATGCGCTGCATCATGTGGGTGCACCGCGGCCTATCCCAATGCACCGCGCTGTCTTCAACACACACAGTCGGCCCTTCTAAAACACAGTTTCGCTCTTTAATTTCAAACTTGACTTTCTCTTGGAGATTTTCTCAGTCACTCTTGTTGCAAATGAATTAATAATCTTGGGAAATATCTCATATAGACATGGTTTTAATTTTTGCTTCTTCAAAACCCATTTCGTAATGTTTTTTACTTTGGCACTTTTTCATTAATACAACTTTGTCTTTTGTTTCCTCACTGACTTTCTGAGCTTTGAATGATGAAATTGGTTGATTTTTTGTAGGATGTTGGCATCGAACCTTGGCAAAGGAAAACCAGAGTCTTCTTGGTGAAGTACAACATGGTGGAAAGATACATTTTATTACAAAAACAAATTTTGACAATTTCATCTTCAAAACAGAGTTTTGATGGAGAAATATCCTCGAGCATATTTGACGATGAAAATTTGAACTGAAAACTTGTTGAAAACATCCTCATGGCCTGCAGGCATTATTCAACATTTCGAAAGACCAAACCCTAGACCTAGAAACTAAAATAACTCTTTTTGACCAAAACAACATCTATGACTATAGATGACATGAACTGAAATTTGATGAATTTTGAGAAATTTTAACCAACCCAACAGGTAGAGGCATGAGGGAAAATGAGAGAACAAAACCCTTCCGTCAGACACTGGAATGCCCCTAACGGAATGCGGATGAATGAGCGGAATGAGACACCTAAACAATGAAATGCTATAAGAGAAATGATCTCTAACGAAGGGATGTAAAGACCGACTCTAACATTGGCTCCAATGGGGATGGTAGCTCCTTGGAGGTGCCAAGAACGGAAAATCTTTGGGAGAGCAGATCAGTGCCTTATCCATTGGGCTATGGAGTCCATTATTTTGACAAAACAACTCAAGACTGTTGACTGAATTTATTTGACTAAAACTTTAACTCAAACTGACTCAACTTTTAAAACAGAAATGACTGAACCAGACCGAATAAACAGACTCAAACGAAAACTAAAATCCTTCTTCAGAATCATAGCCTTCACTTCGGGCCCCAGACTAAAGAAAATATTACAGTGCACACTTACAATGAAATTGAAATACATGATATGTACAATGACAATGTGATCAGCAGAAAACATCTTAGAAATGGTATCATTTGAGCAGCCGACCATTGATCGGCCCTCCTGAACAGTCTTCACCATTCATTTCCTTCAAAATAAAGGCGTTCTAACCTCGATATGTTGTAATCTTGAATGGACCTTTCCAGAGATTTTCAAACTTACCATGTTTACCTTTGTCCTCATTCCTAGCATCCCACTTCAGTACCACTTCCTCCAACTGGAATTTATCCGCCTTCGCTTTCCTGTCATAGATATTTTTGATTCTCTCCTGCAACTTAAATGTGTTCTGGAAGACCTCTTCTCTCGTTTGCTGCAAATGAATCATCTGATTTATCCTTCTCTGCATATGGCTTTCTTCATTACCAGCTTCCTGAAGAAGCTTGACCACCGGAACAGCAAGTGAAGTGGGAAAGACTGTATCTACTCCACAAACTAACTCGAAGGGAGACATACCAATGGACTTCTTTGGACTTACCCGATCAGCCCATAGCGCATTTACCAGCTTCTTGTGCCAACTCTTCTTATTGATGTCCAACAACTTCTTAATGATATTGACTAGAGACTTATTGAAAGATTCTGCCAAACCATTGCCTTGTGGATGATAGGCGGTTGAATGTCCCAAAATAATTTTATACTTAGCACAAAACTCAATCATCTTTCTTGATTTAAAAGCCGCTGCATTATCTGTGATCAATTTACTCGGGAAAACAAAATGAGACAAAATGTTGTTCTCAAGGAAAGAAATAATTACCGAATCGGTGGCTTGCCTTGTAGGAACTGCTTCAATCCATTTCGTAAAGTAATCGGTGGCTGTTAGAATCCATCTATGATGTCCTGAGGAAGGAGGATGGATTTCCCCAATGAAATCCAAACCCCATTGCTGGAAAGGGGCGCTTACCTCAATAGGCCTGAGTAGCAATGGCAGTAATTTCTATCTTCCTTCAAAAATCTGGCACTCATGGCAGCCTTTGACTGTCTTATATACATCAGCAAACAATGTCAGCCAATAGTACCCTGCTCTCAAAATCTTATTGGCAGTTGTTTTCCAAAAATGATGACCCCCGCAGTCACCTTTGTGGAAATCTTCCATTACCTTCTTCGTTTCTTCCTCCACCAAAAAATTCAATAACACACCACCTGGATCCTTCCAATAAAGTGTAGAATTCAAAATACAAAATTTTGCAGCCTTCAATTTCAAAGTTCTACCTCTGCTTCTAGTCATGCCGGGTGGTGATGACAAATTTTGAAGAACATACACGATATCTGAATACCATGGGGAATCAACAAACATTTCCGACACCTGAAGTGGCGAATTCTCCTCATCCTCATCAGACATAGCAACAATCATATTTATGTCTAATGCGTGCAAATTTGATTCAGCCATAAGCTTCGCTAGCCCCTGTCCCTTGATAAGTTTCGTGGGCCTTATTTCTACATCATATTCCAGCAAAGCTGTGATCCACTTACCACGTCTTCCTTCCGGATCAGTCTGTACTAAAACATCTTTCACGGCAGCGTTAGGAACATAAGCTAAAATATGGGAATGCAAAATGTATACCCGGAAATCCTTCAATGCCTTTACTAGTGCCAGAGCTTGTTTCTCAATGATGTTGTATTTCAAGGCTGCGTCTCTAATAGTTCGACTGAAAAATGCTATAGGCTTCTCATGTCCATCTCTTTTTTGCATTAACAAAGCTGCCATGGTATGTTCTGAATCAAAGGAAAACAAAATAAAGTCTTGGGTGTAATCCGGGCTAATTAACACCGGAGCTGAAGATAGTGCCAACTTCACCAAATTAAAGGACTTTACCGCATCTTCATTCCACTTCGCTTGGCTGTCTTTTTTCAGCATATTTGTTATTTCTCTCAAATGCTCAACAAGGTTAGGGACAAAACGACGCAAAAAGTTCATCTTACCATTAAAATACTGAATCTCCTTCTTGTTCCTGGGAGGGTCAATTTGCTAAATTGCTTCAACACGTGCTGGATCAATACGAATGCCATCTTTGGAAATAATGTGACCAAGTAATTTACCTTCATCCATGGCGAACAAGCTCTTTTTAGGATTAAGCGAGACACCATATTTTCTACACTTTTGAAAAACAACTTTCAAGTGATACATATGCTCTTCATCTGAATTGGAAAAAACCGTCAAATCATCAAGGTATATAACAAGGAAAACATATTTTTCATTCGCAAAAGCCATGTCCATCGCCTGCTGGAAGTTGCACCAGCATTCTTCAAACCAAATGGCATCTTGGCATAGTGGAATGTCCCCGATGGAGTGGTGAATATTGTTTTGTCACGGTCGTCCTCATGGACCAAAATTTGGTTATATCCAGAATAACCGTCGAGTAATGACATGCGAGATGCACCCACTACTCGCTGCAATATATGATCCATCTTAGGCAATGGATAATTTTCCTTCAATGACACCTTGTTCAAATTTTGGAAATCAATACACAACCGAATCTCACTTGTCTTTTTCCGCATTGGCACTAAATTGGAAATCCAATCAGAAAATCTGATGGGAATAATGATTCTTGCTTTGTACAACCTGTTTACCTCCTTCTCAATTGATGGCAGCAATTTCGGATTGATTATTCTTAGCTTTTGTCTGAAAGGCTTCTGATTAGGCTTAATTGGGATAGTATGCTAGATTATATTGGTGTCATACGTCTTTAAATCTGAGTAATCCCAAGCGAAAGCATCAGCAAATGAAGACAACAAACTCACATATTTGGCTTTTACGTCCGGTGGCAATGATTTGGATAACTTCACCATTTTGGGGTCTTCAGCTGTCCCAATATTTGCATCTTCCACTCCTTTTTCAGTCGGTCATAAGGTTGGTTTCTTGGCCACATCATCCTGATCGAAGAGTTCTTCTAAAGGTATCAAACCTTTAGGAATAATGTTATCTTTCAGCTGCAACACTTCCATTTGATTTACTTGAACATCATCACCATTATCATATTATACATCGATTGAGGTATCTTTGAACTTACCTTTACTTTGCATAAAATCATTAATCTCATCATCATCTTGGAAAACTTGCCAACATCTTTGATTATCCGAGACGGTAGGACGATGCTTCACATGGATTTCAAACTTATTACTTGAATTCATTGGGATCTTCAAGTTACTTGCTGCCTTAGCAAGTGCATCTGCAATTCCATTTTGAATGCGAGGAATACAAGTCAAGGTATAATCTGAAAACTGCTTCAAAATATCAAGGACAGCGTTCCGGTAAGCCCGCATCCGGGGATGCTTCGTTTTATATTCACCCTTTACCTGCTTAATCACCAATTCGGAGTCACCATAGAATACAATTCTCTTAGCATTCATCTTTCTAAGAATATTTAGGCCAGCAATCAGAGCTTCATACTCAGCCTCATTGTTCGAACAATCGAATGCTAATTTGTAAGAACATACCCGTACATTGCTCGGTACCTTGTTTGGAGCGGAAAAAGGACTGCATACCCAAATACCAATTCCAGCACCATCATTTCCCATTGCACCATCGAAATCCATGGTCCATAGACCCTCTTCATCATCCTCTAAGTGTTGTAATTGTGCTAGCTCTATTTTTTCCTCTTGCTATCCATTATATTTAGCTGATTGCTCAATTGTGCTTTTTGGTAGCTGCCTTTCTTTCTGCAAAACTTCTCTGAAATTCTCAGTAATCTCTGGAATATCTTCTGCTTGAACTAACTGACTATCTACATCATTGAAACTATCAGCAAAAAAAACAAAAGACTCTAGATCTATATGTACATAATTAATCGGATGATTGACCGGTTTCTCCTTGGTTGTAATCATATACTTCATTTTTTGTTCCCAGTACAACTTTCTCATTTGGCCAAACACGGGAATCGTCGCATAGGAGAAATCTGACTGTAATGTCCCTTTCAATTTTGCTCCCCAAGATCTGGAAAGAAGCATACCAAATCTTAGAGGAATGTCTGCCCCAACAACGTCCATCAAAACATTCTTTGTAGGAATCTGATCCAAGCTTACAACCAGGTCTTTAATGAGCCCAATACATCTCACTCTGCTAGAATCAAATGAATAAAGATCATGGTACTTCCTGGTAATGTCTAAACCCAACTTCTCCATGATTGCTTTCGGCATAAGATTATGGGAAGCACCAGAATCGAACATGGCATTATGCAATACAAACTGATGCAATCGAAGACTGATATAAAAATGAGGCACTTCGCTGTCCAGAGACTCACCATCTAAAGCTGGTCCAAATATCAGTTCCGGTTGATCATCTTCAATATTAACCATATCAGACATGGGATCGAAATTCAAAATTCTAGAAACTTGACCTTTATAACTGTTGTTCCTCATTAGTTCAGTCAAGGGAATGGACACCTTTAATTTAGAAATCTCATTTTCCAAACTAAAGGCTGAAGTCTTTTCGATCTCTTTGGCTGGAACATCTTTCTTTTCAGCCTTCTCCCTCGATGCAATTGGCTGATTTTATTTTTCTGCTGATGATAACTTGGTGGCAGCGGGATCAACTATCTCTTTTTCTTTCTTTTGTGCAACAGGTGAATCGTTTTTAGGCGCTGAAACTTCCTTTCTCTTCTGAATTGGATTGACTGGTACATCTCTGTTTCTGAGAGAATATTGCTTCTGCTGGGTGGACAATGCGTTCATGTAACCTCTCTGATACTCATCCAACTCTTCTTCAAGAGCAGCATCATTAGCCAAGATAAAATCCTCATCTCTTTGTATCGTTGAACTTTCTGCATAATATTCATCTTCGGTGATTTAAATGGGAAAATCATCAGGAGTAAAGAAATGATTTTCCTCCCCCACTACATCATCTTCATCATCTGAATCCTGACCAACAAAATTCTGCTGAAGAGGTGTCTTTACTTGTTGCTGGACTGCTGGTTCTTGTGCTCGCTGCTCTCGCTGTTTAATCCTGAATTGGGGCTGCTGCTGACCACGGAAGTTGGGATTTCGAATCTTCGGTTCGGGCTTATCAAGTGTGAACCTCTCAAACATTTTTTCCACTTTGCGAAGTATCTGATATGTAGATGTAGAAGCTTCTTCCTTTATCAAAACTTTCTTCTCGGCTTTCAATCTAGCTCTCTTATCATTCAAATTTGCCTCAAAACTCACGGCAATCTTCTTCATGTCCTCTAAAGTAGGTGGATCTCTATCTCGTAATGAATAGGCCATCTCCGGATCAAAACCATCTGGGAATTTTAACAAAGCTGACTTCTTAGAAGGCCTCAAGTCATCAGGAATTGCATTATAAACTATTTTAAATCTGATAATATAGTCTTGAACGGACTCACCAGGATTGCACTTGATCTTAGTATACTCAGAAGTGATTTGAAGTGGATCTTTCTTCATCTCCCACCGATCTAGAAACTGTCTCTGAAGCTCTTCTAATGTATTAATGCTTCTGGGCTGCAAAGCTCTGAACAATTTACATACCTCACCTCCAAAAGTTTGCATAAACAATCTCATGGAGACATTCTCTTCATCAATTTCATGGAGGTCAAAAAAGTCTATCATTCTATCAATATGCTGCTGAGCGGGCACACTTTGAGGAGTACCATAAAACAAAGGAATTTTACTTTGATAATCAGCAGGCATGGGATCCAAGTTTGCTGGAAAAACAAGAGGTGTGAATCTAGCAGCCATTGCTCTTGGTGGATTTATGATCTGTCTTGGAGAAACAGGTGGAGTAGGAGCAGTAGGTGTACAAGGTGTATGTGGTGGAGATGGAGGAGGAACTACTGTTGATTGCTGATCCGATATCGATGGTTGCACGGGAATGGTAGGAATAAAAGAAGGCTCAGCGTGAACTTGTGAATCAGATGTAACTACTGACGGACCAAGAGTTTCAGAAGCAGATTCAATGAACTCAGGAATATTCGATGCCACAATAGAGTTCTGAAGGTTCAGGATGTAATTATCAATAGATCTATTAGCTTTTTCAACCTCAAGATACTTAATAAACTCAGGATTTATGACGGTAGAACCAGTAGCACTTTCAGATTTAGTTTCAAATAACGACAACTCGAACTGATCATCAAACTCAATATCTTCAAGGAACTCAAATATAGTCGGGCATGAATGAGATTTAAACAAAGGGATCACGGGACTCTCTCGACGGAGGATTCTTGAAATCATATTGGGATTCTCATACACTGGAGGCGGATCAGGATCGGGATTTGATCTAGTATGTCTTCTGGAAGCCAGTGTGTTGATCTATTCAAAAATCAAAGGACAAAACCGATCTATTCAGCCTATCAAATTCTAGACTTAATCACCCAAAAGTCCAGAACGATGTAATATATTGGGGTAATTCACAAGTAAAGTGTCACGTTCACAAGCTAAACCGGAGATTGACTGAAGCAGCGTTTATCTACTTCCGCTAATGCATAGCAAAAGCGTTTCGAAAGCTACCTGGCGTGACTTCAGGCTCCGTCTATAACTTATGAAACAAATAACACCAACAAGAAAACCATTTTCTCCCCTGTATGGTTGCCACTATGTTAGTTCCCAAATCCACCTCAGGCTGAAATAAGGCAGAAAAAAGACAACACCAAACCACGCTCAGCCTCGTAGCTATCCCTACGAGGACAGGAGAGGGCTCTCTCTGGGTCAATCTCAAGAAAAATGTTCAAAGAGGCTTGAGATGACTAAAAAAAAAACTGATATTAGGCTAGATAAAAAAATAGGAGGGTTTGATTCTGATTTTTTAGGGGTTTTTCTTGGAAAAAGGGAAAAAACAATTTTGGGCTTGGGGATGAGGCCAAATTCTTGCAGAGTTCAAGTTGGGGCAGGGTAGGCAATGATCTTGATGTCTTATATCAAATGAAAGGATTGAAAATACTACTGAGGAGCTAGAGAGGGCAAGAGAGTGCAAGGATCCTCTTCAAACTGACGAAAATCATGTAAAACTGAACAAAAGTTTAAGGCAGAGCACCAGCAAATCAATGAATTCTACCTCAATTGCTCATTTGTTTAATTCCGAAGCATAGATAAGGGAAATGGCATACATATAACATTAATGAAACTTACAATAACATGAGAAGAAAATCATCAAAACTCAGAAGCCACAAGGATCCCAACAAGTGCTGCAAAACTCTGGTCTTTCATTTGCCAAAACTAAAAATGGATATACAATGAGGTGCCAAACTTTTCCCAAGAGTCCAACCCTGAAAATGTCTCAGAAAATACAATATATAGACCATCCTAACCCCATCCCATGCCTCTAGGGGTCGATCTCATCCTTCTAGGAGCTGTTTCAACCAATTCTAAACATGGAGCTAAAATCTAGGCAGCCAAATAACTTGCCTCTATATGCTAGGAAACTGATCCATTCACTCAATTTTCAATTTTTAGTGAATGAATCCTCTAGAACAAGTAAAAACATGCCAAATTTAAATCATATTCATCAAATTACATCATGGTAGGTCAATCATCACATGAAAAAGTAAAACTAGTCAAAACTGGGCGAATTTCTAAGCTGAAGAGTGAAAATGAGGCAAAATTTCTCTATGCGCCACGCCACTTTGAGCCTGATTTTGGGGCACTTCCTGAAGTCCAAATTGAGCTCATGATAGCTCATTGGAAATCCCTGGATGTCTAATATCCAACCCAAGTGTAATTTTTCAATTTTGATGTCATTTTCCCCTCCAAAACTGAAATCATCCAAGAATGGTTCCTGTTGGTGCAAAAAGTGGCAGAAAGGCCATTTTTGGAGTGTTTTTGGCCCTTTAGGCAGCCCAGAATTTGATGAAATGCTTCGGCCATTCCTGAACATACATAATTTATCATAAAAAACCAAAAAATGCAAACTTTTCCTCCAGAAGATGTCCCAATCATAAGCGTGCGTCGGGTGGCGCGACGCGTCAGGCAGAAAAACCTGTTTTGCAACCAAAATTTTCAAAATGAAAAAATCCTCTCCAAATTTGCTGAAATTTGGAGTGAATGTCTCCCATCATGTCTCATGCTCAGCCAAGGAAGCTTTGGCCAAGATTCGGAGTGGATCCGGCCTTTTCCGACGTTTCAGTGATTTTCTCAACCTCGCCTTCAGGATCTTCATTTTTTCTCTGCAAACGTGTGTGCGGGCCCAATAGTGATTTTTCATATCTCTGAGCATGTCTTTGTCCCTATTGGCCTTCTCCAATAGCTTCTCCAGATGAATGTTGACTCTCGTCAGGCAATTCTCTCGCTCAAATGGTGTCATGTCACCTGGTCTCTTTCGGGCTAATTCACAGTCTTCCCGGATTTGCCGCAACTCTATGAGTGTCTGTTGATCCTCCAGTTGTTTATTCCACTACTCAAAGTAATCTATAACCCACTGAGCTCTCTGTAATTTCTCGTTCAGTGTGTCGATCTCAGCTTTTTTCTCCTGGATGATTTCTTTCAGCTTTGAGCTGGGAGAGCTCGAATCAACATCGATGAGTATAAAATCAGTGTCTTGGCCTCCTGAAGGGCCCTCATCATGCATAGGCCTCTTGCCTCTGTCCTGTACCTGTGCTGATGTAGAAGGCGAGACCCCTTCCACGCCATGTGGAGATAGTACTTGCGCTACTGTCGAAGGTAACGATACCCCTTCCACCCCTTGTGGAGATAGTACTCGTCGTGCTGCTGCAAATAAAGCTCTGGTACCTCTCTGATATGTCTCACACACTGGAGCACTGATATGCTCTGTCTCAGGAACCTCAAACTGATGCAAAGGCTCACCTGCATCGTGTACAATCTCTGGAGGAGGCTGAGGGGCTGTAAAGAAGTCACGAGAAATGAACTCATCCCAAGCGATGCCCTGCAATCCAAGCTGATGTACTACAATGATTTTAATGAGCGCATAGTGATAAATGATGTTATGTTGCTCCTCCGAAGTCTTCTTCTGCACAAGGGTAGTCATCCACTCTATGTTTCGACACA
This sequence comes from Pinus albicaulis, assembly GCA_034641835.2. Lineage (NCBI taxonomy): Eukaryota > Viridiplantae > Streptophyta > Pinopsida > Pinales > Pinaceae > Pinus > Pinus albicaulis. The sequence continues at coordinate 1,020,775,091 of CM076578.1, forward strand.
TGAAGTATGGAATATTCATCAGTCGCACTCTCGTGAAATGCATCAAAAGTCTGATATGATATGCATAAAGGCGCGAGAATCTACCCTCACAGCTAAAATATCTAATGATGAGCTTCATTAATGGCGTGAAGGACTCCTTCAGAAACCGGAACAGAAATACCCTGCTCAACTTCCTCAAATATCCAGGCCTGATGTAAGGTTCATAATATGCTCTATCCAGCTGATGTCTCTTATTCCACTCCTCACCAATGTTTGGTATCCCGGTCGCCTCAGAAATAGTCGCTGGTGTCAAAGTGAAATTCACTCCAGCAAGGTTTACATAACCATTACGCAAATGTAGGATAAATAAGTGAACCAACTCCTGATGGTGTTGAATTTGAGATATCAGCTCATAATACCGAAAACATGAATGTTGTTGAAAGCATGTCATTGCAAGCGGGCAGGCCTACAATTGAGCCAAAGAAGTGGGCTCCTCTCTGACGTGCCTGCCACTCTTATGAGACCTCTTCGGTACATTTAGCTCTATGGTTGAATCACTGTCCTGCTCATATCCCTGCTCATATGATGAATTCTTCTCTGACATGATGCTGAAAACAAGTTGTTTGACAAGTAGGTGATGATATATGTATGGTGAAAGCAAGAGTTTGTTTTTCAAGACCAAGTTTGTCACATATACAATAAGGTGTTGTGGAGAAATGTCACAAGGAATACAATAGACTGTCAAGTGAATTTAAGTGCGAGGATAGTCACTGTTTGAGGGACTTAGGGATTTGGACAATTTACAAGTGATATAGGAAAAAGTGATAGTGATGGGGGTATGATTAGGCAATAGAGACAGACTTTGAATGCTTTGGAAATTAGGATTTCACCAATGATAGGAAGGGAGGGATATGATAGAAAATGATAGGGTTTGGGGGTTAACACATGGGCATAAAAGAGTATAGGGATATGGGACAACAGATATAGGAGAAGGGATCGTGATATAATAGTGTGACAGTACTAGCAGTGATAACAATGATAACAAATGACAAGAGCACAAATGAAAATGGAATGAGAGTTTAAGCACCAAACACCTCTTTGGAAACCCTTGGGAGCAGATTTCAATATGGGTATAGGGTTTATTCTTTCACCAATTAAAATATTTGAATACCTCCTTCAAATGACACCCAACAGGAACTAAACTCAGATAGCAAGCACACACAACTTACTTGGAGGCAAATGAACTGAATTGATTCGAGTTTTGATGAAGGAAGATGAGTTTCAGCCTTTGGGCTTTGTGCGCTGCACACAAACCCAATGCGCCGCGTTCAATGGGTGCGCCACGCCCTTAGAAATTTGCACGAAGTTTTTCGACTCTATGCGCTGTGTCGTGTGGGTGTGCCACGGCCTATCCCAATGCGCCGCGTTGTCTTCAACACACACAGTCGGCCCTTCTAAAATGCAGTTTCGCTCTTCAATTTCAAACTTGACTTTCTCTTGGAGATTTTCTCAATCACTCTTGTTGCAAATGAATTAATAATCTTGGGAAATATCTCATATAGACATGGTTTTAATTTTTTCTTCTTCAAAACCCATTTCGTAATGTTTTTGACTTTGGCACTTTTTCATTAATACAACTTTGTCTTTTGTTTCCTCACTGACTTTCTGAGATTTGAATGATGAAATTGGTTTATTTTTTGCAGGATGTTGGCATCGAACCTTGGCAAAGGAAAACCAGAGTTTGCTTGGTGAAGTACAACATGGTGGAAAGATACATTTTATTACAAAAACAAATTTTGACAATTTCTTCTTCAAAACAGAGTTTTGAAGAAGAAATATCCTTGAGCATATTTGACGATGAAAATTTTGAACTGAAAACTTGTTGAAAACATCCTCATGGCCTGCCAGCATTATTCAACATTTTGAAAGACCAAACCCTAGACCTAGAAACTAAAATGACTCTTTTTGACCAAAACAGCATCTATGACTGCAGATGACATGAACTGAATTTGATGAATTTTGAGAAATTTTAACCAACCCAACAGGTACAAGCATGAGGGAAAATGAGAGAATGAAACCCTTCCATCAGACAATGGCATGCCCCTAACGGAATGCAGATGAATGAGTGGAATGAGACACTTAAACAATGAAATGCTATAAGAGAAATGATCTCTAACGGAGGGATGTAAAGACCGACTCTAACATAACCCTCACTTGGCCGATGGGAATTCTTATATCATTGTTGCTATGGACTATTTCACTAAATCGGCCGAGTCGATGCCTAGACTTGTTGACAGTAAAACCGCGGCTCAATTTCTTTTTAACCATGTTATCGCAAGATTAGGTGTTCCTCAGGCCATTTTCACCGACCATGGCTCTAATTTTTTCCGTTACATGATGGCTGAGATGACTTCTCAATTGGGCTTGCGTCATGACAGCTCGAATCCGTATTACCCCCAGGCCAATAGCCAAGTTGAAGCAGTAAATAAAGTCTTAGTTACTATGCTTCAGCACACTATTGGGATGCAAAAATAAAACTGGCATCTCATGTTGTTTTCAACTCTCTGGGCATACCGAACTTCAGCCGATAATTCTACTGGATTCACTCCATTTCAGTTAGTATATGGTCTTGAAGCAACCTTTCTGATCGAATGTGAAATTCCTTCACTCAAATTAGCTATCAAATTACTTCCAAACACATCGCCAGAAGAGGAACGTCTCTTATACTTGGAACAAATTAATAAAACTCGACGCTTTGTCGCTTTGGTTACTGAAGCACAGAAGAAACAAGTCAAAGCCCATTTTGATCAGATAGTTTCTCCACATGCCTACTACAAAGGAGACTTGGTCCTCCTTTATGACCAAGCACATGATAAGCTAGAGGCACGAAAGTTCAAAACCATGTGGCATGGGCCATATATCATAAAACATTTTTTGGAGAAAGGAGCCTATGAGTTGATTGATTATGAAGGTAATACTTTAGATAAACCCCAGAATGGGCTTTATCTAAAGCGATATTATGCATGATTTCCTCATGTATCTATTCTTGTACATTAGTGTGTTTTTCATTTTTGTATATTTCTTTTGGTTTGGTGTGCATTTGTAAGTGGTTTTCCTGCTTATCTTGGTTACTTTATTTTCAGATGTCTTTTTCTCCTTACGTCGGTTTCGCTGATGGTACCTGTCGTAGTACCCTAAATTTATCTTCTGTGGCTTGGGTTATCTATGATCCTAATGGCCAGCTAGTAGATCTACAAGGTATATGTTTAGGTCGTACAACCAATAATATTGTTGAATACAGTGTAGTTATTGAGCTTCTTTCTGAAGCAATTTCTCTCGGAATTAGAGAATTTGTTGTTAACCTAGATTCATAGCTTGTTCTACAGCTCAACAAGAAATATTCCGTCAGACACCCTCAAATCTTAAGAACGTATCTGCGTGTTCATTTGTTAGAAATAAATTTTGATTACGTCACATATCATCATATTCCATGACACATGCATACATTAAAAGATGCATTGGCTAATCATGTTCTAGATAAACATTTGTAGAATTTATAATCATCATAACATAACATGGAATAGGAAAATAGCATATATATATATATATATATATATATATATATATATATATATATATATATCAATTGGTTTGCAAATAGTGTTTACAGGTACATCATACCCACATAAAAAAATAATATATGTTCTGATACATAGCGACACTCGCAGGTCTCAAAAAAACTGTAGAAAATAAAAATCTAATCTAATCCGCATGGTGATCACAATAATAGGCTACTACTCGAATCACTTGAGTCAGCAATCGATGGATGCGATATGATATCCCAATGGTGTGTCACTGGTACTAACGGGGGATGTCTCTCATATGTGCATATTCTGGAATCCTAGTGGTCAGGGCATCAAGGTTCCTCGCAATCTCCTCTTCACGCTCCACTCCCTCCACATAATGGGCGTCCTCGAAGTCCCTTGCCACCCTACTGGCGATGGGTGACATCCCCGCCAGCCTCTGTGGTACATAAAGCTTCACATCAGTTCATATATATATATATATATATATATATATATATATATATATATAAACATGAAAAAATGACAAAAACATGTTTTTGCCTCTATCATCCCAACGCTCACCCGTTGGAAGTGGCATATCAGAGTCTCCCTGGAAATCTATCCCGGAGTACGGCCAATCCTCCACCATGATCAGCTGACACCTCAGCCATGAAAAGAAAGCAGGTCTGAAAGACATAATTTGCCTACCTCCTCCGCGAGGCATCAATGCTACCCACCTTGCCAATCATGGCTCTCGTGGCACCGGTGCATCTATCTCTATCCCCTAGAACTGAAATAGAGGCACTCGCTCTAAGAATAAGGCCGTCAAGATAGAACTATATCCAAACTGCTTCATTTTTCTATTTTTACACTTCGTGTGTAGTTTATTCATGTTTCCCACTACGACCTCACACCAGTTAAATATGGTGGGTGTCATGAAATCCACCATCGTCTGCAATTGAGCCTTAATGGCTTCATACGGTGCTTACGCCCCAGCCACGCGTGTAATAGTGTAGAGCACTACCTTGAGTGCTAGATCATTTATGGTACTTATGGCTATTTTTCCACTCAAGGACCATTTTTCTTCGGAGCATGCCCTCCTAATGAGCATATTCATACTCTCAACCATGATTAGCTCTCCTGGAAACCATGCTCATTCCCCTCTGCGTGAGAGGCCAGTGATGAAGTATATGTCCACCAGTTCGATTTCTAGTTCTTAGTCACCAAGATGAATCTCTCTCGGTCTATGTCCCAGATACTACAGAAGATCTGGTTGATTTCTTATCCCCGGGGTCATAAAGAATTTGAGGAGCCCATTGTTCCTCATTGCATCAACGCAAGTTTGGTTTTTCATAGTTGCCTGATCAACTTCATCATGATCTCATTATTTCCACTCAATCACCAAGATTGATGGCTTCTCTTCCCTACAATAACATTCAACCAAATATTTTTTAGTGTTCAGGCCTGAAAAGACTGGATTTAAATCTTAATTTTTGGGGTTTTTCTTTTCTTTTTTTCCGCCCCGCGATTGGCGCGGTTGTTTTAAAAATAGCAGCGCCGATCAGCCACTTGCCCATTGTAAAAAGGGCAGGTCAGTGTGGTCCTAATGGTGGATACCCATGCCGATTCAAGGCATTTCCCAAATTTAATTCCTCTCCCCAAAAATCAAATAATCCATAAAAATACTGCATATGATATTAAAATATAGGCAAGGAAAGCACCTCTTACCTGGCACAAACAGCTCACTGATTGGACTCCCAGATCTCCCGCAATGCACTCCTAAATATTTGAGGTAACTTAGGGTAAAACTCTTTCTCAAACAAGTGAAAGTAAAAAGTAATTTGTTTTTTACTTTCTTCATATTTTATAAATGCACCATGTAATATTCCCAAATGGGGAAAGCAGGAATAGAGTGCATAAAACTGGAAATATGCATAAATATGAATAGATCACAGCATGAGACAACAGTAGATCCATTCCATTATGAATATAACAGCAAAATAGGTACAAGGTCTTGAAGAAAATATCACTCAAGTGGGACAATCAAGCCTCCCATGAAAGCATACACCTAGATCTAAAATGTTGTTAATACATGAAATAAAGGAATGTATAAAACTGCATTGTCTAAGAGAGAATAGCAGCTGAAAGATATAAAAATATATTTTAGCTGATATAATGCTCCAAAAATTCTAAGGCTATATATCCATGCTCCAAAACAGATTTCCATGACAACCCAGAAAAGGTTTCCGGAAGTACACACTATACAAAATATAGCAGATTTGGCCCTAGGGCAGAATAATCTCTACAACTGAATCACTGAAGGGAGATGGATGATTTGATATAAAATATGGCTGAACCTCCTTCAACAGATCTCCTAAATGAAGGTCTTATCCCCACACAAGAAACCCAAACACCCCAAATAGGGCAATAAACCCATTGTTGCAGCTGCTCTCCAAAATAATGCAGTCCTTGAGGGAAAAAATGATGTAGTTGATGACTGCTACTTGTCCTAGTGCAAAAATATTTAATGAAGCCCTGATGACTTCCTCACAAGCTCTTGGATGAAAGGTTGGTCCTTCCAATGGAATACTAGCTCGGAAATTGGAGATCTCTCTCCTCCACTATTACACCCCTGCCACACAATCCAACTCTAAATAGAATTGCATTGTAAATGAGACTGAAGCTTGTAAAAATGCCTAAATGTGGAAGTATAGTTCAAACTCCTCCAAGAGATTCTCAAGGGAAGAGGTGGGATTCCCGATCAGGAACACCCTGTGCTAAACAATACTGCAATCTTAGCTAAATAGCTAAAGAAAGCTATATGTATAAACTGTAGAAATTTGCTGAATAATGATTAATTATCCACCAAGACTATCCTGATCACATACAATTTGAATTTATATGCAACACATAATCTCTTCCACTCATATCATCACACATGCGGAAATAAAATCAAGCGATAGCACATCAAATCATCATACACATTAACACAGTATGTATGGGGAAAGCTTATAGCTGAAAAACCTACAGCTGTTGTGTATATTATAATGGAGAAATCATGTAAAAAACTCAGTACAATACTCCTCACAAGTACTCAGTACTTTCTCATAAAGTTACACACAAACTAGCTCAGTTTTGAACAGGTTACTGGTTCAAAACTCACCGCCAATTGCCTTGCCTCTATTGCGCAATCCAGGCCTGTCTATATAGAGATCCAAGGTTCAAATATCCTTGGCTTGACAGCGCAATCATCATGGGCAATTCCTCCAAGTGTGGTGCAAATCTCATGCACAACTGATGTCGCCAATGATAGCTAACTCCACCCTTTCATCTACCTCTTTCACTGGTCTCCACTGAACTGATCATGCACTGTAGTGAACTGATGTGTTCTTGAGTTGAATAATGAGTTACTAATTAATTAATTAAATAATATTTAATTCACTCCACTCATAACTAATTGATTAGCTAGTTAAACTAATCTCAACTAGTTCAACTAAAATAAACAGAACACAACTCCACTAGCCGTCTCATTAACTCCACCAAACTTCTGCCACTGAAGTCCTAACTGAAGTCAACCATGCATGATGCCATCAAACCCTTGGGAATAGCGTAATTCCTCTGTCAGATGCATGAGCCACTTCTATAGCTCGAACTGAAGTGCTCCAAGAGAGTAAACTGTTGTTTAGAGTCCAAATATTATTAAGGGTAAATAATATTTGACTTCCCTATTTTTAGGATAGGCAGTCTAAAAATAGACTTCGACCTATCGACCTATAGATCAAAAAATAGAGTCCCATCCATTTTTACCAACATGACCAATACTCCAAGAATAACATACTGTAACCCCTGGACCATGCTCCATATGTCTAAAAATAGACATAGTCTAAAAATAGACTTTGCGCCAGAATTCGCCTGCGGGCCCACTTAGTGAAGGCGACTTCATTTCGCTAAGCTCCATCATCTTGCTGCATTTTCAACATAAAAAAAGCATATATCAAAACATAAAATATATCAACATAATGAATATGGATGCCATCCTCTTCCTTTTATAAGATATGAGCTTCCAAACCCTAAGCCTCGTCCATTAATGATACTACTACCATGCAATGTGTCTCCATATAAAACTACATTGTCCCTCCATTAATGTCCACTCCTCCATGACAACGTTGTTTATTTGGTCAAAGTTGACCCAGTCCACATGCTCTAGCCCCTGTTCATACCTTAGGGTGCTTTATTAACCTAAAAAGATGATCCACTTTTACATGAGAAGTGGTTTTATCCTTCATAAAGAGATTTATGGGTCTCCCTACCCACTTATTCACCTATCTAAGTGACTAAACAAAAATTTAATATTCCAATTAGCTGCAAGCTAATTTATGAATATTACAGTCCTCCCCTCCAAGATGTTGCTTGTCCTTAAGCAACTTCAAGGATACTACAAAATCTCCAATGGATATATCTTCTCCCAAGAATACAAATTTACCTTTGGTGGAGAAACCAAATAGCTCTCATCATGAAAAATTAAGAGATATATGGAAATATTTATATGTTTTCCATTGGCTTCCTCGAGGCATGGGAGATGGTAAATGTTGGGTGTCTCAATCCCAATGAGAAACTCCAATCTCCATGCTATCATCCAAACAAAATGAGCTATCCTTGGTAGCTCATAGGAACAATCACCAATCCCCTACTTTTTCAATGTATAGGGGTTGTATGGCTGAAAATTAGAGATAAAATTGTCAACTTACGTTGTCTCTCTCTCCATTTATGATAAATTTAGAGTTGTTGATCTTGGGCTACAATAACATAGTCCTCATGAAGCTGAACCTCTCTTTCCCAATCTATCCCACATATAGTGAATAGGATGTCATCACCATATGGGCTCCAAAATAAATGTGGACTAAGTGTCACATGACACACTGAATGGTGACAATAGTCGCTCAAGTGAGACCAGCGTTGTTCTACCTCTAGCTGTCTCAAAACATCATATGATAAATGGCCATCCAACCACTTTCTTGCTGCCATAATCTTCTCAAAAGCTTGAAAATAGCGAAGGAAATTAGGTGTTAACTGAATAGGATCCAAAAAAAACATGTTTTGCCCAAAGTCCTCCATGAAGTGGCCATTCTCATCACTCAATGTAGTCCCAATAGGACCATGAAAACTAAAGTGAGGCTTGCTCTTTTGTGGAGAAATGTGTTGCAATTACATGGTAAAGTAATGCACATGCATTCTTAGTTGATAAATAAGCATCAAAACACAATCTTTACCATATCTTGTAGACAATTTGGTGAAGAGGTCCATAGATGAACCTTCCCATTTCTCCATCAAAAGGGGTAATGATTGTAACAACCTTGCAAGGTGGTTGCTTTCCTCCTTGTCCATCAAACAAGATACATATCTCCTTATATGTTGGGGCACATATTATTTGCGATCCTCCCAATAGAATCCCTCCATGATGGTGTTATAAGACTAAATGAAGTCTACATGTCCTGAAGAGAGTGCCTCATGTGCTTCATGTAGAATCTCCTTCTTGAGCTTGGAGTCTCTAGTCAAGTAGATCTGATCATGGAAATAAATGAATCCATCAACCACTCTATACCTCTCATTTATCACTTTCCCATCAAGAACCTTACATGTGAATAGGTTCTTGGAATATTCCACCAATAGTTGGTACTCCCAATATGGATCTAGGCTTCCAAATAATGAAAACACTGTAGAAATCTGAAATGAAGCACATGTCACATCATAGCTCTCCTCTTTGACATACTCAATGCCAAAGCCACATGTTGGAGCATTTCTACCCAAATTTTGTTGCCTCCCTTGTAGCTGATCTTTCCCAAGACAAGATTGAAGTACATGGAGGTCAACCTCTTCTTGGAAAGTATTTCCTATCCAGAACTTCCATAGTTTTTCCAATGCATGCAAGAGTGTTAATAACCTCTTGTCATATTCAGAAATCTGCGTCATGTTTGGAAGCCTCATTTTCTGCCCCAAGAAGATGGAGTAGCCCTTTGACCCATGTTTGTGTCATCATAGATTACTGAATCATCATCTTTCAGTGAAAATCGCTGAGTGGGAGATGGTAATGTCCATATCAGAAAATTTCTCATCCCTCCTTTGATCCCACCAAAGGTTCTTTGCGTTGTGCTAGCTCCTTCCAAGGCTTCTTCCTTAGCCAAATATATCAATGTTGCACCATGTTGAGAGAACTCTTTGTTCATATTCCAATTAGGGGGTCTCCCTGGTGGAATTCCTCCATGTAATGAAACACCAAGGCCTAGAGCAGGTTGTATATGTGAGTGGATTGATTTGTCCCTACCCTCATTGCACAAATCATCCTGCATGTTCTGTGCATCAACCCTTTGAAATAGAGAGGGGTGTGTGCTTCTAATCATATGATGTTGGTCCTCCCCCCATCCTCTTCTTCCATCTTCAAGATCTCACAATATGTCAATGATGGCACATGTTGCTCATGGACTGTACCCTGGTCTCCACATCTGATATTCTTTGGAACTCCTTGCAAAGGTAAAATGATTCCTATCTTTGGAGCAAATGATCCATCTCCCTCTTCATGAGGTACTAGATCTGCTCCTGCTGTGACAGCATTGTTACCTCTTATCTTCTCTTCCCCTTCATCATGAATGGAGGTTGCCTCATCATCATGAAGAGGCTCTATGTTTAGATCCTCTTTTGAAAAAGAGATTCAAAGTCTTCCTTTTGAGAAGAGATCTCTTTCTAAAGTGGGGATCTTACTTCTAGCAAGGTATTATGCAATTTTTTAACCCCCTCAATAGTTTTCTGAAATGGAGATGGGTTTATAGATCCTTCCAACTCATGCAAATATTTTGTTTGTTTAGGCTTGGTTAGCTCAACCAAGAAAGTTTCAGAATGTTTTTCATTAAATATATTTACTAACCTCCTAGTGAACCTTTCATAAGTAGATATATTTGCCTCTTTTAATGAAGAATATTCATAAAACCACCAAGCATAAGCCTTACCTTCAAGGTTCAGTGCTGCTACTCTAATGGCTTCATCTTCTTAAACTTGGTGTTGCTGCAAATAGGTGTCTAGCTCTTCCACCCAAGCCCTAGTTGAACATTTAGGTGACCCATCAAAATTAGATAGAAATAATCTACCCCCATCATGTTGCTTTCACCTTGTGCTTCTATCATGATTTCTAATTCTTCTATCCTCTTTGATCTTGCAAAACCCTTGGAAGTTTAGATGATCTCTAAATCTTTGAGATTGGGATTCTACTCTTGAAGATAGTCACCAAGAGTCTCCTCCTTAGGTGTGTCTTCTTCTTCTTTTCCTCTTGCCAAGAGTGTATGTATGGTACCATGTTGTAGATCTGTTGGTGTATCTAAATTCTCACACCCATAATGTGAAAGTCTGGAGCTTCCTTCATGTCTAAGCCCTCTTGGAGAATCTCTACATCTCTCCATTCTCATCTCTAATGTCTCTGTTAATGCACTGCATAGTTTGAAGAAGAAGTTTTGAGAACTCCTTCCCTCTTGGTAATGAAGTTTTGCCTTCATATTTTCTACGGATCTTCTCCTTTCTATGAGAAGCCTCCTTAGATGACATAATGGCTGAAGTACATAGGTTGAGCCAAGATTATGTCCTGATACCACTATAATATTCCCAAATGGGGAAAGCAGGAATAGAGTGCATAAAACCGGAAATATGTAGAAATATGAATAGATCACAACATGAGACAACAACAGATCCATTCCATTATGAATATAACAGCAAAATAGGTACAAGGTCTTGAGGAAAATATCACTCAAGTGGGACAAACAAGCCTCCCATGAAATCATACACCTACATCTAAAATTTTGTTAAGACATGAAATACAGGAATGCAGAAAACTGCACTGTCTAAGAGAAAATAGCAACTGAAAGATATAAAAATATATTGTTGCTGATATAATGCTCCAAAAATTCTAAGGCTAGAGATCCATTTGGCCCTAGGGCTGAATAATCTCTGCAACTGAATCACTGATGGGATATGGCTGATATGATATACAATATGGTTGATCCTCCTCCAACAGATATCCTAAATGAAGGGTTGATCCCCACACAGGAAACCCAAACACTTCAAATAGGGCAATAAACCCACTACTGCAGCTGCTCTCCAAAATAACGCAGTCCTTGAGGGAAACTGCATTGTAGCTGATGAATGCTACTTGGCTTGGTGCCAAAATATGTAATAAAGCCCTGATGACTTCCTCACAATCTCATGGATGAAAGGATGATCCCTCAAATGGAAAATTAGCTCAAAAATTGGATATCTCTCTCCTCCACTGCTACACCCCTACCACACAACCCAACTCTAAATAGAATTGCATTGTACATGAGACTGAATATTGGCCAAATGCCTGAATGTGGAAGTATAGTGCAAACTCCTCCAAGATCTTCTCAATGGAAGAGGTGGGATTCACGATTAGGAATAATCTGTGCTAAACAGCACTGCAATCTTAGCTAAACAACTAAAGAAAGATATATGTCTAAATAGACCATATATCAAAACATAAAATATATCAACATAATGAATATGGCTGCCATCATCTTCTTTTTATAAGATATGATATTCCAAACCCTAAGCCCCATCCATTAATGACACTACTTCCATGCAATGTGTCTCCATCTAAAACTGCATTGTCCATCCATTAATGTCCACTCCTCCATGAAAACATTTTTTATTTGGTCAAAGTTGACCCAGTCCACGTGCTCTAGCCCCTGTTCATACCTTAGGGTGCTTTATTAAGATGAAAATATGATCCACTTTTACATGAGAAGTGGTTTTATCCTTCATAAAGAGATTTATGGGTCTCCCTACCCACTTATTCACCTATATAAGTGAAAAAACAAAAATTTAATATTCCAATTAGCTGCAAGCTAATTTAGTAATATTACACACCATGACATTTTAGTTTTTTCTCAATATTTTAATAATATTTAAATTCTCTTACCTTAAAATCAGTTTTTGGTTTGTTCTTATGCAGTGATCGGTTCTATTTGTTCATGTAACCCCCTCATAGTCATCTTTTAGCACTTTCTCACTCTCTAAACATGAAAAGATTGTCGAGTTCTTGTCATTTTGAACTCGTTAAAGTGCATGAAACACCATTTACCCAGTATAAGTTTACCCTTTTTTTGGGTTGGGATAAATTATTTACGACAAAGGAATACCTTAGCCAATTTTGACTAAGAGGTTCTCTCATATTTTGTTTTCTACCTTTTCGGGTATGAGGGACTATTTAAAAAAAAGACCATCTGGAGTTTTCTTTTCACCTCTTTTCAAACTCTCTAAATATGAAAAGGCTTCGAGTTTCACCTTTGTTGGGCTCATTAAAATTTAACGACATTGGATTCGTCATCATGATGACATCGATTTTCTCCTTCCTAGGGCTCGTAAAATATACTAGGATGGATTTGTTCAAAGGAAAAACTTATATCACAAGCATATGCTATCCCCTTCAAGCTTGTACACAAAAATAATTGGGGTACTTGCCAGAAATGGTGGGGGGAAATGGAAAGAATTAATTAGTTTTGTTGGCAGTATGTCGCTCTTTAACATGACACATCCTTTGTTTCATGTCGGGTTAGAGATATCCTTCATTCGTCACTTTGCCTCCATGGGTTTGGGAAATTTGTTTTGCCTCTTATGCCATCACCATTTTTGTCCAGCATCACATTTTATCCCATTTGAGTCAAATACTTCCAAATCCAGAGTCGTGTCTCTGATATGTTCAAGAGAATTTCCTTCTGTGTCTTATTCATCTCCTGGTTCTTTGATCACTCTCATCATTATCTTATTTCCTTTATCTCGTGTCGATGATGTGGGAAACATTATGGCCCTCCTTCAACGGATCGCTTCTTTTTGACTTCAGCACATTATCTGAGAAGTTGATCTAGAGATCCCCTTTATCAGTACCTTAGAGCCTACATGCCTTAATGGCAGATTTTTCGCACCCGACGATAGGATTACATCATTGGCCTTCGATCAGGTGATTCTGCGAATGTTTGATGACAACTCCTTATTCAGATCTCATGGATTGTACTATTGGTACCTTGAGATCCATTGTCATTATTGGTGGTTTCTCTCGTTCCTATTAATGATTTACATCATTGGCTGGTGATCAGGTGATTTTCTTGCATGCTCGATTTCAGCTCATTTATTCACATGCTCGAATTTTTACTTGTTCAGGCCATGACGGAGCACAATACCCTAGGTTTTGTCTGATAAAACCCAAGCTTCGAGGCGATATGTATTATTCATGATTGTACACATGACTCTTTCATTCGGATGGTTGCAACCATACCTTGAGTCTATATTCGCCATCCTCTTTATTACGGATGGTTGTGTCCATAACTTGGATCTTGTTACATGATTAATTCCACGAATGGCTACACCCATGCCTCATGTCATGTAATTATTTCAGATATATCAGCTTATGTATATGTGTGCTTGTTTGTGAAAGTTTTCCGACGATGGTATCTTGGTCCTGGCACTTATTCGTAAATAATTTCACCCCTCACTCTTGTTCAGCCTTCATGCTTTAGGGGGCATCTGTTACACAACAATTTTTCATTGTACCTGTACTCCCCCTTCCTAATCCTGGAGACCCTTAACAGTGAACCCTGTGCCTATTTTCCATCATGAAAAATTTCCTTTATATCCTCTTCAGTACAATGAAAAAACTCTCTGTTGGGCATTCCTGGAACAGCTCCATGTAAAATTATTTATCTGAAGCGGCACGCCCTCTCCATGTCTTGATCACACCGATAACCTGCTTTTGGTCTAGGGTTGTGTCGATTAGTGCCAGAATGAATCTCATACTCGTGTCAATCCCTTTCTGGGAAGTTTTTTAAAAATGGAAGTGAAGCTTTGAGATCTCTAAGTTTCGTGGTGGAGACTTGGTTTTTTGTTCATAAGGATAGAGTTGAGTTTCTCCCTTTGGCCTCTTTGTTCCTACAAAAGTGGAACCACCCAAAGGGATAACCCATTTCCCCACCTAAATTAGATCCATGCTCCCTCCTCATATTTTATCTAATGGGCAATATCCCATAGCTCTGCCAATTAGAATAGAGATAGTAGAACAACAGAGAGACATTTTTTTGCTATAGACGTTGAGCAAGAATTGAGACATTTTTCCCTCATATCAAGTTGAAAGAAAAATTTGGAGACATGCCTCGATCAGGACCTGTCGAAGGAGAGCTACGACATCAAGGCATAGGTTGTAACTTCCCCTCTCTATTTTAAAATAATATTATTGGTTCATGCTTTCCATTCTTGTCTTAACATGTGATTATATTATTAGTTTTCCTTAATCAACTTAGGTTGTACATGCATTATATATGTTATGCTTTCATGTTTGTTGTCATTTTGATCCTTTGTACAGGTAACCAAGCACCAGTAGTGGCAAATATATGACCACGGAACGCGAAGGACCAAAGGATTCAAACGGGAATTAGCATTAGATTAAGGTAGGTGATCTATTCGCAATATGTATGTACTTACAATCTAGGAAAGTAGGATTTTGATTGTTCCCTATTGTTACTAGACCCACTCTAGGGCTAGAGGGATCGTCTCTTTCCACAGCGAGTATTTTCCTGCATAAAAAGGTCTTCCAAGCAACTCCTGCTTGCAAATAAACTTGTTGGAAGACTGGAATTTGAAGAAAATGGTGAAAGGTAGTTGGTAAAGAAGGATGCAAAGGAGAAAGGGAAATCCAAGGTTCCAAATTATGCCCCATCCAAACGTGGCATAAAGTCTAGAAAGTAAGTGATGGAGAATATGTTCCAGACATATTCGTATGGTACACCATGCTACATTAAATCCTTGATTCACAGGTGGGAGCACAATGCAAGAGCCAAGCAAGAGGAGGAGGTTGACATGGCTAAGGAAGAACTGAATCCTATGATTACAGACCCTGGCAGTGTTCACATCAGATTATCCTTATTCCATCACTCAATTTGCACCTATTAGTTACTAAAATGCCTTTTGGTGAAGGCAATAGTTTCTGTTCAAGAGATTGGGGGAGACCCTAAAGCAGTCTCAAATCTAGCAAATATCAACAGGGCCATCCAGGAAATTAACCTGCACCAGCATCACCAAAGTGACCACTTGGGGATAATTGAGAAGCAGCTACAAAGTCTGCACCAGGTTGACATGCCTGGCTCTAGTGTGAAAGATACGGCTCCTATAGAGTCATTTGATGACTGTTCTTAGTTATTTCTGTATTTTGTGATGATAGCGAATAGCATTTACTTTTCTTATATGTTTATGAAAGGAAAGACTGATATTAGCCACTTAAAGATAGTAAGAGACAGATTAAAAATGTTTATGTTTTGGATGGCCTATAACTCTTTAAGATGGCCAATAGACCTGGTTTCTTACAAGCAGGTTGAGGCCAAAAGTTGTATATTTTCCTAACCTACATTTTAATTTAAATAGAAAGGATCTACTAAGTTTACAAAAAAAAATAACTGCAAGTATATGTTTTTCTCCATACTAGAAGTAGTGAGACTACACATCCTCAATTTATTTATATGGTTCTTTGTTAGGTTATGAGTACAGTCAATTTTCCTTTCTCATATTCACGTATAAGTGAAAGTCAAGAAACAAGTTGCATGATAGGAGGAAAATTTTAAGGAGAGAAAATTATTAAAAAGTTCAAAAACATTGGCCAATATCACTAGTTTTTAATATGCAAAATAAGTAAAAAATTATTGGTATATTTGTAAAATTATTCAAATTCATAATTATTTTATATATATTCTCTATATAATAATAATAATGTTGCCCATTTTTAAAGTAAATAATTTTAAATTGCAAAATCTGGGTGAATTATTTTAGAAAATTTGGAAATTGGGGATTTTTTTTCTTGAAAAATCATAAAAAAATTAACCCATATAAGAATATTAACCCTGAAATTTTCTTTGAAGCCTGCATATGGTAGCAAACTACTATCACCACATAGACATTCAAAACAAGTTTAATTTCATAAAATCTACGTACACTTTTTTAATAAAATTACCATTAGACTGTGTACATAATCCATCTACCACTGCACTCAACGAATGTGCTCATAAGTGACCCAAATTCGGAGTTGTGTCACAGGAAAAAAAACTAAAATGGAATCACATGCATGATAGGTTTCACGCAACCAAGAAATATGAATTCTAGATAATAGCAGAAGTAACAACCTTGAACAAACCCTCCTCCTGTTTATAACTCAATTTGTAAACATGACAAAACCTAGAAAAGAACGAATATAGATATGGCCATTATATTGTCATAGGGAATTTTCTTAACCATTAAAAAATTTTGAGCAATATAGTGTAATAAAATATTTTGTCTCCTCCTTTAAAAAAATCACAAACATTTGTTTATCCCATAAGTGTTAAGACAAGCATGTGTCTTTGAATGTCCTTTTACATAATTTTATAAACTCGATTACCGTAGGGACTGTTAGACTCCTATACCAATAGGTGTCATATATCATGATTGACTTGATGGGCTATGTAATATGTTCATACCTTTTCTTGTTGCAAAGATTTTCCATATTGTCAAAAAAATATATATATATAATAATAATAATGGCCAAAAAAGTAAAAGAAAATGAACCCCACCAAAAGAAAGGCCAAGGAAAGTGTGCTAGTCTAAATGCACTACTTTTTGCTCTTATGTAATAAAAAAATTGTGTGCAACTTGTATCTTATGCCACAATTTATGAACAGTCAAATAGTTTAAGCTTGGTTAGTTCATCTTTCAATTTTATGTTTTAGAGATAGAGAATAAAATCTGACCAAACTGTTTAATCTTGGCAGATAAGTAGATAGGTAGAGTAAATAAAAGGAGCTCAATAGTTTAATCTGAGCCCTTGGATGTAATAAAGTTAGATTTAGATATATTTCTACATGTAAAAGAAAAAATGTGATAAGGGTTTTCCAGTCTAAGTGCACCCTAATAAAGAAGAAAAAATGGTAGGGTAAAGTAGGTAGGGTAGTAGATGATGTTGCAAAATTACATGTGATGGATAATGACTCTAAATGTGTTAATCTTTACTTTCATCACAAGTGCAAGGCAGACATTACACTGGAAGAATTTCAAGCAAAGAAAAGTCAAAATTATTAACTTCCCTTCTCATCTTTCCCTAAAAATTTCACTAATTTCCCCTAAAGTACTAAGGAAATTGAAAATTAGAGGGGCTCAAGGAATTTCCTTGACTTTTGGAGGGACCAGACCCTTGGCCCAATAATTGGAAAAGCCTAAGTACTTAAAACCATCCATCATGTCATTCATTCACTTCTAAAAAATCTTTTCCTAAGTAAAATCCCATTTTACTTGGGAAAATTATGCAATATTTCATAAAAACCCTTCTCATTTAAACATAAGTTAAATACATTAACCTAATGTTTTACACTTAGCGCTTTTATTCATTTTCCATATTAATTTCTAACTTATTATTTAAATCCCTACAAATTTCTCATCCCCGTATTATTTTAATAAAATTCCCAAATTAATACATTATCCCGCCCCTTTGGTTGGAAAATAACCATATATTTATATTAATTGTGATTAATTGGTTGAATTTCCAATTAATAATAAACTCGACACTCCGCCATATAAAGGGATTAATTAACCCTCATAGTTAATTAATAACCTAATCCACTAATCAAATCACCCTCGATGCGATTATTTCATAATAAATTACATTGGGCCCGCCCTGTTACCTCTCTGCCATCTTGCCAACCCGACCGTCGTTTGATCAACTAATCTGAGATCTACAGTTAGCGTCCATATCGCTACGCCTCCACGTCCGAATGATAACGTGCGATGGCCAAGCGGTTTTCTCAACAGTGTCGCGCCACGTGTCGTGTATCGTATGGAATCGCTCGCCCTTCGCTGAAAACCGCCTATCCCCAAAATTTGTGTGATGAATACCACTTACCGCTTGTCTCCTGTGACGAAGCCACCGTACTTGCTGATGTCATCCATTAAAGAAATAAAAAACCCACCAACCTTTGACTTTGAAAATAAAACAACTGTACCCGCATCATTTTCACTATCTTGTGCAGCGACTAGTGTCCCATGCAAAGAATTCCAAAATCAACTGTCATAGTGTGCCAACCACCACCTTGCTGAGGAAAATTGTAGTTGAGTATTCCAGAATTCATCCTCCATAGCCAACACCATTTTTAATCACTGTTCATTTCCCGGAAAATAGGTATTTACCCAAATTCTCGTTGAACTCTCCAAAATCCTGGTTTTTGTTTTAATTCCACACGAAAAACTGAAACAGGATTCAAAACTGGTCTTCATTTCATTCCTCAATTGCAATTGCATTCCCAAACCTGTGAATGTGCCCCTTTTTTTCATCAAAACCTGAATTCATTTCTGAATCCAAAGGAACCAGAAATGGAAATTCCCGTGGCTTTGAATGTAGCACCCCTTAATGCCCCTCACAAAGATTTAGAGTATCTGCCTTTAGCAGATAGGGATTTCCAAATTAAAGACCTTGTCCTAAGTGAAAATCCTCTTCGAATTTTTTGCCACTGTAGAGATAACTACCTGAACGGCTCTAAAACCTTTGGATTATGGGAATCCCATCTTCCCATGTATCTTCTCCCCTCAGTCCACATTTTTCCTGAGATAATCCATTATTTCCATGCAAATTATGATCCCAATCAACGAGTAGTTTTTTCTCCGAGTCAAACCATCATTTTCCCAATAACTGCTCAGTCTATCAACAAAATGTTACAATTTCAACCTGGTCAAGCCTTGACTCCCCTTTCCATGGGAGATTTACTTGAGAAATCAGCTAATTTATCCCAAAAAGAGTTAAATCGCCTCTGTCAAACCTTCATGTTGCCAGAACATCAGCCCAAAGGCCCTCCCCCTTATGGTTATACCTTTTTCACTGATGTGGGCAGGCTTATTTTGAATATGATATCCTCTATAATGGGTTTCAATACTAGCGAATATGTTGATCAATTAACCCTAGTATTGTTGTCAATTTTTACCCCCGGATAGCCCCCTGCTGTCAAGTATGACTTTGCTTCCTACATTGCTGATAAAATCCATGATCAGTTCATGAGATTAGAGAATGAAAGAGTGTTCAAGTATTCCTCTGTTATATACCATCTCATGATTTACTATCAATCAGAGAGTTTCCCTTTCCAGGTCAAGAAACTTGATGCCAAAGGAAATCCTAGGTCTGTAATCTTCTAGTCTGTTATCACTCATAATTCCTCTGATTCTCCTTATTCTTACAATGAGTTCATTGACCTATTTGTACACCCTGCAACCACCTTGTTGACAAGAGTCTCCCCTCCTAGGGTCAATAGTGACATCAATATTCTCTAACTCTCAAAGCAATACAAGATAGGTGATTGGTACCTATACCAAAATCACATAGAAATCAGAATATATGGGTGTGAGTTATGCCCTTTCAAGTTACCAAAATATGTCCCAATGAGGCTCTTTTCCTTAGAGTATTTCAGACAGATGATAAATTTTGACATAGTCCATTTTTGCAATGCAAAGAAAAAGGCTCAACTCGGAATTAAGAGTCAATTAGGTCCCTTTGTTTGTAACTCTAGGGATTCTGGAAAAGAAGCTGAAAGAATCTTAGAAGACTATCTCAAATTACAAAAAAGTTTCTACTGGGCACCTTATGACCCAAACAACTTTATTTGTGATAGGAGGATGAAAAACAAATTGTCACCATACCTTCATCATAGAATCCCAGAAATTGAACAATATGCCAATATGGATGAATGGATGGAAGGGACATTGATAGAACAAGATAGTGAACAGTTCAGTGTTGAAAATGTTATGAAATACCTTGAAAAAATACTTGACCTAGACTCTTTTGGACAGGTGCAAAGATTAGGGATTGGTTCTTCTTCTGCTGGAACTTCTCAACAAAATTTACAGGAAATCAGTGCATTTGCTACAGTAGCATCTAAAGGGAAGGAGAAAGAGGCTGATATACAAGTTACAAAGAAATTCACAATGACAAAACAGCCTGAAACTTCTAAAGAACAGGGTCAAATGCAGATTTCTCCTACTCAGACCAATGTAGCAGAAATTTCAATTTTACAAACTCCTCTCAATGTAGAAAAAGGTAAGAAGAGAGATGCTGAAGCAACTACCCCTATCAGTGGATCTTCAAAACAACCTGATGTTAAAAGACAAAAATTAAATCCTCTTCCAGAAGTAGAATTTGTTCATGAAATCCCTGATAATCAGAGGAGAGAAGAACTATGCAGTAAACAAACATGTACAATTAGTGGGACATCCACTACTTCACAGAGAAAGGAACTACAAAGGCAGCAGAGTGTATAAGTATCTTCTTTCAAACCACCAGTAAAAGATTCTTGTGATATCAAAAGGACATTTATAAATATAAAAGACATAAATGATCCACTAAGACTTCAAGTTTACAATCAATATTTGAAGATGGCTCCTAAGAATCAACAAAGATTGATGTCAGCATACGACATCCAGCAGGGTAAAATGGTAATGAGTCACTTCAAACCCAAAGTGCAGCAGCCTCAAACAGCTGCAGATTATATCAGAACTAATTTTGAATTCATAGCAAAGGATATTCATCCTTTGGATCAAATTTAGTTACACAAACAAACAGGTGAAATGATTTATTCTACTCTGACTGATAAATCAATGGTGACCCAGAAATTGCAGGATTCTTTGGAGAATACTAATGCAAAATTGCATCTTGAAAAAACCTCTTCTTAGGCTAAGGAAAACAGAATAAAGACGTTGGAGGAAATAATTATTGGATTGGGTCATAATCCCAAAGATGTCAAGGGTATAGAAGCCCTGATCAAGAAGAAAGAGGATGATATTGCAGTCTTGAGAAAACAATTGAAGTTACCATCCTCAAGACATCCACAGACTGCAGAAATAATAAAGCAAAACTCCAAAGAAGAATTGATGGATTTGCTCTTGAAACTGAATGAACAACTTAATGAAACTGAAAAAGAGCTTGAAAAGGCATTAAAAGACAAGCAGCCTAATATTTCAGCATCTACAGCAGAAGTAATTACAGGTACAACCACAACAGGTCAGCCAACAGAATTATCACAGGGAAATACTTCCAATTTAAGTACCGAAGAATGAATAAAGTCAATGGAGGAATTGAAACTCCAAGTGATAGAGCTCCAAAGAACAAAGGTACAACTCACCACTTTAGAACAAAAATATGATCTCTCAAAGATAAGTGTTGCAGAGAAAACAAAATAGGTCAATAGGTTAGAAAAATTGGTCAAAGCATTGGAAAAGGATCTCACATTTGAGAGACCTTTAAAGGAAATAAAAGAAATTCTTTGGGACAACATCATCCAGTCAATAAATGATGTTTGGCCCTTAATTCAAATAATGTACGAGCAAAATTATTTAGTTAAATTGGCTCTAGAAGAAGTTTTAAAAGCAAGAGAAGAATTAGGAAACATGCCTGAAGAAGCCAATAAACTTCTACACTTTTTGAATACTAAGAACAGATATGAAATTGAAGAAATAAGCATCCAAGACAGGACAGGAACAATTTTGGAGATAAAAAGAGTTTTTACTAAAAGAACTATGATGCAGAATCTAGAACGAAGATGCTCTGATATGCAAGAAGAAATCAATGCCTTCACAAAAATATTTGATATTCTATTGAATAAAGGATTGCCCAGTCCTTTGGTTTCAGATGATAAACTAATGAGCCTTGAAAGTTATGTTCAGAAATTGGACAAGCATGTTGATAATCAGGCCAGTTCCTCAACTAGTTCATCAGCAGCAGCATTGCCCACAGGCAAGATTCTTCATGATAAATTGGAAAATTTGTTTTATCTCGAGCATGAGGTAAAGCATTTATTCCCAATTCAACCTACTTTCTTCAGATATACAGAGACTGATGAAACTCTGAGGAAGCTGCAAAGAACCAGAATACTGGAAGCTCAATCGTGGGAAGAAATGTTAGAACTTTTGTAAAAATCATCCTTACATGAATTTTCTCTTATTCACTACAGTAAGTCATGATAAGAAGGATAAAAAGATAAACAGATGTTAAAGTGTATCAGTGCATATAAAGAGTATCAGTAAAACAGAGCAGCCAACACAGAGTTACTAAAGAGGACAGCAACAAGCCAAATCATAGGGCCTACCTCCAGCACATTCTCAAAAGAAGGAAACAGCACAACATTAGTTATCATTTCTCTTATCTACGAGACCATCTATCTCTAGTTTGTTGTAAAATACTTATGAGTCATCCTAGATTATATCTCAATTTGTTATGAGATATTTTTTATAATCTTTTGTATAAATACTCCCTCAATTGGAGTATTGAGGGGTGGATTCTTAGACTTTGTTGTAACATTGATTACTTCGGAATAAAGTGTTGTTGGACAAATTTTGTATGGCCAGATGGATGAGGAATTGATGCAAAAGACTTTTCACAGGATTCTTGTGTCAGACAACGGATCAATAAGTCATCTATCTCCTATGTTTTAGAGTTTTTATACTTGTTTATTATATCATCTGTGTTTCATATCTGAATGATTAACAAAAATGAATAAATCAGAAAGTGCTTAAGTGCAATCTGTTTTTAATCGTTGTTATTCTAAATGTTTTCTTTTGAACTAGTTTAAACTGTGAATTCTCAATTGCTCATGTTCTCTAGTTTATACATTTTGGTTATTTAGTAAAGAAATCTTGATTGCTCTTTATTAATAATCATCCAAGTTTCCCTCTTTTGAAAATGTTGAATAATTCTTAATTTCCCTTCATCCATTTCGAGTTCATTCCATTCACTTTAGATCTATAATTGTTCCCTATTTGATTACATTGCCCTATGAAACCATATGTTGTTAAGAAACTTAATCCAGTTAAGCCATCTTCTTTGACTCCATTAGCCCAATGGCCTAAACTACTCAATATTACCCTCAGCTATTGAATTACATCACCCAAATTCAATCAAAATCCCTGTACTTTAATAACTAGCATAATATCTTTCAAAACAAAGCTAAATATTATAAAGAGAGCCCTCTCTAGGTACAGATTGGCTAGATTATGTACCTAAAAGTTGGTTTGTGGTTACGTCGGACCCCTTTCCTCTTCCCAACAACTTCAAGGAAAATCTGAGTGATAACAGGGACTAAAAATTAATAAAGGGAATAAAAGATAGCGTTAACATAGCTTCCGACTCCAAAGGCAGAGAATTCATCCAGAAACTATAACCTAACATGGTATATTACAAAATCCATTGTACTATATCCACTGCTTGTTATAGAATTCAATTACAATGTTGAACCAGATGGACGGGAGCTTTGATTTCTTTGTTTCCGTCAAATTCATTATAAGAAAATAAATGATATGAGAAATAAGAGTAAGATGAAACTGTTGGTAAGGCAGAGGATTCAATCACACAAATAACGCAAATATTTCACACACGAACAATGAACTGTGGCTCTTCAATTAATCTAAATCACTCTGAATCATAAAACTCTCTGAATACAATGAACCCGTGAAGGGTATTTAATATAATTGATATGCACACACTCTCACACATAACTGAACTTGATCAACTCGCTTAAATCACTCTCTAACTCACTCACCAAATCTAACTGTAACTCAAATCAACTAATTGACCTAACTATTTGTCTAACTTTTGCATGCGGGAAGTAATTATATATTTTAACACTCCCCCTTAATTACGACTGC
The DNA here is from genome assembly GCA_034641835.2 of Pinus albicaulis. Taxonomy (NCBI): domain Eukaryota; kingdom Viridiplantae; phylum Streptophyta; class Pinopsida; order Pinales; family Pinaceae; genus Pinus; species Pinus albicaulis. The sequence goes on from CM076578.1 coordinate 1,020,799,378, forward strand.
TAAACTAAAACATAACTCATGACAACTCAAACATGTCTGTTGGTCTATGTCTCAACTAGGCTTACAACACCCAAGTTTCTTTTGTGAAACTCAAACAAATCTACTGCTAATGGCTTTGTAAAGATATCAGCCAATTTATCACTCGTTCTACAAGGCTTCAAGTGAACTTCTCCATTGCTCACAAGTTCTCGAATAAAGTGATATCTAGTATCAATATGCTTGCTCTTTTGATGAAACACACTATTCTTGGATAGCGCAATTGTTGATGTGTTGTCACAGTATATCACTGTTGATCCTTTTTGTTTCTACTTGAGTCCATCCAATACTCTTCTTAACCATACTGCTTGACATGCTGCTGAAGATACGGCTACATATTCTGCTTCTGCTGATGATAATGTCACAATAGGCTGCTTCTTAGATGCCCATGCTATCACTCCTATTCCGAGATGGAAAACATAACCGGATGTGCTCTTCCGATCATCCAAACTTCCTGCAAAATCACTATCTGTATATCCAATCAATTTTTTCTTTTCTATACTTGCATACATTATGCCATAATCTCTAGTTCCTACTATGTATCTCAGAATTCCTTTTCCAACACTCCAATGTGTGCCTTTTGGAGTCTCCATGAATCTAGAAATCAGACTCACTCCCTGCATAATATTTGGTCTTGTAGCTGTGAGATACATGAGGCTACCAACCAATCTTTTGAATAGAGTTGGATTGACATCTGCCCCTTCATCATCCTTACTTAACTTTGTACCCGTTGCAACTGGTGTAGGTACAGGTTTGGAATTATCCATCCTGAATCTTTTCAACAAATCTGTTGCATACTTATTTTGGCAAATAAAAATGCCTTTTTCAGATTTCTCAACTTCAATGCCAAGAAAATATTTCATGAAACCTAGATCTGTCATCTCAAATTCTTTCATCATGGCTGATTTAAATTCATTTATTTCAAGATCACCTGTAAAAATCATATCATCAACATATAAGAAAACTATCAAAATCTGTCCATTCTCATTTACCTTTGTGTATAAGGTAGGCTCAATGGTGCTTCTGCAAAATCCATTCTTGATCATATAACTGTCGATTCTGCTATACCATGCTCTTGGTGCTTGCTTCAGTCCATAGAGCGCTTTCTTCAATCTGTAAACTTTATCCGCTTTTCCTTCAACTTCATAACCTGGATGTTGTTGCACATAAATTTCTTCTTCTAAAATTCCATTCAAGAAGGCTGATTTGACATCCATCTGATATACTTTCCACTTGTTCTAAGCTGCTGTCGCGAGAACTTCTCTTACGGTATCCAATCTGGCTACCAGAGAAAATTTTTCCCCAATGTCTATTCCCGATTGCTGTGAGAATCCTTTGGCTACAAGTCTTGCTTTAAATCTATCAATCTCACCTTTCTCATTCACTTTAGTCTTGTACACCCACTTCACACCAATGAGATTTTTATCATTTGGTAAATCAACCAAATCTCATGTATCATTCTTTTCAATTGAATTCATCTCTTCATCCATGGCTTGCACCCAATTGTCATCTTTGATTACTTCTTCAAACGAACATCCAAATCATCATAAATATCTTTCAAACTTCTCATCTTTTTCTTCCCATTGCTTGATTCATTACCTGATTCTCTGCTTGGAGAATTCTGGTCTGTGGATCTACTTGAAGATCCATGTTGCTCTGAAAATCTTGGAGTCCTTGCTGGTGTGACTTTGTTTGTGTTGAAAATGCAGCAAGATGATGGAGCTTAGTGAAATGAAGTCGCCTTCACTAAGTGGGCCCGCAGGCGAATTCTGGCGCAAAGTCTATTTTTAGACTATGTCTATTTTTAGACATATGGAGCATGGTTCGGGGATTCCAGTTTGAGATTCTTGGAGCATTGGTCATGTTGGTAAAAATAGATGGGACTCTATTTTTATGACCTATAGGTTGAAGAGGTCGAAGTCTATTTTTAGACTGCCTCTCCTAAAAATAGGGAAGTCAAATATTATTTACCCTTAATAATATTTGGACTCTAAACAGCAGTTTACTCTCTTGGAGAACTTCAGTTCGAGCTACAGAAGTGGCTCATGCATCTGACAGCGGAATTACGCTATTCCCAAGGGTTTGATGGCATCATACATGGTTGACTTCAGTTAGGACTTCAGTGGCAGAAGTTTGGTGGAGTTAATGAGAGAGCTAGTGGAGTTGTGTTCTGTTTATTTTAGTTGAACTAGTTGAGATTAGTTTAACTAGCTAATCAACTAGTAATGAGTGGAGTGAATTAAATATTATTTAATTCATTAATTAGTAACTCATTATTCAACTCAAGAACACATCAGTTCACTACAGTGCATGAACAGTTCAGTGGAGACCAGTGAAAGAAGTAGATGAAAGGGTGGAGTTAGCTATCAGTGGCGACATCAGTTGTGCTATCAGTGGCGACATCAGTTGTGCATGAGATTTGCACCACACTTGGAGGAATTGCCCATGATGATTGCGCTGTCAAGCCAAGGAGATTCGAACCTTGGATCTCTATATAGACAAGCCTGGATTGCGCAATAGAGGCAAGGCAATTGGCGGTGAGTTTTGAACCAGTAACCTGTTCAAAACTGAGCTAGTTTGTGTGTAACTTTATGAGAAAGTACTGAGTACTTGTGAGGAGTATTGTACCGAGTTTGTTACATGATTTCTCCATTATAATATACACAATAGCTGCGGGGTTTTCAGCTATAAGCTTTCCCCATACATACTGTGTTAATGTGTATGATGATTTGATGTGTTATCGCTTGATTTTATTTCCGCATGTTTGATGATCTGAGTGGAAGATATTATGTGTTGCATATAAATTCGAATTGTATGTGATCAGGATAGTCTCGGTGGATAATTAATCATTATTCAGCAAATTTCTACAGTTTGGTGTCTACGCTCTTGGTTCTTGCTGCTCCTCTTTTTCTACAAGAGCATCCTCCATCAATGGTGTTTGAGCATCGGTTAGTGTGTCTACAGTCCCATTCCATGACTCTTTTTCTTTGAACACAACACCTCTACTAATGATTGTCTTTTTTGTGACAGAGTTATACAATTTGTAAGCTTTTGACTACTCACTATAACCAATAAATATACATTTTTCACTTTGATCATCTAATTTTCCTCTTATTTTCTTAGGCACATGTGCATAGGCTACACATCCAAAAACTCTGAAATGAGATACACTGCAAGAGATGCCTGACCATGCTTCTTCTGGAACTTTGTTCATCACGCTCTTTGTAGGAGATATGTTTATCACATAAACATCACATGCAACTGCTTCTACCCAATACTCATTAAACAAGTGTCTTGCTTTCAACATGCTCCTTGTCATACTCATGATTGTTTGATTCTTCCTCTCTGCTACACCATTCTGCTATGGTGTGTACCTGGTTGTAAACTGTCTTCTGATTCCATGTTGTTTACAGTACTCATGGAATGCCTTCGAATCGTATTCTCCACCACAATCCGATCTTAATACCTTGATCTGTTGATCACTTTGGTTCTCCACCAAAGCTTTGAACTCTTTGAACTTTGCAAAAGTTTAAGACTTCTGCTTCAAAAAGTAAACCCAAATCTTCCTACATTAATCATCAATAAAGGTGAGGAAGTAAGAACTTCCACCAATCGACTGTGTCCTCATAGGTCCACACAAGTCGGTATGCACCAATTCAAGTGGTTTCTTTGCTCTGTAAGAAACTCCTTACAGAAAACTTTCACATTGTTGCTTGCCTAAGATGCAACACTCACACGTGCTAGCAAGTTCTTTTATGGGAGGTAAACCTCTGACCATCTGTTTCTGCTGCAACAATTTTAAACCGGAAAAATGCAAGTGTCCAAACCGAAAGTGCCATAACCAGTAATCATCAAAACATGTAGTTGTAAAAGAACTAACCTGATCATTGTAGTTCATAATGAGAGGAAAGAGTCTGTTCCTCGTCATCTGCACCTTTGCAATCAGTTTCTTGCTTGGGGATTTGTCGTAAATAACACATTGTTTCCCCTGAAAGATAACTTTGTATCCTTTCTGCATCAGTTGGCCAACACTAATCAAATTGTGTTTGAGTCCAGGGACATAGTATACCTTTGATATGGTCTTTGACTCCCCCTGCTTGGTCACAATGTTGACCACTCCTTTGCCATCTACAACCACAGTCTTGTCAGTCCCCAACTTTACCTCTGTGTGCACTGAGACATCCAAATTAGAAACCAAATTCTTGTTGCCTGTCATGTGGTTACTGCAACCACTGTCTAATAGCCAGACCTTATCAGACGGTGCATGCATGGTGTTGCATGCTAGAAACATAGAGTCAGTATTTTCTGTACTAACATTGGCTCTCTGATTGCCTTGATCTATCATCTTCTTCCTACAATCACGAGCATAATAACCAAATCTATTGTAGTAATAACACTTTACCTTTGATTTGTTAGACCTTTGATTTTTATGAAAGCTTCTGCTGCTGTTGCTTCCATGTTGATGCTCATGATCGTCTCGGCCATCTTTGTGGCTGTCGTAGTTGCTACCTCGTCCTCTGCCTCTTGATCGACCTCTGCCTCAACCTCTTGAAATATATACTTTACTTTGGAAGGCAGTTTCCAAAGTGGAATCCTTATTTCTGTCTATCATTTCTTCATGCGATAGAAGGGATCCCATCAACTCATCAATTGTCAGTTTTTCCAAGTCCTTTGCTTCTTCTATGGCTGCTACCACAACATCAAATTTGGTAGACAGGGATCGAAGAACCTTCTCAATCACTGTTCGATCCTTAACATATTCTCCATATATTTTTAACTGATTGACGACAGACATGACCCTATTCATGAAGGAATCAATGTCCTCTGTCTCCTTCATCTGTAGACTTTCAAAGTCTCTCCTAGTATTTTGCAGTTTAACAATGTTAATTTTGGCCATACCTTGATAGCTTGTCGCCAAGGTGTCCCATGTCTTCTTTGCTGATGAGGTTATCATGATCTTCTGGAACACGACTCAATCGACTCCTTGCTGGATAAGAAGCAATGCTTGCGCATTCTTCCGTTTATCTTTCTTCCACCGTTCCCTCTCTGCATTACTGAGGGCTCGTTCTTCTGCATCATCTTGAGGTTCTGCAAACCCATACTTGACATGATCCCATACATCATGCGCTTTTAGCATAATCTCTATTTTAATAGCCCACATATCATAATCTTTCCCATTGAAAGAAGGAAGTTGTGGCTGAAAACTTGATGTGGCCATCTTGCCTAAAAAAAATTGTTTCTGACAAAACCCTAAATTTTTCTTCCTTTTTGTAAAGGCTTTGCTAACCTTCTTTTTAAAAAAAATCCTTTCAATAAAACCTTTAAATTTTTTTTATATATAATATTTTATTTTATTTTTTTAAATTATATATATATATATATATATATATATATATATATAACTTTTATAATACTCTCTCTCCAATATCATTAAAGTATTTCTTTTATGACAATTTTTAAAAAGAAATATTATAAAAAAATATTGTGTTTTATAAGCCTTCCTTATAAAACCCCTTTCAAATCTTGAAAAAATAGCACACGTATGTCAAATTTCCCTTTATAAAAAAACACATGCAAGTCAACGTGAAAAAGGAAACACACGTATGGTTGTCGTATGGACCACGGTTGTTGGGCTTGAATTGTAATATTGATTCTGCCCCGAAATCCCCTATCCGTCTGACGATGCCCTCTTGTAAACATAAAACCCGACTCTGCACTCATGATACTCGTAAACTGTGGTCTAAACTGGATTTTTGCAAAAATCGTAAGTTTGTCGAATGTCGGCAGTTTTTTTCGGGAGAAGTTGCAGATGGGTCTGCAGGTGATGCACTGAAGACATACGGACCTGTATGTGCAGGTACAAAAAAAATTGTGTAAAAAAAAGTTTACAGCTTTTTGCTTTTGGCCTCCTTACGGGCTCTGCTCGCCCACGGATCTCTGATTCTTCCTCAGCTCTGATACCAATCTGTTGAGAAGGCAGAGGATTCAATCACACAAATAACGCAAATATTTCACACACGAACAATGAGCTGCGGCTCTTCAATTAATCTAAATCACTCTGAATCATAAAACTCTCTGAATACAATGAACCCGTGAAGGGTATTTAATCTAATTGACATGCACACACTCTCATACATAACTGAACTTGATCAACTCGCTTAACTCACTCTCTAACTCACTCACCAAATCCAACTATAACTCAACTCAACTAATTCACCTAACTATTTGTCTAACTTCTGCAGGAAGTAATTATATATTTTAACAAAAACAAAAGATGATAGGAAAAATAAATGATACTAGAGAAATGAGAGTAAAATAATTTCTACGAAAAATAATTTATTTTTACGAAAAATGTTCCACCACATTTAGTAGTGGTTATAAAAGTCAACTAGATGGATTACTGAAGAGACTTCCCAAAGAGTCTCTATTTCGTCCTTCTCGTCAAATTTATTTGATTTTCCTGGTCCACCACATTTAGTAGTTGTTATAAAAGTCAACTAGATGGATTACTGAACATACTTCCCAAAGAGTCTCTATTTCGTCCTTCCCGTCAAATTTGTTTTATAGGGAAAATAAATGATACAAGAAATATTGAAATAAATGAACCAAAGAGGTAAAAAATGCCATCCAAAGATATAATTATAATATGCTCTAACCTTCTTGCAAGGCCAAGTTTTACACCCTACAATGGTACGTCCTTTCTTAGATGCTTACTTGGGTAGCGTTAATGATTTTGAATAAATAAATAATTTCACAATTCGAAAGTGCAGATGATGTATATGTGTGAGAGGTGGCATGGTTATAAAGAGATAACTTACTTATCAATAAATTGCTTCAAACATGGCAGATGATGTATATGTACAGATCTCATGTCTAACATTTTTATGTCGACTCTATGCACAAGACAAGGACAATACAATAATGACAATGGTAAACCTCACGCAAGAAAGTAGCAATCAATAAGTAGTGGAGTGGTGGACATCTAATATTAAAGAACTAATCCTAAAATTACTTATAGCATTAGTTATGAATGTATGAAAATCAAAATAAGTTTATCCCAACTTCCAATTAAAAAATTAAGCTTATCTTTTTTTATCTAATTTTTTAATCAAAATAATATAGTGGGAGGTTTGAAGTCTCCAAAAACAACCATGTAACAACAACCAACCATATAATAAAATATTAAAAAAATTAAATAATTTTAATACAAATTCTAAAAGAAACGTGGGGTAAAACAAAAACAAAAAATTAATAATAAGAAAACACAATATAGATCACTATATACACTACTTTCAACCGTGACAATTTAACTTTGTATAAAAAACAATAATTCATAATTAAACATAGACTCAACATAGTTAATTCATAATGCCCAAAACATTGATTAAAAAAAAACGAAAACACCATTACCTCACAACCAAATATCTATATTTCTTTGCATAGAAAAGGCTGAGACTAATAAGTAAACTTTAATAATAATTATAAAGCACGTAAATAAAAACATAAAAAAATGATGTTGTTCCCTGCTTACCAAGTTGTCTCTTCATTTAAAAAAAAAAGTCATGAGTTCACCCTCATAGCAAGAATTGTCTACATAATCATATTCTAAGAAGATTCTTATAAAAATGCAATCATGTGATGTAATATATCAGTCTAAGAAGCTTCTTATAGAAATGCAAGCACAGGATGTAATATCTAACCATAACATCTCCACCAAAACAAGTAAACTTCATATTTTCTATGGTTTAGAATGGTTAACTGTAATGAATAGTTTATTTGTTTTCAAGGAATAAAATAGCAATGAGAAAGCATGAATGGTTGGTTAGAATGTTATTTGGTTTGAATGAATAGTGTACACATGAATTTATTAGAATGTGGTTTTGGAAGGATAATCTAATTATGAAATATAATTAGTTAATAGAATGTTTTTTAATTTGGTTTAAGGAATAATTCAAATGTATAAAATATAAATAATTTTTTTGATTGGTTTGAAAGAATTGTCTCGTTATGATAAAGCATAATAAATTATTATTAGTAAACTCCCCCATTACATAAGTTAATGAGTTTATAAACGAATCTCATCATTGACAATTCTCATTTTATAAGGCATTTCTTTTACAAAAAGTTAAATTAGTCTTGCTATGGGGCATACCATATGTGAAAATGAATGTAACTCACCCCTAAGTGGTTATTTTCCTTCCTTACAATGTAATGAAGATGAACCATAATGACAAGCTCACCCTTTTTTAAGCCTTATTTTTATAATAGCAAGTATCATGATAACTCTCATCTATAAATGTTATAAAAGCTTTGTAAATGTTATAAAAGCATGAGAGAAGTAATTGTGTAGAGCTTGTTAAATATATCACTTGAATTAAATGCTTGGAAAATATTTTTTATGCATGGGTGGAGGTGGGTGCAAGGACAAAACACAAGGTGATGGAGGGGTGGATTTATGGTTTTTAATGATATAAAAAGGTAGGAAAAGGAAATATTTGTAATTATCTAAAGAAATTTAAATTTACTCGCATTGGAATAGATTATTGATATTGTTAATAATCTAGCTTGGAGATATTGACTAGCTACTTTAGTGGGGGAAACCTCCATTATCGAGGATAACTATATTAATTAGGTCATGTTGGCCATAGGTGTGCAAGGGAGAGATGAGAACATCTCCTCTACACCACAATTTTATTTCCTTCTTGTTTGAACATTGAATATATATAGAGTGCATGAATGTACAAGATTTTAAGGCTACTTTTGCCACCTTGGGGAGAGTCTTTCAACTTAAGTTCAACATGGTGAGACAATATTTATCTTTGGCCATGTATTTTAGGATTTCTACTTCATATATATGATCAAAGGGTGCTTCATTACATGAGAAAAAAGTTGTGATATTTACAATATGTATCCCCAAAATCATAGCAACAAAGGGCATTGCCAAATTTTTGGCATTTATTTCCATAAACATAGTTTAATTGGAAAAATAATAATAAAATAAAATATATAAACAATAAGTGAAAACCTCAAATAGGGAGGCCTTCACTAGGACTAGATAATTGATGACAAGGGAATCCCTCTCAAATTTTGTTTTTTCCATAAACATGGTCATCCAATATTCCTTCACCCAACTATATTATTCATCTATTGACCTAAGTATGCCATCATGCCTAAAGGGGTGAAATAGATTGCAATATGTCCTAGCCCCCATTGCCATTTCTGGTATGTGCCTCTTGATAAGAGGAATGAATATGTAAATTAGGGGTCAGGTAGCTTCTATAGTTCTTTTAAAAATTGATATTGTCACCCTTCCCATGATTAGGAAGGTAGAGAAAGAGACGAAAATTTTCATTCAAACTTGCTTTTGAGTTAAAAAAACATGTATAATATTCCTTAAGAATTTCCCCTGGTGTTTTCTTATCCTCTTGAATAACCTTCTCTTTAAATGTGTATCCTTTTGAATTATCACCATATTTTTTGTGTGTAAAGGTGTGTATATCCTTTCATATTTCATTCAAAAGGTTTATGCCTACGAGAAGCATAAAAAAGCTATGAATTCCTCCAAATTTGATGGCACCATGTAAGGATGACAATGAATGCTTTGAAAATTGAATCTATGAAGTTTAATAGGGAAGAAGCCAAGTTTATGATTTCTAAAGGGAAACATCTAAGGTTATATATGAGTCTATCCAAAGTAAAAGTTTATTAATTGAAAATCCCATGAACAAGGTGTTAGGGTCCTATAATAATAGGCATCATAATTTTGAATTGACTACGTAAAGTCTTGTAATATTGTACATACTTTGTTTTTTGCAAATGTTTTCCCATATTAAAAAATGAAAAGAGGGTATGTCCTTAAAAAAAATCAAAGGACCAAAAGAAAAGAAGATCAAAAAAGAATATAAAGTATGAACCCCACAAAAAGAAACAAAAATACATCCTGAAAGTGTTGCAAATTCAAATGCCACTATTTTTAGATTACTTTTTGCAAATAAAATTGTGTGCAGCTTGTCAAAAATGCCACAATTCATGATGATCATATAGCTTAATCTTGATTCATTCATGCTTTTAAATTTCATGTAATGATAGTTAGTGAATAAATATCCTAAAAAAACCATTTAATCTTGGCAGATCAGTAGTTAGGTAGAGAATAAAAATGAGCTCATCAGTTTAACCTGAGCCATTGGAAGTTATAAGGTTAGAAATAGGTTAGTTTTCTTATCAAAAGAAAATAAAAGGGCCAGTAAGCTCAAATGCACCCAATAAATGAAGTACAAAATGTTAGGATAAATAAAGGGTAGGTAGAAGACTTTTACAAGTCATGGAATGCATCAATTGGTTCATCTCATATCACTAATATCCTCCTAAATCCCCTTCCCCTTACTAAAGCACTAATTTCACTCTTGGAAGCCATTTCCCCTTATTCTAACCCTTTTACCCTTCCTAAAACCCCTTTTCCTAGTTAAAAATAAATTTTTCCTTTGAAAATTAACTTCCCCTTTACTAACTCCCCTTTTCCATAAAAAAAAACATAAAAAAACCCATTTATCCAAAGTTTTAAATGTTTTAATTATATCGTACCCCACTGCAAAAACCCTCCCCGATATCCTTTTAACACCTATTCCTAATGTATTTTTAACATCCCTCATATATAGTTTAAAACGCCCTACTGCTTATATTTATCCCAACCCATTTATACTCATCTACCCCATATTATATTAATTCCCTGCTTTAATATATCCCTGGGTCCCACTTTATACCAAAACCCACTTTAAATATTACTCCTCGCTATCATTGTAAAACCCCATATTATATTCCCTAACCCATCGCATATATAAAATCCCCTTCCACTAACATATTAACACCTCTGCATTCATAATACCCGACCCACCTATCAGAACCCCTCACTTCTACAACTCACCCAATCGTTGTTGATTAGATCTAACGGCTAATAAGAGCTTTCACACCCTCCACAGTCCAAAGTTTAAAGCCAAGAGGGGGTTGCAAAATGGGTGGTTTCACACCCCCGCCCATCTGCCACCGTCAACCCCATATTTAATCGCACCCCCCAGTCCTGAAACCATTATACTACTTTTCGCAATGTGATAACCGCCAATCCATATCCACGCCTTGTGATGAAAACCACCCTTGTTTGAATTAAACCTCTGTGTCATATGATTAACCACCTCTGTTTAAAAATCAATAAAGCCCGCCTGAAACAATTATTCCCTAATTGTTGTATATTTGCAAAAACTATTTATTTGTGGAAAAGAAGTCAAAAGAACCATTTCCGACCCAGTTTAAATCCATTCCATACCGAAATTGAAGCCCGCGGTGGCTAGAAACCCTTCCAAAGACTGAATTCGACCTTTTCCATGTAATCCTGAGCCACATGAGACCATTAAATTAAGAAAAATAAAGTAATAAATTGATTAAATAAACGAATAAATGGCCTCCCATAGCATAATATCTTTTAACCCTCCGCAACCGCCTGTGGTAGATGTTGACCACACACCTCTTACTGATAAAGACTTAAAAATCAATGATACAGTCACTGATTTCAACCTTCTAGAGATCCATTGTTGGAGCCACGATAAATTCATAGACCAAGCTCATGATATCCACCTCTGGGACTCAAACCTACCCAGGTACATCTTCCCATAGACCTTTCAGTTTCAAAAGCTTATTAGACTCTGCCAGATAAATTATTTTCTTAATGAGAGAGCTCTAGTAACCCCAAGCCAAGATATTTTATTCATAATCACCGCACAATTTATAAATCAGATGTTACAGATCCTACCAAAGCCTAATGAAGTCCCATTATCTATTGAAATCCTCACTGAACTCTACCTAAAGAGAGATTTCCCAAAGAGATTCCAGATATTCCAGACCTTCCTTCCTCCATCAGTTGAAACCCTAAAAAGTAATCCTCCATACTCAGCTTCCATATTTTCAGAGAAAACCAGACATATTGTCACAATGTTGTCATGTATTTTAGGGTATTTTACTCATGAATATGTAGAAGCATCTATCCTAGGTTTTCTATCCATATTCTGCCCAGATCAACCTCTAGATTCAACATTCAATTTTTCCCAATATTTGTCAGATGAAATTCATGACCAACTGGTCAAATTACCAGAGGAAGGAGTATTTAATATTCCTCAGTTTTGTTCCATTTGTTCATATATTTCCAATTAGAAAGGTTTGCAGTTAGCCTCCAAAAACTGGACACTGAGGGTAATCCCCACTCAGTTGTCTTTTGGAAATCCTTGATCAGAAAGGATTCCACAGAATTTAACTATAAAGACTTCATTGATTCATTTGTTTATCCAATTGTTAATATGCTAAGCAGTGGCATTCAACCTAGAGTCAGTGTACAAATAAAGAAAGTGTTGCAATTATCAAGTAAAAGTAAAAACAGGTAACAAAGAAGTAAGGTGAAAAAAAATTCACAGAGGTTAAAGAGTAAACAGAGCAATCAGATAAATCAAAGACAACTTAAAGATGAAGATAGATGACAAGCAGCGTGAAAGACAACCAGCGTAAAGATATAGCTAGCATAAAGATATAGACATCTTGCATTTATTTAAATAGGTGTCTCTATCTTATTGCATGAAGATATTTTATTTCCCTTAAATAAATCCTGGTTAGTTAAAAATATACTTTGTATTAAGTTTTGTATAAATACTTCATCAATTCGAAGTATTGAGTATGGATTCCTGCACATTTCTATAGTTGAATTGATCTACTACCAGAGGGTTTATTGTAACCTTTCCAAGTTGACAGACAGAACAATAATAAAGGCATTTCTTTACAGGGTTCATGTGTTGAGCCACTTCAATGAAGTATATTTCAATTGTTCTTGTTATTTTCTTAAGTATTCCATAAAATTTCATGTTTTTCCAAATTTGAATGGTATAACTGGAATTTTATTGCATAATTTGTTTAAGTACACTCTGTTTTGAACTGTTATCCATTTTTAGGTTTTCTTCTGATATCTGGTTAGGAGGATATTTAATTTCCCTCTAATCTCGATTGACCTCCTTCACTTTCCTTCATTATCCGATTTAAGGAATCCTTAACTACTCTTTGATCCCGATTGAAAATCACTTCACCGTTCATCCTTAAAGATTTGATTTTTCTCAGTTACCTTGCCCTGTAACACTGCTTTTATAATTTGTTTCTATTCTGTTTTCTTGATATATTGACTCCATAGCCCAATGGAAAATATACAGGAACCTATCCATCTAAATCAGTAATTCCACCAAAAAATCAAAATCAAACCAAATCAATCTTAAACAACTAGCCTAAAATCAATTAAAACAAAAAAGTTAAATCATTAAGAGAGAGCCCTCTCTGAGAATTATGAAGGCTAATCCTAATCTCCAAAAGTGGTTGATAGTTACCTTTGTTATTTCTTTTAACACAACATAACAACCCTAGGGAAATTTCGATGTGATAACACAAGGTACGCAAACTTCACTCCATTCATGACAAGGCACTTGATATGCTTTTGATTGGGGTAGATAAATTGTAGGTGGATTTATTAGGGGATAAATATAAGTACATATTGGATTTTTTCACATTTCCTAGATTTCATAACTAGGATACCTATGATATCATGTTTGTAGATATTAGCAATCGTTGCATATTAAGTAACGGATCACCTCCAATCATGGGTTCAAGGGTGTATTCTTTAATTATATTAGTTCCCAAATGGAAAATTCAAGGAATATTTCACAATGAGTTCTTATGTTATAATTCATAGTAAGTTGTACTGAGTTACTAGATACTATATGTCTCATATTTGAGCCACCCTCAATCCAAATATTCTATTTTTCAAGGCTTTCTTTGGAAATATGTGTGTGTGTGTGTGTGTGTGTGTGTGTGTGTGTTTGTGTTTACATGTTTTTCTTTTTTCTTTTCTTTTATTTTATTCTATATTTTTATGCTCCCACCCTCTAACCCATAGGCAAGAATAAGATTTCCAGTACCTTAATAGACCCAATTAACAATTAGCTCACAAAGATACCCAATAAACAATTGATTCACAAAGAATTAACATGTCACAAATGGGATTTGAAACTAAGAGGAGAGCATAACAACTCTACCCTAGAACACAACTAGCCTTCTACATGGTCTCTTATCTACTAGACATAATCTGTGTTGTGAAAAAAATCCTTAATATGGGTTGGTAGTGGAATTATAGTGGCCCTTCAATACATATATATTGTCAAAATATATGAGAAAACAAAGTATTAAATCCAATACCAAAAAATATGTGAACAATTTATGATTCCCCTTTATCGATTTTTATACTATGTATTGTCTTAATTCATGTTAGGAAAAAGAAATTTAGGTAGTAAGCGAAGTGGATGGTTAGTATGACACTAAAAAGGGGACATATATTAGAGTTTTTGGGGAAAACAAATCTCTTCATTTACTCCTCTGGTTCATACTAGACAAGTTAGAATATTACACACTAGTGCATGAAGTTGGAGTAATGTTAACACAAGACAAGAAATTTCCTTGGCCCCCCATTATCCCTCTATGTGGGATAATATAGTTTAAAATGCACAAAGTAAGAATCAATATAAATATAAATCACATAAACTTTCCATTTTTGTAAGGTAATATTCCAAAGACATGGCCCACAATATATCTTCAACCAACATTATATAGCTCTCAAATATAAGTGGCTATAACAGAATGAGTTATGGTAGGAAGAAGAGCTCTATATAAGAGCAATATCTTATGATCAATTTTTTTTCATATGGGAGAGTGACTCCAATCCCCATAAGGACAAGTGAGAAAAGGAGTTCTTGTGAAGAGAAACATTAGGAAAGGAAGGTACAACCAAAATAGTGGTTGAGAACTATAGATTAAAGGAGGATGAAGCATTGAGCATTATAAGGAAAATACCTTCTAGTGGAGGTTATAACAGAGGTTTTTAGTGTTATAAAATTGGAAAAAAAAAATTAAAAAATATCCGCTAAAACATTTGTTTGTGATAACGGATGTTTTAGTGGGTATTATAAAGGGACTTCATCACAACTTAAAAAATATGGGCAGCCGAAGGTTTAAGCGAGTGTTTTTTTTTTTGCGGTGCGCATCATGGAACAAGTAGCACCAATGTGCTACATATATAAAATCATATGTATGCATATATAACTAAAATCACCGAGGTGTTGAATTTAAAGAGCACCAGAGCCTTAAATTTATACCTCCCTTGTGCTTATTTATCAAAAAACTCCCTTAGGCATTCTTTTAAGGAACGACACTAGGGTGCACACAAAATAATTGCAGTCTCGATGCTTTTTTTTAAAATTAGAGTGTCGATGCATATTATTTCTATAGACGCATTGGTGCATTAGGGATCTAAAAGGACCAGTGATGTTAACTTTAATAATGCACCGGGGCTGGAAGTAATATTTTGTAGGACCGGGGTGTTAGTTCTATGAAAGCACTGGTGCGTTAAGAATTACAATGCATCGAGGCGTTAATTGAAAATAATTTAGTGCTTGAAGAAATAAATTCCCTTGTGTTGTCATTTTCTGAAAAGGCACCAGTGATGCAAAAATATGTCGTCACGGTGCTTTTATATAACCTAACACACCAGTGCATTTTTATGTTATGGATGCACCGTTTGTATGATATTTTCTCTTTTATGGAAACATCGTCTTGGGACAGTGCAATTATTGTAACTTTTTAAATTCTTTATTCATCAAAAAATAGACATATATCTTATAATAGTATTCATAATATTAAAATTTGACTAGTGCATTTGTATATGATGTTTGAATTAATTTGTTATATTATCAGATTTCGCATCTCTTCATTATAATATTTAATCATCCATATATTTAATTAGTGGCGTAAAATTTCACAGTGACATTAGATAACACAATAGAATAAATTAAAATGTATATTATTATATAACAATACAAGGCTCTTTTTCATAAAAAATGGGATTGTTATGGGACACTATGTCCATTACATTAAGCAAAATGTTTGACTTTAACATACAATTAATTCAAAAAATACAATAGGTTTCATTGGTATCCGAATAGATCATCATTCTTCATTGGAACTGTTGTCAGTGTTTGAGCTACTTCCATGACTTGGGTTATTTGGAGGAATTTTTTTTTATTGCATCAATTGTTTTCATCTTCTTGATCTTGTTTCATCTGCAAACATAAAAATAAAGTGTAATGAGTGTATCTAAATAGGTGAGAGTAATGAAAATTGAAATAAATAATATGCATCAATATAAATTGAATATAAATGTACCATAGAAGGAAGTGACTCATAAACCATGCAAATGGTTTCAAAACCAAGTCCCATGCCTTGTTGCAACAAGTCTTCTGTTGGCGTAGTTACGTACTTTTCTTCTTGCATGTTTTAAATCCTATTATAAATCATAGATTTAATATAAAGGATTTTCTTGTTCTATTAATTATAAACTCAGAGAAGTAAAACAAAATAGATACTTATAAATTCCACAATTAATTTTTTATATGCCAACATATACTCACAACCCATATTTAACCCAATCTCAATCAATTATTCTGATGGCTCTTCTTTGTAGGTTAGCACGTGTTTGAAGACATTCAAGGATTGTTGTTGTAAAACAACTGAAAATATACAAAAGTGAAAACTTGAGTTGTTATAAGGAAATATTAAGAATTACTCACAAAATTTGAAATCAACCATTTTATTCCTTGTCATCTTGTTTTATGTGTTGAATGAGTTTCATTTTCTTTTCTTTCCTGCAAAAAGTTATTTGAAAATTAATATTTAATGCTAAATTATTTTTTTATATTTACAAAGTTAATCATGATTACATACATTTGAAGCATATTGTTGTTGAGATGGCTCCTCTTGTGATGCAATTATGTCCATTTCTTTGGCCATATTTGTTGGTGAAAAATGAGTTCTTTGGGAAAGACCCAGGTTTTCGCAGTAGTCTAGCACAACGTCGGAATTTTCACGCTACTCCAAGGAGGAGAGCATCTCACCCAAGGCGTATCGTGACCTTAGTAAGGTTAGGAGACAGATCATGTACCAAACGATTACAACCATGAAGAACAACTAAAGGAACTTGAAACAACAAACATATCTCACTAGTATGTATACGTTATTACTCATCAAACATGTTCAGGATGTTGAATAAAAATTAAAAACGGGGCATACATTAATAGTAAGCAAATTATTAACACTCAACTCATAACATTAAGCACAAAAATAACCATATTTCATTATAAATATCAAGAAAGCATACATCACTCCACGGATTCTATTACAATGTGATTCAGTACAACAGAGATCTCATAGAGCTCTCCTACGGCTCTGCTCTCCCTCTCGTCCCTCTACCATATTGACTAACTAACTCATCTACGTTGGTTGATTTCCTATTTGTTCTCCCGCCAACGTGACTATCAGTATTTCTTATTTTCCTTCTCCGCTGCTTGCCGCTTCTTCTTTATTATTGGGAGTTATGTTGATTGTCCTTGTCTCCCATATCTGCCATCTTCACTGTTCTCCACAACTGTCGCGCCACCTATCTTCTAGTTATCCACAATCGTGACAACTCCCTGTCTACCTTGATTGTGCTCTGCCACCTATTCTCTGCAACTCAAAACTGTTTATTTTTCAAAACAAAGGCCCCAATAGGCCCCGACCACACGTTATTGACTTGTCTTGAGTCAATATTTTCCTGCTGCTATGGCTTCTTTCGATCTGTCGGCTTCTGAGGCTGAATTTTTCTCCTCCGTTTCTTCACTCTGTCCAAACAAAGGACCCAAATTTGGAACCTTTCTCAATGTTGAAGACTTGAGTTTCACGAACTCGGTGATTTCTTGTTGCCATTCTCTAATTAGTTGTTCGGTTTTGGTGGTGATGCTTTCAGCCTCGGTTTCACATGCCACTGGCGAAAACTTGCTGAATACTTCTTGTATCTTCGGCCCAGCTTCGGCCACCATCTGTTGTATTGCCTCTGCTTTCTGCTTGACTAGTTGCCTTAGCTCTCTGAGGACCTGCTTTATGGCAGCGGAGTGCTCCTCTATCCTTTGTATTTTGGTTTCCAGCACCTATGCTTGGTTTTACATCTGAGTTATGCCAACTGGATTAGTGGCTTCTTTTATCTCTTGTGAAATTTGTTGAAGTTGTGCCAAGATAGTTTGGGCTTTCATGGTTAACGAGTTTGAGAATTCATCTAAATTTTTTAGTAGCTTTTAGGCCTTTTTGACTGTCGTCCCAAGGGTTTCTTTCATTCCAGTTACTTGCTTTTGTTTCTTGGTAACCTTCTCATCATATATCACGGCGAGTTCTGGTAATGTTGGTTTGGCAGCAAGCGCTTCCTTGAGCTCTTATTTATCTCTGTTGATATTTGCACATGTCATTTTCACTCGGATAGACCTTTTGACCATGGAGCAGGCTGATATGTCCTATGACATTTTGTTATCCTAGGAAATTACTTTTGGCTAGAGGTATTTGAAGATATTTGTTACCCTTTCCAATTTCTCATGTAGACCTTCCTTCTCCCCTTTTAGCTGATTGCGCTCTTCTGTAAGTGTGATGACCTACTGTTGTTGCTGCTCGAACCTTTATTAGAGGCCATTGTGCAGACCTTCTGCCTACTGTGTTGCTCACTGAATGAAGTTGTATAATTGTCTAGTCCCCCAGTTATGCATGCTCTTAGTGCCTGGCATGTCCTCGGTTGGCAGTCTTTCTCTAATGGGTTTCCCTCTAGTGATTGATCTCTCTAAGTGCTCATGCGGTGATGTTGGTTGGTTCTGTTGTTGCAACTGAGGTTCTAGGTTATTCATGCTAGTGGTCGATTGAATCTGCTGCAGTATTAGGTTGGCTTGCAGAAATGGGTTCATCTCTTTTGGCGAGGGCATTGTATCTGCAGTAAAATACCCTCCTTGAACTAATATTTCTAGGAAAGTTCCCTGCCCCAGAAAAGGTTGGATAGCCTCGGGTACCCTAGCCATAATCGAGTTAACTTCTGCCTCAGTGTCCCCATTTTTTTTGTTTCTTAGCTTTACTGGGTCTGAGATAGTCGCTGAGGTGGACGGAGTGCGAGTGGATTGGTCTTTGGAAGTAAATGATGGGGTGATTAATTGTGAGTATGAGATGAAAAGGTGTGAGGGTGAGGTGGAGATGATTTCTGAATATTCAAAACCAAGAATGGATCAAACCCAGGTAGTGTGGAGGTTTCCTGGGTGGTAACCTCTGGCTCTTCTTGAACTGGTACTCTTGTATCCAAGGGTTGGGTATGATCTTCCTCAGTGAGGTCAACTATTTGCTTAGGTATCATAATTCTTGCTTTCTTGGCCTTAGGCACAACTATTGAGGGTTTAGGTGCCTTGTTCTTGGGGATTGGGGTAATTGTGGTTTCTAGGGGTGAATTGAACATGGTGGAAGGTAGGGCAGTGACGATAGGTGTGATTGTGGATGGTGATGTAGAATTTGAAGACTGAAAATAAGAAAAAGAAGGAAACACATTAAAAGCACCTGTGAGGGTTTGTATTACCATATTAAAGCCCTTCACCCTCGTATCCAGCTGGTCCAGTAAATTTCGTAGCTGCAATTGAGAAATCCTCCTTGTTGTTTCCTATGGTGTCTCCCCTGGGAGAGCTTTCGACAGCATCCCTTCGAACGAATAGTGGGGTATTCTGCTTTTGATATCCATTGCAACTCATAGCCATGAACAAACTTCGATGTGGAAGCCTTTTTCTTCTACCTGAAAATTTAACAGTCTCATTTTGAACGTGGTTTTGTCCACGCAACTAGGTCTGATATATGTCTTCTTGTGGGTGACCCCAAGCCATATATGCGAAGAATCTCTATCCAACAGATCCCTCAAAATCCTTTGTTGTCTCGCCACCACATCCACCATCTTCATGTATGAGACTGAGAAAGCCTCCTCATTTACCTCCTTGGTGCTAGGATCTCCCGAGATTCTCCAGGGTGTAGACCTTAACGCCATTGGCTAGTCGTTTATGATTTCCGCGAGCTATCTTACCCCTGGGTGAGTCCATGTCCATATCGCAAATGCCATTATGAGGTAGCCATAAATGAATGTTGTGGCTCGTCTGTAATTATCTTTGTAGGCCTCAAACAGTTCATTCAATAGGAAGGTACACCAATTTAGCTAGGCTCCCTGGAGGTAGTGTTCCATGACTGAAATGGTGTCGAAGGTGCATTCGCCTTTGGTGTAATGCCTCATCTTCTTACCTGCTATTAGATAGCAGGAAAATTTCACTACTGGATTGTTGATGAGGTATATCTTCACCCCCTTCCCTCCTCTCCCGGTCTCATATTTCTTATAATAATCACAGTCTCCTGCCTCTTGGCTCTCTTGGACACATTATGGAATGTCGTTGAGACATCCTTCCCTTCTTCTAATAATCCAGTAAGCCTACTGATATCCTCTACATGTATTGGTATCTCTCGCCCCAGCCACAATGATCTGTTTTGGACTTTTCTCAGTAAGAATTCCGTACACTGCATTGCTACTCCTGTTGTTCCAAACACTGGGAGGTTCCTGAGGTTCAGTATTGTCAATTTTTGGATACCTCTGAACTTCGAATTCATTCTTGCTGCTTCCCCTCCTCCCTCTATAGCATAACTCTCTATGTATACATGTCTCTTCATAGCTGGAAA